>LHPF02000022.1:0-600000 GCA_002245815.2 Micractinium conductrix
CCAGCCCCAGCCCCAGCCCCCAGCCCCCAGCCCCCAGCCCCCAGCCCCCACCCCCCACCCCCCACCCCCCCACCACCACATACACACCACCACACACACACACACACACACACACACACACACACGCACGCACGCACGCACGCACGCACGCACGCACGCACGCACGCACGCACGCACGCACGCACGCACGCACGCACGCACGCACGCACGCACGCACGCACGCACGCACGCACGCACGCACGCACGCACGCACGCACGCACGCACGCACGCACGCACGCACGCACGCACGCACGCACGCACGCACGCACGCACGCACGCACGCACGCACGCGCCGCCCGCCCGCCCGCCCGCACGCCCGCACGCCCGCACGCCCGCACCCACACGCACGCACCCACACCCACGCCCCCAGCCCCAGCCCCAGCCCCAGCCCCAGCCCCCAGCCCCCAGCCCCCACCCCCACCCCCCACCCCCCACCACCACATACACACCACCACACACACACACACACACACACACACACACACACGCACACACGCACGCACGCACGCACGCACGCACGCACGCACGCACGCACGCACGCACGCACGCACGCACGCACGCACGCACGCACGCACGCACGCACGCACGCACGCACGCACGCACGCACGCACGCACGCACGCACGCACGCACGCACGCACGCACGCACGCACGCACGCACGCACGCACGCACGCACGCACGCACGCACGCACGCACGCACGCACGCCGCGCGCGCGCCCGCCCGCCGCCCGCACGCCCGCCCGCCCGCACGCCCGCACCCACACGCCCGCACCCACCCCCACGCCCCCAGCCCCAGCCCCAGCCCCAGCCCCCAGCCCCCAGCCCCCAGCCCCCACCCCCCACCCCCCCACCCCCCACCACCACATACACACCACCACACACACACACACACACACACACACACACACACGCACGCACGCACGCACGCACGCACGCACGCACGCACGCACGCACGCACGCACGCACGCACGCACGCGCGCGCGCGCGCGCGCGCGCCGCCCGCCCGCCCGCCCGCCCGCCCGCACGCCCGCACCCACACGCACGCACCCACCCCCACGCCCCCAGCCCCAGCCCCAGCCCCAGCCCCAGCCCCCAGCCCCCAGCCCCCACCCCCCACCCCCACCCCCACCACCACATACACACCACCACACACACACACACACACACACACACACACACACGCACGCACGCACGCACGCACGCACGCACGCACGCACGCCCGCCCGCACGCACCCACACGCACGCACCCACACCCACGCCCCCAGCCCCAGCCCCAGCCCCAGCCCCAGCCCCCAGCCCCCAGCCCCCACCCCCCCACCCCCCACCCCCCACCACCACATACACACCACCACACACACACACACACACACACAAACACACACACACACACGCACGCACGCACGCACGCACGCACGCACGCACGCACGCACGCACGCACCACGCACGCACGCACGCACGCACGCACGCACGCACGCACGCACGCACGCACCCGCACGCACGCACGCACGCACGCACGCACGCACGCACGCACGCACGCACGCACGCACGCACGCACGCACGCACGCACGCACGCACGCACGCACGCACGCACGCACGCACGCACGCACGGCACGCACGCACGCACGCACGCACGCACGCACGCACGCACGCACGCACGCACGCACGCCACGCACGCACGCACGCACGCACGCACGCACGCACGCACGCACCGCCCGCCCGCCCGCCGCCCGCCCCGCCCGCCCGCCCGCCCGCCCCGCCGCCCGCCCGCCCGCACCCACACGCCCGCACCCACCCCCACGCCCCCAGCCCCAGCCCCAGCCCCAGCCCCAGCCCCAGCCCCCAGCCCCCACCCCCCACCCCCCACCCCCCACCCCCCACCACCACATACACACCACCACACACACACACACACACACACACACACACACACCACGCACGCACGCACGCACGCACGCACGCACGCACGCACGCACGCACGCACGCACGCACGCACGCACGCACGCACGCACGCACGCACGCACGCACGCACGCACGCACGCACGCACGCACGCACGCACGACGCACGCACGCACGCACGCACGCACGCACGCACGCACGCACGCACGCACGCACGCACGCACGCACGCACGCACGCACGCACGCACGCACGCACGCACGCACACCACCACACACCACACACACAGCCCCCCCCCCCCCCCCTCCCTCCCCCCCGTGCGCCGCAGCCGCGTTTGGCCTGCAGGGCGGCGCCGCAGCGTACTCAGCGTGGGCCAGCACCATCAGCGTGCCCGACGCCCAGCTGGCCTCCCTGAACGACCCCCAGTGCACCACCCGGTGTGAGGAGGAAGCCGCGGCGGCGCTAGCGGACGGCGGGCCACAAGCGGCGCTGGGGGGCGCGCGATAGTGCGTGGTGGCGGATGCTGGCGCCTCGCTGCCGCCGCCGCCGGTGCCCTGCCGGGTCTGCGTGCGTGCCCCCGGCCGCTGCCGCGTGAGGGCACGTGCAGGGGCCACTCATACCGCCCAGCAGCAGCCCCGCGTGCCGCCAGCCGCAGGCAGCACCACCTGGCACGCAGCCGGTTCCCGCCTGGCGCCAAAGCACCAGCAGAGCAGCAGCCAGCACAGAGTCCCAGACACAGGGGAGCAGCGGGGGGGCAGCAAATGCCCCCTCCTCTCCCCTGCATAGCGCCCCGCCCCCCCCCCCCCCCCCCCCCCCCCCCCCCCGATTTCACGCATGGGCAGTGATGCCCGTGCCCCCCTCCCGCTCATTTGTTTGCCTCCCTCTTTGCCCGGCCCGCTCGCTTGTTCGTCCCCTGCTTTCGTGGCAGCTCCTTGTGGCAGCTCCTGCCCTTTTGTAGCTTTCCGGCCGCCTGCCCTCCGGCTGGCCATTCGCCTGCCCTTTGTAGCTTTTCGGTGGCATGCCCGCCAGGCTGGCACATTTGCCTGCCCCTCTGTACCTTGCGGCTCGCATCCGCTTGCCCCTTTTGTAGCGCTGTCGATGCACTGTTGCAGCGAAGGCGGCGGCGGCGCGGCGCACAGGAGGCTGGAAGAGGGCAAAGAGGGACAACTGAAGCGCGAGGCATTCGGAGCAGGAGATTGGGGTGGGGCGGGCAGAGGCAGGGCGGCGGCGGGGGCGGCGCACGCGCCGCAGCCCTGGGCCTGCCAGACGGGAAGGACAGATAGAGAAGGGCATTGGGGCTTTGCGTCTGTGTGCTTGGAGGAGAGGCGGGAGGAGAGGGTGTGACGCAAAGGGGGGGGGGGGGGGGGAGGCGCGCGAGAGAGAATTTCGATCTGACGGAGATCTTACTGTGGGAGCGTCAGCGAAAGGGCGATTCAAACTGGGGTACACTCTGCGGCTTGCGGCTTGCGTTGTGTGCTGTTGGGGAAGGGCGTGTGTGAGGATGCAGGCTGTGGGAGCGCTGGTTGGTGGGATGCTTGGGAGGAGAAGAAGACAGGAGGGTAAAGAGGGGGGCTCGGCCCAGAGGATTCTGGCCACAGGCGGGCCGCGGCCAAGGGGGTGGGTTGCATTAAAATTGCGTGTGCGGGCGGCCAGGGGCGGGCCGCGGCCAAGGGGGTGGGTTGCATTAAAATTGCGTGTGCGGGCGGCCAGGGGCGGGCCGCGGCGGCGGGCGGCAGGCGGGGGATGGGACACGCGCGCCTGCGCTTTTCGTCCGGAGGAAAAGCTCCGGGGTGGTTATGGTGTGTTTGGGCCGGCGGGGTGCGCGCTGCTTGAAAAGGAATAATGGAGGTTGGCGTGCAGTGTGTGTGCGGTTCGCGCGGTTGGTATATGGTGGGGCAGGGGGGGCGCGCGGCGGGGTCCAGAGGGAGAGGGGGCGGCCGCCGGGCGCGGCGGTGGGCGTCGCGTGGGTGGGTGGGTAGAAAGGGAAAGATTCGAGGAGGCGAGTGGTGTGGAAGATGGGTGTGGGTGTGGGGCTCCAGCGGCGCTGACGTGGCAGGGCCTGCCTGCATTGTGAGGGTGACCCGTCCGCGTTAAAGCGGCCTGCGTGGCAGCGCCTCTCTACAACTCTTGCACGCCAGGCAGCCAGCGGCGCCGCCTGCGAGCGCTGCTAGGCAGCTGGGCCAGCGCAGCCAGGCGGCTGGTGCTGCGGGTCGCTGCCGGCGCGGCGCGTCTGCACCTCAACCGCTCCACAGCAGCTGCTCGCCAGCTGCCGCCGTGCCGCCAAGGCGCAGGCCCCCCAGCAGCCCGCTCAGCTGCGCCTGCAGGTCGGCGGCACCCACCGGCACGCCCGCCGCCGCCGCGCACGCCGCCGCGTCGGCCCACCCGCTGTCCACGCTACAGCGGCTGGGCGGGGTGCTGCTGCTGCCGCCGCACGCTGCGGCCGCGCTGCGGTTGGCCAGCTCGCTGCCAGACGGAGGGCTGTCCAGAAGGGCGCGCGGCGGGGGCGCCATCTCGGCTGCCGCCACGGAGGCGCCGCCCCGCCCCACCGCGAGGCCGCTTGGGACCCGCAGCCGCGCGGCGGCGGTGCCGTTGAGCAGCGACGCGCCGCCGCCGCCCGCCAGCTGCAGCGCCGCCAGCTGCTCCAGCTGCAGCGCCGCCTCCTGGGGGTTGTGGTACTGGCCAGACAGGCGCGTGGGCGGTGCCGCGTGCTGTGCATGCTGCGTGGTGGGCTGTGGGGTCCAACCCAGGTGGATGGAGTTTGCGCCGACTGCAGCCAGGGGGGGGGGGAGGGGCAGGGGATGATCCAGGGAGCGGTTGAATGACCCCCGCACACACACAGGGGTCCCGCAAAAACAGCAGCATGCACGTGTGCGTGCACCTGTGGCGCACGTGGTAAGCAGCGGCGCCTGCGTGCTGCGTCCGCCTCGGCTCCCCAGCAGCGCAGCAGAGGCTGCCACGTTTGTTGGCAGCGGCAGGCGGCGCCGGCGGCCGGCGGCCAGTCGCAGCACAGCCTGCCCACCACCCCGCAACGCCTCCCCACGCCCCGCTCACATGCAGCGCTGTCCAAGCTGCCGCGCACGTTGGCGGCGGCGGGCGGCACCAGCGGCCTGCCTGCCAGATCAAACCCGAGTTGGTCGCTGCAGCAGGCGGCGGGGACCGGGAAGCAGGCGGGTGCGGGTAGGGCAGGGCGGGCAGAGGAGCCACGCACGTCCTGCAGCTGCCGGCACACACAGAGCACACGCGGCGGGCCTTCGCCTGGAGCGGCACACAGCCAACCGAGTGCTCCCAACCTGCGGCGCTCCTGCCGGCAACCTCCCTGCACGGCGCTGCTTGAGAGCAACACCAAGCCTCCCACTCCCCCAGCACCGCTCGAGCGTGCTCCGAGCAAACGCCCACACGGGCAGAGCGTGCACGAGATTGCCACCCATCCATGCTGGGTTGCCATCTGTGCACGAGTGTTTGCCTCCTTAGCTTGCACCCACCCACCTGTAAGAGCGCGGCTGCATGGCGACGCTGGGTTGCTCCTGCCCCAGAAGCTGGCCCTGAAGCAGAGGGACATCGGGAGAGGCACCGGGGGACGCTGGTCGGCACGCCGAGCTGCCATGCCGGCGGCGGCTGCACGGCAGCCTCGGATGCGCACTCCGGCGGCCGCAGCAGCGGCGGCAGCCAGAGCAGCAGGTCAGCAGCAGGCGCAACAGCCAGCCAGCCGCGCACAGACCTGCAGCAGGCGCAGCGTGTCTGGCGGCAGCAGCTGGCGCAGCACGGCGGCGGTCGTCTCGGCGCTCATGCTGCCGCACGCCAGCAGCCGCATCACAAGCGCCACCACCTCGGTGGCTCCCTGGCGCACAGCGAGGAACACAACACAGCAAGGGGATATAGTCGGGGCAGCGTCGGCACAGGGGGAGGTGGTGCAGGCAGGGAGGAGGGCAGGCAGAGGGGTTGCTGGGGTCGTCTGCAACTCCACGTGCTCAGCGCTTACACGTGCGGACCCCAGGCCCACCTGTTGCTGGTCTGCCTGCTGCTGCTGCCGCGTCAGCGCAACAGCCAGCGCCTGCAGGCTGTCGGCCCCCACGCCGCCGGGCGCCGCCGCCCGTTGCGCCTGCTGCTGCGCCATCGGCGGCAGCTGCGCGGCCATCGCCAGGGAGGCGTCGCGCAGCTGCGGCATGCCCACGCCCTTCTCGGTGGCGGCAGCAGCAATCATCTCGTGGGTGGGCACCCAAGGACGGAAGTCCGGCTTGCGCAGCTCGGCGTCGCTGCACGCAGGGTGGGCAGGCGCAGGCGGGCGCGGTCAGTCGCAGGCGGCGGCAGGCAGAGCAGCCACCCGGAGACCTCCCGCAGCGCAGCACGCGAGCCGCCGCACGACAGCGCGGGCGAAGCCCGTCCGGTCCGGCCCGGCCCGGCCCGCAGCGCACTTGTGCGCGAAGAAGCACAGCCAGCGGCGGCAGTTCTCCCCGTCGTTGCATGGCTGGGTGCGGTACCGGCTGGGGTGCAGCCAGTACTCAAACACGTTGTGCGCAAAGGGGCACTGGTCGCCCAGGCTGCAGCGCTGGTCCTGCGGCATGGCGTGGGGTTTGGGTGGGGAGGCTTGTGAGCCCAGGGAGGGAGCGGGCAGATCTGTCCCTCCGCGCCGCCTGGTACATCTCGGTACAGGTCATGCCCAATGCCAGCTACGGACCCCCCCCCCCCCCGCACGCGTCGCCTGCTGCACCCGCCCCGCCCCGCTGGCTGGCTTGCCGGCAGCGGCGCACATGCGCGCCCTGCCGGGACGGCCGCCCCCCCCCCTTGCCTGCTTCATGTTGGGGCAGGCGATGCCCGTGTATGTAAACTGGCTGGGGTCCCTTCGGCGCGCGGCGTCGCGCGGGTGCGCAAACTGCAGGCATGACAGGGGGCGGCGAGGGCGCTGGGCGTGCGTGCAGGGATCCTGGGATAAGGACGGGAAGCGGGGCCCGTTTGCCCCGCTTAGGCTTGCCGGCCAACAGCCGCCCCAGCCAGGCAGCAAAGCAGCTGCCACCGGCAGCACCCTACCGAACCTTCGTGCCATCGCCACTCACCGGACACTGCGCCCAATCATGGGCGTGGCGCTTGGTGCATGGGATAACCTGCGCAGGGCAGGGCAAGGGGGATGAGCTCCTTGCGTTCGGCTCCCGGCTCCTGCCGCCGCAGCGAGACCGGCGGCCGTGGCGGTACCCGGGGTGTGTGCAAAAACGGCCTTCTCACGACCACTGCCGCCACCTGCTCGCTCCGCCCAACCCCAGGAGCCGGTCGACCCGCGCGAAGGCCCCCCGCAGGCGCTGGCGAGGCGGCCCTTGTCAGCGAAAGAGGCAAAAAATCACCTTGCAGAACTGCAGCCGCCACTGAGTTGAAGTGAAGAGCTCCTCGTTGTCGCCGTTCGGCCTGGAGCGGCAGGCGGAGCGCCGCGCTGGGGCTGCCTCTCCCTGCAGCATCGCAGGCGGGGGGCCTCAGGGGCCGGCGCCGTGCTCAGACAATGGCGCAGGTGCACCTGAAGTGTGGACAGGCCTGAGGGGGGCGAGGGCAATGACCGGAGGGCGACGCCGGGGCGCGCTAATAATCATCTCGGTCATCTCCATGCTGTTGGGAGCAGCTGCTCCCCCTTGCAGCGTCGAGCCTCGATGCCACCAGGGCTGGAAGGCCATGGGACGAGCTAGGCGGCGGCAGCGCCTGCTTGTGAGCAACCCCAGGCAGCAGCTGTGCGGCGCAGGCCACCTGTCGTGTTCCGTGCCAGGGCTGCCACACAACAATCTCCTGGTGGTTTCTCGGCACTGCCATCAGCCCTCTTGTTACAGGGGGCATGCCATGAGAAGACACACAGAGCCACCGCCTCTACATCACCCGCCCCGGGGGGCAGCGACAGCCGCAAGCGCCACCGCCGTCGTGTTGCGCAGAAACGCGCAGGGGTGCTGGGGTAGCCGCGAGAAGTCTCTATTGCCGTGCTTTTCGCTGACCTGGTCGCACCAGGGCGGCGCCTGCAGCACCGGTGCCCGCCACGGCTGCCAGCTGCCTGCGCGCGCAGAGCGGAGCGGGGAGGGCGGCCGGTCGGTGCTCTGCGACAACCGTGGACGCGCACGACGTGCGTGCACTCCCCTGGTGCCAACAGCCCAATCGCCGATGGCCGGCGTGCTCTTCAGAGATGCCAGTGGCATGCACAACCCTAGGACCGCCCCTCCCATGAATTCCGCTGGCACAGAGGCATGGCATTGCCTGCACAGCTTGTCGCTAGACCGACGGTGGCATGCACGCACCCGCGTGCCCACCGTACATGCACCGCCCGGGCGCGCCGGCGCCACCGTGCCGCCCCCCCGCCCCACGCAAACCCCCCCACCCAGCCCTCCCCCACGCACCCGCCAGCGGTGCGGGCATGGCGTAGTGCAGCTTCCTGTGCTCGGCGTCGGCGTCGCCCCACGTGAAGCAGCACCAAAAGGGGGTGTCGCCCCAGTCCAGCACCGCCTCGCGGAAGGCCGCGTCAAACGCCTGATTGGCGGCGGGGTCGTCGAAGCCTGCCAAAAAGCCGGGCACGCGGCCCCTGCGGCACACGTCGAACAGGGGCGTGTGTGAGGTGGTGTTGTTGGTGTTGGTGTGTGTGTGGGTGGGGTGGTGTGTGTGTGTGTGGGGGGGGGGGGGGGGGGGGGCGGGGGGGGGGGGGGGGCATTTTACCCATTGTATGATACATCAAGTGTAGTATGATAGATCAAGCGCAGCGTGACACACTGTGTGGGTGGGGGAGCGCCACGAACGGTGCCGCGGCTGCAAGCATAGGCGCTGAGCCATCTCCCCCAACCCTGCAATGTCCCCTCCTATGCCCAAGTCCCACCCCACCCACCCACCTCAGCGCCAGCACGCGGGCGTGCCCCACCGCTTCCACCGCCCGCACCAGCTCCCCTTGGGTGATGCCCGGCCACAGAGCGGCGGCGTGCCCGATCGTGTGCGAGGGCTTTGGGAAGGGCTCGGCGGGGCGCTGGGCGGCGACGGGCAGCACGGACCGGCTCTTGCGCAGCACGGCAGGCACCTGGGAATAGGGCGGCGCAGCGGGGTGGCAGCCGTGGGGGGGCTGCGTGCCGGCAAGACCGGGCGCATGTCCTGTTCTGTGGCCTCGCTCAGCAGCGCTCTCCGGCAAGCATCACCGTTTTCCCAGTGCCTAGGCACGCAGCGGGTGGGATAGCAGGCGGCAGAGGGCCTCGCCTGTGGGAGGGCCAGGAAGCCTCTGCAGGCCTGTGCCCCGGGCCACATCAGCAGGCAGCCAGCTGGCCCCAAAGAGCGAACAAGGCGCGGCGCGGCGTTGCGCAGCAGCACACAGCACAACCACAGCAGCAGCAGCAGCAGGCGGCTGCGGGACGCGCACCTGGGGCAGGTCGAGGAAGCCTGCTGGCCTGTACTCCAGCCCTGCCGCATCCAGCTGGCCCACCGGCAGCAGGAAATCCAGGGGGCACTTGAAGGGGAGCTCCAAGTCGGTGCCGCTGCAGGTGTGGGTGGGGTGGGCGGGTGGTGGTGGTCTAGGGGGGGGCACGCAAGAGTGCGCTGCTGTTTACACGAAGTGAAGGGGCCGACGGCTGGTGGATGCGGGTCATGCGGCAGATCCGCGGAGAGCGGACGACTGCGGGGCCATGGAGGGGGGCCGCGGGGCGCACCGCATCGCACGCCTGCTTGCTCACCGAATGCGGCAGGACTCCAGGATCAAGGGGTGCTCGTCGTAGTCGCACCAGCACCACATCTGCGGCAGCGCCAGCACGCGCCCCAGCATGCGCGCCGTCGCAAACGCGTCCCTGCGCAGGGTTTTGGCGGCGCCAGCACCAGGTCCAGGTCACGCACGCGACCGGGGCACGCACCAGCCTGCGCCCCGCAATCCTGCGCTTTTGCTGCGGTGCACCCGGCCCAGCTGGCGGCTGGCACCGTCACATGTGTACTGTTGCTCGTAGCGGGTGCCCACCCAACTTCTGCACTCCTGCCCACGCGTTCTGCACTCCAGCCCGCTCACCGCATGGCAGCCAGCTGGTAGCTGGCCCCCACCCAGTTCTTCTCCATCAGAGGCATGCCGTGACCGCTGCCGCCGTAGCGTGCCTCCTCCTGCGTCGGCGAAAAAGCACGACAGAACTCGCAATTTTTCCGTAAGGCTGCCCTGCCACAGCAATGTGAAGCACCTGCAAACAGTGCACCCTGCTTGCAGTACTATGCCCTGGTGCTACGCCACTGGCAGCGCCCTTCAACCAAAGCTGCAGGCAGCGATGGCGGCGGCGGCGGCGGCGGGCAAACCCACCTGCTCCTCCACAAACGCCAGCACATCGTTCTCATACGTCAGCAGGCGCAGCGGCGCGCAGCTCTCGTCGCTGCCTGCCTCGCCGCCGCTGCCGCCGCCGCCGCTGCTTGCCTCGCTGCTGCCGCCGTCCCTGCTGCTGCCGTTTTCAATGCCGTAGTACGAGGGAGGGTCCATCCACCACATGCCGAACTCTCGGAGCCGCCCCTTCTTGCCTGCGTTCTGCCACCGCACAAAATCGGCGTGAATCACAATGGGGGAGACGCCGCGCCTGCAGCGGAAGGGTGGTGGGCGCAGGCGACGCGGGCGTGGGAAGCGGAGGGAGGGAGGGAGAGAGTCGGCAGCGGGTGTGGGCTACACAGTCTGGTCGGCACGCCGCGCAAGCAGCCGCCCGCCTGCCGCCTGCCCAAGCCTGCCCCGCGCCTCTGCCCCCAAAGCGCCCCCCCCCCCCACACACACACACGCACGCACGCACACACGCCCCCCCCCCCCCCACACACACACACACCCCACCCACCCACCCACACCACACACACACACACACACCTCTCCGGCGTGCGCTGCACAAACGCGACGTGCCCGTTGGCGAAGAGCGCCACCGGCAGCGGCTGCGTGTGCAGCGTTTGGTTCCACACCAGGATCCCCCGGGGGTCGTCTGCAGATCGGTGGTGCAGGGGAGCACACACGTGGGATTGAGGGAGGGCAAGGGTCGGCCAACGGGTGACGCACAAAGCGAGGCACAGGCACGCGTGGGCGGGGAAGGAGGCACAGGGCGCAGGGAGCAGGCACGCTCCGAGCAGGGACAGGCCCCGGGGCCGGGCTGTACCTGCGCCGGCCGGCGCGATGCCGCCCTGGTCAAACAGCAGATTCAAAGCCATCTGGTCGTCTATGCCCCTGTGAGGCGACCAAAGGGACCCACAAGAGGGGACGGCGCATAAGAAGGTTGGGTAGGGCTGGGCGTGGCGTGGCGGCCTCGAGGGCAAGTCTCCACCCCCCTGTTCGGGTCTCCTGAAGGGCAGCGATGCTGAGGTTGTGCTTGCAGCACCCCACCCACACGCGCGCGCACACGCACCTGTGCGCCGGGTCGGTGTGCCGCTCGTGCGCAGGGTCTGTCAGCATGCCGGACCAAGCAGCAAGGAACGCGCGCGCGCCGGGGGTGTTGCGCGCAGCAAAGAGTCCGGTGTTGAAGGCGCGGCCGCTGCAAGCGGCGGGGGGGGGGGGCTGTGCGCAAGCCCGACCTGGCGTCGCGACGCTGCGGGGCTCACGCTCAGCAGGCGCAGCAGGCACAGCAGCGGCACGGGCCATCCTGGTGCTTGCCCGGGATGGAGAGAAGCGCACCCAAGCCACTCACGAGTTGTTGTCGGGGATATGGCCGCAGCGCGGCTGCCCGTGCTCCTTCTTCCAGTCCTCCTCCGTCTGTGGGCAGGCCAGGCCAGCAGGAGGCGGGTGGGCGCTGGGGTCATGCAGGGCGCAGGCTGCCGATGCCGCACGTTGCAGAGCCTGGCCGCACCGGCCGATGTGCCTTGCAGCAGCACCGTCCTGCGACGCAGTCGTCGCTGCTGGCAGGCACAGGTCAAGGGGTCGCGCTGCCGCAGCTTCAAACAGAAGCACCTGCACGCTGAGACAGTCGGTGGAAATGAAAAACTCCGGGGCCGGCCGCTGCTCAAAGTAGGCCCAGGGCTCGCGCAGCCACACCGTGTCGGTGTCGCTCACCACCACCAGTTTCAGGGTGGGGTGCGCATCCAGCAGCTGCCTCACAAAGTCGACCTGCGACCAACCAACCAATCGGCAGTGCAGGGGGCAGGGGGCCGGCTGGGCTGCAGGTGCCGAGGCTGCGCAACAGTGCCCAACTCTCTCCCAACAACCCCCTGCGCAGCCACGCGGTCACGAAGTGCACGCTGGCCCTGCCCTCGCTGCACCCCAGCCCACCAGCCCCAACACAGAGCGACCGCCTCCCACCTGGGCGGCTCCCGCACCGGCTCCCGCAGTACCACATGCACACTGTGTAACGTAGTGCCACGCAATGCAGCACCTGCCACGCCCCAGCGCGCCCATCGCAGTGCCACATGTCGTGGTGCCACGCAGTGCAGCACCGGCCACGCCCCAGCACGCACCTTGACTGCCCCCATCGCGGTACCACATGTCGTACCTTGACTGCCCCCATCGCTCGGAACGCCCGGAAGTCCCCCCTGAAATTGTCGCTGTCGGCGGCGCCAAAGTGCACGCGCTCGCAGGGCAGGACCGCCGCGGCGCACAGCCCCAGCATTGCGTCGTCAAACGCTGCAGGTTCGAGGCCGCAGGGAGACGGAAAACCGGACTGCACTGACCAAGCCCCCCAGTGGCCACGAGGGAGCTTGAGGGATGCTGCAGGCTGGCGGCGGTGCGGGGCCCCAGCCCCGCATCGTCGAACGCTGCAGCCGCGTGCAGCAGAAGGGAGAGCAAGCGAGACCAGACACAGGGCATCGAAGAGGAAGGTGGTTCATGTAGGGGCTCATGCAAGGGTGCACACGGGCAACCTAGGCCCAGTCCTGCCTTTGGTGGGCCGTGGCGCACCTGCGATCAGGAAGGGAGCGCCGACCTGCTGCACGCTCCTCGCCCAGTTGTGCGCCAGCTCGAAGTAGGCGGCGTTGCCGAACGACACAAACAGGTGCGGCAGCGCATCCAGGTCAGGCAGCGGCGTCGGCGGAGGGACGGCGGGCGGCGGCGGCGGGGCTGCTGCCGTGGCAGTGCTGGTGGCGGCGGCAGTGTCGGCCTGCTGTGTCGCTGTTCCGGTGCTCGCAGTGGACAGCTCGCTGCCTGGCAGCTCGCCGGGCAGCGTGCGGCTGCCCTCGTGCACCTTGCTGCAGCGGCAGAAGGGAGTGCAGTCGGGGAGCGTGCGGCGGTCGACGGCGGAACAGCAACAGGCTTCACGGCAAGCTCTAACGCGGGTGCAACGGATATGCAAGCTCACAATTGGGTATGGCCTGCAGAAGTCTTCACCTGTGATGGTGGTGGCCCACGAGCAGCAGCAGCGCGCAAGCGACGCCGCAGGCAAAGCCGGCGGCGGCGGCGCCGGGGCTGCCTCCGCCCCAGACCCGCCGCTGCGTGCGTAGCCGCATGGCCAGTGATCTGCGGAGGTATGTGGAGCTGCAGCTGGCTAGCTAGCAGCACAGAGGGAGGGCCATCGCTTTCGCTGCCAGGCGTAGGGCACGCCTCCGCTGGTCACAGAATGCAGAGATCGAGGAGAAGCGCAGCATCGGGTGAGGGCAGCGGCGCCTTTTCACTTGCCCGTTCCAGCCAGCCTGGCAGCGGCACTGGCGGCGGAGCAGCTACGGCGGCGGCGTGTGAATGCGCAGGCTCATGTCAGCATGGCAAGGCCCATCTCTAGTGCTTGAGCTTTTTTACTTCTCGACGACATCTCCTGCCTGCTACAGAGCACGAGCCTGGTGCCAGCAGCAGGATGCCGGCAGTGGCGCAGTGGCGACGTGCGCCTGATCGCAGCGCAGATTTTTTGTTTTTGTTTGAGGCGTTGAGCAGCGCAGCAACACTACAACCATTATCTGTAGGGAATGTATTTGCGTACCGCTGTATTTGTTTACATGAAAAGGAGGCTGACGACAACTGAGCGCAGGTAGGCCCTGCCGCCAGCAACGCGCCGTGCCATTTGCGAGGGAGCTGGCACCCACGTTAACCCCAGCCTAACCCAAGACCACGCTTGGTGAACACGGGCTCGCAAATTGCTCCTCATGGAGCCGCGCTGGCAGCTCTTGATGCGCGACAGCAGTGGGGGAAATGACGATGCGGACCAGCGGAAGCGGCAGTGCGGTCGCCGCTGGTACGTCGCGACTAGCGGCCATGCTGGCCTGATGGCGTCACGTCGACCGCCCGGCCCCTCCAATCCACCCTCTGCAGCATTCATAGCCAAACCACCAAGCCTGCTGCCGCCTGCAGGCCCCTCTGGAGCAACTGGGAGACTCGATGGCGCGTGTTTATCTTCTGCCGACCGTGCTGCTGCTGGCCGGCCTTGCCAACGCCCAGCATGGTGCGATGGAGCATTTTGATAGTTCTTGCTGACAGGAGAGGCAGCCACCTGTCGGCTCTCGTCGCCACCGCTCGTTTGCACGCGCTGCCGCCTGATCCACCTCCTGGCAAGACTCGTTATCCAGCACCAAGTTGCTGGCAGCGAAGGTGGCGTGCGCAGAGTTGGGTTGACGCCGCCGCCTTATCTCACGCCGCTGGTGCGGCGGACGTCGCACTGCGCCAGCGGCCCCCCTGCTGCCGCCTCCTGCTCTGCCTTGCCGCCGACTCACACCGTCTGCCCCTTGCAGGCGGCATGGCAGGCATGGCCAAACCCGGTGTGGCGCCGAGCGGCAACATGACTGACCCTTGGTGCGCAGGCGGGGTGGGGCGTTGCCAGCGCTGCAGTGCATGGTACAGTAGCCGGGGGGGGGGGCCCACAACCTTCGATCCCATCCGGCTTCCTTAACCCACGCCCAATGCGTATTCGTTCATTATTTCATTCTTTCTTTCTTTCAGTGCATGCGGCTCTACCCTTTGGCTGAGCGTACGCAACGGCGGGTCGGCAGCATGTCGTGCTCCTTCCAGGGCCTCCCACGCAGCCCACCCCTTCATCCCGACTGCAGCTACGCCGACCCCTCTGCCGCGAGCTGCAAGGCCTTCCGCCGCATGCGCCACGACTGGACTGCGGACCTGTCGTCCCTTTGTTCGGCGATGCCATTCATGACCGCCTGCATCCTGTGGGCAGAGTGCCGGGTGCGCCCGAGGGGGGGGGGGGACAGGGCTTGCAGGGGGGCACGTGTGTTAGGCGCGGCGGGGCGGCGGCAATTCACGGGCTCCCTCTGTTCTACCACGCATTCGCGATCGCGTGCACCTTCTGGGCAGCAATTCGGGTGCCCCACGAGGGCGGAAGCACAGCGCCCCTGCCCCCTGCCTCACGCCCCATCAGCCCTGCCCGCCGTGCTGCAGCTGGCTGTTGCGCCCGTGTAGCACCCCTCCTGCCCTTGATTGCATCCCTGCCACGTGCCGTCCCTGCAGCCTCTGCTAGATGCCAAGGAACCTGCAACCAACACCAGCATGGCGTTTGGCACCTACTGCGGCATGATCTCCTTGGTTGGTGACGTGTGCGTGGAGATGCCAAAGGTACACACACCGAGGGAGGGAGGGAGGGAGGGAGGGAGGGAGGGAGGGAGGGAGGGAGGGAGGGAGGGAGGGAGGGAGGGAGGGAGGGAGGGAGGGAGGGAGGGAGGGAGGGAGGGAGGGAGGGAGGGAGGGAGGGAGGGAGGGAGGGAGGGAGGGAGGGAGGGAGGGAGGGAGGGAGGGAGCCTTTGGCATCTCTACGCACACGGGTGGTTGGCTGTCGCAATGCGCTGCGCAGTCGACAGCGCTGCAGCATCACACTTGCTCACATCCAGCGACCTGCACCTGACACCTCCCCCCCCCCTTCAAACGCCTCGTGAACTGACCGCAGATGAAGGGCTGCGAGGCGTACAAGGCGCTCTGCGGCCCCACCAGTGTCGTAGAGGCGTGCGTCGAGCCCGGCCCGCTGCCCGACATGATCCCCGAGGGTGGGCGCGGGGCTGCGGCGTGCGGGGCGTGCAGGGACACTCCCGTGTCCTGCCCACGAACATCCCTACATGCAGACACAGAATCTGCAGAGAGGGATGCTCGTGGGCAGGCACAGGGGGGAGAGCTGTGCCAGCCCCCGGCTTTGTGTTCTGTTGATTTTCTTAAAATCAACCTGCCCGCGAACAACCCTCACGCAGAGGGCATCGACATGGGCCCCGCCGGCATGAACAACACAGCGCCCCTCTGCACCTACAACGTCAAACAAGCCGTTGACGTGAGCTGCGGCGGGGGAGTCAGCGCCGCGTGGGAGTAGGAACGGCTGCACAAAACAGTCGAACAAACGCAGCATGTGAACCAGCGCGCAGCCAGCCACCACCCGCACCATACGACGGCGCCTTCTTTACCCCCCCCACCCCCACCCCCCACTCACACACACACACACGCACGCACGCACGCACGCACGCACGCACGCACGCACGCACGCACGCATGCACGCACGCACGCACGCACGCACGCACGCACGCACGCACGCACGCACGCCACCCCACCACCACCACCACCACCACCCACCCAACCAACCAACCAACCAACCACACCACCCACCTCCTCTGTGCCATCCCCTCTGCGGGTCCCCTGCCCCTCTGCCTGCAGGACATCTGTGCTTCCAGCCCCGACCTTGCCGACGTTTGCACCGAGTGCAGCAGCGAGGGCCGCGTGTTTGGCGACGCCTGCCCCCACCCCCTCAACACCCTCAGCAAGCTGTGCGCTGGTGAGGAGGCCCGCTGGCGGCAGCGGCAGGCGCGGGGTGCGCTGCAGAGCTGCTGCGACGCCGTCTTGGTGGGCCAGGTGGTCAGTGAGACCACTGGGTGGGGTGCTGTGATGGGGGATGTGGCTGGGGGTCAGATTGGCAGTGGGTGTGTGCGCCAGGGCACTGCAGCGGCAGGCCTGACTGTATGACATGGTAGGTTGAACCCTCCCAGCTTTGCCAGAGACGCAACGCGTTCTCGCAACCACTGCACGCCCTGCCTGCCTGCAGAGAGCCCCTCCACGCCCGAGTGCGACGCTTTCAACGCCTTCTGCGACCGCGCCGAGCCCCAGCAGCTGTGGCCCCAGATCTGCGCCGGCAACTTCACCATCCCCGAGCTCAAGCCTGTCTACGCCTCTGTGAACATGACAGACCCCTGGTGCGCACCTGCTGCCTGCCGCGCTTCTGCGCAGCACCTTTGCCCCCAAGGCCTGGTCAGCTTGGGCGCACTGAAGCCGCGGCAACCTCCGAAGCTGGCTGAGCACGCTGTGCTGTGCTGCTGTACGCCCCTTCGCCCCTCCACCTGATCATCCCGTTCAGCTGACCCACCGTTGCAGACTGCACTGCCTTGTAGTGTGGGCTTACCTGCCGCCACGCCACACCGCTTGCAACCCCTGCCCAACGCGCGCAGCTACGCCAACCCCGCCGCCGCCAGCTGCGCCGCCTTCCGCCGCACCCACACGGAGTGGAGCAGCGACCTCGCCTCGCTCTGCAACTCAATGCCCTTCATGGTGGGATGCAGCATGTGGCGGGACTGCCAGGTAGGTGGCAAGCTCGAACTGTACGGGTACAGTCAGTCACGATCAAGGTCCAGGGGAAGCCAGCAGGGGTGGCCAGGGTGGCCAGGACAGCCGCCGTGGGCGCCGCCGTGAGCCCCACGCGTGCGGCAGCTGGGCAGCGGTTTGCCGGCTGCGCTGCCACGCTTTTCGTGCTCTGCAGGCTGCGGCATGTGGGACGGCTGCAGGGAGTGCCGCATGGGGGTGCTGCGTTGGTGGTACCTGCCTGCTGTACCGTTGGCCTGATACCCATCGGTCTGATCGCCTCCCCTCTGCCCGTTCTCCGCGCCTACACCAAGTGCTGCAGCCGCTTCCGCGCGCAGACCAGAGATCAGAAGAAGCGTCATCAGACCAGAAGAAGCCTCATCAGACCGACCAACAACAGAATGATTCTGGTGGCACCTCCCCGCAGCCCTGCGCACGGATGCTGGCTGACAGCACGGTTGCCCCCTCTCCCTGTGGCCTGTGCCCCCCATGCGCTGCAGCCCCTCCAGGAGCAAAAGGACCCCGCCACCAACAACAGCATGGCGTTCGGCACCTACTGCGGCATGCCCAGCCTGGTGGGCGCGGCCTGCGCGGAGATGCCCAAGGTGCGGTGAGGGCAGGCGTTGATTTTGAGCGTGCAGTCGTGAGGGGAGGGAAGAGGTGGAGGCAAGCAGGAGGGAGGGCAGGCAGGCAGGCCCAGCCCGCGTGGTACTGTGTGCGTGGAGATGTTCAATGACGGCGGAGCCGTGGGGGTTGGAAGCAAAGCAGAAAAGGGGTGAGGGCGGCGGTCACGCGCGTGCAGGCGTGCGCGCGCAGCCTGGTGCGGGCGATGCATCCAAGCCGGGTGCTCCTGCCCGCCGGCTGGACACGGTTGCCTTGCAGATGAGTCAATGCATTATAGATCAATCAGTCAGCTGCAGACCAATCAGTCAACGGCCAATTGACCAACCAAAGCTGTGCCGTGCTGCAGATGAAGGGCTGCGAGGCGTACCTCGCTCTCTGCGCCGCCCCGGGCTCCGTGGTGGCTGCCTGCAACAAACCTGGGGTGCCCCCCTCTGTGCTGCGGACGTATGACACCAAGGCTGACGTGGACGTAAGGAGGTTACGCTGGGAACACTTCTGCTGACGCTGCTGCTGCCGCACCGCCGCCGCTGCTGGTGCTGCTGCTGGTGCTGCTGACGGCAGCGCGACCGTGCCACCTGCCGCTGTTGGGCTGCTCTCTCCACACTCGCCCCTGCTCGCGCCCCTCTACTCTGCGCAGGCCATCTGCGCCTCGCCAGATGCCAATTCCGACGCCTGCGCCGCCTGCGACAGCGAGGGGAATGTGTTTGGCATCAAGTGCCCCGACCCTCTGGCCGCCCTGGTTGAACTGTGCGACGGTGGGTTCGGCATGCGTGCCGCACGCCTTGTGCGGCCGCTGTGGGCAGCCCTTGCAGTGTCAGTTGTTATTAAACCTTGCGTCGTTGGTTGTTGCTGCCCAAAGGGCGGTGCAGCACAGGATGGGATACAGCTGGGGGCCAGGCTGCAACTGCGAGGGCGACGCTGTTTGGTGGCAGGCGTGCTGGCCAGCTGGCCGCCCTGCTGCGGCGCTGCGGCGGTGAGCGCTGCGCCAACCTGCTTCTCTCATGATGACCAACCTCATGCCCTCAGCCGACATGCCCTCCTGTAACCGATCGTCTCTTTCCCTTCCCTATCGATCATCCGCAGTGACGCCGGCACCTGTGCAGTGCGCCAACCTGACGGCCATGTGCAGCACTCCTGAGGTGGCCGCTGTCCTCCCAAACACCTGCGTGGGCGCCCCGGCGGGCACCCCCACTGGCGCCGCTGCACGTGCCGCCGCACCGCTGGCAGCCTTGGTGGGCGCCCTGCTGGCGGCGCTGCTGCTGGCGTAAGCGGGAGGCTGGCCTGGCCGGCTTGCGACCCAGAACTCACCAATGTGTGACACCCAACGCTTGCTCACCACTCCCGACATGCACGTCTCAGGGCAGCACCCAACGTTCCTGCACCTCTAGAGACATAGATCTATGCTTATTATGCACTGCAATTGGGCTCCCTCCCCACCCCTGCAAATGTCGCCCTCAACAGTTTCTTGCCGCATCCCCATGCGTGTTGGCACGAACTGACGCTGGCCCTGCCCAGCCAGCTCCTCGCTGTTCTGAAGCTCGCGATCAGTGACTGCACTGGTTTGAAATTTGGCCGCACACCGCTCCGCGGCCAAAAGGCGCCGGTCCGCAGGGCGCCGGTCCGCGCTGCCACAGCAGCCGTGATGGCACAGCAGCGCATGGCCTTTCCACCGTGGCTTACGATACTACGCTGCACCTCATTCGCAAGTTCACGAAACCATGGCTGCTTGGTGGCATGCCTGTCGTGATTGTGCCAACCTGCGGGAACACTGCTCCCGGCGGCCTGCCAGCAGGCACCCACAGCTGTGTCGCGCGCGCAGCCCTCACACCGGGAGCACGCACCTGCCCCCTGACACACACCGCCCGGCTGCCGCTGCAGGAGGTCGTGAAACCGTCTTCGACGTTCATGGAGAGGCTTTACAAGTTTCTGTCGGCGATGGCCTCCCTTGGCTACTTTGTCATGGTGTTTCGTGTGTTCCTCATGATATTTTGCTAGCACCAGATGCGCGCTGCACCTCGCCGCCGCCGCGCCTCGCCCAGCTGTACACCAGATCTCTTGTAGCACCGCCTGTACCGTCTACTTCCGATCTCTTTTGCAGTTTTCTCCCGCACGAGATTCTTCCTCGCATTTGATCCTGCTCTGCCTTGTACTTTCAGATAAACGCTGCATGCCCTCTTTTAAGAATTTTGTTCTTGTTTACTCTGCGACAACAACGTCGCCGCCCAACAACCTTGCCTGCATGTGCCAGAGTAGGTAGTGTGGTGAGTAGCTTGCGCGGAAGTGCACAGCACACAGGCAGGAGAGTGGGCAGGGCAGCAGGCGGGCAGCAATGATCTGTTGGCAGGCCAGGGGAACTCAGCAATGTCGGATGGTGGGTTGGCGCCGCGCTGACCGTCGCGGCGCCCCAACCTTTGGCGCACCCTTATCGCCCGGCTGGCAGCTCTCGCTACCTGCATCTGCCACAAAGAACGTGGTCGCCATCAGGAGGCTGCGCAGGGCGAGCGGGGAGCTCGGGCCGGTATGGCGGCACCGGCTGGGCAAGGTGCGCTCGCTGCGCATTCTGCAGCAATGTCCGGCATGATCTCTGCAGCTCAAACATTGCAGCGGATGGCGCCTGCCTCTTGAACAAGCGGCGGTGATCACTCGTTTGCAGCCCCTGGACCTCCAGCGCCACTGCTGCGCTCCCATCGGCATCCAGGGGGCACCAACACGCCATAAGCATCACATCGCTGCTGGCGCTCACCGCTGCTCACCGCCGCTGCTCTGCCGCCGCCCGCCGCCGGCTTGCAGGCGGCCCTGCAGGCGGCGCCTTCCCGGCCTTCCCCTACCCGCCGTATGACATCCAGCAACGCTTCATGGCCACCCTCTACTCGGCGCTGGAGCAGGGCGGCGTGGGCCTGTTCGAGAGCCCCACAGGTGCGCTGTCGAGGGGCTCGCAGAGGTGAGGGTTGATGAGGCGTTGCTTTAAATTATGTGAACAAAGTGCGTGTGACGCGTATCGTCAACCCCACCCTGCGTCGTCTATCGCTTGCAGGCACCGGCAAAACGCTGAGCCTCATCTGCAGCAGCCTGCAGTGGCTGACGGACCAGCGACGGCGCGAGGCGGTGCAGGCAGCGGCGCGCCCCGGCGCAGCAGAGCCAGCGGCGGCGGCAGCGGCGGTGGAGCCTGGAGGGGAGGCGGGCGGGTCAGACGATGAAGCCCCAGATTGGATGCTGGACTTTGCGGCGCAGCAGGAACGCGACCGCCAGCGGCAGCTGCAGGAGCGTCAGCGTGCACGCATCGCCCGGGCAAAAGCCCAGCTGCAGCGCGGCGGCGGCGGCCTGGGCGGCGGCAGCCGCCGCCGGCGTGGCGGCAGCGCACGCGCAGCAGCAACGGCGGCGGCAGATGACCCGGAAGCGGAGTTTTTAGTGGAGGATTGGGTCTCCGAAGGGGAGCAGGGCGGCGGCAGCAGGAAGCGCAGCCCCGGGGCAGCCGGCCTGGGCGGCGGCGGCAGCAGCAGCGGCAGCGGCGGCAGCGACGGCGAGGGGCTGGGGGAGGAGGAAGAACTTGAGCTGCCCCGCAAGCGGCAGGTATGGCGCGTCAGCGGGGATGTGTCGGGGGTGGTGGGGGTGGTGGTGGTGGGTGGTGGTGGTGGTGGGTGGTGGTGGTGGTGGGGTGGGGGGGTGAGGGGGTGTGTGTGTGGGGGGTGGGGGGGGCGGGGGGGGGGGGGGGCGGGGGGGGGGGCAGCGCCGCTCGGCTGCACCCTGCGGCTACACGCCCAAAACCCAAGTCGAGCCTTAACCCGCCCCTCCTGCCCACTGCTCTTCTGGGGAATCCCATCCCGTCGCCAGATAATCTTCGCCAGCCGCACGCACTCGCAGCTGTCGCAGTTTGTGGGGGAGCTGCACCGCACCCCTTTTGCCGACGAGCTGTCGCTGGTGGCGCTGGGGTCACGCAAGGTTAATACAACTCTATGCACTGGTTGTTGTTGGAGAGTTGTTAACGCGCAGCGCTTTTGGATGTGTTGGCTGCCGCGGAATGCAGTTGTTGCGCAAGGGCCCGAGGCAGGGGGTGGGGGTGCGGGGCGAGCAGCAGCATGTGGGCCAGCATGCGACCGTGTGCACGCATCTCCGCTCTGCACAAGCACCCCCCAAACGACCTGCTCGTTCCCGCGTTGCCTGCCTGCCATGCAGGCGCTGTGCATAAACGAAGCAGTGCTGCGCCTGCAATCTGCGCCCCTCATCAACGAGCGCTGCCTGGACCTGCAGAAGCCCGGCAGCGGCGGCGGCAGCGGCGGCACGAAGGCAGCGGCAGTGGCGGGCGGCGATGCGGTCGGGCCGCAGCGCAAGGCGAGGGGTGCATGGTGGCCAGGCGGATGGGCGTGCAGGTGCAACTGTCGTGCTCAGGCTGCTCTCACACCCAAACACAAGAATGGATTTGCCCCGTCTGGCATTGCAGCATTGTGTTACCATCCTCACAAGGCCCCGCCCCTCCTGCCCTCCCCCTGCAGGCAGCCCAGGCGGGCGCCTCTCGTGTAGTAACGTGTTGCAATGTTGCGTCGCCTCAAAGCGCAGAGCCCCGCCCCCCCTGCCTCTCCCCGCTGCAGGCAGCCAAGGCCGGCGCGGGCGCGTCTGGGCGGTGTCCCTACCTGGCCAGCGGCAGCCAGGCGGCGGCCACCACCCGCGACATGATCCTGGCGCATCCCATGGACATCGAGGAGCTGGCAAAGCTCGGTGAGCATACGCTTTGACACCACGTTTGCAATTACAACGATTTGATGGCGAGGACTGCGCCTTTAGCAGGGGGCAATCTATGTACATGTGCCGTTTCTTACGACAAAAGCAATCGTGATGTGTAACAGGTCCTGGGAATGCATGGGGTGTTGTTCGTGTCCATAGCTGGGCCTGCTGCTCATCAGCGTGCAGTGCTGCCAACAAGGCTGCGCTTCCCAGGGCGCATGCATGCTTCCCATCCGTGCCGCCTGCCGCCTGGCCCCCCCCACCCACACACATGCCTGCACTGCCACACCCCTGCCCGCCCCCTGCAGGGCGTCGCAAGTCTGTGTGCCCGTACTACTCTGCCCGACGGGCCGTGCCCCAGGCCGACATCATCCTCGCCCCCTACTCCTGCCTGCTGGCAAAGGAGACGCGGGAGTCGCTTGGGCTGCGCCTGGAAGGAAACGTTTTGATAATTGACGAGGGCCACAACTTGGGTGGGTGGCGGGTGGGTGGGTGGGCGGGTGGGTGGGTGGGCAGGCACAGTAATGAGAACGCTCAGGCAGCTGCTGCCGCGCCATTCACCTGCATGCCTGCCCACGTTTTGGCATCGCCCTGACAGCTGCCCTGCCTCCCTCCCCCTTTCCCCCTCGAGCAGTGGAAGCCATCAACAGCAGCCACTCTGCAGAGCTCACAGCAGCGGCCGCGGCCGCGGCCCACCGCCAGCTCAGCGCGTACTTCTCCCGTTTTCAGTCGCGCCTGGCGCCCGGCAACTGCCGCCACATACAGACGCTGCTGCGTGTGGCTCAGGTTTGTGACTTGGCCTGGCTGCAGCACCTCGCGTCGCCTGGCGGGAGGGCTGGCGGGCATTCGTTGCAGCGCGTCTGCTTGCAGGCACAACAGCCTCACTTGCACACTGCACTGCCGTTCTGCCACGCAGGTGCTCAGCCAGGCGGCCAGCGGCGCTACGCAGCTCGTGCAGCCTGGCAGCGCCACCGCCGCCGCCGCCAGCGGCGGCGCCTGCGGCGGCGTGCTCGGCGTGAACGACTTTCTGCTGCGCACAGGGCTGGACAATTTGAATCTCTTCAAACTTGTCAGGTGGGCGTCGAGCCAGGGCCACGCTGCATGCAACCCTCTCTTCCAGCCCGGTGCTGCCGTGGTTGTGGCGCTGCCGTGTTTTGCTTGCGCTAGGCATCCCGGCGTGTGCCCGCTTCTGCAGCTGCCCATTGTGTGATGTATCTCAACTGACCCCTCCTCCGATCTCTCTCGTTTGCAGCTATGTACGGGAGAGCAAGGTGGTGTACAAGGTTGCGGGGTTCTGCCAGGCGCAGCAGAAGCAGGAGGCGGCGGCGGCGGCCGACGCTTCAGCGGCGGCAGCGGCGGCGGGGAGCGCCGGCGGCGCGCCGGCGGCGGCAGAGGGCGGCGGCACGGGCGCTCTGCACGCCCTGGTCAGCATCCTTCAGGCCCTCACAAACGCTGATGCAGACGGGCGCATTGTGGTGCAGCCTCCGGCAGCGGCAGGCGGCAGCAGCGCAGGGCAGGCCGCAGCAGGCGCGGCGCATGATGCGAGCGGCGCCGCCGGCGGCAGCGGCGGCGGCAGCGCCGGCGGGAGCCTCAAGTTTGTGCTGCTCAACGCGGCGGCGCACTTTGGGGCGGTGGTATCTGCTGCGCACGCTGTGGTGCTGGCCTCTGGCACGCTGTCCCCTCTGGAAAGCGTGCTGCACCTCTTCCCCGGCGTGCCGCCGCACCGCCTGCACCGCTTTGCGTGCGGGCACGTGGTGGGTCAGGAGCGGTGAGGCTGGCGGGGGGGGGGGGGGGCGCGTGCTGCAGTGCTGTGCAGGTCTGCCTGCTAGCGCCGGGACGTCCACGTTGCAGCGCTGGTGCGTGCCGCGCTGCAGCTCCGCCTGCTGACCTGCGCTGCGGTGCGCGCCGTCCTGTCCACTGCTCCCAGGCTGCTGGCGTTGGCTGTGGGCTCAGGTCCCTCGAGAGCCGCCCTGGACTTTCGCCACGCGAGCCGCGGCACGCCAACAACCATCGACGAGCTGGGGCGCCTTGTGCTCAACACCTGCCAGGTTAGCAGTGCTGCATCGCTGCGCGGGTGCGCCGGCTGCGGCACGCGCTTGCGTGGCAGGTGGCTGGCAAGTCACATGCGGGTGGCTTGCTGGTTGGTCTCACCCCGCCTGCCCTCTGCTCCTGCCCGCGCTGACAGCCGTCCCTGCCGCAAGTGGTGCCACACACCCTTGGTGCCCTGAACCCTGCCGCTGCCCTCGTGCCCACAGCCCTCCCCGCTGCCTGCGGTGCCGCATGCCCTCAGCTCGTGCTGCCTGCGTTGACAGCCCTCCACGCTGCCTGCGGTGCTGCAGGTGGTGCCAGGCGGAGTTGTGGTCTTCTTCCCCTCCTTCTCTTACGCCGACCAAGTGCACGCCAGGTGGGTGGCTCTGCCAGCAGGCTGCGCAGCGTGCGGCGCTGTGTCTGCAGGCCGCACGCACGTGCAGGTGGGAAGCAGCCTGCGCAGGAGGGGGGCATTTGTCGTCTCAGCCCCATGCTTCCGTGCACATCTGCAACCACTTGCAACCTCCCGCCAACCTCCCACGTGCAACCACGTGCAACCACCTGCAACCTCCCGCCTGGGTGGCGTGCAGGTGGCAGCAGAGCGGGCTCCTGCGGCAGCTGGGTGCACGCAAGCGGGTGTTTCGGGAGCCGCGCTCGGCAGGGGAGGTGGAGGCTTGCCTGCAAGAGTATGCAGGCTGCATCGCGGCGTGCTCCATCGATTCCACCAGCAGCGGCGGCGCCGGCGGCGGCGCCGGCGGCGGCATGCCAGGCGGCGGCAGCGGCACGCCGGGCGGCGCACGCGTAGGCACGCTGGGCGGCGGCGCGCCCGGCAGCGCGATCAAGTTCGCGCCGGGCGGCGGCGGCGGCGGTGGCGGCGGCGGCAAGCTCAGCGGCGCTGTGATGCTGTGCGTGGTGGGGGGCAAGCTGGCAGAAGGCATCAACTTCGGAGATGCGCTAGGCAGGTGAAGCTGGCGACGTGGTGCAACCTCCAGGGTACTTTATTTCAGGGGCACAGGTACAGGAGGGGCCGGCGTATCACGCTCTGCTGTGCTGGATGCCACACAGTCGGCGCTGCTGCGCCTGCCACCCCTGTTGCTGCCTGCCTCGCCTTGTGCCTGGTCCCCCCCTGAGAGCTCCCCCACCGCCCCCCCAGCAATCCCTGCCCTCCGCCCCTCGGAATCCCTGCAATCTGCCCTGTGATGCAGGTGCGTGATAATGGTGGGGCTGCCCTACCCCAACCCCTCCGACCCCGAGCTGCAAGAGCGCATGCGCTTCATGGACAGCCTGGCGGCGGCAGGCACAGCAGGCACAGCAGCGGCAGGCACGGCCGCGCAAGCGGCAGGAGCGGCCAGCGCAGCAGGAACAGCAGACGCAGCAGGCACGGCAGCAGGCTCGGCGGCAACAGGAGGCGCGGCGCAGCGCGCGCCTGCAGCGCAGGAGCAGCAGCAGCGGCAGCGGCAGCTGTCGAGCAGCGCGCAGGGCGGCCGCGAGTATTACAGCAACCTTTGCATGAAGGCAGTGAACCAGTGCGTGGGGCGGGTGATCCGTCACCGCGGCGACTGGGCCGCCGTGCTCCTCGTGGATGCTAGGTGGGTGGCGCTGGCTCTCCCCAGCTGGGGGGCTCCAGCTGCTGGCTGGCTGGCGCGGAAAAGGCCCGTGCCAGCTGGGGGCAGCTGCGCCTGTGCAGCAGTCGCGCGTCCTCTCCTGCTCCCAGCGCCCCCCCCCCCCCCCCTCGGCCCCCCGTCGGCCCCCCCCTCCTGTGCAGGTACACATCCGCAGACGCGCGCGGCCCGCTGGCCAAGCTGCCCGGCTGGATCCAGCAGAGCCTCCAGGTCCCCCGCGGCTTCGGCGACGCGCAGGGCCGCTTGGCGCGCTTTGCTCGCGGCATGGCGGCGGCAGAGGCGGCGCCGCCCAGCTGAGGCAGGGCGACCAAACGCTTGCGGCAAGGCGGCGGGCGGGGCGGCGCCCGGCGAAGCGGCGGCTGATGCCGCCTGCAGCGTTGCTTGGCAACGTGTACCTTCTCTCGTGTATCACCCCCGTGCACCCCCGTCAATTTTCCACCTCCATTTTGTTCAATCAAATCTCCTTCCATAGACATTCCGGTTCTGCTTGGCAGCTGGCGTCCGTCGCTTCTCCGCTGCTGCCATCTGCACCCGCAGCTGAGGTCGCCGCTGCATCAATCATGCTACGGTATTGCCGACGGTCAGGTGCAACGTTACAGCAGGCAGGAGGTCAGGAGGAAGTGACCAGCAAGCACTGCCGCCTCAACCGCCATCTTCTGCCTGGCGCTGCCCCCCCTGACGCCGCTGGTGCGCCTGCAGCGCAGCCTGCCGCAGCGCCGCAAGCTCGGCAGTTGCTGGCGGGCATGCACCGCCTGCAGCGTAGCCCCTGCTGTCCGCACCTCTGATGGGACGTAGGCTCCTGCCCTGCCACCTGCCGCTCGTGCCGCCGCTGGTGCTCGTGCTCGTGCTCCGCCGCCGCCTGCGCTTGCGTCTGCTGCCGCTGCTCCGTCGTCGCTTGTGCTTGCGGTGCTGCCTGCGATGCCGCTCTGCAGATGACGGCTGCCGGCTGCTGCTGCGTTGGCGATGCCCGCTGCTTCTGCTCCTGCTGGCGCTGCTGCCTCTGCGCTTGCTTCTGCTTCTGGTGCCCCTGCAACCTCTGCTCCTGCTTCTGCCTCTGCTGCCCTCGGAGCTGACGCTAGTGCTTCGCTGCCGCAGATGGTGCTGCACAGCCGCTGCCTTCTCCTGGTGCTGCTGCTGGCTGTGTTGTTGCTGCTGCTGCTGCTGTGCACGCCGCGATGCGCTCTGCCTAAGCAGCAGCTCAAGATACCCTTCGCTGTCAGAGCGCTGCAGCTCAGGAGAGGCCTGCCGTGCATCTGCCTCGCTGTCGCTGCTGCCTCCCATGCCGCCGGCACTGTCGTCGCCGTCGCCGCCACTGCCGCGCCGCTGCTGCTGCTTCAGCTGCTCACGCACAGCAGGGCCGGCTGCTGCCACCAGCACAGCCTCCAGCTGGGGCATCAGCCGGTCGTAAGCCTCCACGCTGGTGCTGCCTGCAGCTGCAAAGTTGGCTACTTCCCAAGCAAACCTTTCGGCATGCTCAAATACAAACGGGGCTGCTGCCGCATGCAACCGTGCCAAGACGTCCGGCAGTGCGGTGCTGCCGTTGGCTGGTGGCGCTGCCGCGCCAGCTGCCCCCGCGCTGCCGTTGGCGGCAGTGTGCGGTGCGCCCGCCCCCGCCACTGCATGCGTGGCCAGCAGGCGGCGCTGCTGCAGCGGTGCCGGCGCTACGCGCTTGGCCGCAGCCGGCGTGGTGCTGCGGCCATTGGCCGCTGCGCCGGCTGCCCCTGCTGCTGCTGCGTTGCGCACCGTGGCTGCCACGTGGCTGGCCACCAGCGCCACATCAGCAGTCAGCATCAGCGCCTGCAGCTCGCGCGCTGCAAACTCCTCGACGGCCGGCCGCTGCGCCTGCGCTTGCGTCAGACCAGCGACGCGCTGCCGCCGCACGTGCAGCTCCTCCGGAGTGAGCGGCGTGGCGTAGACGGCGCGGCGGCGGCGGTGCTGCGCCGTCAGCGCCAGCGAGCCGCTGCCCCCCGCCTGCTCCGCGGCTGCTGCTGTGCGATGGCGCAGCCCAAAGAACCGGCGCCTGCAGGGAACTTGTGTGTGAGGCATGGCCAGAGGGATAGCAGGGCAGCGCAGCGCGCAAAGCATGGCGGTGCTGACGCGCTGGCACCCCGCCCCGCCCGCCTGCTGAAGATGAGCAGGTCCTGCAGGCTGCAAAGCCCCGCCCAGCAAGGCCCGCCCTGCCCTCCGCAGCCTTGCCTGAAGGCGCCGCCCTCGCAGTCAAAGACAGCAGACTCAAACGGGCTGCGGCACAGCGGGCAGGACAGTGGCGAGCCATGCGCCGGCGGGTTGTCAAGCTGCGCCTCCGCCCAGCGCTCAATGCACTGCATAGGAAGCGTGGAAAGGGCGGGTTGGAACACCGCCAGAAATGCAAGCCGAGGCGGCGTGCCTGCAACCAGCAGCGGTGCGTTGCTGGCACCAGCGCCCAGCACCTGGAGGCCGGACGCTCGCCTGGAGGTGGAAGTGGTGGAAGCACGAATCCAGGAAGGCTTCCTCCGAAGGGAGCAGGTCGCACAGGCAAACGGCGCACGTCCCGACGGCGGCGCTGGCGGCGGCGGCGGCCATCGCCCGCAGCCACTGGCGACCCTGCGGGCCTGACAGCTGCCCTGTCGATCAGCTGTAATGGTATACTGTCATTGCGCGCACGGAAAGCGAGGCGAGAGAAGCGGCAGCCACCGGCGTCTGGGGAGACCTGGAGGATGCCGCAGCACTGTGATGAACGGGAAACGGCGTGCATACCCCTTGTAAAACGGCTCACAGAGCCCTGATCGAGCGGGGCGGCAGATGCCTGCTGCATTTCAGAGCACGCACTACTAAGACACCCTCACGCCCGTGGCCCTTGCGAGCGATCACCGTTGCATCTAGCAAGCTCTCAGTACGCTCGACGCAGTGTACACGCTGCTCAGCACTCGCAGTCGCTCCCTGGTGTCGCTATCGACGCTCCGCAGAGCTCGGTCAATCCAGCAGACTCTCTCAACAAACCAGTGAAGGCCGAGCCACCATGGCGGCCTCGGCAGAAGAGGAGGCCATCATCCGCAAGCGCTTCCTGACGCAGACCACGGCCAACTCGGCTGCAGCGGTACCGCCGTTCAAGAAGCTGGCCAAGCGGTGCGCGCAGTGCGGGCGCAGGCCTCGCCCTTTCGCCGCCGCCCTACGCCGCCGCCGTCGCCGCCGCCGCCGCCGCCGCCGCCGCCGCTGGCCGTCACCCGCTCCCCACTCCTGCCCGTCCCCCTGCAGGTACATGCTGTTCTGCGCGGCACTGGAGGGCAGCGGAGGCGCAGAAGATGCGGAGAAGCAGTACCGGGAGCTGCTCAGCGACCTCTATGCCATCCAGGTGCGGTGCGCCGCTCCGCCGCAGCTCCTCCACAAACACTGCTGGCTGGTTGGCGGGCACCAGTCTTGGCTGCATCAGCCCAGGCAGTGTTGTGTCGGGATCGCAGGTCCTCACCCGTGAGCTCTCTCTCGAACCCAGCTATGGCAAATCCTTGTCTGTTCGCTTTCCGCCCTGCCTCAACTTGCCATTGGCATCTGCCCTGCCTTCAATGCTGCAAGAGCACATGCGGAAAGTGTTCTTGATTCTTCTTGATTCTTCTTGATTTTTCTGGCGCCAACCTTGCGCACTGCCGTCCATTGTATTCCTCCCTGATTCACTGCTGCTTCCCGCTGCTGCAGGAGCACATGGAGCGGATGCAGGCGGCGGGCGATGCGTACGCGCGCGAGCAGGCGGTGTATTCCGACAAGCAGGCGCAGCTGCAGGAGTCGATAGAGCAGGTGGGGGGGCGCAGGCGCTGTGTGAAGGTGCAGCGCCAAGGCGGGGGCGGTGCCGTTGGACACGCAGCGGGGGAGCCGCGGCGCCCGGTCGTATGCCCTGCCCTGCCGCTGTTTTGATGCCGAGGGGCGTCGAGGCTTGGAAGCGATTGCCGGCAGCGCTTGCTCCTACTGCCGCACCGACCCACCGACCCGCCAAGCCTGTGGCGGCTCGTGACCGTGCACCCCAGTTGCCTGCAGCCGACGAGCACTCCCCCCCACGTTGCTCCCCGCCTCTGCCAGGCCGAGCGGGACATTGATTCGCCTGGAACCGACGTGTGCTCTCCCCCACACTGTTCCCTGCCTTCCCCTTCCTCCCCGCCTTTCCCAGGCCGAGCGAGACATTGAGGAGCGCAAGAGGCAGCTGGCGGATGCGCGGGTGGAGCTGGCGCAGCAGCAGGAGTACGAAGCGGTGAAGCGGCAGATCATGCAGGCAAGAGGCGCTGTGCGCGCTGTGCGCGCCGAGGGCTGGGCTGCAACAGCAGGGAGAGGAGCGCGGCGGTGCAGGGGTGGGTGGAGGCGCGGCAGCCTGGCACCTGGAAGCAGTACGGCGGCAGGTCATGGAGGCAAGAGGCACAGCAGGGAGAGGATCGGAGTACGGAGCACGGAGCACAGGCTGCACACCGTGCGGCAGGAGTTGAAAACACCAGCATATTGCAGCACATGACCCCTCCCACCCACCAGCCCACCCTGTGCTCTGCTCCCCCTTCGCGTGCAGGTGCCCGCGCGCGCGGCGACGCAGGCGGAGCAGGCGGCGGCGCAGCGGGAGATCGTCGACCTGCAGCAGCAGAGCGCGGCGCTGGACGCACTGTTTGAGACGCGCAAGGCCCAGTTTGCAGGGGTCCTCGCCTCCCTGGAGCTGCTGCAGGTGGGTTTCCAGTTTTTTCACTGTACAGTGCATGCTGTCCTAGTGGGCTTGCAGCGTAGCCTGCTGGGTAGTGTGCCGTGTAGTGTGCTGTAGTCGAGTGGTTGGCTGGCTGCGGCGGTGTTGCTGCCTAGCTGCGAAACGGCAGGCCCGCAGCGGGCAAGCATGCGCCGAGTGGGGCGCAGGCTGCGTGCCGGCCGGTTTCGAGCAGCGCGTACGTGGCCGGCGCGGCCCTGCTTCGTCCCTGCGCTCCTCTGTTGGTGCCCCGCTCTCCGCTCTTGTGTGCTCCTCGGCTAAGGCGAGCCTGGTGGCCCAGCCTTGCCCACGCCGTCCTGCCTTGCCCCACTGGCTGCCCCCCTCTTCCACCCACCCACCCGCCACTTGTGCAGAGGAGCATCGACAGGGAGGAGCCTGAGGAAAGCATTGTGGCGCTGCCAGAGGGCGGCGCTGCAGCAGCAGCAGCGGGCGACGCGGCGGCGGCGGCGGGCGGCGCGGCGGCAGCGCGGCAGCCAATGCAAGTTGGCTGAGGGTGGTGCGGCTGCTGGCAGTTTGCCCGCGCAACGGCTGCAGAGCAGTGCAGAGAGCAGTGCATTGTCGTCGATCCTCTGTTCAGCCCTGCCCTGCCCACTTGCTTGTTGGAAGCACCTGCAACCGAGGAGACCAAGGGGGCAGCATCGAGCGCAGCGGCAGGCAGGGGGGTGGCAGCAAGGCTTGTGATGGCGAGAGAGCTGTAGCAGGAGCAGAGAGCAGCGGCGCGAGGCTGTGGCCTGCACAAGCTGCTGTGACATGCGCTGTTTTACAAGTGCAGCAGCTGTGACCTGCGCTTGGAAGGCTGTGACCTGCACTGTTCTACCACGACCGCTGCCGCAGAGTGGGAGGGCTGGTCTGCCAACAGGGGCTTGGTGCAGCAGGCTGCAGCATGCACGCACGGGCTCCATATCCCCTCTGCGAGTAGATCCTTCCCCCATTCAATCGTCGGGGTCATCGTACGTCACGTGCCGCCCGGTGCAGCAGCCCGGTGCGTTTTCGAGCTCGGCGCCGCAGCTGCAGCAGGGTTGGTGGGATGTGATGCAGAGGCAGGCAACCAGGCATGGAATTAGCAGACGCTTTCGTCAAATGCCAGCTGTCATCATCATAGGGCATGCCAACTCAAGCCAGCGCTGGCGCCAGCAGCCTCACCAGTCCCAGAATTGCACAAGGCCCGTGCGGCCGAACACCGCCTTCAGCTGGTGCTCGGGCTGGTCGCTCTCCCGGCAAAAGCCGATTGCCTGCAGTATAGTGACATGTTGGCGACGTCTGCGAGAGCTCGCCTGTGGTTACTAGCAACTTGTTGTTGCTCACGACAACCAAGCATGAGGCATACGCAGTGCTGTGCGGCTTACAGCCCAGCACAGCCAGCGGCAGCAGCACTCGCCTTTGCCACCTCGCCTCCGGTCCAGAGCGCCGAGTGATAGCGACAGCTGCCTGGCCCGTTTTCTTCCGGGTCGAACTGCTGCTTGCACCGCCGGCAAGTGCGCAGCGCAGGCTGCTGTTGAGGCGGCGGCGGCGCTTGCTGCTGGCCCGCAGGCGCCGCTGCCGGCTGCGCCGCTGGCGCTGCGTCGCCGCCCGCGGCTGCCGTCACTGACCTGCTCCCTCTTGCGCGGACCAGATCGCTTGCGTGCCCCCCGACCATCGCTGTCGACATTGGTCGGCGGGCCTGGACGGAACAAGGAGGGAAGGCAGAGGGCCCCGCTCTCGGCAGCGGCCTCCCGGTGGCCTGGCGGCTGCGCATCGAAGCGTGGCGTGCTCGGATATAGCTGAATTGGTGCAATGTCCAGCCAGCAGAGGATGTAAGCTTGCCATTTTCGCCAGCTCGGCAAAGCAGCTCGAGGTGTCGAAACGGTGCAGCTGCGGTGTTGCACGCTGTCACAGCATACATAGGTCAAATCAGGCCCATCAGACGAGCATCACGCCGCTTCTCTCTCTCGGGCTGATTCGCTCCTGCCGCCAGGGACCGCTCACCGCTTTACCGCCCCCTTCCAGCGCTCGAGGTTAGTCATTCAGGCGACTGGAGACCGCGGGAGCAGAGTTGGCAGCGCCTCCCTGCCGATTACCCCGCTCAAGCTCTCGCTCCCTGCCCAGCGCCCTGCCCCCTGGACTGCCATGCTTTGCTGCCCGCAGAAGCACTCGAGCAGCCTGTTGAGCGCTACCACCATTGCCAGCGGCCCTGACGCCTTGCGTCGCGCCGCCGCCAGCAAGCGGAGAACCCTGCAAGTCGCGGCTGCGCTCACTGCTCCTTCACCAGTGCCTTCTCCCATTGCTGCAACAGATTCGGCCCTCTGCCATGGCGAGCGGTCTGGTGGGGCCGCCGCTAGGCATGGGCATGGTGAAGCAGGAGCTCGTGCACGCAGGCCTGCCGCTGCCGCCGCACGCGCGAGCTCCACTGCCGGCGGGCCTGCCGCCGCACGCCGACCCTGCGGCGCATGCGGCGCGGCTGGAGGCTTACAAAAAAGTGATGAGGTGTTTCATGCAGGGACCCTACGATCTGGTGAGCCAGTTTGCGGTCGCGGGGCATGCGGGTGGGGCTTGCAGGCAGCGGTGCAGCAGACGTCTTGCGGCGGTTTGAACGCCGGGCGCAGCGTGCAGGCCAAGCTGCATGGACGCCAGGCCGCGCAGCCCGGGCAGCCCCCGTTGCGCCTCGTCCTGCCTGCCTGCGTGGCCTCGAATTGCTACAGTGCCGCCATGCGTGGCATGGGGACGCGTAGAAACTGTGTGTCGGCAGGTGGCGTCGCCGTGCATTCGCTCGCTGTGCACTGACGTCACCCCCCCCCCCCCCCCCCCCCCCCCGCCCTGCTTTCGCTTGCCTCCTCGCCAGACCAAGGAGGACGCTCTGGCCTCGCTGCGCAGCGTGCTGGCAATCTCAGAGCACGAACACCTGACGGTGCGTGCAGCAGCCATGGCAGACGCGCACCACCACGTGCAGCTGCACCCCGCCGCTGGCGGCGCAGGCAGCGGCGAGGTGTCGGTGGGGCACAGCAGCCAGCCGGCAGCTCACCAGCGGCTCGGCGTGGCAGGCCTGCCCGGCAGCGGCGGCAACACGCCGCCGGATGCTCCGCTGGCTGCGACGCAGCCCGGCAGCCGCAACGCCGGCAGCAGCGGCGCCGCCGCCAAGCGGCCCGCCCCCAGCACCGCCAGCAAGGCGGGCGCGGCGGCGCCGCGCAAGCGCACGCGCACCGCGCCGCAGGGCGCGACGGCGGGCGCCGGCACCGCGCGCGGCGGGCCGGCGGTGCGCGCGCCGCGCGCGACGGCCGCCAACGTGGACCCGCTTGTGGGGCGGGTGGTGCTGCGCAACTGGCCGCACGATGGAGGCTTCTTCAGGGGCGTCGTCTCTGACTATCGCTCAGCCACCCAAGAGCACTGGTGGGTTGGCGGGGAGGGACGTGAGAGGGCAGGCAGGCGTGCGGTTGGCAGGCAGACAGGCGTGGTGCACAGTGCGGCGTAGCTCTGGGTAGCGCAGCGTGCCACTCCCCTCCCACTTGACCAACCCTCTTGCGGCGTCATGTGGGGGTTGGTGAACCCTGCACACGGCCTCTTCTGTGCACTGCGCGCCACTCTGAGCCTCCTCTCTTATGCCCTCCTGCGCCCTCCCCCTCCCCCCCCCCTCTCTCAGCATCATCTACGACATGGGCAAACCCACGGAGAGCTACGAGTGGTACAGCATCCTCTCAGCTTCCGCCCAGGACTGCCAGGTCACCGACGAGCGGGTTGACTTTGCGACGCTGAGCCTGCCAGCTGGCAGCCGCGGCGCCGCAGCAGCGGCCGCAGCCGCCGCGCCGCAGCAGCCCCCAGCCGCCGCGCCGCCCAGGGCAGCACGGCCCAGCAGCAGCGTGCCGGTGTCGGCAAACGGGGTGCCGCTGCGCGGCGCCGCCGCCGCGTCGGCAGCAGCCAAGCAGCAGCGGGCCGCGGTTGGGCCTTCCAAAGAGCCTGGGGGACGGCAGGGCGCAAGCAAGGCGGGCGCGTCGCGGGCCGCCGTCGCCGCCAGGCCAGCAGCCAAGCCAGCCACGCCGCGCTCCGCTTCTGCTGCTGCCGTTGCGGCCGCAGCATCGGTCAAGCCCCCCGCCGCAGCGGCGTCCCGGCAGCAGCAAGCCGCGGCGGCAGCGCCTGCGCCTGCCCCCGCGCCAGTGCTGCAGCAGCAGCAGCAGCAGCCGGCGCGCAACGGCAAGACGCACCATGCTCACCTCGCTAACGGCCTGTCGAGCCACGCGGCGGCAGTGAAGCAGGTGCTGGCAGCTGGCGGGCGGCCGCCGTACTTGAACGGACACACGTTGCTGCCCCGACGGTGAGCGTGGGCTGAGGTTGGGGGCCACTGCTTCAGCAGCGCTGGTCACGATGTCAATGCCCACCGTTCCCGGCTGAACGGCGGCTCGGCAGGTACCTCGCCAGGGTGCGTTGCCTGGGTGCACGCGCTGGCAGGGCGCCGCGCAACGCTCTCTCTTGAGCACAATCCCCCTGCGGGCCTTGCCTGCTCGCCTGCCCCCTTCCCTGCCTGCAGCACCCGCAGCTGGAGCAGCGACGAGGACGACTCCGACGACTCGGACGACGAGTGAGCGCTGCGCTGCGCTGCGCTGCGCTGTGCATGCTGCGCCGTTGCGTGCTGCAGCTGCATGCTGCAGCAGCCTAATGCCGATGCCGCACGCCGCGGCTGCTCACGCGGCGCCCGTCTGCCGTGAACGGACACGTGCTGCCAGCCAGCGGCAGCCTAGCTAGCAGCGTGTGCCCCGGCTGAATGCCGCCTGCCGTGCTGCCTGGCGGCACATGCGTGACGGCACACCCCCACCGAGGCTGCAGCGCCCGCCCGCCTATTCCATGACGCCGGCCGTCCCCCCAAGCGGGCAAGCTGCTGGCCCCCCCTTTTCTGTCACTCTTTCCCTCCGTTGCATCCGCCGCATCCTTTCCCCCTTGCACTCAACCCCTTGTCCTGTACACCCGAGAGTCGCCTGCCGGCAGCTCCCGCTCAACCAACCCGCCCCTCGTGTGCCGCGCCCATCAGTTTTGTACACGCTCGCGGCCGCCCATCCCCCGCTGTCCCCTCCCCCGTTTGTGCTGGCACATCCCAGTGGCATGCCGTTCGTTGCTCTACGCCCACTTGCATCCTGACTCTGTAAGCTGCTGCTCTTCTTAGCGCCGCGCAAGTGGGTCGAAACGGGTGTGGTGCGGAGGGCGGGTGCGCTCGCATGTTGCATGTCGCATGCATTCTGCGTGCAACTTCCATGTGGACTGCCCTGTGCCTGCCAAGCACTCTTCATGCACTGCTGCTCTGAAGAAAGGCTGCTCTCCAGGGCCCGTCAGGGCCCGTCAGGCTTCCTGCGGGCGCAAGAAGCCTGACGGGCCCCTGCAGTGGCGGAGCCGCTGGCGGCGGCGGGCGTGTGCCCACCACGCGCTACCGGCCAATGCGCGCTGCCACCACGCTCCTGCGGCGCCCCCGAACGGCCCTGCAGGGCGCCGAGCTGGCGCAGGCAGACGCGAGCGCGTGGGCGAAACAACCCTCCCCCGCTCCATTGGTGTGTCCGCTCCACGCCCCTGCTGTGCGCTAGAAGTCCCAAGTACATCTGCAATGACGGTAGGACACGCCGCAAGTGGCAATGCCTGCTGGCCGCCCATTTCTACCAGGGATCACGCGCCTCACCCCGAGCAACAAACCCGCGCTCCGCCCTGCATCCCTCTGCTTCCACCTTGCTTGCTCTGCTGTCTCACACACAACACTCAGGCAAAATGCAGGCCACCATGGTGTGCGGTGCTCGCGTCGGCCGCCCGGCCGCGACCTTCGCCAAGGCCCGCCCCCAGGTGCGCCACCAGCGGGGCTGGTCGCGCGCTGGATGGTCTGGCACGCCGCCCGATGGGCCGATTCCGGCGGAGGAGCGACGGGAGCGCCAGTAATCGCGGCGCATTCTCACCAACCCCACCCTCCCCTCCCGCAGGCGCGCACCGGCCGCACTTCCGTGACCGTGCAGGCCTTCAAGGTCACCCTGAAGACCCCCTCCGGCGAGCAGGTGAGCGCCGGCCGCATTGCGTGGCCAGGGGCTGCTGCAGGAAGGGCCTGGAGCTGTCATGCCCTGACCCTCCCACGGCCCTCCCCGGCTGCCTCCAGGTGATCGAGTGCGCTGAGGACACCTACATCCTGGACGCCGCTGAGGAGGCCGGTGAGCTGGGGCTCTGGGGGCAGCTCGCCGGCGACCCCGTTGGTCGACCCACCGCCGCCTTGCGCGGGGGGGGGGGCCGGTGCGCTGCACAGCTGCCAGCCATACCAGCCGGCCGCCAGCAATGCCAGCTCCAGACGGCAGGGTCGTGCCGTCATTGGCGTCCCGCAATGTTGCTGGAGGTGGCAGACGCTGCGCCGCGGCGCCTTATCTGTCGAGATGGCAGCGGCGGCAAGCACGTGCGTCGGCGAGGCTACCACGCCGCTTAACTGGAGCTGCCGCAGCCAGCTGTCACCCCTTTTGCTGCAGCAGCTTGGGGGTACATCGGCATGCGTAATGCGCTGACCTTCAACACGCACCTGGCCCTCTGCTCTGCCCCGCAGGCGTCGACCTGCCCTACAGCTGCCGCGCGGGCGCCTGCTCCAGCTGCGCCGGCAAGGTGGAGTCCGGCACCATCGACCAGTCCGACCAGTCTTTCTTGGACGACGACCAGATGGGCAAGGGCTTTGTGCTGGTGAGCGGAGGTATCAAAAGGACCTGGCAACTGTTGGGGCGGCAGCCGGCGGCAGCGGCAATGGCGGGTAGGCATGCATGCATTAGGCGCGCGCGCGGCTGAACCCGCCTTTCCTTTTGCCTGACTTTCCCCTCTTGTATCATGCACTGACGAATCTGCCTTTTCTGTATTCGTATTCGCAGACCTGCGTGGCCTACCCCACCAGCGACTGCACCATCTCCACCCACCAGGTGCGGGCTGGGCTCCGTCTGGTGTGGTTTGAAACGTCGCTCTTTCATTATTTTTCAGCGTGCTTATTTTTGCGCCTCGAAAGTTTTGCTTGTGTATTTTTTGTTGCTTGAGTATGTAGCGCAGCACGTGGGCAGAGGGGCAGTCGGTGTGTGACACGCAAGGGCCGCATGCCATCTCGCCTGCGTGCATTTCTTGCGACTCCTGACCCGCTTCCTCCCTCAATCCCCCTGTTTATTTAACCGCAGGAGGAGAGCCTGTACTGATTTTTTCGCCTGGTTAATGCAGCTGGCAGCAGCGGGCATATATCCCCCGCACCGCCGGACGGCATGCAGCAGCGGCAGCGGGCACAGCTCCCTGAACTGACAGCGGCCTGATGCTGTTGTCCCACGCATCACCCCGCAGCACCATCCTCCAACTCCCCCCCCCCTCCCCGCGTCTGTGTCAGAGTGCATCACTTGCCCATTCTTACCCTCCCTTTTGTGGAATTTTCCCAACTGAGAGGACCAGTGGCGGCAGGGGAGGGGTCGGCAGCGGCAGCGCAGAGCGCGGGGAACGGCGCTGTTTCATGGCGTGTGCTGTGGAGGGGAGCAGAGAGGGTGCGGCGGCAGTCTTGTGGCTGCGGCGGCTCACCTCACCAGCTGCGGGCTGGTCTCCTGTGGCTGCATGGCCAGGGCCCTCGGAAGCAGTGCATTGAGGGCAAGGCCCAAGCTAGGCAGCCCCTGCCGCTCCGCTTCCACCTCGCTCGTCAGCCCGCCCAGCCCTGCCCTCAGCTTTGCCAGCAGCTATCAGACGAGCAAGGCGGTCATGCTGTCGCGAACGGGGCTAGTGAAGACCCCGCCGGCGCACGGGTTGGCTCATGAGCGGCGGCACGTCAGCGCAGAGGCGGAGAGCGGCGGCGGTCGTGCCCGGGGGCCTCCCTGGGAATTCCGGCACATCTTTCCTCCATTGAGCTCCCAAGCCTCGGCTGGGTAGTGTGCTCGGTAAATGTTGATGGTGATCATTGAGTAGGGTTGGACGTCGGGGTGCGGGTGCAGAACATGTTTAGCATGGGGGGACCGCGACGCGGTGTTGGCGCTGACACCGCGTTGCGCCCCCGTCACAAGCGTGGCGCCCCGCAAGCTCGCTGATCTCGCACCTCACGTCTTGCTGTCGCGCGAAAGAACCCTTCGCAACGCGGCCGACACCCCAGCGCGCAGGCGATTCGCCTCGCCTTCACCCAAGCTCGTTCGTGTTGTCGGCAACCCCTGCGCAACCTGCTGCCACAGTGCGCGCTCCTGGCGTGACCCAAGGCGCAGCGCCTGCACTGCCGGCGGAAGGCGGCGGCGGCAAGAGCCCTAGCTGAGCGGCGAGCGGCGCACGGCAGCAACGCAGAATGGAGCAGCCTGCAGCGCCGCTTGGGCAGCAACGGCGCGCCGCACGCCCGCTGCGCTGCAGCCGGCCCGTTGCTCGCAGCATGGTGCCAGCAGAGGCGCCGCGCTGCCGTATCTGCTGGGAGGGGGACGAGGAAGGCAACCCGTTGGTGGCCCCCTGCGCCTGCGCCGGCAGTATGGTGAGCTTGAGAGTGGAGCGTGGGGATGGCCAGCGCTGGCACGACTGTCCCTGCCCACTTGTTGCCCGCCGGTTGAATGTTGCTGCTCCCGCGGCTGTGCCCATCCCATGCTCACCCCTCCTGCCCCACCCACCTCCCCAGCGTCACGTTCACCGCGCCTGCCTGACAGCCTGGCAGCAGCAGCTGCGGGCCACTAAGGGCGTGGCGGCCTGCCGGCGGTGCGACGTGTGCCGCGCGCGCTGGGCGCGCGCGCACCAGCCCACGCTGGGACCCACCGACTGGCGGCAGATGCTGCGCGACGTGTGCCGCAGTGTGCCCTGGCACGCCGTACTCGAGGTGGGTGGGTGGCAACAGCAGGAGGGGCAGTGTGCAGGGGGCTGCAGCAGACGAGCGACCGGCTGTGCCAGAAGAAGGCAGGCTGGAGGGACTGGCGGCGGATTGCCGCCTGGCATGCGCAGCACAGCACTGCAGTGGCTATCCGAGGCACCGCCTGCTGTTTCACCAAAGCCTAGGCTGCCTTTGGTACGCCCTTACGCCTTGCGCCATGCGCGCCTCGCGTCCCACGCCACCCTGCTGCTCTCCTCTCCATAACCCCTGCAGTGCTGGCGCTTCAGCGTGTTGGCGGTCGGCACCGTGCAGGGGATGCGTGCAGGCGTGGAGGGCTTCCGAAGGTAGTAGGTGACAGCGGGGGAGAAGCGGAAGGACAGCCACCGGCATGCGCCGGCGAGGCGGGCATGCCTGTTCGTGCCGCCCGACCACGAGGGTCCGCGACAGTCTGGGATCGTGTGTGGGCATGACGAATCACAGCAATCTCCACCCCCAAACCCCCAGACGTCCCTGCCCCACCGCCCGCCCCGCGCAGCGGCATGCGCTGGGCCGCCGCCGCCACCCGCCCCAACCTGGACCTCCTGGCGCGGCTCATCCCCGAAATGGCGCTGGCCGCCGGCACCGTGCCGCCGCTCAAGGCAAGCGCGTGCTTGTGCAGGGGTGCGGGGAGGTCCAGGGATGCGGGACTGCTGGGCAGGATGCGCATGGGGAGGGGCCGTTTGGGCGTGGAACAAACCCTGCTGCCGGGCAGTGGCGGAGGCTGCGCGCGCATGTTGGTTCGCTTGGGTGCCGTCCACTGGCAGCGTCTCGTGCGGCGGGGAGTGCACACACCAGCTGCTTTGCATCCCTGCCGTCCCCCCTCCCCACGTGCTCGCAGATGCCCATGGCCTTCTGCCTGGCAGCCTTTGTGACCGGCCTGGCCACGCAGGTGTGTTGCCTGCTGCCTTGCCGTGGTCTGCCCCTGTCTCTCCGGCTGTGCGGCAGATGGCACTTCTTGGTAGCGCCTTGCTCTCCCTCGTAAAGCGACCCTCATATTTTACAGCTATAATAGCGACTGCCCGCACACGCCTCCCTCCCTCGTGCACCAGGACTCCTTCTGCTGCAGATGGCGCTGGTGTCAGTGGCGCGCATACGCCAGCGGCCCTTGCTGTCCTCCTCATGTCCATTGCCCACGTGTTGCCTCACTTTTGAAACATCACTTGTGCTGCAGATGGCGCTGGTGTCGATGGCCTGTGCCTACGCCAGCAGCCTCGCTGGCTTCGTCTCCGGCGTTGCCTCTGGCCTGCTGGCCACCGTGCAGCTTGGCGGGGGCATGCTGCGCCAGGGTGAGCTGCACACAGGAGCATTGGATGGGCCGCGGTTTCTGGAGATGCTGGATGGCATTGCTATGCAGCAGCGCATTCAAACGGTGTGTGCACTTTGCCGGCTGGTAGCCAGGCGCTGCCCAATCCTCGCCTCATGTCCCCACCAGCCACTGCATGATGCTGCAGGCACGCTGGCGGCACACAAGCTGGCGTGCATCGCGCTGCACGGAGCCGCGCAGCTCAACCGCGTGGCGGCGCCGGTGATGCTAGGGCTGCTGCGCACCCTGGCCCTCTCCCGCCTGTTTGCCTGACCGCCAACCCTGCGCTGCTGGCGGCGGCAGCGGCCGTGCTGCCGCGCCCCTCCACCCCCCCTTTTGCTCAGCCCTCTCTTCGATGTCGCTGTCACCCATGCCACAATTTTCCTGGCCAGCCATCCTGCCCATGTGCCCCCCCCCCCCCCCCCCCCCCCCCCCCCCCCCGTCGTCTTTGCCTGGCTCCCCTGTACACTCATCATGCTATCATGCTAGTCTCATCACGGTTTCCCCTCGGCCGTTGGAGCACGCCTCGAGGCTTTGGCCCCTGAACTGAACAGTTTACCAACCTCCCCACTGTTCGCCAACCTCCCCACCAACTCGTCTTCTTGTCAGCTCTGTGGGCTGTCGCTGGCACGAGGGGGCAGCGCAGAAGCCATGGCGGTGATGCTCGGACCGAGGCCGGGCTTGCCCCCCTCACACGGCTGCCTGCCTGTCTACGGATGCCCACCTGGGGCCGCTGCTGACGGGTGCCGGTTGCTGTCCGAAACCTAGCAGCGACGAAGCTGGCAGTTTGTCGCGGTGGCCGCTCTGGCGGTGAGGCGTCAGCACTCGCAGGAGGCGCAGGGGGCATTGCAAGCCGCGGAGATGCGGGTTCGCTGGTGAAGGGCTCACAAAGCAAAGGCGGGCGTGGCTGGCAAACACAGGACAGTGGCGGCGTGGGGCCGCCCATGCCGCGCCGCCGGCCTCCCCGCAGATGAGGACGCAATCTGTCACGCCTTCGCCCCTCGCATGAGTTTGTACCTGCCACATCGAGTCCTCGGAACCTGCGCGATGACACATACACACATACATGCCTGCCTGCCAGCACAGCACAGCTGAACCTCTCTTTCCGCGCGAGTGTCTGCCTCTCTCTCCTTGCGGCTGCTCCGCTTGGTGTGCTGGCCGACGGGCCTGACGGTCAACAGGGGGGCGGTGTAGCAAGGGAGTGGTGCAGCAAAATAGGGACAGGACGGCCTCACGGGCAGCAAGGGGGCGATGGCAGGGGAAACAGCAAGGGGGGAGGGAGACAGGGAGGCGCGCACGCGCTGGCTAAGTGAAGCAAGGGGCAGCGGGTGGGACCCATTGAGCAGTGCAGTGTCGCACAGTGAGGGGCAAGTTCTGTGCAGGATGCTCATGCCTTGGCTGCCCAGTTCTGTGCTCTGGCAAGGGGCAGCAGGCGGTCCGGCGAAACCGGCATCATCACACGTGGGCAAGGGCTGGTGTGCTGCTCACGCCTTGGCTGCGGCTGCCTCCGTCACGGTATTGAGCAGCACCTCTCCCATCTGGCGGCACCCCACCAGCGTGCACCCCGGCTGCATAATGTCGCCGGTGCGGTAGCCCGCATCCAGCGCCGCCGTCACGGCAGCCTCCTGCAGCATGGTGCATGATTGATTGATCGATTGGTTGGTTACTTAATCATCGATCAAACGTAGTGCTCTGGGCCCTTGTCTGTCGTGTGCCCGTTGATGTGTCAGACGCGCACGATGTATAACAGCAACGGCGACGGCAACAGTTGCATGTCCACGCACCAGCCGGTCTGCCACCTTGGGCAGGTTGAGGCCGTAGCGGCACATCATGGCGGCAGACAGCACCTGCAGGCAGCCAAACACGGCACGCTTTTTGGTAGGGCAACGACATGGGCGCAGAACCGGGCCAAGGCATGTGCACGAGTGGCATAGACTGCGCTACGCATCAGTGCTGAAGCAGCCCATGGTTTGTGAGCACACTGTGCTGAATCAGCTGTTGACCAGCCCATGGACGTGCTGCCGCCTCACCATGGCAAGGGGGTTGGCCTTGTCCTGGCCAGCAATGTCGGGCGCGGAGCCGTGCACCTGCGTGGGCGGGCGGGTGGGCGCGGGAGGACGGGGCGGTGTGCCGGCGGCGAGCGCAGCAGCAGCGCCGCGCGTGGCGCAGCCATGTTCTGCTTGCTAGCAAGGTTGTGTTGTGGCATGCCCACGCACCGGCTCGTAGATGCCTGGCTTGCCGGGCTCGCTGATGGACGCCGAGGGCAGCATGCCCAATGAGCCGGTCAGCATGGAGGCCTCGTCGGACAGGATGTCGCCGAAAATGTTGCCTGCAGGTGTGTGGGGAGAGGAGCAGACACACGTCTGCGTCAGCACCTGAGGGCTGGCCCCGAGCGGTGTCGCCGGAAGTGTTGCCTGCAGTGGTGGGGAGAGGACCAGACACCCTGCCGCGTCACCAGCTGCAGGCCGTGCTTGGGCAGGGCTGCCTGACGGCGCGGGCCAGTGCCTCCGAAACCGGCCGCAGACAACCGGCACAGCTGGGCGGCCGCCTCAGGCCTGCCGGCAGGCCACCGCGGGTGGTTGCAATACGGTGTATTGCAGCCGGCGGTATACACTATATCCGTCGCAAGCACCCCACCCATTCACCGGTCACAATCGTGTCAAACTCGCGAGGGTTGCGGATCATCTGCATTGCCGCGTTGTCAATGTACCTGCAGGGGGGCCGGGGAGGTCGAGGTGGGCGGCGAGGTGGGCGAAACATTGAGCATGCAGGGGCGGCAAGCAGCGGCGGCGGCAGCACGGCTTCGGCGGCGAGGCCGCGGCACCGCGGACATGGTGGGAGCACAACAGAGGCTACGGCAACAGCACAACAAAGGCTGCAGCGGCAGCAGCAAGGCAGCACATCGCGTGCTACTGCGCCTGCTGCTGACCCTGCCGCTCACATGTGGCTGAGCTCCACCTCTGGGTACTCGCCGGCCAGGCGGATCACCACGTCCTTCCACAGCTGGCTCACCTGCGGGGGGAAAGAAAGAAAGAAAGAATACGCCCTTGGGCGTGGATTGAGGAAGCTGGCGGGGCTGGGCGGCCCTCAAAGAGGGCCATGCCCCACCAGCTACCATCCCACCTGCGGAGGGCAGCAACGTGCAGGGCAGCACGGCAAGTCGGAGAATTCGAGGTGCAGGGGCAAAAAGACACAGGTACTGGAAGCGCAAAGGGTGTGGGGGACGACGGAATGCTTTGCTGCTGCTGCTGCTGGGCCCGCCTGCGCTGCTCCATATGGCATGCACGCCAACGTGTGGCATCACCACGGCTCCGCGACCGCCGCCCACGCGCGCGCCGCCGCCTGAGCAGCCCGACTCCGACTCATGACACGCATGCAGCTGCCGGGCATGCTGCACCTACCTCCAGCACGTTGCTCTTCTCCACGCTGCACAGCCTCTTGCCGCGCTTCATCGCCGCCTCGAACGCCACGCGGGCAATGCGCTCCACCTCGCTCTCGCTGCAGAGGAGGGAGACGGGCGGGCCACGGGACTAATCACAAGCTGCTCTGACCTACATGGAGATCCGTAGTGATGCTGCGCGTGCTACTGAGGGATTAACAACAGGGTATTCCGCGTGCGTGATGCGCTGAAGCTTGCTCTCTGCAAGCACGCGCACCTGTAGATGTCGGTGTTGAAGCCCACCCGCTCGCCGTTGCGCACCTCGATGCCCTGTGCGGCAGGAAGGCAGGTGGGCGTCAGCCTGGGCAGCGGGTGCGACACGGGCATGCCAGTACAGCGGGACATGCACGGTCCACAATTGCTGTCAAAAGTCCCGCGGGCCTTGCTGACACCCTTGCGGGCCTTGCTGCCACCCCGGCGATGCACTGCTGCCACCTGCTGTGCAGGATTGCGCTGCTGCCACCTGCTGCCACCTGCGACGCACCCGAGGCTCTCCAAAGTAGATACCCCCCACCAGCTCGCGCACAATCAAGATGTCCACACCCTCCACCACCTGCGGGCCACACACAGGCGAACGAGGGGGACACTGAGGGTGCGTTGGGAGCGCGGGGCAGGCCGCGGCGGGACAGGCTGCCTGCAAGAGGCTCATGGGAGGCGCAGGCGCAGCGCCGGCACCTGTGCGGCGGTGCTCCCCGCCGCCCCCCTACCTCGCGCTTCAGTGAGGAGGCGTCCGCCAGCTGCGGCAGCACCACCGCCGGCCGCAGGTTGGCAAAGGCGTTGAGGGAGGCGCGCAGGCGCAGCAGGCCCTTTTCGGGGCGCTGCGAGTTGGGCAGGCTGTCCCACTTGTAGCTGCGCAGCAGGGGGGGAGGAGCAGCGAGGGAATATGGCCACGCGCTGAGTTGGCGGTGCTCAAGCGGGCAGTAAGCCAAAGGCTCAGCGTTGCCTTGTCCCGACATGGCTACCCGTCGCGCTGCCTGCCCCCGCTGCATGCACGTGCGCCCCCACGCCTTGCCTGCCCCGCCGGAGCTCCAGCAGCCCATCCTGCCCCCCTTGCTCACCCGCCGATGCAGGCCAGCAGCACGGAGTCGGAGGCCTTGCAGATCTCCTCGGTGGAGGCGGGGTAGGGGTCGCCGGTGGCGTCGATCGCGGCGCCGCCAATGGGCGCCTCGGTGTACACAAACTCCTCGCCCTCGGCGCGGCCCGCCTCCGTCAGCACCTGCAGGCAGGCCGCGGTGATCTCCGGGCCGATGCCATCGCCGGGCAGAACCGCGATCTTGTGGGTGGCGGCGCAGACCTGCGAGCAACGAAGAGCGGCAGCACTCGGCGGCGGTGGCGGCGGCGGCGGCGACCCTTGACGAGCGGCCGCCTAGAGCGTCCCCCCCGGCGAATGCGCGTCGCCATCGCGCTCGTATGTCACGTGCCCATTGTACAGAGCGTCAAACAGCGCGTCATCGCGGCCCCCTGCGTCGCACCTGCAGCCGGCCACGCCGGGCAGCAGCGGGCCGGGCGACCACGGGCGCCACGCGAACGGCAACACACGCCTGCATGATTGTGTGTAGCGACTGGAGAAAGAGGGGGTGCTGGAGGCGCGCGGGGGCGATGAGCCGCTCTTGTGGGCAATGCGCGCTGGCATCGATGCACCGGGCGGCCTTTTCTGCTGCTCGATTGCTAGCGCATCTCTTACTCAGTCCAACAGACAGCACGCAAGTCCCTCAGGTGCTGAGCTACTGCTGCACATGCCGCTCAGCCGTCTGCAATTCTGCAGCGCCAAGCGCCGGGCGCGCAGCATCTGCATCTCAATTTCATGTGCATGCATGCGGGAAACCGCCCGTTGCTGCTGGCCGCCGCCACTGACGATCGTGCTCGCGCTGCCCGCCTTCCCTTTCCCTGCGCAGGTCCGCTGCCAAGCTGCGTGGAAGAGTAGTGTGGCTCAAGATGGAGCAGGGAGCGTTCTGGGGCTGCGAGGTCAAGCCCGGCAAGGCGACGCCGTTTGTGCCGCCGCCCGAGGCATCGAAGCTGCACCTCTCGCAGGCAAGCGGCGTTGCGCAGTGTGCGGCAACGCACCGTGCATCCTACCTGATGCGTGGAAGAGTCTTAAGCAGATGCTGGCAACGTGTTGCATGCAGCGGTGCAGCAGGAGATGGATGCTCGCAATGCCGGCGGCCCCCAGTCTGCCTGCTGCCCTCCAAAGGCAGCGCCGTGCACCGAGGCCATACATCAGCGGCCCGCATCGGCACCAGTCTGCATCACTGACGGCGCGCCACACTCCACCACGCGTCCCTCCGCAGGCGTGCCTGAGCACCAAGGCCAAGCCCGGGAGCAAGGCGGCGCTGCGTGTGCGCGTGACGGAGGAGGGGGAGAGCCTGCTGGTGTGCAGCCTGCGGGAGGGCGCCACCGAAAGCGTCGGCTTGGACCTCATCTTTGACCAGTGAGCTTCTAACAGCACGGATGTGGGGGAGGGATCAGGTCTGGTAGAGAGCCAGCAGCATCAGCTGTAGCGCGCATGGCGTTCATCCCAGCAGGAGCCGGGGAGCCTGCACGCCCCGCCGGTGCATGTCAACACCACAACTGTAATGTCTTTATTTGCTGCCGCAGGTACACTGAGTTCAGCGTGGAGGGCGGCGCCGCCATCCACCTCACCGGCTACTACATGCCCGAATATGAAATGGGTGCGTGGAGGGCCAGCGTCGCCGGCGCTGCCTCTGCAAGCTCCGCTGCAGCAGGACCCATGAGCTGCCGGCGCCGGCGCCGCCGCTGGCATCCGGCGCGGTGGCACCCGTGGGCGTCGCTGCCGCCGCCGCTGCCTGCCGCCGCCGCCGCTGAGCCGCTGCCGCTGCTGTTGCTGCCGCCGCTCTGCTGCTGCTCCTTCCGACATCGCCTGGCGGGCGGCCGACTGGTCATATCCCCTGCCTGCACCCAACCTCTGTCCCTCCCACCCCTCCCTTCCGCGACTGCTGCAGGCGATGAGGAGGACAGCGACGATGAGGAGGGCCCCATGCCAGGCGGGCGGCTGATCGGTTACGACGAGCACGGCATGCCTGTGATGGCGGACGAGTACAACAGCGAGGAGGACAGCGACTACGACAGCCAAGGTGGGTGCGTCACCCGTGCCCCCCGCCTGACTACTCCTTGCATTGGGTCCTCCCCCAGGTGGGCAGTGACAGGAAGGACGACAAGACACCACTACTCCCTCCCTGTCCTGCCCACCTGTGGCCCTTTTCCTGTCGAACCCAAGTGTCACTCCCTGTGCCTGCAACACATCCATCCCTCATTGCAGAGGAGCCCACTGACGAGGAGATGAGTGGCGACGAAGAGGACGGGGACCTCAACCCCCCTCGCCGCATCGTCATTGAAGACGTGACGGTGGGTCTGCGCAGGCAGCCGCCGCTTGTCTGCGCAGGCAGCCGCCGCTTGCGTTGCTGCGCCCGAGCTTGGTGGCAGGGGAGCCAAGTTGGGGCCTGCAGCAGCGGCAGCAGCAGTTGCGAGCAGCAGCGCGAGCTTGCCTGCAATGCGGCATTAGGCAGGCGCTCTCCCTGGACGGGTGGGCTGCCTGCCCGTGTGTGGCCGACACCTCGACACGCTCTCCATGTCCCTGCCGGCGGCTGCGCCTGCAGGAGTCTGAGGGCAAGCAGAAGCAGCGGCGCGTGGCTGGCCAGGCGAACGGCAAGGCGGCGGCGTTTGGCGACGACGACGTCAGCGGCAGCGACGAGGACGGTGCGCGCGGGGCGCTGTGGGAAAGTAGACCAGCTGGCGGTGTGTGGTCTGCAGCAGGGTGGGAGCAGCAGCAGCTGTGCGCCGCCTGCCGTGCTGTCTTGTGCAATCCGCCATTTGCTTGCTGCGCGCTCTCATCCTCCTCCTTGCTTGTTGTTTGCATCACGCCTGCAGAGGAGGAGGAGGAGGAGGAGGAGGAGGAGGGCAGCGAGGAGGAGGAGGGGAGCGAGGGTGAGCAAGGGAGCAGCAACGGGGGAGACGGACAGGCGTGGGCTTGTGGGGCTCGCCGCACCACCTTGGTAGCCTCTGTGCTGTTCAGGCTCAGGCGCTGCTCGTCCACGTCAGGGGCTGACTGCTCCGCCTCTGCGGCTGCCCTGCCGCCACCATCGTCCTGCTTGCGGCTGCCAGGCTGCCTGCCATCGGCGATGTTCACTGATGTTCACCACCCCGCCTGCCTGCCTGCCTGCAGAGGAGGAGGAGGAGTCTGAGGAGGAGGAGTCTGACGAGGAGGAGCAGCAGCAGCCGGCCGCAGCAGCAGGGCAGAAGCGCAAGGCGGCGGCGGCGCCGGCGGCGCAGCCTCCCAAGAAGGAGGCCAAGCCGGCGGCAGCCACGCCGGCGGCCAAGCAGCAGCAGGCGGCGCAGCAGACGCCGGCGCAGCAGAAGCAGCAGACGCCGGCGCAGCAGAAGCAGCAGCAGGCGGCGTCGGCGGCCAAGGAGGCCCCCGGCACCGCGGGCAAGCAGAAGGTCCGCAAGTTCCCAAACGGCTTTGAAATCGAAGATCTGAAGATGGTGAGGAGGATGACGCATCGGTGCTAGGACGGCTGCAGGGCTGGGTTGCTGCAGGGCGGGGGCTGCTGCAGGGGCAGGCGTGTGCTGCAGGCGGTCAAAGTATGTTGAAGGGGTTGGCGATGGTGCCCGAGAGCCGTGCCGCCTGCCACATGATGTGGCACCCGGCGCTGCTGCTGCTGACCCGCCGCCCTTGCACCAACGCTGCACGGCCTCTATACTACACATGATTGACCAACAAACAAACTTTCTTCGTCCTGCAGGGCCGCCCCGACGGCAAGCTGGCCAAGGCAGGCAAGAAGGTCGTGATGAAGTACGTGGGCAAGCTGAAGAGCAACGGCAAGGTGAGCCGCGTGCACACACATCAGTGCAGCGTCCCCCCGGCACCTGCCAAAAACATCTGCGCTTTGCTCAGCCCTCCACGAAAGCTGCCCGCACGCCAGCACGAGCCCCTGCCCCAACCGACGCAATGGCCAGCTGGCTGCTGCCGCGCAGCGACAGGCACGCGGGTGCCGCTGCTCCCCGCCCTGCTGCTGCGCAGCGACAGGCACGCAGGTGCCGCTCCTCGCCGCCCTGCCGCCGCGCGTCTCACGGCCGCCCGCGCTCCTCCCCCCACCACTCTTCATGGCTGCAGGTGTTCGACTCGACCAAGGGCAACGCAACCTTTGCCTTCCGCTTGGGCGTTGGAGAGGTCATCAAGGGTGCGTGCGTGCGCCTAGTATGACCGCGGCGCAGGGAGGGGGCGCAAGCAAGGCCCTGGGCAGTCGCGCACACCTGTGCTCTTCTTGGCCAGAGCCCAGCGCAGCAGGCTGGCGCTGCTCTGAAGTCCCACACACCGGCCTGGTGCCCCCCCCTCCTTCTCCTCCCTGTCTGTCACACCTGCTGCAGGCTGGGACCGCGGCGTGGAGGGCATGCGTGTGGGGGACATGCGCAAGCTTACCATTCCGCCGCAGATGGCCTACGGGCCCAGCGGCGTGCGCGGCACCATCCCGCCCAACGCGTGGCTGGTGCGTGCCCTGCTGCTCTTCCTGGGTTGGGTGCTGCACACCGGCGGTGGCGCACATGTGGTGTCGGCCTGTGTGGCGGTCTGCCGAGTTGAGTGGACACGACAGCCCGCCTGCCGGTCAGCCTGCACGGTCCTCACCCACTTCCGACGACGCCGTCCACCCCATGCTTGCTCCGTCACAGGTGTTTGACGTTGAGCTGGTGGACGTCAAGTAGGGTGGAGGCGTGGCGACGCGTATCACAACACGCACCGGCGCGTGTGCGCGTGGCGGCACGGGAGGCGGGCGGCCGCTGTATCAGCTGCAGGGGGCGGCGGGGCTCGTGCTGCGGCGGCGGCGCAGCCGTTTGCGGAGCTCACCACTCCAGCATGCTTAAATTTGCAGTATTGGGACATTGCGCCCTTTGAATGCACCCAACTGCCTTGTGAGAAGACAGACTGGTGATCAGCAGCAGCAGCCAACTGCACCTCACGGGTGCCGGCAGCACGCAGGAGGCGGGCGGGCGTTACGGACGCTAACGCGAGAGGGGCAAGGGTGCCCATACGCACGCACCTCGGCGACAAGCTCTTTGCAAGCTGCCTTGGGAAGGCGAATCACCACTGTGAACCTGAACCCAATCCGAAGACAGCTGCGCACCTTGCCGGGTGGCGGCGTCAGCAGGCGCAGGCCGCCGCCGCCTAGGCGCGCCTGTGGCAAATGCGATGGAGGTCGTCCCCGGACTGCACTCAGCGACCCCAATTACTTGACCACATTTGCCCCGGAACCTCCACAGCTTTTGCACGTTCGTCAGCGAGCGGCGATCAGCGCACGGCCAAGTTTTTGGTCGTGGCCAGTGGCTGGCTCCATGGCTGGGGACGCGGAGCGTCTGAGCAAGAAGCGGAAGGCAGCTCAGGACTCCAGCGAGGAGGCGGCGCGGCGAGAAGGAGGCGCCGAGGAGGCTGCAGAGGCTGGGCAGGGACCAAAGCGGCCTCGTGAGGCCGCCGATCAAGCGTCTTCGGCTTGTAACCAGGACGGTGAGTTCCGAGGGCGTCGCAGCTGCTCGCAAGGCGGTCGCCGGTCGCCCCTTTGGCTCTCTGCCTCCCTTCTCCTCAGCCCAGCTTCTGCCTGCCCCGCAGGCCCCCCAGACCGCGCCAGCGCCGAACCCGCAGCGCATTTGAGCTCCGACAAGGGCGTCGAGCCGCCTGCAGAGGAGGGAGCCCAGGTGCGGCGGTGCCGCCGGCGGGCGCTCACCGGTCTGGCGGCCCGCACTTGCAGCAGCTGCTGGGTGCTGGGCTTGCTGCTTGTGGGTGTGATTGCAGGCTGTCCGCACGCTGCTGTTTGTTCTGATCAACGCTCACGTCGCGCTGCAGGAGCCATATGGCGATTTGGGGCTGGAGGATGCCGACTTGAGTGCCGCCGCCGCTGCTGCCAAGGCCGCTGCAGCCGCTGCCGAGGCGCTGCTGGGGCGCGCTGGCAGCGAGGGCGAGGATGGCCTGCCCATGGCCATTGACGGCTCGGATGTGGCGGACAAGCTGGAAGCGATGGCAGCGGCTCTGATTGCCGAGGCCAGAGCCAAGGTCAGAGCTCAGCAGGGGCCTGGCGCCGCGGCCCCCGGCGGCGCGCCCCCCGCCGCTGCGGCCGTCGGCGCGGCCAGCAAGCAGGAGGCGGCGGCCAGCGCGCTGCTGCCGCAGTGCGCCGTCATGACGGGCACGGCGCTGGACGCGGGGGAGGTGTCCACCTGCCAACTGGAGCCGCTGCCGGCGCGCGAGCCTGGTGCGCAGTACCTGGCTGTGCGCGAGGAGCTGCGCGCCGCGCTGGTGCCCCCCGGCCAGGCGGGCGTCTCCTGGGAGCTGTTCCCTGACCACCTGGGCGAGGGGGCGCGCGCGCGCCTGCTGGCGCTGGCCACGCTGCACTTGGGTGCTGGCGGCGCCGGCGCCGGCGGCGCGCCCGCCTTCCCCGCCGCCGTCAAGGAGCTGCCCGCCAACTCCAACCGCGTGCTGCTGGGCGCTGCCAATTCGTGCGAGCTCTACCAGGAGCGCGTGATCAGGTGGGTGCTGGGAGGTCAGGCGGTGGTGCATGGATCGGGGTTTTTAAAGATGCTGCACTGCGCTGCAGGCCAGATGGCCAGATGCAGAAGGCAGCGGCGCGAGCGTCGATGCGCTACTCAGCCGCAAGTCAACCAGCCATCCCATCCCCTGCCCTTCCCTGCCTGCAGGGCGCTGGCCCAGAAGGTGCAGGCGCCGCTGCTGGTGGCCGACGTGTACAACCTCAAGCTGGACGAGGTGCTCAAGGATGAGCCCTCTGCGGGTGCGTTGCGTTGCGTTGCATTGCTGCCGTGCTACCTGCTGTTGTTAAATCCCGATCCAGCTCAAGATGCGTGCTGCCATTGGTCGGTGTTGTGCGGCCCTGCCTGTTGATGGGTGCGATTGTGGGGCAGGAAGGGCCACAAGGACAAGCTGGCTGCAGGTCCCACCTAGCGCAATCTGCAACGCGCATGCTTGCTGCGCTGCCCCCCCCCTGCGGCGGCGCTCTCGCCCCTCGCGGTCTCTCTGCGCTCGCTGCAGCGCCGCGGTGGTTTCCGGGCGTCGCCTGCCTGCAACGCATCTGCTGCTCCGCTCATGCCTGCCCCTTGTGCACCCCTCCATCCTTTGCCGCAGCACCGGGCAGCCTGCTGGATGAGATGTATGGAGGAGGAGGCGGCGGCCCTGGCTTCCCACCCGACCCTTGGGACCTGTCTGGTGAGCCTAAGAGCATGCTGCTATCAAGGAAGCAGGTTGGCGTGGGTAGGCAAAGATTCACAGATGCTGGGCTAGTGGCGGGACGGCTGGCTGTCGTTTTCAGCGAGCGTGGCCGCCTGGCTGCTGCCTGCTGTCTGGTGCTTGCGGACCTGCTTGCCAGGCTTGCCCGTGCACCTGTGCAGACGATTTACATTGCAGCCTCTTTACTAATCCTGGTTGCGGACACCCCTTGCTGCCGCAGATGAGGACGACCCCTTCCTCGGCGTGCCCAAGTTTGAGAGGAAGGGCGACGGCCTGGGCCGCGAGAGCAGCCTGGACACGGTGCTGGCGATGCGCCCCAAGAAGCCCGGCGCACCCCGCGGCGCCTCAGGGATGGGTGCCTTCTTCTCCCTTGGTGCTCCTGGCGGCCGGCCCGGCTCAGGGCTAGCAGGCGCGGCGGCGGCGGCGGCGGCAGCAGCCACCGCAGCAGCAGAGCGCGCCGCGGCAGCGGCCAAGGCGGCGCGGGAGAAAGCAGAAGCGGCCAACGAGCGTGCGGCCGCGGCCAAGGCAGCGGCCAGGCCGGCGACGACAGCGCTGGATGCGGCCGCCGCTGTCGCCCCTGCTGAAGACGCCGGCGCGGCAGCGCCTGCTGAGGCTGCACAGCGCCCAGCGTACGCGCCGCCTGCAACCGACGTAGCGCAGCAGCAGGAGGGCGGCTCTGGCAGCGGCAGCGCCTCGCCGATGGCAGCGCAAGACGCCGCGCAGCAGCAGCCTGCCGCCTCAGCGGTGGCGTCTGTCCCGCCGCCTGGCGAGCCCTTCAGGCAGGCTGCAAAGCCGGCCCATGGGAAGCAGCTCGACGGTCTGAACCTGCCAGCAGCGTCTGCAGCCGTAGGAAGCATGCCGGCAGCAGCTCACGACGTTACCCGCGCAGCCGCCGGCGGCGCCTCTGCTGCAGCGTCCAAGCCCGCAGGGCTGGCGCTGCGGCGTGGCGACCGTGTCACCTATGCCGGCCGGGTGCACCCCAGCTTGGCGGCTGCCCAGCAGCGCCTGGATCAGCTGCACGCTGCCATCCAGAGGGTGGAGTCGAGCGGCAACCAGCGCGCGCGCGACTACCTGCCGCAGCTGCTGGTGCGCCGCCAGGTGATGGCGGCGCAGTCGCAGCGCGTGCCGCGCCTGCAGGCCAGCGGGGCGCCCCCCGTGGGCTCCAAGGGGCGCGTCACTGCCGTGCAGGGTGACAAGGTGAGGCACAAGGGACGTCGGGGGCGGGCTACTGATGCAGACGGCGCTGCGGCTCCTGCCCAGGCGTGCCTCGCCTCTTGCTCCATCAACGTCACTCTCTGCCTGTGCACGAGCCACTACTCCTGCCCATGCCGCCAGACTAGCCCCCGCTTTTGCAACGCAGGGTCTACTTGGGCTTGCCACTCTAGGTTGCTATTCGCTTCTGCCTGTGAGTCAACCACTGCTCCTCCCTGCTTGCCTTCAATCCACTGCAGGTCCAGGTGCAGTTTGACGAGCCCTTTGCCGGCAGCGCCAGCCTGGCGGGGCAGCAGGAGAAGTGCGGCTTCACGTGCGCACCGGACGAGCTGCAGGTGCGCGCAGCGTGGCCACACTTCCCCTTCTCCAGCCGGTATGGTCTGCCGGCAGATGGGCTGGAAGAGCGCCTGTGCAGCGATGAAGGGAGCTGCAGCTTATGTTGAGCTGGCAGGCAGCCTCCGTTTGTGCCCTGCCGGCCTGCCCCCCTTCCTCCCTCCCTTGTCTCTTGAATTTCCTGCCCTCACCCCTTTTCCCTTGTTATCAGGTGGTGGAGGACAAGGAGGACCCTGTGGTCAGCTCGCTGCAGGCCCTGTTTGACGTGGTGGTGGAGGAGGCGGAGACGGGGCCCATCATCGTGTTCATCCAGGTGTGTGTCAAATCTCGCTGCTTTGCTTGGCAAAGGGTGTGCCACGCCTGAGGTTCCCTTGCGTTGCCTGGCGCTGTGTGGTTGTGTGCGCCTGGGGTTCCCTTGCTTACTTGGTGGCGCAAGGTGAAGCAAACTATTGAGACTTGACGCTCGCGCACTTGCTCGCCTCGGCAGCCTGCGGTGCATACTCCTGACATCCAGCCTTCCCCTGATCCCCTCCCCCCCCCCCCCCCCCTCTTCTGGCCCGTCCGCAGAACCTGGACCGCCTGCTGCGCACCCATGCCACCGACCATTTCCGCAAGCTAGAGGCCCTGCTGGTGAGACATCAGGGCATGCACTCATACGGGTGGAGGTGCTGTGTTGGGCCTTTGGAATGCAAGGGCAGAGTGCCTGATGCCGAGCATGCAGCTGTACAACGCATGGCTGCTGTTGATTTGTAAAGCAGCGGGAGAATGAAGCGATGGCAGACCTAGAGACACGTCGCCGTGGCTCACGCAGCGCATGCCTTGCCCCGTGTCCCCTGCAGGCCACCCTGCCGCCCCGCTGCCTGCTCTTCGGCGGCTACTGCTCCCGCTCGCTGGCGCGCGCCGACGCCAAGCGAGACAGCGGGCCGCCCGGCCTGTCGCGCCTGTTTGGGTCGCTGGGCGGCGACGCGGGCTTGGGGGGCCTGGGAGACGAGCTGCCGCTGCTGGACCGCTTCAGGTAGGAGGGCGCCTGGGCTGCGTGCTGAGGCGCCCCTGGGAGGCTGGCGGGCCCACCACAGCAGTGTGTGAGCTACTGTAGACAGCAGTGGACAGCATTTCAGGCTTCCCAGGCTGCTTCTTTTGAACCTGAATGCATTGTGGCGCGCACCCACCTGGTGCAGGGGCCCCGGGCGCGGCGGGCAGCGCAAGTCCACCAAGGGCAAGCTGCTGTCCAAGATGCTGCCCAACCACCTGGAGCTTCACCCGCCCAACCAGGACGTGCACGTGAGGCCTTGTGGGGCTGCAGGGGAGCGCGGAAGTCGGGCCTGCAGTGGGAGGCTTGCTGGCGGGCTTGCACCATGCCTGGGTGATGGAAGCAACCTGCACGTTGCCTGCCGTCTCCCGCTGCTGCCTCAGACCCTCGCCTGCCCTCCACGTACTGCTGCTGGGGCGCACACGTGTGCAGCCGCAGCGCTTCTATATATTGATGAGCATGCTTGCGTGCATGCTCAATGCAATAACCGCTAGGCTGACTGACCGACCGATTATTTGATTGGTTGCTCGACCCTGCTGCCGCAGGCCAAGTCCTGGAAGAAGATGGTGGAGAACGATGTGGCCACGATGCGCCAGCGCAGCAACCGCACCGCTCTGCGCAAGGCGGTGACACGCTGCGGCTGTGTCTGCGACGACTGGGAGGCGGTGTCCATCTCCGACTGCCAGCTGGCCCGCAAGGTAGGGAGATGGAGGATGCTGACACAAGACACGGCGAAGTGGGAGGTGTCCTGGTCGATATCATCGCTCTGTCCTGCCTCACTGTTCTTCCCATGACATCACCCACTGCTCTGCCCCGACGTCACCCGCTCTGCGCCTGATATCAGCCCACTGCTCTGCCCCTGACATGTCTCCTCATGCCACAATGCCTTTGCTCTGTGCAGGAGATTGAGCAGGTTGTGGGCATGGCGGTGGCGGAGCAGCTGGCAGCACAGGAAGCGGGTGAGGCTGCTCCCGAGCCTGCAACGCCAGCTGCCGAAGCAGCGCCCGCCAGCAAGGGTGGCAACGCTGAGGCGGCAGCCAGCGCAGAGCAGCAGCCGGCCGCTGCGCAGGCGGGCGGCCAGCAGCCCACAGCGGGCGAGCAGCAGCCCATGCAGACAGATGAAGCAGAGGCAGCAGCAGACGGCACCATCGCGGGGCCTGCTGCCACCACCGCGGCTGGTGGCGCTGCTGCTGCCGCCGCAGAGGCCGTCACAGCGCCGCCCGCGCCGCTGTGGACGCTGCGCGCTGCGCACGTCATGGCTGCAGCAGATGCGGTGCGCAAGGTGGCAGCAGAGGCGGCGGCGCAGCCTGACAAGCAGGGGCTGAAGGATGTGGCTGTGGATCAGTATGAGAAGCAGCTGCTGAGCGAGGTGAGGCCAGGAGTGAGGGGCAGTGCAGGGCTGAGTTGACGGGTGCAGAAGAGAAGCGTCCCGTTCTATCCTGCGCCGTGCAGCGTCTCTGGTGCGTCGCTCGTCTCCACCGACGCCCCCCATCTCCTCCTCTGCCTCTTTTGCTTGCTTTGAAGGTCATCCCACCTGAGGAGATCAACGTGTCGTTTGACGACATCGGAGCGCTGGATGCAGTCAAGGACACACTGCACGAGGTAGGGACAGGCAGCAGGGCCGGCAGGCTGCTACAGTGGATGCTGCAGCTGATGCTGCGTTCTGTTGGGACATCAGGTCGACTGCATCGCCCCTGCCTGACGCCGTGCTGCACACACACCGCAGCTGCATCGCCCCTGCCTGGCGCCGTGCTGCACACGCCCCACAGATGCGTCGCCCCTGCCTGACGCCGTGCTGCGCTCATGTGCACCCGCCCCCTCCTCTTGCACAGGTGGTCATCCTGCCGCTGCAGCGCCCAGAGCTGTTCACTCGTGGCTCCCTCACCAAACCCACCAAAGGTGAGTAGCATGGCACGCCGCCGGGTGCCTTGCCATGTAATCAAGCACTGCCTTTCGGTTGCGTGGCTGCTGCAGTAGCGTCGCAGAGCCTGCTGCCGCTCGGTAAACACTGCTCTGGCGTCCGGCCGTTCACCTGCCAGCCTGGTTGCCTGTGTGCCTGCCTGATGCTGGAGCAAGCCCTTCTGTCTGGCGGTGTGCCTAACCATGATGCTAAACCCACCCCTCCTTGCACCGCCTGCAGGCCTGCTGCTGTTTGGCCCGCCCGGCACCGGCAAGACGATGCTGGCCAAGGCGGTGGCCTCTGAGAGCGGGGCGCACTTCATCAACGTCAACATGTCGGCCATCACCAGCAAGTGAGCGTCCGCTTGCTCTGCTGTCGCTGCGCTGTGCTGTGTTGCCGCTGCACTGTGCCTTTGCGCCGTTTTTTTTGGGACCGCCGGCATGCGGCCCGGCATGCTGTGCGGCGTGCCAGCCGAGCGCAGCAGCGAGGCTGGCGAGGCAGGGGGAAGGCAGAGGCAGGCAGAGGCGCTCGTGCAGCAGATTGGTGCTGCATGAAGCATGTTGCCAAGGGAGCAGCGCTGTGGCTGGCCATGCAAGGCCTTGGCGGACCATTCGTATCTGCTCTGCCCGTCCTGTGCAGGTGGTTTGGAGAGGGTGAACGCCTGGTGCGCGCCCTGTTTGGGCTGGCACACAAGCTGGCGCCGAGGTGAGGCAGCGAGTGGGGGCACAGCTGGCGGGGCAGGGGGCAGCAGTGGCGGGACCTGGGCGGCAGCAGCGGGGCAGCGGCTGCAAGGTTGGTGGCCTGCGGCACAGCTGTGTCGCACAGGTGTGGGTTTGAGGCCGCTATGCGCATCTCATGCTGTATGCATCTCCCCTCTGCACCTCCCCCCACCGCCTCAGCGTGATTTTCGTGGACGAAATCGACTCGTTCCTCTCCAAGCGCGGCCAGTCCAACAACGAGCACGAGGCGCTGCGCAAGATGAAGAACGAGTTCGTCACGGTGCGGCCAGGCACTTTACTGAGCTGCTGCTGTCAAAAACGCAAACATTCTGGAGCAGATTCTCGGCGCTGTCCTCGGTGCGCTCCGCCCCCAGCGCTGCAGGCTTGCCGCCGCCTGCCCCAACCCTGCTCCACCCCCTGCCTGTCGGCGCTGCCTCCCCTGCAGCACTGGGACGGCCTGCGCACCAAGCAGGCAGACCGCGTGCTGGTGCTGGCGGCCACCAACCGCCCCATGGACCTGGACGACGCAGGTGTGCTGTGCCTGCTGCTGTGGTGATGCTATGCCTGCTGTGCTTCATGCCATGCCAGCTTGTGCCCAGGTGCTGGTCAGCCCTTCAAAGCAGTTGAGGCAGCAGCTGTTCCCCAGCTGTGGCCCCCCGACCCCTCCTGCCCTTGCAGTGATCCGCCGCATGCCCCGCCGCATCTTTGTGCCGCTTCCCGACGCCACCAACCGCGAGCGCATCTTGCAGGTGTGTGCTTGCTGAGGTGCAGCACGGTGGTGATGGTGGTGGGCGGCAGGGCGGTTTGCTGGGCAGAGCAGCGATGCTCCATGTGCCACGCTTCTGGTTGCTGCCGCCAAGCGCGAGTGAAGAAGCTACCCTCTCCTCGCGATTCAACATGCCTCCCGTTGGTGCCCTTTGCCCACCTCCCGACAGGTGCTGCTCAAGGACGAGGCCCTCGACCCTGCCTTTGACTTCAAGGAGGCAGCGGCCCTGGCAGACGGCTACAGCGGCAGCGACCTCAAAAACCTGTGCATCGCCGCCGCCTACTGCCCCATCCGCGAGTTCCTGGAGAAGGAGCGCGCCGCCATGCGTGCAGCGGCGGCCGCCAAAAAGGAGGCAGCAGCCGCTGGCGGCGCCGCCGCGGCACAGCCGGTGGCGGCAGCGCCCGTGCAGCCCGCCGGCCCGCGGCCCGCGGCGCTGGCTGCGGTAGCGGCGCCTGCGCCGGTCACGGAGCCGGTGGTGCTGCGCCGCATCGCCATGGACGACTTCAAGGAAGCTCTGAAGCAGGTCACTGCTTCCACCCACTCTGATTCCGCCACGATGGGCGAGCTGGAGCGGTGGGTGCAGGGTGCAGCGTCGTCAAAAGTGGCGAGGCCGCGGTTTGGTGGGTGTCCTCTGGGTGTCCTGGCCTGCCTGGTCAACACACGCACGCACGCACGCACGCCGTAATGCACCAGCACCAGCCGATCCACATCCGTCGCTTTCCAATCTGCAGGTGGAACGACCAGTATGGCGAGGGCGGCAGCCGGCGCAAGGAGCAGCTGGCCTACTACACGTAAAACGGGGCTCGCTCCGCCGCAGCTGTTGTACCTGCGCTGCTGGCCTCGCCGTTGCCCTGCTGGGCTTGCGGCACCTGCGGCCCTTCCGCAGCCCTTCCGCAGCTGCTTGCGCAAGCCCAGCATCTTACCCACGCACCCCATTCACCCTCTGTACCTTGCCCTCACTCACTCACCACCCACCCAACTGCATGCCTACTCCCAAGGCACAGCTTGCCCGCGTGAGTCTTCTTGTCCCTCTGTTTTGCCCAGCTTGCCTCTCCTCGCTCGTTGCTGGGCAAGCCTCCTCTGCGCAGCACCCGAGCGTGTCAGCCTCTGCGCAATCGACCGTCTCTTTATTTTTTCTGCCAGACCTGCGTTACACCTGTCAGAGCGCATCCCCCACCCCCCAGAAAAAGAAAGACAGGCGGGGGGGAGCCGCACCCTGAAGAGAGAGTGTGGGGGAACTGTGAGTGTCACACAGGGTTCCATAATAAAAGTTCTTGCTCCCTGCTCCCTGCGAGGATCGAACTCGCGACCTTTCCCTGATACGGACATTCAGCAGTGAATTACGAAGGGAACGCTCTACCACTAAGCTAAGGAAGCGTGCACGGGTTGCACTGGTATCTGAAAAAATTATAATCATACCTGAAACATGTTTTTTCTTTTTCGGGCGTTGCGCGTTCGTCGGCGGCAACGCGCGCTCACCCCGCCGTGCGGCCTACCGCCGGCGCAATTTGCGCCGGCGCGTCGAGTCGCCGCTGGGCGGCGCCTGGGTCCCCGCGTCCGACGGCGGCAGCATTGTCGCCAGCAGCGCGCCCCCGAGCCGCCCCGGCAGCCTCGCCGCCAGCGGCCCTCCCAGCCCCACCGCCGCCGCGCCGCGCGACCCCGCTGGTTAGCGTGTGCGCCGCGCTGGGCTGCCCTCCCTCATGCTTGCGCTCTCTTGTCCCCACCGCCGCCGGCTCGCCCCCCGCGCCTTCTTGCTTGCCTTGCACCCTGCGCTTGGGCTCCCCCGCCTGTCTGGCCGCTCTTGCCAGCTCCTGTGCCGGGGCGGGTACTCCCTCCGCTCTTGCGTGCTGCCCTGGCTTGCCTCGCGCCTGCACCATCGCCCGGCGGCTGTGCGTTTGTTTTTCCCGGGCGGCGCTGTGCCGCATGCGGTTGAAGGGTGTGTTTGATGCATCGATCCTGCGACCCGGCCCCCTTACTGCCATGCTGCCCCCCGCTTGCCCCTGCATGCCTGTGTTTTGGGAGCGGCTCCCAGGTGCCCACCGCTTTCCCGCCCTCCTCTGCGCCCGATTAGCCAGCCTGTGCGTTGCTGTGCCGCTTTCCCCCCCGCTCCCTTCACAGGCATTGCTTGCTCAGGTTAGAGGGCTCAGCCCCAGCACGTTAACGTGCGGACCCACCTGTAACCTCACAGTCACACAGTCAGTTGCGCAACTTTTGAAAGCCGTTTCCATCGTCCACGAGGTTGTAATGCCAATAGGCATCGACCTGCATCTTCTGGTCAGCCGATTGCTGGACAAAAGTGTCTTTGTAGGCGCCGACCAGCATGAGGCGTACAGTCAGCCCTCACGGGGGTTGCGGAACACAGCTAAAAATTATGTTATGATACCTCGCTGCCTGCGGGAATCATGATGATGCTCTTCGAACGAAGGGACAAGTGTCCATCGAATTGCACTTCAGTTCCCGCTGCCACCCGTCCAGCCGCCATCCGCCGCTCCGCCCCGCTCAGCGTTCGGTTCCCCTCAGTGCAAGGCACATGAAGCATGAAGGTGCGATTGAACGTCAGTATTCGCAGCCTTGGTGCCACAGCGGCACCGGCATGCGCTGGCCCCATGCGGAAACTAACTGCGTTAGTGTTGGCGCGCGGCGGATGGCGGTGCTGCCAAGCCAATGCAGATGTGATGCACTTATATTTAAAGATAGTTCCATGGCGCCTAAACTTGGCACAAGGACCAAGTATGACGTCGTACGGAGGCTCAGGAGCAGGAATGGGCTCCGCCTCGCCCACTGCCTGCTGCCTGCTGCCGGCCGCCGCCTCCAGTGCCCCAAATGTCGGCGCCGGCTCGGTCCATGGCGCCCGCCTTCTTTGCATCTCAACCTAATGTCACACGTCCGTTCTCGACTGCTGGCAGCGCTGTCGGCGCTTGCTATCGTCCTGGCGAGCCTCGCGCCTGCAGCGTGCGACGCCCGGCTAGCCGCGGACGCTTCCGAAGTTCGCAGCATGCTGCCAGACGTCCCGCGGCGTGCCGATCGGTGCAGCATCGGCGGGCCGCCCGCCAGGTGACCCTCCGTCGCTGCGGCCGCCGCACCTACGCGCTGCCTGTGCCACCTGCGTCTGCCTGCGTCACTTTCCCTCCCTCACCCTCACCCTTCGTCATCCCCACCACCAGGTATCGCCTGGACGGTCTGCAGCCCAGCAAGGGATACGAAGTGCGCGCCTCCTTCCCCGGCACGGTGCGGCAAGCGTGCTGTGCAACATGACCTGCTGCAGGCCCCGTCGCCAGTACATGCACAGCAGCGGATGATGACTGACGGAGTGCGGGCTACACGTCATGCTCAGCACAAACCATGCACAGTAGTGGATGATGTGCTGCTCCTCCGAACCGCAGACCGTGCCACCCTGCGCGGGCACTGCCTGGTTGCTGTCCCGCAAGCTGTATGCCGCATGCTGCACCTCACTGCCAGCCCTCAGTTTGTCACCTACCCGCCACTCCCGCCACTCCCCGCCCCCCGCCCGCAGAACCCTGTGCGCATGCGCCTCTGGCTGGAAAGCGGCGGCGGCAGCGCCCAGCAGTGGCGCAGCGGCAACGTCAGCGGGGGCGGGCGCAAGCTGCTGGACGCGGAGAAAGTGATGTTTGCGACAGACGGGGAGGGCCGCGTGGTGGCCGACGGCGGCGCGGTGAGTGGGAGCTGCCCCTTGGGGTAGGCTCGTTGGGCTCCCTGTTGCGGATTTCATTTGCAGTCCTTGATGCTGGCCTGGTGGCTGCGAGAGATTGGCATGCTGCCCCGCCTGCAGCTCCCGGAACTTGTGCTGCTCTGCTTCCCTCACCAGGAACGTTTGACCCCCCTGCCGCCGCCCCGCCTGCAGCTGCGCGAGGCGCATGTGCTGCTCTCGGCAGAGCCCTGGGGGCGCTGGGTGCGGCCAGAGGCGGCGCCAACAGAGCTGACGTATGACATAGGTGGGTGGGTGGGGTGGGGTGGGGTGGCAGCGCAGCGCAGCCAATGCCGTCTGCCTGGCAGCAACAGCAGGCGTGCTGGTGTGCACATGTCAGGCGCCAAGGCCAGCTGACGCTGGCAGCCTCCCTGCAGGGCTTGCACCTGCACACATGCTGCTGGCACCACACCTTGCCCGCTGCAAATCAAACCAAGCCAAAGAATGGATGCGCCACGCTGCCCCTCGCTCTGCTCTGCCCCTTGACGTGCAGTGTTAGAGCGGAGCACCCTTGGCGTGCCGCACTCGGCGATGCCCCTGCTGGGCGCAGCGGTTGCGCTGGTGCTGGCGGCGGCGGCAGCGGTGCCCTGGTGGACCGGCAGCGCCGTGCCCGCGCTGCTGCGCTGGCTCCACAGAAGCGGTGCAGCTGTGGCAGCGGGACAGCCAGCGGCGCAGCCGCGACAACGGCGGTCCGCCCGCATCACCCCGGCACGTGCTAAGCGTCTGCAGCACACGTGACATTCTTTTTTTACAGATGATGTCAACTGTTATACGCCGCCTGTGGTCAGAAAGAGGTGGACCACCTGCCCAATGGCCAGTGCAATGGTGTTGTGGCACCCCTCTTTTCCTCTCCAGTATTGTACAGAGGACGGCAGAATGGTAAAATTGGCGAGGGGTCTACAAATGTCACGTGCGTGACGGTGCCAGAGCAAGTATGGGGGCAGGTTGGTGAGAGGTGGCAGTTCACATGACTGCTCGCGAATGCACGCCGGGCGTACCACAGCAGCAGCTAGTGCAAACAGAAGGAGGCGCGCAGCGGCCAATGGTGGTTGTGGCGCTGCAAATGTCTGGGCTGGTAGGGCAGCGGACGGTGGATGAGTGGGGCGACTGCTAAAACAGGACGAATCGGGCAGCGCAGGGGAATGGATGATGGGCCAACGCAGAAGAACTTGGCGCTGCTGTTAATGAGAATTGGGGAAAGGGGAAGGGGTGAATGTGGCTGTGCAGAAGATGGTTTGGGTGAGTGGGGCTATGCTGACAGATGAAAATGGTGCAGGGCGGGGGGGCGGATGGCTAGCCAGGCGGCGTAGGCGCAGGGGCGAGGGGCACGCTGGCTGGCTGCTGCGACGTCAAGATTGCCGCCAGGAGGCTGGCAATCAGTACGGCCAGCCAGCTTGTGTTGGGCGGCGGCGGCGGCGCCGGAGGAGGGGACACCACGGGCGGCGGCGGGCGCGCCAGCGAGCGCACCAGCGGCGCCAGGCAGCGCAGCATGTAGTTTCCAGTTTCGGGGGTGGGGTGGGTGCCGTCGTACAGGACAGACGTGTCTGGTGGGGGGTGGGGGCGGGGGGAGGGGCGGGGGTGGGTGAGCAGGCCAGGCAGCGCGTCAGGATGCAGGTGCGTGTGGCTCGCTTGGCGTGCGCCCCCGGCACCCTTGCAACCCCAGATTGGACACACCCGATGCGTTGAGGAACTGGCCGCAGGTGGACCAGGTGAGGCCCCGGCGGGCGGCGATGCCGCGGTACCTCCGATTCACAGGCCACATGGCCGGCCCCACATCCAGTCGGGGCAGCAGCTTGACGATGACAATCTTGGTGCTTGGGTAGGACGCCTGCAGGGGGGCGGTGGTGGTGGGTGGGTGGGGGGTGGGGGGGGTGGGTGGGGGGGGGGGGCTCACACGTGAGCGCGCTGCCGGTCTGCTCAAACGCCGGCCGCCAGCCCCGCCATGCACGTGCCATTCATGCTCCGTCCCCCACGTCCCACGCTTCTCCTCCCCATGCAGTGCATGTCGTCGGCACGTCTGGCAGCGGTACAAGCAGCCGGCGTGTGCGCGCACCACCTTCCACCTGCGTTCCTCAAGCAGCTTCCCCATGCGCACTGTGGCCAGCTCCTGCATGTGCTAGTAGGCACCGCCACACCAACATGCCCAGCACATGCCCAGCACATGCACCGCACATGGGACCCACCTGGAACCAAGACACGAGGTAATTCATATATGTATCAAGCCGGTTGACAGGCGTGTGCGCAAACACGTCGTTGCTGCCAATGAGCTGCAGGCAGCAGGGCAGCGAGGCAGCGCAGTGTGTCAGCTGCTGCGATCGACACGCAGCGGCTGCTGCTGCTGCTGGCCGTCCGCAAGCGGCGTGAGCACAGCACAGCGGGAATGCTCCACATCAGATAGGGCTGATGGACAAGCCTACGGCGCCCTCTGTCCAAGCCTGCCCCCGTGCCGCCGCACCAGCGCAACCACGCGGGGAGCAAGGTGCGGCGGAGGCGCTTCGCCACCCTCGGTCACTCGCCACATCAGATCCTGGGCAGGGAAGAAGGGGGGAGGGGGGTGTGACATGTCTTACGGCAGTGCTGAGGCATGCGGGCAGCAGGAGAAAGGGCCTTGCGGGCGGGCCATGGAGGCGAGCACGAGCGTAAGCTAGCGGGTGCGGGAATCGGCCTCACCTCCACATCGCTGCCCGCCACCCCCATGGGCGCCACCCGCCAGCCGTCGCCGCTGGGAAACTGCTTGGCCCACTCTGGTTCGCACTGGTCGCCGATTATCTGGGTGATGCTGCAGGGGAGGGGAGGGGAGGGACGGACGGAATCAGGGGTGTGAGCAGCAGCACGGCGGGCCTGCTGTGGCAGCACCTGCTGCGGCAGCACGTCCTCAGGTCGTGGTGCAAGGCAACCAGGCATCGGTCGGCTCGCGCTGACCAAGACGGTTGGGTTTGGGAAGTGTCGGGGCCAGCGCGGGGGGCCATCCGTTGCACAGCACATGAGCAGCGGCAGGCGGCGGTGCGGGTTGACGGCACCCGCAGGCAGCGATGCAGCTCGCCGGCGCCTCAGCGGTGCCCACCGCCGCACCTGTCCCCGTAGAGCAGAAAGTCAAACCGCTGCCCCTGGGCAACCGTTGCCTGCATGAACGCCTTGTTTTTAGCGTGCCGCTTCACGGAGAAAGCCTTCCACTGCCCCGAGCCGCGGAAGTCTGGGCCACGCGCCCACGGCGGCAGCGGTGGCACGCGCACGCCGGCAGGCTGAACGTCAGGCGTCGATGCCGCAGGCCGGGGTGCCGTCGCGCTCAGCAGCAGGAGGAGCACAGGCAGCTCGCACATGTGTGCAACCGACATGGCTGCGGCCTGACGGGGGGGGGGGGGGGGGGGGGGGGGGGGGGGGGGGGGGGGGGGGGGGGCTTGGAGCCTGCAGGGGTCGGGAATCGGAGGAGGGTATCAGCGGCGGCGGCGGCAGGCGGCGGCGGGCGGCAGCAGCAGGCACATGCCTTGCGCACGCGATACCCCGGGAAGCGGCCTGGAGGCGAGCATACCTGCTCGTATGCCGCAAGCTGCAGGCCGCGCGGCGGGCCCTCGAGATATGGGCCGCGGCTGTGGAACACCTCCGCGGAGTGCCGGAGAGAGTGAGTGCCGGCTCCGCGCTCAGAAGCTGTAGATTACCGGTCGATTGCAGGATCACGGCGTGTGATGCTGGGTCTTGACGGTCTTGAAGGCCATCTTGCCGCCGCTTGCGCTGCCCGTTCCGCGGTCCTGATGTTGGCAGCGGCGGTGCCTCGGTGCATCAGCGGCGCTATGCGCGCCTTGATGCGCTGGTTACACAGCAGCGGTGATGCTATGTCAACGGGACAAGCGGCGGCGCTACCATGGCGACAGCACTCAGCAGGCACCGTTCCGGCACGCGCCCCCGCCTGCTGAACAGCAATATGTTGGTCATGATCAGGGCATGTAACAACCTTCACACTGGAGGCTTGTTGTGGAAACGGACACCAGATGACATGCCACAGCCGTCTGTCATCTCCCCATGCATTACACACAGAGAAGAATGGGACATTCGGAGACATGTACGTTTCTGACAGTGCAAGTAGGAGGGTAGCCTGGTGAGTACGGCGACTGCAAGTGGGACATGTGTGACTGCGGGGGTGCAACTGTGGGTGTTGGGATGTATCAGCGCATCTGACAGTTCATAAGAATGGATGAATGGTGCAATGCAGACAGATGAAGAATGGTGCTGGGCACATGGCCAGGGCTAGCTGGGCGGCAGCGGCGGGCGAGCAGGGGGGGAGGCCAAGGGAGCGTCGGCGGGCGCAAGGGTGAGTAGGGGCGAGCTGGCAGGCTGCTGTTGCTGCTGCTCCAAGAGCGTGGCTAGGAGGCTGGCGGTCAGGCGGGCCAGCTGGCTCGCCTTCGCCCCAGGTGGGGGCGGGCGGGCAGGCGGCGGCGGCGGCGGAGGGGGCCGCACGGGCGGCGGCGGGCGCGCAGGCGGCGGGCGCGCCAGCGAGCGCACCAGCGGCGCCAGGCAGCGCAGCATGAAGTTTCCAGTCTGTGGGGTGGGGTGGGTGCCGTCGTACAGCACAGACGTGTCTGGTGGGGGGAGGGGGCGGGGCGAGGGGCGGGGGTGGTGGTGGTGGGGTGGTGTGTGTGGGGGGTAGGGGTGGGGATGGCAGTGCATGACGGGGCATGGCAGCGCAGCATGGTGCCTGCTGCGCTCCCCGGGTTGTGCAGCCTCCTTGCGGCCCCAGAGCGACGCCTGCACGCACCCGATGCGTTGAGGAACTGGCCGCAGGTGGACCAGGTGAGGCCCCGGCGGGACGCGATGCTGCGGTACTTCAGATTCGCTGGCCCCATGTCCAGCCCCAGCCTGGGGAGCAGCTTAACGACTACGATCTTGGTGCCGGGGTAGGACGCCTGCAGGGGAGCGACAGCGACGCGTCTCGGGGTGACGCGTGGCATCTGGAAAACGTGTTGACTCATGTCAAGTTGAACTCGACGGACCTGCCGCGCCAGCGCAGCGCCACCCCAACGTTGTTAACTGGCACAGCACCTGGGCAGCACATGCGAAACCCACCTGGAACCATGTGACAAGGTAGTCCAGGTATTTCCCCAGCCGTTTGACAGGCGTCTTTGCATTAATGTTGTTGCTGCCAATGAGCTGCGGGCCGGCAGGTCGGCAGGGGGACGGCCAGGCATCAGCTGCGGCTACTGGCTGTCAGCATGCACAGCATCAGCGCAGCAGCAGATGGAACCGTCTGGCAGCAGATTGAGCCGTCTGACTAGTGGCCTCCCTGTGCATGCATACCCCCGGGCGCCTCACCAGCGCAACCACGCGAGGAGCAAGGTGCGGGGGGGGCGTCTCGCCGCCCTTGATCACTCGCCACACAAGATCCTGGGCAGGGGAAGAGGGGGGGGGGAGGTGCTTTCAATAAAATAAGGCAGGAAGAGCCGCTGCATGCCGGTCATCACTAGTGCACCACACCAGGCACCAGATGGGTGAAGGTCGCTGCAGCCCCTACCCAGCCCGACCCACCTCCACATCGCTGCCCGCCACCCCCATGGGCTCCACCCGCCAGCCGGTGCCTTTCGGGAACTGCTTGGCCCACTCGGGTTTGCACTGGTCGCCGATGATTAGGGAAATGCTGCATTGGAGGGGAGGGGAGGGAGGGACGGAGCTGGGTGTGAGGTGAGCCGCTGCAAAGTGAGCATGCCACTGTTGCGGTATCTGCTGGCGCTCGAGCGCTCGTGGCATCGGGCGCCGGCTGGTGGCACCGGCCCTACGCAACGAAACGTATCCATGTGGCAACACGCAGGGACGGGTATCTCGGAGTTTCGGCGCAGGCAGGCCGTCATTTGCAGCACGCAGGCAGTGGCGTGCAGCCAGGCAGCTCAACAGGCATGCAGGCAGCGCACGTGGCGCCCGCAGCAGAGGCCTGTCGCTGACCTGTCGCCGAAGAGAAGAAAGTCGAATCGCTGCCCCTTGGCGACGGCCGCCTGCATGGTCGCCTTGTTTTTAGCATTCTGCTTCACGGAGAAGTCCTTCCACTGCCCCGGACCGCGGTAGTCTGGGCCACGCGCCCACGGCGGCAGCGGCGGCACGCGCACGCCGGCAGGCTGCTCGTCAGGCGCGGCTGCTGTGCGCCCCGGCGCCATCACGCTCAGCAGCAGGAGGAGCACAGGCAGCGCGCACACGTGAAGTCGCGACATGGCTCTCGCCAGTTGTCAGCCTGCCACAAGCAGGATGGGAGGAGGGCAGAATGTAGCGGCGGCAGGGCGGCGGCGGCGGCGGAGAGCGGCGGCGGGCAGCGCACGCTTTAACCCGCGATGTAATTTGGTGCCGATTGTACCTGCTAAAAAAGCCGGCCGCGCGTTGCTTGAGCGCGGCGGAATGTGCCCGCGTTAGGACCGCCGCCGCCTTTCAGATCTACGCTTCTGCGAGAGCCGAACCCGCGCTCAGGAGTTGATGTGGTGTGGTAAGAGTCGAATTTGCGGCGAGTAAGGCAGAGCGAGCAGGGTGACGACGGTCTTCCCGCCGCCGCCTCGCGCTGTGCGCGCTGCGCCACAGAACAGATGGTTTTCAGATTCAGACAGAGATCCAGGCAGTGCGGCGCCTCTTCATGCTTCATTTAGGTCGCTTTCGAGGCGAGGCGGCGGGCAGAAGTCGAACAGAGGCCGTTCGAAGGCAAGGATGCACGGAATGAGCGTCGGCAGGCATGATGCGACAGGGTCGCTCTCACCTCCCGCGGCAGGGCTCCGACAGGGATTGGCAATTTCAACAGAGTGTGGCTGGTCTGATGCGTCTTACATACAACAACTGTGATATTAAGAAACGTCAATCCTAGCTACCTAGACGCCGCCACGCCTGACGAACGCGTCCAGTGGGCCCCGCTGCAGCTTGCCCCGCAGCGGGGCACGTGCGGCAGGGGGGCCGCGCTTGCGCAGCGCCGTCGCGTGCCCCGCTGCCCCCGCCTGCCCCGCCTCTTCCTGCTGCAGGCGTAGCGCCAGCTCAAGGCTGGCTCGATCCTCTGGCGACATGCCCGCTAGCGAAGCGTCCAGCTGACTGGCGCTGGCGCTGCAGCCAGCAAACAAACGCTGCAGGGCCACCGCCTCGGCATTGCGGTAGGAGACGGGGCGGGCGGCAGCGGCAGGTGGCTTGCTGGGCTGCTGCGGCACGTGGTGCTGCTGTGGTTCCTGCTGCTGGTGCTGGTGATGGTGCGCCTGCTGCGGCTCCACCTGCGGCGCCTGATGTCCTGCCGCGACAGCGTCGTCGTCGTCGTCTGCTGCTGCTGCCTCGAGCTGCTTGCTGGCCTGCCTCTGCACAAACCCAGCCAGGCTGCGCTGTCCGGTCGGCAACGCTGCCTGCTGTTCGGCGCCGACGTCGTAAGCAAGGCCCACTGCCAGCCTGGTCAGCTGCCACCCGCTGGCCGCCACTGCAGGGCGCAGCAGCGCCAGCGACTCCGCAACGACTGCACCTGCTGGTGCCGCCGCCTCTGCTGCCTCAACCTGTCGCCCTAGCCGCTGCAGCTGCTGCTCTGCGTGTGGCTGGCCCGCCGCCAGCTGCTGCGCCAGCCAGCCCTGCACCTCGCCAGGCACCGCGCCCGACTTGCTACGCGGGTTGCTGCCGCAGCCCTGCCTGTACCCGACCACCAGCTTTGCAGGGAGGCGCCGGTGTTCGTCCTGCACAGGGAGCAGCGGAGGTGCACGAGGGACGCACGAGTTGTGCAAGGAGCGCCGCAAGGTGGGGCATGACAGGTGGCAAGTAACACCCACGGGCTCTTTGCAGCGGCAAACCCCTCACAGCCGGCGCCCAGGCAGGCGCGTGAGAGGGCACACCTTCCCCCGCCGCACCTGCGCCGCACGCGCCAGCAGCTGCTGCGCCAGCGGCGCCAGCGCGCCCGCCGCCGCCGCCTCGGAGGGCAGCGGAGGGAAGCTGCGCTCCACTGCCAGGGTCCTGTGCGGGCCGCGCTCGCGCACAGGGTCGTCATCCTGCGGCAAAGGTTCCATACATGCTCTAATCAGAGCCGCGCTGTAGTGCCTTCACCTGCCAGTGGGCTGCATGCGCCGCAGCACAGGACGTTGGGGCTTGCGAGGCACCGAGAGATGCACCAACCACACGCAACAGGCTGAATCAGCGCGGCAGGCATGTGCGACGTGTTCACACGCAGAGGTCCCCCCCGCCAGTGCCCCGCTCAGCGCTGCGCAGCAGCCCCAGCAGCACCTGCGCCAGCGCCAGCGCAGCCAGGAACGCCCCCTGCTGCTCTCCGAACCGCTGCACCAGCTCGGCCCGGGTGAAAGCAGCCAGGCCGCCGGCGGTGGTGGCAGCCAGCTCTGCGGCCACCGCCTGCCCAAACTTGCCCCTGCAGGAGGACGGCGAGCAGGCCATGGGGAGGCGCATCAGGCGGTGTCGAGGCAGCAAGTCAAGGTACCCTGGAGAAGCCGACGCATCATGCAGAGCACCGCGGCCCGACCCAAGCGACGTTTGCGGCTGCGTGCAAAGCGCACATGCACGCGCGGCCCTCGGGGGCTGCGCATGCCACTCGACACGGCAAGCGTGCAGCCCAGTGGCATGCCGCCGCCGCCAACAGCGGCGCGCCCCCTCCCCCTGGCACCTCGGCACCTCGGCACGGCAGCCGATAAGGAGGCGGGAGGGCGTTGACCCTAACCAACTCCCCCGACACGCGCTTCTTTTCCTCACCTCAGCATGGGGACCTGGGAGAGGGGGCAGGCCCGGATGAAGGGCAGCGCCGCGTCGTCGGGCAGCACCGCTAGCCCATCTGGCTTGCCCAGGGGGCTCGCCAGCCGGGCCAGCAGCTTGCTGCGAGCAACGCCGCAGGACAGGGTTACCCCCAGCTGCCGCTTGGACACCCTGCGCAGCGCCGCCGCCAGCGCCACACCTTGCCGAAGGTCCCCAGGCAGGGGGCGCCACTGCTGCAGCGTGAGCTGCGGATCGGTGGGCGGCTGGGCGCCGGCGGGAGGCGCACTGCTCAGCACCAGCAACCCGCTGGGCGGCTCTGCTGGCTGGTCCTGCTGCTGCTGCCCCTGGTGCAACGCGCCCTGCCGTGCCGTGCCGCCGACGCTGCCACCGGTGCTCCCGCCAATGCCACTGCCAGCGCTGCTGCCAGCCGTGCAGGCCGATGTGACATCTATATAAAAGTCATCATAGCTGCAGCAGCAGAGGCAAAAGCACAACGTCTGAGTAGTCTGTGAGGCTGCAGACTGGCACGCACTGTGCCTCCCCCCCTGCACGCGGCAACGCGGTGGAGAGGGCGGCGCACGCCCCACACCCCATGCAGATCCCCCATGCAGGCCCTACAGGTGGCAGTGTGAGGCGCAGCTTGAGCCCTACCTGGTCGTCTGCGCCTGGCCATCTGGGGCAAAGGAGCGAACCAGGTCGTGCACTTGCTGCGCCACCTGCGAGGGCGGCAGCAGTTGGGGTGCGAAGTCTGGTTGTGCAGTCCTGCTGGCAGCAGCGGCGCACGCATGCATATGCATGGATGGAGGCAGGCAAGGCACGCAGGCAAACGAGCAGGCAAGGCAGGCATGGCAGGTCAGTGCAAAACTGTGCAGGCACGCTCAAAGCTGCTGCGGCGCTTGCCTGGCGGTAGCGGTCGGTGCGCATCGGCCGCACTTGCAGCCCGGGGCAGCGCCGCCGGCACTCCTCGATGCTTGCCGCCTGACAAGGAAAACGGGATCATCATTGATCTGGGCTGATTTGATTTACACATCTAGGGGGCAGCGGGATGAGTTGGGGGGGGGGGGGGGGGGGGGGCACAAGCAGGGGACAGCAGGGAAGCCAGGCATGGGGCACTCGTGACTCAGCCAGCTTGCCATGCCACCTGCCAGCCAGCATTGATGAACAGCAGGGCTGCAGCCGACCCACCTGCAGCCTGCTGTACCCACCCCCACCCGCCCACCCCCACCCCCATTCACCCACCTGCATGCGAACCAAGTGGGGAATCACTGCCCGCCCCGCCGCGCCCGCGCCGTCGCCGCAGCGGATGCCGGCGGCTCGGGCCTCATAGCTGACTGCCACAAAGCCGCCTGCGTTGAACTGCTGCACCGCCAGGGGCACACCTAGAAGAGAGGGATCATCCAAGCGCTCTACCTGCAGCGTGCGAGAGGAAGGGAGTGGAGGAGGGGCCACAAGGCAGCAGGAACGGGAGAGGGCATGCATGGCACCCCAGCATACATGCTGCACAGGCACTGCCGCTGCTACCTGGCAGGGCCACGCCAGCTGGCGATCGCTGTGCCTGACCTGGCAGTAGAAGCAATCAGCGTCGGCGTGAATGATGACGCGCTTGCCGGCGCCTGCTCCTGCTGCTGCAACTGGTGCCTGGGCACCCGCTGCACCGCCTTCCCCGCCGGCGGACCCTTCCCGCCGCCGCCTCTGCTGCTGCTGCATGCCACAACTGGCTCCTGAAGGGCTGCGCCGCCTGTCGCTGCCGCCACCGTTGCGCCAACTGGCGAGGCCTTGCAGCTCGGCAAGCAAATCCTCTTCCTCCTCCTCTTCCTCCTCTCCATAACCATGCTGTGGTCCATGCTGTGCAAAAGCGTGCTGCTGCGCGTGCGGTGGTGGCGGCGGCGGTGGGTGAGACTGCGCAGCGGCCTGCAGGTCCAACGGCGGCGCCACGGCAGCAGCAGTCGGGGCGAGTGCCTCCCCAGCGCCCTGCTCCCGCAGCTGCCGTTCGTAGCGCTTGGACAGCAGCGGCGCCTGCGCCGGGGTCCCGCTGTAGCTGCGCCGCTGCTGGCTGCTGGCGTCGGCCGCCGCCCTGCCGCTGCCTGGCAGAGCCCCCTGCTGCCCCCAGTGCTGCCACGGGGCAGCGCTCGCCCCGGCCTGCTGCGCCGCCACGCCCGCCGCTGCCCCAGCCAGCGCTGCCGCACCCTGCTGCTGCATCATGCCTATCCCTGTCGCAGGGGGTGCCGCCTGGATGCTGCCCCCGCCGCACTGCGCGCCGGCCAGCATGTCGGCGATGCTGCGATTGCTGCCGGCGGCGGCAGAGGCCTCGGAAAAGCCAGTGGCCCCGAGATTGATCAGGCTGACGTCGAACGGCTGAGGCAGGTGCTTGCGCAGCAGTCCAGTGGCCGCCGCGACCAGCGCATCCACCTGCTCACGAGGACAGCAAGAGTGGGGGTTGTAGCGGCGTGAGGTCGGACGACTTGCATCTGACGTCGGCGAGGCTGAGGCAAAGTCACTACTGTGCAAGGCACGGCACGCTTGGGCAGGAGTTTCGCGGCAGGCCCACAGGTGCGGGCACGGCCGGCACGAAGGCAGGAAAATATGCGTGGGACGCACGCAGCAGGTGGCGTGCTTGCTGGGCACGAACGCACGCACGCCTGCACGCAGGAAAGCATGCCTGCCTGCCAGCTGGCCAGGCGGCTGTGCACCGCAAGACTCCCCTCCAGTAATACCTGCTGCTCCTCCGGCACCCTGTTCGCCAGCACAGCAGCAGGCATGGGGCAGCTCGCGGACGCACGCTGCCAGCCGGTGCCACGGTGCCGCCACTTGAGCGACAGCGTGGCTGGCCGCCGCCCCTCTGCCGCCTCCTCATGCAGGCGCTGCAGCAGGTCGGGCGCCAGCACCCGCAGCACCTGTGGGGAAGCGCCGCATGCCGAGTTGGGGGCCAAGGGATCAGCAATACAAACCGTACAAACCGGACAAGTTTGTGAAAGTTTATGAAAATCAAAGTTCAATCTCCCGCCGCGCAGGGCGTGGTGGGAAGCCAAGGCGTGCCAAGGGCAGGCGTCTATGTTGGGCTCATTGCGCTGCGCAGCACAGCGCACCTTCTCTGCGGCCCCCAGGCTGGCGCAGCTCTTGAAAGAATCTTCCACGGTTACAGACTTGGGTGGGCCGCGCTCCACCACTGGGCTGGGGTCCTGCAGGAAAAGGCACAGAAAACAGGGGCCAGGCAGCTCAAGTGCTGGGATACGTGGGTGGAACAGGCAAGCTCTGGCTGGCAGACTTGGGTGGGCCGCGCTCCGCCACAGGCTGGGGTCCTGGTGATAAGAGACACAGGAGGAAGGGAGAGGGCTCGAGTGGGCCGCCGGCAACGCCTCTGCGCTGCCAGCGCGGCCACGGCAGCCCGGGGTCTTGTCTCTGGTCTAGATGTGCCGGCCCCACGCCTACATCGCTTGCCTCTTGCTCACAACCTGCCACGGCACCCACCTTGCCAAGGCAGGCGGCGTGCAAGAAGGAGCCCACCCGCTCGCCAAAGCGCTGCAGCAGCTGCGCGCGCGGCACGCGGCGCAGGTCGGCGCAGCTGCGGACCCCCAGCGCCTCCACCTCTCCCTCCGTTTTGTGTCCTAGCAGCGCAAACCGGAACAGGGGTGGTAAGGACACGTGGCAGGGCGCGTGGCAAGGCAGAGAGTTGCATACGCAGGCAGGCAGGGCGACGGGCCTGGCTGGGGCAGGGTGCCAAACCCAGAGCCCCGCGGGAGTCTGATGGCAGGGCTGCGTGCAAGAGCGGGCATGGCAGGCAGGGGGTCGTGCACACGGCCAAGCACAGGTGTAGACTGCTGGAGGGGAGCGTGCCCAGCGCGCCGCCGTCGACCCACCCACGCCGGACAGAGCGCGCACGGGCAGCGGCTCCAGGAACGCTGCTGCCTCGGGCGGCAGCAGCACCGTCTGATCGTCCGGCTTGTGGAGGCCACTGCAGCAAGACGAGACGCAGAGAAACAGTAGCACAGCCACTGTCGGTGAAGCGCTGTGGGGTTGGACAGCACGGCGCCCCCTCAGGCGGGGAAGTGGCGACACCAGTTCATCAGCCGGCGTGTGGAAGACAGTGCGCCGCAGGCTGCAGCAGCGGCGGCAGTACGGCGTTGCGCCGCCGCCTGCTCGCCTTCATCCAGTCCTCGGCCTGCTGTTGTCGACAGCGCCTCAGGCTGTGTGGCCTCCTGCCCCCTCCTCACCTGCACAGCTTGGCGAGCATCTTGTTGCAGGCAATGCCGGCCGACGTGCGAATTCCGGCGTCGGCGCGCACAGCGGCGCGAGCCTCCGCCGCGATGGCGCTGCCGACGCGCAGCAGCGCTTCCCAGCTGGCGCCGGCTGCCGAAGGGGGCACGCTCCCTGGGACAGCTGCTGCGGCGGAGTGGGTGATGCTGCCACCCGCGGCTGCACTGCCGCTCCTCTCGCCTGTTGCAGCTGCTGCTGCCGCCTGCGCGCCACCAGCAGCGTCCCCTGCCCCTGCCCCCGCCCCTGCAGCAGCAGCAGCAGCCACCCGCAAGTCCATGGGGCGGTGCCTGCTGTCTTGCTGCAGCCGGGTGGCGCTGGTGTGCACGTGGCCGTGCCAGGGCGGCAGTGCGGTGCCGGGGGCCACCGCCGCCAGGCGCCGCTGGGCCTGGTGATGGCGTAGGGGCAACGGGCATGTGCAGGAGACAGTAGTGTGAATGGGAGAGAAAGAGCTTGAGAATGACGCTTCAAGACGGGCGGGCCTGCTTGTGTCCCCCCCTCATGCAGTGCCATCATGTTGGCCGGATGCCTGTGCACACACGCCTGAACGTGCAGCCTGCAACGCAAGGTCGAAGCGCACCCACCTCTGCAGTGGCATCCACAAACACTTCGTCCAGGCCAAGCTTCTCAGCGGTGCCATACCGCTGCAGTACCGCCAGCATCTGCTTGGAAGCCGCTCGATACGGCGTCAAGTCCTCGCCGCTGCAGGCGTGGGGCCAAGGAGGGCGCAACGCTTGGGCAGAGCAGCGAGCACGTGAACCGTGCACAGCACACCGAATGCAGATGTGAACGTGCGCGACCACGCGCAGCAGCCCAGCCACTGGGAAGCCCGGGGAGCGCCGCTCGCCCAGCAGGGCACCCACCCACCCACCCACCCACCCGACGAGTGCCAGCCCGGGGCAGCGCCGCTGCGCCTCCGCTGTCCCCATCAGCTTGGTGACGCCCTGCAGGTGGCGAGGCACAGGCAGGAGGCGGTGGACCCAGCTGCCGGGCAGGGCAAACTTTCTGCTACCTGATTTCGACCCGCTACCAGAACCCCGCAATTGCATGCAGAAAAGCCGTGCTCAACAGCACCCAAAAGCCGACCTGCTCCCGCGCCGCGTAGTTGCAGGTGACGACGAGGTACTTCTGTGTGACGCCTACAGGGCGGCCGCGCAGCGCGGGGTTGCGGTTCTGAGCATGAGGGGCGGGTGGAGGTTGGTTGGAGCTACACTAACTGAAACTGGGCCCACGCATGCCTGCTTCGACAGGGCAAAACCATGCGCTCATCACCCATGCCCGCCCATGCCCGCACCTCCTCCACTTGCGCGTAAAAACTGTCCGCGTCGAAATGGAGAATCACTCGGCCGGTGTCGTGCTCGACAGCCTCCATGCTGCTCGCTGCCGGCGGCGGGTGCACGGCGCGCTCGCTGGGTGCGCCCGCTGCAGCTGCTGCCGCAGCCAGCACGCGGCGCGGGCCCGCGTGCTGCCGCACTCGGAAGCCTTCAATCGCACGCTTGTCGGTACTCATGATGCCCGCTCCTTATTATGCCGGCAGCTGCTCTTCAATGTAGTTGCCACTGCTCGCGGCCGCCGCCGCCGCCCCCCGCCGCCGCCAGCGGCCATCGCTCTGCTTGCGCCGCCGCGCCCTGCGGCTTCCACCGATCTGGCCTGGTCAGTGGGGCGCTCCAAAGCCGGCAGAGACGGCTGGGGTGTGCGCGCGAGAGCAGAATGCGATCGTGTGGCGCCTTCCTGTGGCGCTGCAGTACTGGCTGGCAAATTTTGAATGTGCAGATGGCGTGCGATTGTCTGAAACGATAGAAACGCATGCACACCTCAGGATGCCAGCTGGCTCATCCAACACACCGACCCAGCACGCAACACATCCGGGAGCGAGGCCAGAAGGTTCAGGACACGATTTCTTCACGCGCGGCGAACAACGGGGTAACAGGGGCCACCGGGGGCTGGCTGTGCGTGCAAGCAGACAGTATGCAAGCAGGATGCAACTGCCCGCCGCCGCTGCTGCGTCCGTGGCTGAACACACCTGCAGGCAGGGCGCAGATGGGAGGCGGGCGCACACCTCAGCACAGCACAGTCTCAGCAGGGCTTTTTTGCGGCCGACTCAGAGGCCTTCTGGCGCCTCCACCGCCAGGGCCGCCTGCCATGCAGGCGCCTGTAAGCAAGCGCAGAGCTCAGGAGGGGACACCAGGCAGAAGGGGGGACACAGAGAGGCGCATGGGCAACAAGCAAGAAGGGGGGAAGGCTGCGCCCGCCGCATCAGCCGGCTATCTCCTGCGGCCCTTCGGGAGCTGCTAAATGAGCTCCTTGCTGACCTGTTGTTAAATGTTGCTTGCTTGTTTGCTTGAATTGTTGTAACCACCTGCTGTGTTGTTTGCTAGCATTGCTGCGTGTAGCTGATCGGCGCCCATTCATAGCATGCACATCAGCTGTGACAAGGCACAGACCGCTCTTACCAGCCTTATTCTCCCCTTCAGTGCACCCATCGTGCCCGGCCGTGTAGCCCCACAACCATGCAACCATTGAACTGACCTCCGCGACACCCCCGCCACCCCGCGTCTCCCTCTTTCCGCTTTCAGGTAACCAGCTGAGCTCAGCCGCTGCTTGCTTGTTCGCTGTATGCTGCACGCTGCTGGTAGCACGAAACGGGTCGCACTCTCCCCCCTTTTCCTCGGCCCTCGCCCGCCGTTCCCCCGCCCGCCCCGTCGCCGCCTGCCGCTCCCCTGCCACAACCGCTTCCCGAAGCCCCACAGTAGAAGCAGGCCCCTCAGGTGGGAAGGGCACCTAGGTAGCTCAGAGCCCGACCCCTTTGAGTAGAGAGAGAGAGAGAGAAGGGGGAAAAGGCAGGCAGCGCGGCAGCAGCACCGCTGGCGTCGTCAGAAGAAGACACAGGGAGGTCGCCAAACGAGCGGCGCTCTCCCTCACATGCCTCAGAACGTCGCGCCCTGGGCCTCACGGAAGCTGCGCAGCGTTTGGAGGGCCGGCGCAGGCTGGCGCAAAACAGAACTTCCAAGACGCGCGTCCCCGCGCTGCGCCATCCCGCCAGCAGACGCGCGTCAACCCTCCGAAAGCGAAAAGTATGCGGCGCAGCCAGACCGTGGCCTCGCGCAAGCCTCTACCCCGTTCGCGCAAGGGCCGGCCTCGGGTCCGCGGCTTGCTTGTCGCTGCCTCAGCGGCATTCCTTCGCTCCCGCCCAGTACGTTGCAGCCTCACCACGCGAATCCTTGCGTCGCCCCCCCGCTTGCACAAGCCATCCAGCCACATGTGGCCGCGTTACACTGCCGGCGCTGTCACCGCTGCTGCCGCTGCAGCCGCCGCTGCAGCAGCAGCGATGGCAGCTCCAGTGCGCGGCATCGGCAGTGCCCACAGCACCGAGCCCTGGCGCCCGGGGCCAGCGCTGCTGGCGGCGGCGCAGGCTTGTGGACCGCTACGTGCAACACCGCCGACAGGCACCAAGCGTTGTGCATGCCCCAGCTTGCCGACCACTTCGAGGCCCAGGCATGCTTGCTCCGCAGCCGCCATGCTTGCTCCAAACTTATCAGCCACTAGCTTGCCCACCGCCTCCAAATGCATTCTCGCCCGCCAGCCCTGCAACTGCCCATCTCATCTGGAAGCCCCTGTTTCCCACCATTGCAGTGGGGCGCCCAAGAGCTGCCCTGCCCGCCGCCTGGCGAGGTGCACGTCAGCTGGCACGCAGGCTGCAGCAGTGGGCCGCAAGCATTGCCGGCAGCAGCGCGCCTTCAGCTGGAGCGAGCCGCCGCAGCCGCCGAGGCGGCGCTAGCCCCGCTCCCCAACCGACGCTTCCTCGTCGGCAGCCGCACCGGCAACGGCTGGCACGTGGAGGTCGTCCCTTCGCAGCTGTTGTACTGCGGCGCCCGCAACCGCTGCATTGTCATCACTACCGCCACGGCCGCCTGCAGCCAGCCAAGGCAGGCCGTGCTTGCTGCCGGCGGTCTGCAGGCCGACCAGCAGGCCAGCGAGCAACATGCTGAACAGCTGGCGGCGCTGCTCTTCCTGTTGGGGCACGAGGTGGCCCATGGCCTGGCGCACTGACTGACTGACTGAGGGCGGGTTACACGTCGTTTCAGCACAAACCTGTGCTGCTGATACAGAGATCAGAGTGCGAGCGACTGGGCATCACACAGACGAGAAAAGGGACGGCTTACTCAAGGCCGGCCCGGCATGCAAGCGAGGCTCAAAGGGTGTGCACGCAGAAAGCAACACGCAAGCAAACGGGGTATCGGTCGGTAGGTGGCATGCGGTGGGGACACCAGGGGGGCGCGGGAGGCAAAGTGGCGAGGTGGGACAGGGAGGCGGGGCAACAAGCGCAAGGAGGCGCAGCGAGGCGAGGCCCGCGTGAGCAAGAGCCACAAGGGGCGTCACGCAAGGTGGCACCGCCGACACGCGCCCTCAAGGCCGCAGGCACGCCGACCCGCGCCAAGCCAATGCCAAGAACCGCCAGGCCCCCTGGAGGATTGGGTAGGTGGATTGGGGGGGGGGGGGGGGGGGGGGGGGGGACTGGAAGCCAAGCCAAACGCAATGGACGGGAGGCTGACGCGGCAGCGCACAAGGGCAGTCACACAAAAGGGTACAGGGCTGGGTAGTGCTAGCTGGGTGAGTGGCTGACGAGGGTGAGAGAGGGGTGCCCCAGAGGCTCAACAAGCACCGAAAACCGGCGCGAAAACCGGGGAGCCGCGACGCTCAGCCAAGCACGCCGCGGTAGCTTATTTAGGGTTATTTTAGTGTCGGCTCGTGAAAGTAAAAGGGGAGAACTGACAGGCTCAGTGCTCACGTACAACACGCTCAAAACAGGGTCTCGGCTGTTCCAGCGCCTGGCGTGGCCCCGTAGGATCAAACATTGGTCCGCAGGGGGACGATACGGGCATATGCCCCACTCTTTACCTTTACCTTCGCAGGCAGAGAAGGCTCTGCTCCATTTCGCCGGCATGCTGCGCTTCTGCTGGCGGTACGCCGCAGCACGGGCGCAGCATGCGGCATGTTGTATGATGATCAACAGTGGCGGCGGTGACGCAGCAGGGCGGCCGTCGTGTGCGCACCCTGCAGCGCTGGCGGAGGCAGTGGCGAGGCTAAAGCTGGAGGTTACTGCCAGCCTGCAGTGGCTTAGCTGGTAACGACGGGGGAACGGACGTGTGCAAGTGCAGCACATGCGTGGATGCCATGCAAGCATCCGTGGCGCCACTCCCGCCACATGATGCGCCAAGGAAGCGCTTCCCCCTTGTGCTGGCGTGCAGGCAGCACGAGTTTGAAGCGGATGCAGGGGCTTGCCGGCTGATGGCGGCGGCAGGCGTGCCGCCCGAGCGCTGGGGCGACGGGCTGGCGCTGCTGCTGCTGGTGGCGGCGCAGGAAACGGGGCCAGCAGAGGGCGGCAGGAGCAGGGGCATGCTGGCCGTGGAATACTCTGAAGCAGTGGCTAGCTGTGAGGCTGAGGGAGAGGCAGAGGCTGAATCGGCCAGCTACACTGCCGCAGCACAAGAGCTTGCGGCTGGTGCCTGGCGGCACCTGGCCGGTGGGCGGGTCGAGGCGGCGCAGAAGCTGCTGGACGGCAGCCTGCGCTGGCCGCTGCCGGCTGTTGCGGAGCCAGCGGGAGCAGCTGCTTCTGGCGGCAATGCAGACGCACCCTCCGCTGGCGGTGCGCACCGAGCGCGTGCGGTGCTTGGCGGCAGCAGCAATAGAACAAGGAGGTCTTCTGGTGACATGCGGCATGTAAACTCCCCCGCTGCAGCCTGTGCTGGGAGCAGAAGTCCTCGGTTGGTAACGCACGCTTGTGGCGGCGCTACGCCGCCAGCGGAGCGCCGACAATCCTTAAAAGATGTCGGCGCGGCCCCCGATCGCGCTCACGCACTTTGCGATGGCTCAGTTTGCGACGTTTGAGGTCGCGGCGGCGCGGGAGGCTGCCGTCAAGGGGCCTCGACTCAGCGGGCGCGTGTGCTTGGTGGCCGGTGCGTGCCCGCGCGTTGTGAGGAGGCGTACATTCAGGGCAGACCGTCGCAAGCCGGCCCGACTTCGTTGACTCCCACCGCCGCCGACCGCAGCTGCCGCCGCCTCTCCTGCCACTGTCCCACTCCCTCTTGAAGGCGGCAGCGGCGTGGTGGGCAGCGGCATAGTCCGTGCCCTGCTTCTAGATGGCGCCACGGTGGTGGCGCCGCTGCGGCGCAACGACCAAATTGAGCAGCTGCGCGCCGAGTGCTCAGGTGGGGTTGCTGCCGCTTGCTGGCGGTTGCGTTCTGCCATTCTTTCGAACACGCTTGCACTCCTCCGCATGCGCACCCCTTCCCTCCACGCGCGTGGGACGAATGCACGTCCACGGCTCAACACACCCAACCCGGCTGCCGCACCGGGGTGCTGCAGGGGCGCCCCTTGAGAACCTGATGCCGGTGGTAGTCGGCATTTCGGAAGACCAGTACTGCTCCGCGCTGGTCTCCGGAGTGCTGCAGGTGCGGGGAGGGGAGCCGCTGTCCGCTGGATGGTGCTGCCTGGGTGGGGCTGCAGCTGTCTGGACCCTGGGTGCACGATGCGTCTGCCCGCGGGCAAGCCAGCAGGCTGGCGCGGGCGTGACGCTACCAAATGTGCGCCCCTGCAGAAGTATGGAAGGTTGGACCATGCTGTGTCCTGCTTTGGCGGCTTCTGGGAGGGAGGTGCGCTGGGCAGGAGGACCTGGGGGGGCGGGCGCAGTGCTGCCATCGCGGTTCTGCCCGGTCGTACGCCTGCATGGCTGGCTGGTTGGGCCGGGTGTTGTTCCGCAGCGTTAACGGTGCACCCCGCCTGCCACCCTGCCTCGCCCTGCCCTGCCCCGCCCTCTGCTGTGCAACCGTCGCAGGCCCGCTGACCGGGCAGGGATTGGTGGAGACGAGCGGTGCCGCAATGTGGGCGAATGCACTGGTAGCTGCCGAACCATGCCCCCCCTCACCCCCCCCCATCGCAGGCCCGCTGACCGAGCAGGGGCTGGACGAGCTGTTTCGCGTCGTCGGCGACTGCGCAACGCCGCACTTTGTGTTTGCGCGGCACGTGCTGCCGGCACTGAACCCAGAGCCATCCAGCTCGCTCCTCTTCATCTCTGGGGCCGCGGGTGTGTGGTCAGCCGTGGAGTTACCTCGGCCACCTCCTACCTGTTACAAGCTGATGAGGCGGTGCAGCGCTTTTGCATGCCCGCCGCATGCAGGCAGCACGCCCGGCATTGCGCAGCAGCACATGCGCACACCAGACCTGCGTGCGCCCCGTTCCCACGCCCCTTGTGCAGGGGAGCGCTGCCTGAATGCCGACAGCAGCCTGTACAGTGTGGCCAGCAGCATGCTCTACGGCATCATCCTTGCGGCGCAGGCAAGGCATCAAGTGGGGCAGCGGGCGTGGGGGCAGCGCGTTTGGCTGTAGGCATTGCGTGGGTGGATTGGCAAAGCAGTGCAGCCGTGCCTGGGGCGACCAGCGCCCCCGCCCAGGCCACCTGTGCGGCATGCGACGGCGCGCCGCGTCATCACCCCTCTGCCCCTTGACCCCCTTCAATGCCGCCTCGCAGGCGCAGTTTGCAGAGCACCCCTTCCGGGTGAATGAGCTGCGGCTGAGCGCGTTTTTCAAGCGGCACGAAGGTGGGGCGCCAGAAGGGGCTGAGACGTAGGGTGGCAGAGAAGCTGCCGGCCTGGAGCGTGCCTGCTTGCATGCAGCAGCCACGGGACCCCTGTGCGGGTGCTCCTCCCCCGTCTGCATGTGTCGGCCACAAGAAGCGAACGCAAGGCGGAACATTCCCCTGCCCTGCGCGCCGCTGCAGAGCTGCGTGGCGCCAGCTATGCCAACTGGTTTGGCAAGAAGGTGCACTCCAACCGCAAGGTGGGCGCTGCGCTGTGTGAATAGGGTGTGCTGTGCTCTTCATTGCTCATGCTTTGCCGTCTGGCATAGCACTGAAAGGTGCCTTTGCTGCCGCCCTGGGTGCTGCCGCTGCCGTGTGCTGCATGGGCGGCGTTGGCCGCCGCCGACGCTGTTGCTCCCCTGCATGCCCCTGCTGCTGCCCACCCATGCAGCCGCCTGCACCTCTCCACCATTGACGCAGGTTGGGAAGCTAGTGGTGGATGCGCTGCTCAAGAGCGGGCGCTCAGAACGGATCGACGCCACACCGGAGCGGCTGGACGGCATCAGCCTCACAGTGTGAGCGCTTCACGTTCACACTGTTCTTGTTGCGTCAGGTTGCGCGCTCGCGCTGGCCCACGCTTTGCACCGCGCCTTGCCACCCGCCCTGCCACCCGCCGCGGCGCCCCTGCCCCCTGCAGCGTGGCTGTATTGATTCGACTCGTGTTCCTGGCGTGATCCCTCGAGCCTCTTGCACAGCCCCGCTCTCTTGCTTGCCACATCACACCCTGTTTGATACTTGATGACCCCAGTTTTCACCGCATCTCTCGCGCTGCCGCGCCTGCGCACAGACACGTTTGCCCTTCGAACCCAGTTTTCCCCGGAGTGCCGCTCCTTCCCGTGTGCGGTTACTTTCCTCCAGCCAGCTGCCTGCCGTCGCCGGAGAGAGAGTTGCGCTCTGTGTCAAGAGTGGCGCCTGTGCGCCTTTTCCCAACTGTGCCTGTAGCGTTCCCAATGTTTTTCCCCAATCAACACCGTCACTGCACCCGTGATAAGTTGCCGCATCTACGCTGATATCATTACTACCGCCAGTAGCATGTAAGTTCCAGAGCCATGCAGATGGCGAAAGGTGGCCGGCGAAAATGCAGCGGCCATGACGGCGGCGCCACGCCGGCGATGCCAGCATGGCACCGGCGCCCCACTTCTGCGCCTCCAGCGCCTCCGGCGCACTCGTGTCGCCAATATCACACTCCCGGTGGTCGTGCGAATCGCAAGCGCCAGCCCGCAGCCGCCCAGCGCAAACCCTCGCTCGAGTGCCCTAGCGCAAATATGGCACAATTCGACCAGTTCTCCGCCGCGGGCACAACAACAAGCAACAACTCGTCCAACAGTGCCCGTGGAGGCCTGCGCGACAAGCTCTGCGTTGTGGCAGGCAAGCAGGGGGGCGGGGGAGGGAGGGGGGGGCTTCCCGCCGCCGCGCCGCCTGCCGCCGCCACTTTTGCTGCCCCTCCCAGCTTTGCATGCATGCAGAACCCACAAGCGCGCTACCCGCAGGTAATTTCTCATGGCAGTGGCCAGCAGAGCCTTATCTGGCACATGCGCCCTGATCCAACACACCCCCACCCTGTCCATCCGTCCCGACCCTCGTGCGCAGACGCGTCCACCACCGTCGGCAGCGGCATCGTCGCCGAGGTGCTGAAGGAAGGTGCCACGGTGGCGGCTGCGCTGCGCAGCGAGAGCCACATCGAGAAGCTGATGGAGGACTGCGCAGGTGGGTGGGGCCAGGGGTTGCGTTTCCACAAGACGTGCAGGCGCGTGTGTCGACGTGTGGGCCGGCGCGCTCGCGCTGCAGCCCTCGCAACCCTCACGGCTGCACCGCCCTTGTGTGGGGTGAGTGCAATCCCTCGCTGCCCCGCTCCCTGCCCCACTCCCACCGACCAGGCGTCCCCACTGAGCGCCTGTTCACTACGGTGGTGGACCTGGGTGATGACGTGGCGGTCACCGCGTTTCTGGAGGAGCTTGCGGTGAAGCACAAGCGGCCCATCGACCATGTCGTGTCGGTGCACGGCCAGTTCTCGGAGGGAGGTGAGCGGAGGGCAGGGCAGGGCCCTGCGTCAGCGCAGGTTTTGCAGGGCAGACGCGGGAGGGTGGCCGCACGGCGGCGCCGGAAAGCGACAGCCAGTCCAGAGCGCCAGCGATGTCCTCCGCCCTGCCTGCCCCTCCCTCCCCGCCACCCCAGGCCCGCTCACCGAGCAGCCGACAGCGGAGCTGCGTCGCGTGCTGGCAGACATTCCTACAGCGCACTTTGTGGTGGTTGTTGCAGGGAGGTCCGCTTGGCAATTGCAGCAGGGGGCAGTGTACATGCTGCGGCTGCAGCAGACAGGCAGCAGCTCTGTCAAGCACGGAACCGGGGACCCGCAAGGCTTGCCCACCCCCACCAACCCACTCGCCCGCCCATGTCCCTCCGTGCCCCTCCCTTTCCGCTGCGCACAGGTCGCCAAGTGCGCGCTGCCGCTGCTCAACCCCACGCACGCCAGCTCTTTCCTCTTCATGTCGGAGGGGGCAGGTGATTCCCTTGGGGGCACGACATCCCTGCGCTCCTCTGCAGGTCGCACAGGGTGGCGCACGCTGGCGGCAGGGGGACGCAGGGCAGGGGGACGCAGGGCGGGGCGCAGGGTGCACGCGCGGGCAGCAGTGGGAAGTCCATGCAAACGGGTGGCTGGCAAGCGCTCGAGCCTTTCTTCTTCCTTGGGGACGCACACGCCCGCTTTCACTGGCCGGCCTCCTCTCAGAAGACACAGGCCCGCGCTCACTGCCGTCCCAAGCATCACCCACCCCGCCGTCCAGGCAAGCTCCCCCTGAGCGCCGACACCAGCCTGTACACCGTGGCCGCTTCGTGCACCTATGGCATCGTCCTGGCTGCGCAGGCAAGGGGGGTTGGCAGGCGGGGGGGGGGGCGGGGGGGGGGCGGCGGCGGCGGGGCGTGCGCATACACCACATCTCTGGGCCTCACCAAAGGTATGAGGTGCTCCCGCAGGGTGTCCGGGAGCTGTACATGGACGCGCCCGTTCTGGGGGCGAGGAAGGAGCCGGGGGCGCACTCCCACCAGCCTTCCGACCGCTCCCCTGCATGCAGACGGAGTTTGCCGACTCACCCATCCGTGAACGAGATGCGCCTGTACTCCCTGTTTAAACGGCACAGCAGTGGGTGGGGTGGGCGAGGCGCTGTTAAAGTGGCGTTGGTGAATTGACTGGTTGGTTGTGCGATATCGATGATGTGTGGTGCACACGCAGGCAGGTGGGGCGGTTGCGCACGATGCGCCCCTGCTCCCTTTTCAAGCAGCGCAGCGGTGGGTGGCGGCGGGCGCAACGGCATGGGAAGCAGTGGTGGGTGGCGTGGGCGGGGCGGCAGGCAAAGCGCGATGCAGGCAGCCATGCGCCACCGCTTCAAGAGCTCGAAACGGCCCTCCCACCTTCACCGCGAGCGCTAGCGCTCTCCCCCTGCCCATCCCCGGGAGACCCATTTGTGGGATGCTTCGCTGGCTCACCTGGACCTGATTTGCAATCAGATCATTGATTGGAGCTGAGTAAGTGATCGACTGCTTTTATTGCACCTGCAGACGTGGGGAACAACTTCAAAGACTTTTACGGCAAGAAGGCCTTCAGCGCGCGCAAGGTCGGCAAGCTGGCGGTGGAGGCGCTGCTCGCCTCAAAGGTGCATTTTTTCCAATCAATTGTTCATTGCTGCATGTGGGGTTAGTTCAAGGTGGTGGTGGCGGAAGCGCTGCACGCCTGCAAGGTGTGGGTTGTTGGATAACTCACAGTTTGGGCTTGGTGAAGGGGGCCGGTCTTCAACCTTCCACCATGTTGCTGCAGCGTGTGCAGAGTTGTGCAAAGCTGCCTGTTGCCTGTGCTCTGCACCTGCCCAGTCCCCCTTTTTGCGCCCGCCGCGGACACCCACCCGCCATGATGCTGCTCCCCATCGTTTCTGCAGCATGCACAGCAGCCGGCAGGGGGCCTCCGCCTGCAACCGGAACTGGCTTCCTGAATCCTGCCCACAAACGTATTGTATCTTTCCTGCTCCCTGCACAGCACGCGGAGCGCATTGTGATCACCTCCGACCGGCTGGATGGCGGCGTGCTGACCGTTTAACTGATTGGCTGCTAAGCACCGTCGGGCTGCCAGGCAGCCCGCACCTCTCCTCCTTGCCGTCGGCTGCAAGGCAACGCTGGGCGACCGCCTGCAGGCAGCTGCCCGACGTTCAACCATTGCATGGCTGCCAGCCCACGTCGCTCTTTCTCGCGGGCGGCTGGTCAGTCGCCGGGCAACGCTGTCATTGTTTACTGTGCGCCAGCCCGTGCCGACCTCGCCATTTTTCGGGAGCTGTGGCAGCGTCGTGAGGCGCAAGGCGCGCACCGTCCTCGCTACCTTTCCATTCCCAAACCGGGGGGCACCCCTCACTCGCACCCCCAAATGCCCGGGGGGGCGCGCGACGCAGCCCAACGCAACCCTTCTCTCTCCAAAACCCTCCCTGCACCGTTTTGTCCCGTCCCTCCTCTGCACCGGTTCCCCTCCCGGCCCGGCCCGAACGGCCGGACTCTTCTTTCCTCCCTCACCTCAACTCTGGCTCTTCAACCCTTCTTCTTGCCGGAACCTTTGAACATGAGCTATCGATGCCCCTCCCCCGCCCTCGTGCGTGTTGTGCCCCACACTGACGAGGCTGCTTTTGTTTTCAGCAATCTGCTCTCAGCGCACCCCTCCGTCCTTGGTACCCAGTCATGCTGCATGTCGATCACTCGCTGTCTGCGCCTGCGCCCGCGCCTGCTCCATGCGCTTCCCGCTTTGCTTCACTGCCGCCCACGCGTGGCGCCCTCACGCTTCGTAGGGTCGCACCCGCCTGCGACTGCGACCAAATTCCCATGACTGCGGCGCCCCTGGCGGACACGGTGCCCGGCACCCGTGGTGCATGCGGTTGAAAATCAAACAAAAAAAGTGATGGGTTGTCAAGCAGTAGGTGGGGTCTCGGGCCGGGAAGCAATGTGAGGCTGCAGTTCGGCGGTATGGGTGCAGGGGTCGGCGCAGACGCTGGGTGGGCGGGAGACGCACGGCCGCACTGGTGCGGCAGCGCGGGGGTGGGCAGGCGCGAAGGAACAAACAAACATCCGGGTGCCGCCGCGCCGCCGCCGCCGCCGCCGCCGCCGCACTGGTTCAGGGCCCCGGCGGCGCACACCACTCCCGCCATCCAACCGCCGGCTTTCTTGCCTTGCCAGCTGGCTTGCACCTTGGCTTGCGCATGATCCATGTGCACCAGGGATTGTCTTCTGCATACGTCACAGCCACCGTCAGGCCGTGCCGCACGCTGAAGTCGGCGACGGCGCCCTGCAGGGGGGGGGGGGGGGGGGGGGGTTGGAGGAGGGAGGGAAGGGGCTGGGTGCCGTTGGCGGGCGTGGGGTGCACTGTTGGGCCGTTGCCGCCCGCTGGAATAGGCAGCAGCGCCCCGAGTGTGATTTAAAGACGGAGGGGAGCGTCTGTGTGAGGCTTGTGGAAAGCCTGCTCCGACATTCAACGAATGCACTGAGGAACAGCAGCAGCGGTGGGCAGCAGCGGAAGCAGCAGCGGCAGCAACAGCGCCATGCGGCAGCAGGCAGACCCGCCAGCGGCCTTACCTTGACTGCCCCCTCGTTGCGTGTTCCGTTCATGCACAGCGCCCAGTCCTCGTTAGGGCGGTGCACCAGCACCTCTTTTGCGTCCCTGATGCAGGACCGGAGCAAGGGAGGGTGGGGTGCGGCATGTGATACTGCTCCTGCCACCGCTGCTGCTCCTGCTCCTGCTCCTGCAGCAACGTGCTGGGCTGCTTTCGGCTGGCGCTGGTGCTGCTGCTTTCCGCTGCTTTCCGCTGCTGCTGTGCTGCTACTGTTGCTCCCAAGGCACACACAACCCACTCACAGGTAGTCGTGCCCCGCCATGATGCCCCCGGGCTTGACCTTTGGCCACCTGGCCGATCATTAAGGGAAGAAGAGCAGCGCCGCCATCAGCCTGAGTAGCACGCACCGTAGCAGCGCACGCCAAGCAGGGGCAGTGGCGGCGGCAGCAGCAGTGGCGACCACGGCCGCAGCAGCAACGACAACAGCTACAAAGTGCAGCGCAGGTAGTTGCGCAGGCCTTGCTCCTGCCAGCTGGCAGTGACGAGGTGCATGCACGGCGCAGCATGCTGCGCAGGACTGCGTCGCGCTGGCAGGCGGCAGGCACCCACACCCACCAGTTTTCAATATCTTCCAGGCAGCCGCAGTAGTCGTGGCGGGCATCAACGTAGCTGCAGCAGCAGCAGCAGGGGCGGCAGCACACTCAGCACCTCCAGGTACGGCATCGCGCGGTGTGTCGGCGCATACTGGAGCGCAGACAAAAGAGTCGCGCTACGGATGCCGCACGCCCGCATGGCTTCGCAACCGCCCAGTGTGCCCTGATCACTCGTACACGCACTCACATATAATCGAGGCTTTCGTTGGGCACCAGTGGTGCCGCTTCACTTGTGAACCTGCACACACGTAACCATATGCGAGGCATGCTCTCGGCTTTGCCTGGCATGCACTGCACGTCAGGAGGAGCTGCGGAGGCCAACGGCACCGGCGGCGGCCAGCAGGCGCAGCAGCGGCGCCGGCGACGCTCACATGCGCATGAATTTGGTTTTGTTTTGAAACGGCTGCAGTGTTCTGATGGCTGTCTGGTACAGCTGCTCCTGCATGGTGTCATCCACGTTGGCAGCTTCCTGGTAGTTGACCTGCATTGGTACCGCACCACTTCAGGTGGCCGGCCGCGGCTGCTTCTTGGGGGTGCCAGTCGCAGACCTCCCCCTGCCGCTTGTTGCTGCTCTGCGGCTGCCACCGACAGGCGCTGCTAAGGGACAGCAGGTGCGTGCGCTCATTCAACCCACCCACTGCCCACCCGTCCACCCACCCACCCTTGAGCCCTGCACCCACCCGCCCACCTTGCCGCTCCGGCCCATGCGCACCTGCTGCTTCCACACATCTACCAAAGTGTAAGACTCGCAGCTGGGCCAGAACTCGAGGGTGCGCCGTGCAAAGTTGCCGCGCTGCATGGGAAATGATGGAAGGTGTGGTGGAGCGACTGGTGTGCATTAAGCACATGCCTGGCGCAGGGCTGTACCACCGACCCTCACTTTTTTTTATGTATAAATATAAAAAAACGCAGGCAGGTGGCAGGCGAATCGCCCATCATCAGGCAGGGTGGCCAGCGCAGGCAGACCGGCTGTGCATACGCGGAGTGCCGACGTGGCGGCTTGGCAGGGGCTGCACAAGTAAATGCCATGTCTCCACCCAGCCAGTGATGATGCACCCACGCCCGTCCACACACCTGCACCCCCAGCTCAGCCCCCGTCTTCAACCCCATCCCCTCCAGCCAAGCCCCAATTGCTCTGCGATTCCTGGGCGGCTGCAGTGCCACTGCGCACTCGGCGCGCGTACCCTGCATGCAAGCGTGACGCGTCTGTAAGTGTGAGGGGTGTCGGCTGGTGTGCAGCGCCCGCAGGCGGCGTAATGTAAGCAGCAGGAGCAGCAGAGGCGAAAGCTGGCGCAGCAGCAGCGGCGGCGTCAGCGGCGGCAGCAGGCGCTGGCGGCAACGGCATTGCAGGCCTGCGTGCGCACACCTGCGGTTCCCTCCGGCTGGCGTGCAGCAGATCTGTTGCAATCCCCCCCAGCAGAGCTGCTGCAGCGAGAGCTAGCAGCGGCCTCAGCCGCTGGCGGGCTGAAGGTTTTGCCACCATGCTGCTGTGCCGCCGCTGCGGTGCTGCTGCTGCTGCTGCCGCTGCTGCTGCTGCAAGTCGTTGGGCCGATGCCACTAAAAAGGATGTACAGCGCTGGTGTTGTTTCTTGCCTGCAATGCAGCTGAGGATGCAACTCAACTGAGGCACTCCAGGCAACGTGTTGGCTTGACGTCGCCTGGTGCTAGCCGGCGGTCGGCGGCGCCGCGGTGGCGGCAAACGCAGCAGCAGCGCCTGGCCCCTAGCGAGATGCGCCCTGGCCCTATACATGCAAACTTGAGCACTGCAGGGCGTGCCGTTGCTGCAAGCTGCTCTCCCGCCAGCACTGGCAAACTCGAGTCCGGCTGGCCGGGTGCGGCGAGCACGCACCCGCCTGCTGTGCAGCTTGTACGGATTGAGCGGGATAGCTTAAGTCAAATGCGTCGAGCGCCACGCCGTCGACCCCTTCCATTGCAGGACAACTGCTGTGCTGGCGCGCGGTTCCCTTTGCCGCTTGACAAAGTTGATGCACCTCTGCACAGGCCCCGCCTGCCCAAGCGTGTTGCAGGTGCCCTGTATAATGCCGGCTATTTTGTCTGGTTGTTGCGTCGTTGGGATTTTTCTCGTTGGGGCTCGCTGCCGCCAAGTGCGCTACCGAGCCGCGACCGTGCCAGCCTGCGGCTGCTCGCTGCCTCCCAGCTGCCTCGCTCGCTCTCGACGGCATTCCGCTCTTGTTACACACTGCGTGCGGCGTCAGCTGTTGAACCAATCCAGGAAGAGCAGCGCCAGCGAGGCGACCAGGAAGAAAGCCAGGAGGTACTTGCGCGCCGACCGGTTTGTGCGCACCGCCTTGCCAAGCTGCACGTTGGCCCGCCCGATGTTCTGCGTCGCCTCCACCGCCTGCGTGTACAGCTTCTCTATCTGCTCGCTCTGCCGTAGGAACGGGGGAGGCAACGGGGGAACGAAGGATGTTTGGTGTTTGCACACGATCATGTTTCACGCCTGGCGTCGACACATCGCTGACCTAGCTGGTGCGACACTCTTGGGCGGTGGGGAACGGTGGTGGGCAGGGGCGGGGCGCACTCAGGGGACTGAGCGAATGCGGGCACCACTTCGCGTGTGCAGCCCGCTCGAGGCCAGAGATGCAAGTTGATCGTGGCAAAAGAAACGCCCCCCCCACCTCGCACCTGGTGAGCAATAGTCGTGCTGAACATCTGATTGAGGGTGGCTATGTCTCGAACCGTGCGCTCCGCGTGCTGCACCTGCACGGGTAAGGGCCGGGGGTGGGCAGCGGGCAGGAAAGTCTTGTCAGGAGGGAAGAACATGCACGAGCACCTGGCAAAGGGTGGCCGTGTCCAAACTGCTCTTGCTTGAACGCTGCCGCTGCAAGCAGCAAGTGGGAGCGCCCTGCATGCCAGCATGCCATGCATGCTTGCTGCCATGGGCTTCCCCAGGGGCACAGGGGCTGCTGCCAAGTTGAGGAAGGTTGGCTGCGAGAGCACACCTGATCATTCATCCCCATCAACTCTAACTGCAGCGCCGCGTTCTCTGCATCTATCAGCTGCTGCTGCTGCTGCTGCCCGGGCTGCCGCGTGCCCACAGGCCCCCCCGCCGCCGCCGCACCGCCTGCTGCCGCCGCCGCCGCCGCGCGCTGCCGCAACACGTGCAGCTGCGCCGTCGTCTGCTGCTGCGGCGTGCCCGGCAGGTCGTGCGGCGGCAGCCGCCGCGCCCGCGCCGCTTCTGCTGCCTGCAGCTGCTGGAACCGCAGGCTGCGCAGCCTGTCAAACAGCGCCGTGGCCGACCGCAAGCGCTCGCTCAGGATGAGCACCTGACCCTGGCGGTGCGCCGCCGCGTCAGCGCTGGGCGGGCCCTTTGCAGGGGACCCGCCGCCGCCTGCCGCCAGCATCTCTTGCAGCTTGTCAATGTTTGCTGCACAGGAGCGCACGTACGCGCCCACCTGGTGCGTTTGGGGTTCAGGACGAAGGGGCAGGTGGGCAGGCGCAAGCGCCGAGGATGATGCCTGCAGCAGCCACTGGCACCCGCTGCTGTCGACTGCCAGCATACCCACGAGGCCCCTTTGAAACCGTCTGCAAGCCTGCGACACTGCAGCAAATTCACATATGTATAATTTCGGTGCAGAGGTTTGAAGCTGCATGCTGGCCGAGGCCATGCCTGCAGGCTTGCCTTGTAGCACACCCTCCGTCGCACCTCTTCCTCGATTCGGTCGCGTTCGGTCTCGCTCAGCTTGCCGGCAGCTGCGTAGTCGCGCTGGTGGTCGCGCAAGAAGGCGCGCAGTGCGGCCACGTTGTGAGCCTGCCCAGGGGCGGTAGCACGATGCAGGCGGGAGTGAGAGGAGTGCGGGAAAAGGAGTGGGAACAGCGCAGGAGGGGAGCGGTGATGCCGGCGCCGGCCACCGCCGACGCACCACTTCCAGCGCGGCCTTGGTGAAGGGGGTCTTTGCGGCTAGCGTGCGCAAGATCTGGCGCTGCCGCAGCTTGGTCAGCTGGTCCTGCAGAGGGAAGGAGCGAGGCGGCGATCGGCGTGAGGCCCGGCACACCGCTGTGTGACCCCAGCGCTGCACGAGGCTATTGATCGAGCTCACCTCTGGCCAGCCGACGCCGCGGGCGGCTCCCAGGACCGCCTCCCAGTAGCTGGCCGTCAGGTCCGTCATTGTGTGCGCGGCTCAATAGGCGCTCGCGCTGATCGAGGTCAGGATGTCGAAGAAGGCGACCTGGGTTGATTAGGCCGGTAAATAGATGGGCACCGCCACCGCCGCCGCCGCTGCCGCCACGAGGTGCTGGTGGCATGGGCGTGCGAGCACTGCCTCCTGTGCCTGCTCGGGCAGCTTCATCCCCTCCGCATTATTATGCATCCATATCAATCGTCGCCCAATCGTCCGCCTGACCTGCGTCTATGGCGGGTGTGGATCGCACTCGTCGGGCACACAGCACGATGTCGACATGAGCAAGTCCCGAGGCACGCCACGCGCCCTCCTGCTGTTTGCTCAGACACAGCAGATCGAGATTGAATTGCCGCAGCGCCCCGACGTGAACGAGCGAACGAACCGAGCTGCAGCAAGAAGGCCGTTGTCTGGTGCTGCTGGCGTCGGCCGCGCCTGCACGCCAGCGGGCACTCTCTTGCGTGCACAACATGCAGCGGCGGATAAGAGAGAGGGCGCATCCACCTGCACGGCCTGGTTTCAAAATCAACATTGGATGTTGAAACAACAACACGTCGACAGGCGCAGTGCCAGATCCCCAACGTCGCCACGCTGGGTCGGAGGACGAGCCCCGCTGCCGATTGCCGCCACACCGCCACTCTCGCTGCATGGACTCCCACCTGCTTTGCGAGTTTCGACCCCTTCTACTGCTCTCGTGTATGCTCATCAGGAACAACGAGGGGAGACGCTCGCCTGCGTACAAGGCGTTTTTGGCGCGCGCTCACCGAGCATCCCGAGGCAGAAGACTCCTTGGTGGTGTAAGCACCGCTCGCGCCTCCTCCCATCTGATCCCACGCCTTTGTGAGCGCGCCCAGCTGGCCACCCGACCCCACACGTGAGTTCCGAGCGTGGGGCGACCGCATGTGGCGGCCTCCGCTTCTCCTGCGGTGCCGCGCGCGCCTCATCAAGCAGCGTGGGGTCGAGATGGCAGGCCGCGAGGTACCGAGGTGCTTGGAGCCGCGGGTGGCCGCTCCCCTCGCACACAACCCTTTCCGCCCTGCGCCCCTTCTCCGCCGTTTGCCTTTCAGCTGAAAACGTCCGAGCTCAATTGACGAGCGCGCGCGCGTATGCTTGCGCCACTGGAGAGCTGATCAGAGTAGTAGGTGCGCCGCTGCGCCGGTGCGCCGTTGCCGCCGCTGCCGCGAACGGCCCGGCCCGATCGTGTCTGCCTGCTGCTGCATCGGTCTGCTGCTTTACTATGTACGCGCTCCCATGCTCCACCCCTGCAACATCGTGCCACCTGCAGGCGCGATGTCGCCGCTGCCGCCGCCGCCGCTGCCGGCGCGCGGGGTGTCGTGGGCATGCCTGGAGGACTGCGGCGACGTCTTTGAGGGGGTGCTCGCCTGCCTGGTGCCTGGTGACGTGGCAGCTTGCCGCCTGGTGTCGCGCGGCTGGCGGCACGAAGTGGATTTGCTCCTGCAGCAGCTGCAGCCCGTGGCAGGCGCGGAGCCGGCGGCGCTGGCCGCCGCGTTTCCCCACCTCACCTCCCTCCAGCTCACTGCCGCGCCGCCAGCAAGCAGCAGCAGCGAGGGCGGCGGCGACGGAAGCAGCGGCAGCAACAGCAGCAGCGGCACCTCAGGCAGCAGCGATGCGGTGGCACGGCTGCCGCCGCTGGGCGCGCTGGTCACGCTGCGCCGCCTGCGGCGCATCCAACTGGTCGGGGCCCGCGCCGGCGGCGGCGCCGCCAGCACGCTCGACTGCCGGCAGCTGCTGCCGCTGGCGGGCGTGACGCCCCTGTCAGACATAGAAGCCTCCAGCCTGCAGCTGCGTGCGGTCGTGGCGCTGCAGCAGCTGACGCAGCTGACGCGGCTGCACCTGGCGGCGGCGCCGCTACGTGGCTGGCACGGCAGCCTGCCGGCGCTTCTGGCGCCGCTGCGCCGCCTAGAGCACCTTGGCTACGCCGCCGCGCCGCCGCTGCCAGCCGCCGCGGCAGCAGCAGGCGATGCTGCAGCAGAGGAGGAGGCGGCGGCGCTCGCGGCAGCGGTGGGCGCCGCAGCGGGGCCAACCCGCGGCGGCAGCAGCATGGGCCTGCTAGAAGGCCTCAGCCGGCTCACCTCGCTTCGCTCCCTGGAGCTCAGCTGCCCCCACGCTGTCAGCGACGGCGTGTGCGCCGACGTCGCCGCCCTGCCGCGCCTGCAGCAGCTGGCCATCGCTCGCTCCAGCGCGTTTGGGCACGCCGCCGGCAGCCTCAGCGACGCGGGCCTGGCCGCCCTGCTGGCAGGCCTGGCGGGCCAGCTGACCAGCCTGTCGCTGACTGGGCAGCAGGGCGTGAGCGACGAGGGGCTGAGGCAGCTGGGGCGCTGCGCTGCGCTGCGCCACCTGGAGCTGCGCCTGGCGGACCCGGCGCTGCCCCCTAGGTGAGCCCCTGAGTAGGGCTGAGCAGCTACCCTGCACTGACAGCTCATGCACTGTAGGGCACGTGCACTGTAGGACCAGTGCAGTGCAGACGTGGGAGCGGCAGCAGCGGCAGCTCAGCAGCGAGGCAACCTAGGCTTGCCTACCCTGTCCTGCTCCGCGCTGCCCTGCTCTGCTTTGCCCTGCTTTTGGCGAGCAAACTGCTGCAGGGTGGCCACGTGTCCCGTCTGCCTGCCCGGCCGAACATCAACATCCGCTGAGCCTGCACCTGCGCTGCAGGGCTGATGGCGGCGCGCCGGCGGCGAGCGATGGAGGCGTGGCCGCCCTGGCGGCGCTCACCCGCCTCCAGTCCCTTCACTTGGGTGGTGGCCTGCCCTTGGGGGAAGCCTGCTGCGCCGCGCTGGCCAGGAACCTTCCCGGCCTCACCAGCTTGCAGCTGACCGACTGCGCTGAGCTGGCGGATCCAGCGCTGTACAAGCTGGCGCTGCTGGCCTCCCGCCTACGCCGCCTGGGCCTGTGCGGCTGCGTGGGCGTGACCGACCGAGCGCTGGCGGTGCTGCTGCGGGGCGCCACCAGGTGCAGGAGGGGGGGCAGCGGGGAGGCAGGCACGGGGGAGCAGCAAACCACGGGGTAGCAGGCAAGGCAGGGTGGTGCGGACCCTGCCAGAGGCAAGCCCTTCTGCTCCACACGCATCCAGCGCCCCCCCCCCCACCTGCCCTGCCCTGCCCCGCCCCCTGCCACTGCCGCCTGCCACTGCTGTCACCGCCCCCCGTGCCCCCCTCGCCCCTCGTGCATACCACGCCCTGCAGGCTAGACCGGCTGGAGCTGGCTGGCTGCCACCGCAACATCACCGGGGTGGGGCTGCAGGGGGCGGCGCTGCGCCGCCTGCGCCACCTCGACCTCGCCGGCTGCGAGGCCATCACCGGTGCGCGCTGCTGGCGCTGCTGCTGCTGCCGCCAAGGGCAAAGTGCGTGGCGGCGTACTGAAGCCTCGCCCTCGGCCCTGGTCCGGCGGGCACGCCGCCTCCCCCGCTCCCCCCTAAACCTCGCTGCGCCTCGTGCCCCCAAATTACCCCCCTCTCTTGCGCAGATGGCGAGATGGAGGCCCTACTTGCGGCGGCCCGCTCCCTGGAGCACCTCAACCTCGGCGACTGCCACGTCACCGACGCCGCGTGCGCGCTGCTGGCCGCCGCCTCGCCCAGCCTTCGCTGGCTCAGGTGCGATGCGAACCCCGCTGTGGATCTCGTGCTGCTCGAGGTAGTGTTGCATTGCTGCGTGGCGACGCCAGTTCATCTCGGAGCAGCATGCCAGGGTTGCCCTGCGGGGACCCAGACGCTGCCCCAGCCTGACACCTCCCCCCCTGCCCCCCCGCCCGCCTCCACCCCTGTGCCAGCCTGGAGCACTGCAGCGGCGTGGGCGACCGGGGCCTGCGCTGTCTGGCAGCCGGGCTGCCCCTGCTCTGCGAGCTGCGCCTGTTTGGCAGCGGCGTGACGTCGGCAGCGGCGTCGGCGGTGCTGCGGGCCCCGCGAAGCCGTCGCCTGCGGCTGAGCACCAGCAAGCACTGCTGGTGGGTGGTGCCCAAGGCTGCTGCGGGCGCGCCAGCCTCGGCACCCCCTCCCTTTGCTGCAGCTGCAGCAGCGCACTGACAGAGGCACGCGCAGCCGACAGCAAGCCGGCAGCGCCGACCCCAGCGTCTTTTTGGCAGCTGCTGGTGTGCCCATCCCTTGTGACCCCTCGGCTGCCTCAACGCCTGCAGCCCTGGCGCGCACCCCTTGCCCCCCCTGACAGCAGGGGGGGCAGACAAACACACTCTGCCATCCTGCAGGCTCTCACACACCATGCACATGACCAACCCTTCACCCCTTTGATCCCCGAACCTCAAACCCGCACTGTTGGAGCCTCCCGCTGCTCAGGGCTTGCCGCTCAGGGCTGTTGCTGTACACTCAGCGGCAAACCCTGGACCTTGAAAGCCTTTTGCTGCCCCCCAGCGGCTGCGCACGACTGGTGCCCACGCTGCGCCACCTGCTGTGGCCCCGTTTTGTCGGGTGCGACCCCCAGCCCCCGCGCCACGTATCCTCACACCTGTGCCACGTGTCCCATTCTTACCGTCGTGTTTTTGCCTGTCCCTGGCCCTGCCCGCCTTGTACAGCCCGCCACCATTGTTTCGACCTTCCCTGCCAATTCCCTGAACTGCGCGGTTCCACCAGTGACCCCTGCCTCCAGTCCACACATGTACATTCGTTGAGTTGTTAGCTGCTGGCAGCTGTATCACGGCGTGGAGCTGCAAGCCAGACGGGCGGACGGCAGGGATAGACGGGTTGCACAGATAGATAGACGAGCCGGGCTTAGTTAGGAGGGATAAATGTGGCACAAGACAGGGAGGGGTGATGGGTGATGGGTGATGGGTGATGGAGGTGGTACCGTGTCTGCGTGCGCCCATGTGGGGGGGTGTGAAGGTTGGTGGCTGGCAGGGACGATGCAGGGTGAAGGGTGACACTCAGGGGCGACACACGTGAACTCAGGTGGAGGGTTGAAATAGCGGCCAAGGTCCAGTGAAGCGGTGGGTAAGGGGTAGACAGGTCAATGACAGTGGCAGGTGGGCGCCGGGGCGTCAACGTTGTGTGATGGTGGTGGTGGTGCCTTGCAAAAATAGGAAGGGCTATTTATTACTCTTTTTTTGTTGGGGCGGGTCAGGGCAAATCTCAAATCCGCTGCGCGCTGTGGGCGCCCCTTTGCAGGGAGGGATGTCTGGTCAATCGTACAGTGCGCACGCTGCGGCCCACAGCACGGACAGCAGGGCGGCCCAGCGCAGCACCAGCGGGACGGCCGGCACGGCTGCAGCCACTGCTGCCTGCCCACGTGGCTCGTCGCCCTGCTGTGGCGACCGGCAGAGCAGCAGGCCAAGGGCATAGCTCAGCCCACTCTCAAGCCTGCCAATCACCGTGGCGTTGCTAGCCTGCCGGCCCCGCCGCTTCCCCGCCAGCGGCGCCAGCAGCACGAGCGGCAGCAGGAAGGAGAGGGCGGCGGTGACGGCCAGCAGCGCCGCCTGGCAGCGCCCCTCGGCGGTGTGAGGCACCAGTTGGTGGGCCACTGGTGTGCCAAAGACGTTGGGCAGTACTGCCATCCAACCATGGAATCGCTCTGCGCAGGTCAGGGCCAGGGAGGGAGGGGGTCACTACGGTGACAACGACAACGGTGACAACGGGGACTACGGTGACAACGGTGACAAGGCGGGGTGGGCACACCGAAAGCTTAGTGCAGCGCAATCCGGCACGGCTGATTGCCATCCAGCCGCCCAGCCTGGTGCAGCTGCCGCGCCGCCACAGCCCTCGCTGGCGCGGGCCCTCAGTTCCGCTGACCAATGCCGCCGCATGGCCCATTGCTGCAGCCCAGAGGCGGCCACCTTTGTGGCGTTGCATGGAGGCGTGTCGAAGCACCGAGGTCCGGCAGAAGCCGGCGTTGCAGATGCGCAGCAGGCCTGCTGCCTGCAGCGGCAGCGCCATGTACAGCGGCGGACGGGCCATGAGTGGCGCGAGCCCAACCAGCGCGTTGCGCGTGCCTGCATGGCAGGGGGTGATCGGGTGGTGGGGTGGGGTGGGGTGGGGGTGGGGGAGGGGATTGGGTGGTTTAGTGGTTGGATGGGTGGTCGTGTGGGTGGGGTATGCACCACGGAGCCACACGGCGCAGAGGCAGTCACTGCAGGATCGAGTACTTTTCAGGCACACCCGTACGCGCACCCAACCAGACGCGGTAGCCGTCCAACAGCACATTCAGAAACGGAAGCTTCGACGGCGCAGGCCCCACAAACGCCTCCATGGCAGGCAGCGATGAGAAGACGGGGAAGGAGAAGGCGTAGAGGACGAAGGCGAGGCGCAGCGCCGGCGCGTGCCGCCGGTACGCCGTCGGGCAGCAGCTGCGGCAAAGGAATGAGGGGCGCGGCTCGCGCTTGGAAGGGCGCGTGTGAGATGAAGCGGAGATGGGCTGGATTGGAGCCGCCTGGAAGGCGCAGACCGGTGTCAGGTAGGGCAGCAGGTGCAGCTGGGCAGGCGGGACAGCCAGGTGCACCGTGTAAGTGCCACCCCCGATGCCAGCATGGCCAGGCACCCGCCATTCTGTGCGTGCTCTGCCCAAGTCATGAGCCGTGGGGCGGCCAGCAGCAGGCGCAGCATGTAAGGAGCAAACATGAGGGTGGTCAGGGTGAAGAGCTTCCTGCAGATTGGACAGGGAAGGGGCAACGTAGGCAGGGGTGGGCCAGCTGTTGGCTGGCGCGGTGCCAGTGTTGATGGCAGCCAACAGGCAGGGCACGCGCTGCGCCGTTGAGTAGTAACGATCGGCACGCCCCACCATCCCAGCGTGCGCCCGCCCCGCATTTCCCCCAACCACCCCACCGGTCCAGCTCCACATTGTCGTCCCACTCAGCCCAGCTTGCACGCACTTCTCGCACCGCCACCGCTGCTGCAGCGGCGAGCGGCTTCCAGGAGAGGCGCGGCCGCCGACCTGCCGCCATGCCCTGCTCCTCCTCCTCCTCTGCCTGCCGTTGATGCGCCATAAGGCGAGTCTGAGCTCGTCCTGCTGCCAAAGGCGGCGCGGAGGGTCTTCGAGCAGGCGCAGGAGCCTCGGGGGAGGCCTGGCGGCACGCCCGAGCAGGGCGTCACCGCCGGTCTTGCAAGTGTGTGTGGATCTAGAGCGAACTGCAGCTACCGAATGGCTATATCGAGGCTGGATGCAGCGGATGAGGCGCTCACAGGCTGGTTACCGCGGTACCTGCCCACCACTCGTCCACGCCGACAGCTGCCGCCACTCGTTCAGCTGCCGCCTTGCTCGACCCTGCGCACGCCCACAGTAGCGCAAAATCCCTTCTTTCGCAGTTTTGTGGCCTTTGGCTGTATTTCACGAGTCTTGCAGGCCACACAATCTGTCGTCGGTCACCGCGCACAACCCCTCGCATCCGATGCATGCGAGTCGGCGCCGAGGGATCGTATCGGCAGCTGCAGGTGCTGCCGCCCCGCGCAGGCGTATGCCCTCCCAAGTCGCGCCCCTTTACAAGTGAAACTCCCGCATATACAGAAGTCACTGTGATACAACATGTCCAGGAGGCACCCCCGAACAGCATCGAGGCGTGCAGCCAGCGCCTGCCCATGGCATCAGCCCATGGGTCTCCTCTGTAGCCAGCGCCTGGCAGCTGCAGCCAGCGCTTGGCATCCGACCATGACCTCAGCCCACGGGTGTAGACATCCACCAGCACTTGCTGCAAGCTCGCATCCATTCACTGCTGGCTAGTGGCCGTCAGCTGCAACACACAGAGCTGCACCAGACAAGATGCAGAGAGGCCGGTGCCAGGGGTAGACCGATCAATCAATGAATCAGTTACATTTGGAGTCCACAAGGGGAGCCAGCGGGGTATCGTGGGGCTGAGAGGAGGGAGACGAGTCTCAAAGGTAGCTTGGGGGTGGACTTGAGCCGGCGCAGTGGCACAAGTCGAGGGAGGGGTGGGGGACGATGGTGCCAAGGCGGCTGCGTGCAAGGCGCCCAAGCAGGGCTGTATCAAGGGTGAAGGTTGGCAGGGGTGATGCAGGTGGCAGGGTCGGGAGGGTTGATGGCGCGTGTGTGTGCACAGGTGGGGCACCAGGCCGAGGTCTGAAATAATGGTGTGTGTGTGTGTGTGGTGGAGGAGGGGGGGGGGGAGCCTGCATGGATGCTTTGCACGCTAAGCTCTTAGCTGTGCAACCCTTCGCAGGGGCATGTCATCACGCATACAGTGCACATGCCCAGGCCCACAGCATGGCCAGCAGGACGGCCCATCGCAGCAGCACCGGCACGGCGTTTCCCGATGCTGCATGCCCACGTGGCTGGTCGCCCTGCTGTGGCAACCGGCGCTGGCAGCGCAGCAGCCCAAAGGCATAGCTCAGCCCGCTCTCAAGCCTGCCAACCACGGTGGCGGTGCCAGCCTGCCGGCCCCGACGCTTCCCCGCCAGCGGCGCCAGCAGCACGAGGGGCAGCAGGAAGGAGAGGACGGCGGTGACGGCCAGCAGCGCCGCCTGGCAGCGCCCCTCGGCGGTGTGAGGCACCAAATGGTGGGCCACTGGTGTGCCAAAGGCGTTGGGCAGTGCCGCCATCCAGCTGTGGAATCGCTCTGCGCAGGTCGGGGCCAGGGAGGCAGGGGGCGTTAGGAGCAGGCACGGGGAGTGTGCGTGGTCGGGAATGCCGAGAGGTTGGAGCGGCGCTAGCCGGCGCGGCGGATTGCCACTCACCGGCCCAGCCTGGCAGCTGCGGCGCTCGCTCAGTGCCGTGCTGCAGCAACCCTCACTGCCGCAGGCCCTCGCTGCCGCAGGCCCTCGCTCCCACGGCCCCTCAATTCCGCCGAACAGTGCCGCCACACGGCCTCTCGCTGCACGGCCCCTCGCTGCTGTAGGCCCTCGGATACGCTGACCAGTGCCGCCGCATGGCCCCTTGGCGCCGCCCAGAGACGCACCTATGCGGCCCTGCATGGAGGCGTGTCGAAGCACCGAGGTCCGGCAGAAGCCGGCAGTAGAGATGCGCAGCAGGCCCGCTGCCTGCAGCGGCAGCGCCACGCGCAGCGGCGAGCGGGCCACGAGCGGCGCGAGCCCAACCAGCGCGTTGCGCGTGCCTGCATGGCGGGGGGGGTGATCAGGCGGTGGGGTGGTTCATCGGTGGGTGGGTGTGTGGGTGGGCGGGTGGGGGGCGTCGGCGATGGGGCTGGTTGTCCACATGTACACTAAACGATCGGGGCATGCCATGGGAAACGGAGAGGCGGAGGGCACGGCGCCAGACGCTGCGGCCAGGGTCCATGTGCACCGCATGGCCACATGGCCACGCTGGAACTACCCATGCACGCACCCATCCAGAGGCGGTAGCCGTCCACAAGCAGGTTCAGAAAGGGGCTCGTGGATGCGGAGGGCGCCGGCCCCACAAACGCCTCCATCGCAGGCAGAGACGAGAAGACGGGGAAGGAGAAGGCGTAGAGGACGAAGGCCAGGCGCAGCGCCGGCGCGTGCCGACGGTACGCGGACGGACAGAAGCTGCGGCAAAGGAGGGGCATGGCTCGCATGTGACATGGTACGCGGCGGCAGGGTGTGAGCCAACCATTGCGTGATGCATTCTTGAAGGGCGACACTGGAGCACCTCCACGCTGCAAACCCGCAAAGCAGCAGCAGGAGTGGCCGCGGTGGCGGCAACACCTGCACGGGCAGCACGGTTTCTGTTGCGAGAGGTGCGCGCAGGGCGGGGAGGCCGGCAAAAGGTGGGGCAGCAGGTGCAGCTGGGCAGGCAGGGCCGCCAGGCGCACCGTATAAGCGCCACCCCCGATGCCAGCATGGCCAGGCACCCGCCATTCTGTGCGTGCTCTGCCCAAGTCATGAGCCGTGGGGCGGCCAGCAGCAGGCGGCGCATGTAAGGAGCAAACATAAAGGTGGTCAGGGTGAAGAATGTCCTGCAGATTGGACGGGGAAGGGGCAACGTTGGCAGCAGTGGGCTGGCTGTTGGTTGGCGCTGTGCCAGTGTTGATGGCAGCCAACGGGCGGGGCAGGCGCTGCGCCGTTGAGTAGTAACGATCGGCAGGCCCCACCATCCCAGCGTGCACCTGCCTGAGGTCGCCCCACCAGCATGCGCCCGCCCCGCGGTCGCCCCAACCACCCCACCTGTCCAGCTCCACATTGTCGTCCCACTCAGCCCAGCTTGCACGCGCTTTCCGCGCCGCCACCGCCGCTGCAGCGGCGAGCAGCTTCCGCGAGAGGCGCGGCCGCCGTCGTGCCGCCATGCCCTGCTCCTCCTCCTCCTCTGCCTGCCGTCGATGCGCCATATGGCGGACGCAGGTTCGGCCTGCTGCGATAGGCGGCGTGAAGAGGTGGAAGTGGTTGGAGCAGGCGCTGGAGCCCGGGCCCGGGAGAGGCGTCAGCCGGCAGCGGCGCGCGTGCGGCGGGCTAGGTCAGCCACACGCCGTCACCTGGCCGGCCGCCGCCACAACAATGCCTCTTACACTGCTTCTCAGCCCAGCTTGGTTAGTTCGGGCGTGCTGTTGCAGCCTCCTGCGCCGCTTGCAAGTCTGCGGGCGCTGGAGCTCTCCGGAGCTCCCCGGCCGCCGTGTGCAGTTGAGAGCTATATAGAAGAAGCGTTTGACGGGCTAGTAAATAAACAAATATGTAACACTTATTCCATTATTACACCGAGCCAGCCGCCGCGGGACGGCTGCCCCACCGCGCATGCCCAGCTTTTGCTCAATCCTGAGTACGCCCGCTTGCAGTGGATTTGCCTGCACTTTTCATGAAGTATGCGGGCCGCACAAGCTCGCGCCCCTCCACGCCGAGCCCCTCCACAGTGCCGGGTTCGCTGGGGAGCGTGGGATACCTCCACCTGCCGACTGGTGCAAGTGTGCCGTCTCACGAGTCGCGCCCCGGTCCGACAGCCGGCTTATACCAGATAGAAGCTGTACTGCTACGACATGTGCCAAGAAGCACTGCCTCAGGGCGAAACGCATCGCAGCAGGCAAGACTTGCACATGGCAGCAGCCCACGGCGTCGACGCCGCCTGGCTCTCGGCCGCCGCCAGCGACTGCCTCGGCTCATGGCACCAGCCCACGGCACACCCATGGCGTCAACATCCATCAGCCCACGGCCTCAGCCCATGGCGTCGACGTCAACCAGCACTTGCTGCAGCACGTCCTCTGCGAGCGGGACGTGCAGCAGGTCGGCGGCGCCATCGGCGGCACGCCTGCTCGTACCGGAGTGGAATGGAGGCAGGATGGTGAGGAGCAGGAGCTTCGCAGCGGCGACGGCAGCAGCAGCGGCGGCTGCAGTAGCGTGCCTTAGCAGCAGCGGCACAGCGGCAGCGGCAGCACAACCGTGGCAGCGGCGGCAGCAGCAGGCAAATCATGAGCACTGTCACCAGCAACCGGTATCAGCACAAGCAGCGGCGGCAGCTTCGCGACATTTTCTGTCTTGCAAGTCTCTGTTCAGCGCATTGCCATGTAACAACCCACTTTGTGACCAGCAGCTCGTGGTCCTTGAACTCGGTGAGGAACGACTTGAGCAGCATTTCGTTGGAGACCAGGAAGCGCTCGCGGCACACCTGGAACAGCCGCCCAAAAGGGATGCCTGCACGCGGGGCGGGGCGGGGCGGGGCGGGTCAGAGGTGAAGGCGCCGGCGCCGGCGACAGCCGAGGGCGGCTTTGGCAGGGGGCAGGACACATCTAGAGTGCCTGCGCCCTCGCCGCCGCCCCGCCCCGCCCTACCTCGAGGCAAGGCCGCAGGCGGTCTGGATGTGCAGGGCCTGAGCTGGCCGCCACACCTTTGCGTTCCTCCCTCGCCCAGGCACCGCGGCCCAGCCGGCAAGCAAGGCGCCGCCGCTGCCGCCCCCCCCCCCCCACCCCCCCCACCCCCCCACCCCACCCAAGCGCACCCATCTCCCTCTCCACCCCCTTCACACGCACGCACCCTTTTCTCCCTCTGGGTCCAGCTGCGCGTGCGCAACCAGCTTGAACACCTCCCGCGCGCTGGCGCTGAGGGAGGCCAGCACCACGGTCGCGCTCTCCTTGCTGCACTGCTCGCTGCGGCCCACAAGCATGGAGGGGATGGCTGCACGGGAACAGGGGTGCGCCGGGGGAGGCAGTACAGGAATTGGCAGGGCCAGCACCGACACGCCTCCCGCCCCTGCCCTGTTTCCCGGCACGGCACCCGACATTTATGGAGAACGAAACATGGCATGCGGAGCTGCGCTGGCAGCGCGTCGTGCGCAGCGGCGGCGTGCGCAGGGGCCAGCCACCCACCTGCGTAGCCCACTTCTCGCAGGTAAGGGGCGTAGTTTGTGACGTTGTGCCACACCCAGGAGAACCGGTCGCGCGTCTGCAGGGGGGGAAGGGTGGCAGAAGGGAGGGAACGAAGGCACGGGGTGGTGAGCATGGCACGCCAAGGCATGGCCACCGCCCCGCTTGCCGCGCGCGCGACGCCCGCCCCCGACCCAGGCAACTCCCCGACCAACACTGGCTGCGGGCGGAAACGCTGCACTTGCTTGGAAATGCGTGTTGTAAAGCTCTGTGCTGACAGCTCAACCACGTGGGTACCTGCGTGTCCCACAGGGCTGCTGCATTGGCGTGGTCCACGCTGGCCGCCAGGTGGACGGTGGGCAGCGCAGCCAGCTGCGACAGCGCGCGCTGCGCGCTGTGGTCGCGCAGGCCTGCGCGGGAGGGCAGCCGGAGTTGGTGCACACGCAGCGTGCGTGGCTGTGCGGGCAGGTACCAAGGGCAGGGCTAGGACGTGCCAAGCGGGGGTGCGGCACGATTGTGGTACGACGCTCCACTGAACTTGTGACACAAGGGCAGCGACCCCACCACTGACACTCACCTGGGCCATCAATGTTGTGCAGCACGAGGTACAGGTGGCGCTCGTCTGACCGCAGCAGGCTCAGCAGGTCGTCGAGAATGCACCCCCGGTAGTGCGCCGCCTTGCTCTGCTTCACCGCCGCCACAGCGTGTTGCATGATCTGCAGGCGGTGAAGGGGCATTGGAGGAAAGCTGTTGAGATTGGTTACCTGGTGCAAGCGGGCAGGCTCTTGCGTTGCTTCCCCGCTCCCACAGCGTGCTGCACGATCTGCAAATTGGTGCAGCGGCAGAGCGCCGCCCAAGGTATGTGGCGGGGGTTGGCGGCGGGGCAGAGGTACACACCTGCAGCACATCACATGCAGCCCCCCGAACACACACAGCAGACGTACACCTGCTCGGCGCACCTGCTTTGCCGCCAGCCCCGGCTGAAGGCCGTTGACGGCCAGGCAGGCGGCGTCGCCGCGCCCCAGCTGCTCCTGCGCAAACTGCTGCAGCAGTTCGTACTTGGAGCCGAAGCCGTACAGCAGCAGGCTGTGGCCTGCCGCCAGCTGCGCCCACCACCGCCCAAACTGCGCGTGCTGCCGTTTCCGCAGCGCCGCCTTTTGTGGCGCGTGCCGCTCGGGCAGGCTGGCCAGCAGGCTGCGCACTCCCTCCTCCTGCGTTCCCACGTCTATTGCCAGGTCTGCAAGCGTGCGTCCGCTGCCGGCGCCCACGTCTTGCCCCTGGAAGTAGGTGCTGGTCAGGTCAGTGGCCGCCTTGAAGGCGCGGGCCCGGCCGCCGCCGCCGCCGCGCCGCCCGCCGCGCTGCCGCTTGGCGGCAGGGGCGCCGTCGGCATCTTCGCTCTGCAGGGTCAGTCAGGGTGTGTGTGGTTGTGCTGAGGGCGGCTTGCAAGGGCACCCGAGCGAGCTCTGGAATACTCGACTTGTTGTTCTCACCTCGCTGCCTCTCTCCACTGGCTCCTCATCCTCCAGGGGGAGCATCTTGCTCCGCCGCTTGCGGCTCATGACCGCTGCTGTGGCCGACTGCTCGAAGCTGCTGCTGGCTGCCGCGCAGTGCCTGGAGACCGCTGGTAGCCTTTCGAGCGCACCGCTGAGGTCACGAGCGCTGGCGACTAGCCGAACAGGCGCTCTCGTGTGCTTGAATGGCCCTGCTGTGCGCTGCTGGCAGCAGTCCGGCAGTGACCCTCTCGATCGGGCGCCGAGACTGCCGCATCTCAAGCTTGCCCACTTGCACAAGCTTCAGCAGCGCGGAGAGCCGCTGTAGAGCGAGCCCGTCACCTTACCTTCGCTGTCCGCTCGCTCCAGCCGTCTCGGCGCAGCCTCGCTTCAGACTATTGCTACACTGGTCGGCGAGCCTTAGACAAGCAGCCGCAGAAGCCATGCAGGCGCGCGGAGCGGTCATGCAGTCCCCGGCCACTCTGCAGCTGCAGAGCCGGCGCGCGATGCCCCTCGTGCGCTGCAGCGGCGCCACAGCAGCCGGTGGCGCGGCACCGCAGCCCCCCAGCTTGCCGCTGCTGCGCCTGACCGCGCTGGCGGCGGGGGCGGTGGCGGCGGCCCGCCGCTCGCTGGCGGCGGCGTCCGCCGACGCCGCCCGCGCCGCGGCCGAGCAGGACATCAACGGCCAGATCCGGCAGAGCGTGAAGCAGATGCGCATGCTGGCGCTGGTGGCGCCGTTTGCCGCCGTCTCCGGCTCCACCGACACCTTTATGATCATCACCCGCGCCGTCGCCTCCTTCATCAAGCTCTACCTGCTGCTGCTGTTTGTGCGCGTGCTGCTCTCCTGGTTCCCCACCTTCGAGTGGTGGGAGCAGCAGCCCTTCTCCGCGCTGCGCCAGGTGCGGGGCGGGGCACGGGGCGGGCGGCCGGCGGCCGGGGGAGGGGAAGGTCGGACGCGGGCAGCGGGGGAACAGGCACAGCTACATGCATGGTGATAGACGCACCTGCATGCATGGGTGTGCTGGCATGAGCTGCCCCACGTGCGCTGCATGCGCTGCGCAGCACAGCCTGATGCGTGATGTGAGAACTTCCCGACCTTCAAGGCTGCCCTACCGTGCCACATTCGTCCACTCGCTCACTCACTGATGCATGCATTCATTCACTCATTCAATAGTACAACCCTGCCACCCACGCATGCACCGCAGGTCACCGACCCCTACCTCAAGCTGTTCAGCGGGTTGGTGCCGCCGCTGCTGGGCTCCATCGACCTCACCCCGCTCCTTGGCTTCTTCATCCTTCAGGCAGGTTCCCACCCACCATGTGGTTTCTTTGGGCGTGTGGGTGGGGCATTTACGGGCGGGCAGCTGGGGCAGGCGGACAGGCAGGCGGAGCCGCGGCGCTGGCAGTCGGTCAGCAGGATGGATGGAGATATCCAGTCTGTCGGTCCTCACCTGCTGCTGCGTGTCACTTCTGCACCCTGGCTGGCCCCTCTCGATTGTAGCTGCTGTCGAGTTCTAGCGTGCCCTGCCGCAATGTCCTGCATTCTGCCAACGTCGCCTCACACGCATGCTGCCGGCCTCCCTTGCCCTGCGCTGCAGTTCCTTGCGGGTGCTCTGGACGTGGCTGACGACGAGTCAAAGTACTGGTGACGCGCTGCGGCCTACCCCTTGTGGCGCCAGCCTGGCGCCAGCCTGTCCTGCTAACACGGCGGCGGCGCCTAGAGCTGGGCTCCTGTGAAGCCCCCCAGCACGTGCCTGCCTGGTGTGGCGCCACGCCTCCCCACCCTTCCCGCCCTCTGCCAGCCAGCGTGCACGCCTGCCTGCCGACCGCAGCACGCTGCAGCGCTTTCAAGGCGCGTGCCCTGCGTGCCCGCGAGCGCCCGCTCGCTCCCCCTTCCGCCCGTTGTTCCCGTTCCTGTTGTTCCCGTTCCCCTCGCCCGCCTCTCTTTCCCATGCTTCTGCTGCTCCCCCTCAGCTGCTCTTCCCTCCCTGCCGCGTGGTCCCCTGCCACTCCCGATTCCACTGTGCAACAAGTCACACGTGGGCTGGGCAGCGCTATCAGAGGCAGGGTTGGGCGCAGGAGGGAGTACGGGGCGCGGGTGGGATCAACTGTGCAGCGCCCGCTGGCAACTCGCTGGGGAGTGCGCTACACGCAGAGACGTTCAACGCAGGCCTAGTGGTCGTCGTGCCGGGCACACTGCCGCATGCACTCGGCCGTGCAGGCAGGCTGGCTCTTCAAAACTGCAGCGGCACCTGCAGGTACCTGGCGCTCGTGTGTGTGTGGGAGGGGGTTGTGCTGGACGGCTTGCTGGGCGACGGAGCACGCCGTGCCGCGGCGTCACTCACAGGCGCGCGCGGCGCTTGCCCGCCAGCTCCAGCTTTGCAATGGTCTCGAGGTGGACGATGTCGGGGCCCTGCAGGGGGGAAGGGGAACAGGCGGGCCGGCAGGCACAGGTTTTGTGCTGTTTGCAACGTGTGACCCGCTCAAGTCAAGTCAAGTCAAGTCGAGGCGGGCAGGCAGGCAGGAGGGGGTGGTTCCTCGGGGAAGAGTGAGGGCACGAAGGAGGCGAGCAAGAGGATGATAAGTGCAGTTGTAGCGTGGGTGCCCCCACGAGGGCCGGACGCCGCCCCCAAGCCGCCTCACGTCTGCCAGGCGCAGGGTGCGCGCCCCCGCCCACATGTGCGCCAGCGGCGTGACGTCGCTCACGCCCGCGCCGCCGTGGGTCTGCAGGATGGAGGGAGGCAGGCACGGTGAGAAGGAGGCAGCCGTGGGGCTACAACTCTGAGATTGTGCCAAACTGGCGAGTCGCCTGGATGGCGCTGTCCGGTGCTGCCAGCACCGCAGACCTCCCCCCCCTCCATCAGCACCCATGGAAACCGACAGCAACTGCAATCTGGCCGAGGAAACAAACACGGCGTGACTCACCTGTATCGCGCGGTCGAGCACCGCCAGCACCGCAGACGGCGCCAGCGCCTTGGCGGCCGCAATCTCGCCGCGCGCCTCCTTGTTGCCCACCTGCGGCAATATGCAACGGGCACAACGAGCAGTACCTATTTTTCACTGCCTCTACAAACGGGGGAGCCGGCACTGCTTCGGCGGCACGGCGCAAACCAGGGCGCCCACTCGCCTGGTCGAGTGCATGCGCCGCCTGCAGCACCACCAGCCTGTTGGGAAGACAGGAGTGGTGGGGACAGTGCAGGGAGGTTGTGTGGCAAGATGTAAAGGGGACCGCCGCCGACGCCCTCACATCCAGGGGGTGCCAGCTGGTGAGAGGCAGGCGCGGCGAGGCAGGCGCGGCGAGGCAGGCAGGCAGGCAGGCAGGCAGGCACGCAAGCAGGCAGGCAGGCAGGCAGGCAGGTGCGGCGAGGCAGGCAGGCGAGCAGGCAGGGTTGGCGGGCCACCGCGGGTCTCACCGCGCCGCGTCCAGCTCCATGCGGGAGCGCGCGATGTCGAGGCGTACCGCTTGGTGGCGGTACAGCGGCTGCTTGAAGGCCACGCGGGACTGGGAGCGCTGCAGTGGAGCCGCAGGTACGGGGGGGATGGAGAGCTGGTGGGCAACGTGGGGCCAGGTGCGTTCATGTGGTGCAGGCAACGCAGCACGCGGTCTCCGTACGATTGTCCCCTTGAAGAAAACGGTGTTTTTTGCCAAAATCAAAGACAGCTTGCCTGGACCAGAAGCTCCAGCGCGCGCTCTCCCATGCCAATCAAGCGCATGCAGTGGTGCAGGCGGCCGGGGCCCAGCCGCCCTTGGGCAATCTCGAAGCCACGGCCCTCTCCTGCACGTCGTTGACGGCACACGATCGGTTGGTTGGAAGGCGCGCTGCATGGAGAGGAGCGCCACGCGCACCAGCAGCTGCAATGCACGGCCTCCGTGCATGCGACGCCCAGCGCGCAGTCAGGCAGTGCCGTGCGTGAAGATCTCACCCAGTATAATGTTTTCTGCCGGCACTCGCACGCCCTCGAATGTGACCTCGGCATGGCCGTGAGGGGCGTCGTCGAACCCGAACACGGGCAGCGGCCTGCACTCAAGGGCAGCCGAGGGCCAGTTCATGGCGAGGCAAAAAGCGAAGGGGGGGGTATGTACTGCCACGTACTGCATGGCCGTGTTCTTAATGCAGCCACAGCCGCCCACCCCACGCGCCTCACGACAGTCACGCCGGGCGCGCCCATCTCCACAAACACCATCGACTGCTGGCGGTGGGTGGCCGCCGACGGGTCGCTCTTTCCCATGAAGATTGCCACAGTGCTGCACGGGTCAGGTGGGAGTGGGGAGGGGGAAAGGATGTGCGCAAGCTCACAATGCAGGGTGGCGTGCACGGCGGCAGCTGCGCCGGCTGGCGCACCCCTCTCCATCCTTGGCTTTCCCCCGAATGCCTGCCGGCAGTGCTGCTTACGTGCTTTGCCACATCCCTGCGCTCCCTCCCCCCTTACCAGCGCGGAGGGCGCAGGCTCCAGAGGCCCACCCCTCCACTCCAGACTCTCCCCAACTGACTGCTGCAGCGCGTTGAAGTGCTTCCCCCTCACCAGCGCGGGTCGCAGGCGCCAGAGGCCCACCACTTGTGGCCAGACAGGGCGTAGGCGCCGTCTGGCTGGCGCGCAATCGCAGAGGTGATGTTGGTGGCATCGCTGCGGGCAAACGAGCGAAGGAGCAAGCGGAGGCAGCAGGGATGAGGTGGCAGGGTTGCAACGAAGCGCGCACGGGACACTGATGGGGGCTGGCAGCAGTAATGTGGATGCAGACGAAACCTGTTCTCTGGAGCAGAGCATGCAGAGCATGCGGAGCGTGTGACAGCGCACCTGGAGGCCACCGCGGGCTCGGTCATGGCGAAGCAGGATCGGATCTCTCCGCGCAGCAGGGGCAGCAGCCAGCGGCGCTGCTGGGGGCGAGAGCCGTAGCGAGCCAGCACCTGACGGGGGGGCGGGGGAGGCCAGGGGTAGAGGCGTTGAGAGAAAGAGGCGGGGAGGTTGCAGGCTGCTGCGACGGGGCTGCCCAGTTTGATGCACCCTGCTCAAGCCTGCCAACCGGCGCACGCTGCCCTGTTCTTCAAGACTGCTGCCTCCTGCACCAGGACCAGCACCCACTGGCTCCGCCCACCTCCATGTTGCCTGTGTCGGGCGCGCTGCAGTTGAAGCACTCTGGGGCCCACACGCTGCGCCCCATGATCTCAGCGCAGTGAGCGTACTCTGCGGGCAAGGCTTGTGTCAGCGCTGCGTCAGTCCCGAGGGGCTCTGCTCACGATCCCTCCCCACCTGCCAGTCCTCCCCTTCCCACCCTGACACAATGCCCCCCAGTTGCACGCCAACCCCCTCCTCCAACCGAGCGCCGTTGAACCGCCCAACCACCCACCCACCACCCACCCACTCCCCTCCTACCCACGCACCCAAGTTGGTGAGACCAGGCCCCAACAGAAGGCGCTGCTCGTCGGCCGCCGCCGACGCCTCTGACAGCAGCGGAGCCAGGCCAGCCGCCATGTCTGCAGGCAACGAATACGGGCGGCCGAGGCGGGGTGGAGTGAGGAAGCACTGAAGGAGGGGACGGCAGGCGTGCCACAGGTTGTCCTGGCCTCGACTGGGAGCGTTGTCTGCGCCGGCATGAGCCACAACCAACCAACCAACCAACCAACCAACCAACCAACCAACCAACCAACCAACCAACCAACCAACCAACCAACCAACCAACCAACCAACCAACCAACCAACCAACCAACCAACCAACCAACCAACCAACCAACCAACCAACCAACCAACCAACCAACCAACCAACCAACCAACCAACCAACCAACCAACCAACCAACCAACCAACCAACCAACCAACCAACCAACCAACCAACCAACCAACCAACCAACCAACCAACCAACCAACCAACCAACCAACCAACCAACCAACCAACCAACCAACCAACCAACCAACCAACCAACCAACCAACCAACCAACCAACCAACCAACCAACCAACCAACCAACCAACCAACCAACCAACCAACCAACCAACCAACCAACCAACCAACCAACCAACCAACCAACCAACCAACCAACCAACCAACCAACCAACCAACCAACCAACCAACCAACCAACCAACCAACCAACCAACCAACCAACCAACCAACCAACCAACCAACCAACCAACCAACCAACCAACCAACCAACCAACCAACCAACCAACCAACCAACCAACCAACCAACCAACCAACCAACCAACCAACCAACCAATCAATCAATCAATCAATCAATCAATCAATCAAGAACGCGTGCCGACACAGGCTTCGGAAGCTTGGGCTCACCTGCGGGCACCCACAGGTTCCACAGCCCCTGCCGCCTGGCCTCCTCCTTCAGCGCCTCTTGAAGGGGGTGGATGGTCCAGCGTGCATCTGACATGGCGTGCGCATTCAGCGCGGGCTCTGCAGCGGGGCGGTGAAGGGTCGTGTGTGTGTGGGTGTGTGTGGGGGGTGGGGTGGGGTGAAGTGGGGTGTGGGGGGTGGTGGTGGGTGTGGGGATGGGGGTGGTGGGGGTGGTGGGGGTGTGGGGTGTGGGGGGTGGGGGGGGTAGGGTGTGTGTGTGGGGGGGGGATCACCGCAGGGGCACTAAGCATGCGTCAGCGCACGGCTGACATCATGGCGTGCACATTCAGCACGAGCTCTGCAGCAGGGGCGGTCGAGGAGGGTTGCGAGGGGACGGCAGCGAAGGACTGCGGGGGACTGCCTGGGTGGCCAGTACAGCGGTGCAAACTGGCACGAAGCACACAGGAGGGCAGCACACGTGCACAGTCACCACAAGGCTGAAGCCCCAGGATGCTCACCTGCTGGATACACGTGCTGCTCCATGAATGAGTGCAGGCGGCGCAGCAGCGGCTGCACACGTGGCGAGGCACCCAGGCCCGCGGTCGCGCCGTCGCTGCCTGCCGCCGCCGCCGCGGTGCGGGCGTCGCCGCTGCCGCTGCCGCTGGCGCTGGCGCTGGCGCTGGCGCCGCCGCAGCTGCAAGGGCCGCCGCTTCGGCAGCCACAGGGGCAGTTGCTGGGGCAGCTGCAGCCGCTGCCGCTGGCGGAGGCGCTGGTGGGGGCACTGGTGACGCCCTCGCCGCTGCTGCTGGCCTTGCCGCATGTGCAGGTCCCCCCGCTGCGGCAGCCGCGGCCACAAGCGGCGGGGCAGCCGCAGCCGCCGGCGCTCGTGGCAGACGAAGGCGAGACGCTGGCGGGCAGGCTGCGGTCGGCCTGCTCGAGCGCCGCCGCTGCCGCGCCCGCAGCCTCGCGCCACTGCGGGCTGGGGTTTGCATACTGCTCAAGAGGGTTGCCGGCTGCAGGGGGACATGGGGTGCATGGCGGGGGCGGGTGAGCTGCCTTAGGGGTGGAGTTGGCTGAGTTGAGCAGGCTGCAGGCAAAGCTTCCCACAAACCACTTCCAAACCACCCCGCAGGGGGCCTCACCCAGGATGGGGCTGGCGCTGTCTGGGCGCGCGTCGGGGTGGCGCGGGTTGGCGTACGGCTCGGCAGGGGTGCCCATCAGCGGGGGCGGCAGGCCGCCGCTGGCGTCGGCTGCAGCCCCTATGGCGGCGCTGCTGGTGCTGGCCTTGCTGCAGCTGCAAGCGCCGCCGCTCTGGCAGCCGCACGGGCAGCTGCTGGGGCAGGTGCAGCCGCTGCTGCTGGCTGCTGCACCGGCTGCACCGGCGGTGCTGCTGCTGCTGGCCTTGCCGCAGGCGCAGGCGCCACCGCTGCGGCAGTCGCAGCGGCAGCCGCTGCCGCAGCCGCCGGCGCTGGTTGGCGCGCTGCTGCCGTCGGTGGGCAGGCCCACAATTTGCAGGCCCTTGCGGGCGAGGCTGCGCACCACAGAGTCTGCCCCCATCTACGAGCATTCAGGCAGGCAGCGAGGGATGAAAGGAGGGATTGAGCGGTTGCCAAACGCCACAAACAAGCTGGAGATGGCAAGAGGTGCCGGTGCGAGTGTCGCCAACCCCGGCGCGTGGCTTTTCAAGACTTTAGCCCAGGAGGCAAGTGGCGCCGCTGCTGCCGCCGCACGCCGGCGCCGGAACGCGCCGCGCCCTGCCTACACATGGCGCCCCTGCTTGCCTGCGCGGCGATGCGGGAGGAGGCGTTGCCCTGCGCGGCTCGTGCCCCCACCCCCGCCAGGATTGATGCCAGGCGGAAGATGGAGAGCGCCAGGTACAAGGGCCAGCTGGCCTGAAGGGTGAAGGGAGACGAGAGGGGACGCAGGTGAAGTGGGCGGCGGGAAGCAAGGCCAACATGCGCAGGGTGCAAGCGTAGGAGGTCAGGAAATGACTCTCCTGTGCTCTCACCCAGCTGCCCCCCCCTGCCCTGCCCTGCCCCGCCCCGCCCCGCGCTTGCCTGCAGTGGGTACGGCAGGCCCCGGGCGGAGCAGTACACGCGGATGTACGCCTGCTCATCTAGGATGCCAGCTGGCAGCGGGTGCGGCAGAGACACGAGGTTGGGGATGTCCTGCTTGCAGGGACAGGGGGCGGGGCAGGGGAAACAGGGGAGTTGGCAGCGCAAGCCGACCACAGCGCATGCTGCAGCAGGCGGGACCACGCCCGGGGTGCTCGCTCGGCCACCCCCCTGTGGCCGCCCTCCTGGGCAGGCGGCGGGCGCACTCGCGCAGAATGGGCGCAACCCGGCAGAGCACAGGCAGAGCACAGGCATCGCCCCCCGGCCCCGGCTCTCACGGAGGGCAGGTGGTAGGGTAGGCAGCTGTAGGCCAGGTCTGACAGGGGGTCGCCCAGCGTGGACAGCTCCCAGTCCAGCACCGCCAGCACGCGCGAGGGGTCCGACTTGCAGAACACAAGGTTGTCCAGCCTGGCAGCAGAATGGTTGTAACCGTACATGTCATGAATAAAGAATGGAACTTGCAATACACAGGGTTGTCCAGCCGGTGGGTGAACATGTAATTGACGTGCTTTTGTGTGAGGGCTGGCACAGGAGTAGAAGGTGATTAAAAGGTGCGCGCCGGCGGCGAATGCACCGGGGTGTTGTGTGCGCATGACATGCCGCCGTCTTTGGAGCGCGCATGCTGCCTCCGCTCTCGACCCGTTTGCATGCCTCACCTCTCGAGCCCGCTGCTCATGCCCTGCGCACCTGTAGTCTCCGTGGGAGATGCGGGTGCCGGCGGGGTCGGCGTCGCCGGCGGGGATGTGTGCTGCCAGCCAGCCGTGCAGCGACAGCATCTCAGGCATCGCTTTGCCCTGCAGGGCGACCGCGGACGGGGGCGCAGGCAGGCGTGGGGAGGGGCCAGCGGCAGCGGCGGTGGCAGCATCAGCGCAGAGGACAGCAGAGGCGCCGGCACAAGACCTGCGGCGCGTGGGCGCCCTCTGCTGTGTGCGTAGTGTTGCGCTTGGCGGTCAGCGCCCACCGCTCACCCGCGTCACGCTGCGCCTGTACTGCTCGCCCCAGCGCCACACCTGCACACGTTCGAAAGGCAGGCGGTTGCACACGTTCCAAAGGCAGGCAGTGAGGGCGAGGCGAAGGTTGCTGAGATGGGGAGCAAAGTGGGGAGCAAAGTGGAGGGCAAAGTCGTGAAGGGAGGGGGAGCAGAGGCGGCGTGCACAGCAGGCGCGCGACGCGCGCACCTGCCGCTGGTTGTAGCCGCCTGCCTTGCCGTAACCAGACAGCCCCACGTCTCCGGGCACAACAGTGTGCAGGGCAGCCAGCGTGCGTGCCATGGCCTGCGAGGGGACGGGCCAGCAGGGTACGTGGGAGCAGGCACGCAGGCAGGCCGGCAGGTGGACTTGCACGAGGCAGGCGGGCGGGCGGGCGGCGCTGTCCCGTCCTCACTGCGCCCAGCCTAACGTGCCTCGTACACTGCAGAGCGCTGCGCCGGCGCCAGCCCGGGCAGCGACGCGTCCGCAAAGATGCGCCCGGCCACCTGCAGGGGCACATAAGGGGGCACAACCCAAGTTCGTTCGACGTCTCCTGGTGGAGGGACAGGCCCGAGTGCCAGCAGAGGAGGCAGGCAGTGAATGGAGTCCATTCTGCAGCACACGCGCCCGGACATTCAACACTCCTGCGCCGCTCACTGCGCGTGTGCAGCTGGCTTGGACCGCGCGGACGCATCACCCACTGAACCAACAAACCAGCCGGCCCCCACAAGGCCCATTTTATGCTCCCCCTTACATGCTCCCCCTTGCATGCTCCCCCTTACATGCTCCCCCTTACATGCTCCCCCTTGCATGCTCCCCCTTGCATGCTCCCCCTTGCATGCTCCCCCTTACATGCTCCATCACGTAAAAGGGGGTGCCAACCACAGACGAGTCCTCGCACAGGCAGACCTGCAGGGGCGCGGCGGGCAGCGTGGAGCAGCGCTGTTCAGGAGGCTCAGGGGGGGCCAGGAGGGCAGGGGCTCGGCGGGCAGCGCGGAGCAGCGCTGTTCAGGAGGCCCAGCAGGGCCAAGGAGGGCAGGGGCGCGGCGGGCAGCGTTCAGCAGCGCTGTTCAGGAGGCGCAGCAGGGCCAAGGAGGGCAGGGGCGCGGCGGGCAGCGTTGAGCAGCGCTGTTCAGGAGGCGCAGCAGGGCCAAGGAGGGCAGGGGCGTGGCGGGCAGCGTGGAGCAGCGCTGTTCAGGAGGCGCAGCAGGGCCAAGGAGGGCAGGGGCGTGGCGGGCAGCGTGGAGCAGCGCTGTTCAGGAGGCGCAGGAGGTACCAGGAGGCACAGGAGGGCCTCCTGAATGGCACTGCTTCACGCTGCTCGCCCTGCGCCTGCGAGCACTGCTTGCTGGTCGCTGCTGGCAGGGGGGGGACCACGCGGCAGCGGCTGCCCAGCGGCGGCGCTGCCGGGTGGTCAGGATGCAACACCGCTGCGCTTACCACACGCGGCACGGGGACGGGCGTCCCCTGCAGCGCCGCCAGCACGCGATACTCTCGATCCACCGCGTGCGCCGAGGGCAGCACCCTTCCGGGCGGCTTCTTGCGGAGCACGTAAGAGGCGCCTCCGGCCTGTAGCAAGGGAAGGAGGGGTGCATGGGGTGTGCATGTGCGTGTGCGTGTGCATGTGCATGTGCGTGTGTGTGGTGGTGGGGGGGGGGGAGGGGCCCTGGTTTGTGCAGCTCGCAGCCAGCAGGGCAGTGGGTTACGTCGCCGTTGCATATCCGAGGGGCCCCTACATCCCCCCTTGCCTTGACCAAATAGGTGGGGTTGCTCTGGCCGTGAGAGAACTGGAAGACCTGTAGTGGGCCACCTGGAAAGGCTGGCACCGCGACAGACAGGTAGCGCCGCAGGGCATCCTGTAAGAAAGCGGCCGGCGAGGTGGGTGCGGTGGCAGGCGGCGCGTGGTGCCGGCGGCGGCGGCGGCAGCAGCGGCAGGAGCGCCCCAAAGCCGCCTGCCGCACGTCCCAACGGTCTCGCTGACCAACCCTGCCCAACTTCGTGCCTCGTCGATGCGCAGGGCGGGCGCTACGCCGACGAGGGCGGCCGTGGTGTCCAACACCGCGCCCCCCATCGCGCCTAGGCGCTGTGTGCCGCCAGTAAGGAAATTCTCAGCCTTGGAAGGACGATCGGACTTGGACAAAAGTGTCGGAGAGCGCCTGGGGAAGCCTGATGAGGTCGGTGGTGGTGGAGCGGCATGTGCAGGGGCCGTCGCCTTTCTTGTTCTTCTGCAAGCTACAATTGATTGCACACAGGTGTGATCCCACGGCAAGGAGTCAGGGACGACTGCGAAGAGTTCCTTTGCAGTCGAACTGAGCGGCGCAGGAGGTAGGCGCAGGGGCCACAGCGTGCTCGTACGTGCATGTTGACATCGCAGAGCATTGCGCGATCGCCAGGAAACGCCTCGCCGCCACTTGCTGCTGCGTCGCCATTCGACCGCCGCGCCGCCGCCATTCGACCGCCGCCAGCCCCGCCCTGCAGCCCTTGCAGGCAGTGCCTTGTGCCGCCTTCACCTGCGCGGATTCGGCAGCAGCAGCAGCAGAGGCGGCAGAAGAATAGGGCATCGCAGATGTATGATGACAGCATTCCTCTCAGCCAGCTGGCCAACCAGGCCTTCAACCCAGTGGTGCCATACGACGCAAGCATCCTTGGCGGCGGCGCCGGCGGCGCCGGCGGCGGGGCGCCCACAGACTTTAGCGGGCTGGGGGCCTCCCTGGCAGCGGCGGCGGCAGGCACCGGCGCACCGACGGGCATGCAGCCGCCGCACCCGCTGTTCTTCAAGCGCGGGAAGCTGTTCCAGGTGCCGAGGGGCAAAGGGCACGGGCAGGCAGGCGCAGGTGGTGCACACACGAGAAGCGGCACTGGGGCGCACGGTGCAGGGGCGGGATGCGGCACATGCTGGCAGCTGTACTGCTGACTCTGCTGCCCCTCCAACCTGGCCCTGCAGGACCCCATCCATGGCGCCTTCCGCCTGGATGCCGCCTGCACGCTGCTGTTCGACACCAGGCAAGGCTGGGCCGGTTGGGCCCCGCACCAACAATCAATACACCAGATGCAACGTCCACGCGGAGCCAGCAGAGGCTCCACCTGCCAAGGGACATGCCCGCTTGGCCAGCGCGGCCCAAGCTCCCGCAGCACGGCATGCCGCGCACGTGCCCCCCCCAGCCTGCCGCTTGCCGCGCCCCCCGAGCTGCTGCTCGCCCTCGGGCGCCTTGTGTGTGCAGGCAATTCCAACGGCTGCGCCGCCTCAAGCAGCTGGGGCTGACCTACTATGTGTTCCCTGGGGTGAGCGCATGGGGCGGTCGTGTGGGGTAGGGTGAGGTACAGTGGGGGTTGAGGGGCACATACCCAGCGTGTGGTCGCCACGGGATTGCGAGCTGTCCCAGCCCACCACCCTGACCCTCCTTTGCGCCGACCCCTCTCCTATCCCTTGATCTGCTCGCCCCTGCAGGCCAGCCACAACCGCTTTGAGCACAGCCTGGGGGTGGCCAAGCTGGCGCACCAGTGGTTCCACCACCTTGCTCAGACGCAGCGCGGCGAGGTGGAGGTGGAGCGCGGGGACCAGCGCCTGGTGAGCGAACGCTGCGCGTCCCTTGCGCTGTGGGCGGCCCTCTTGCTTGGGACGCAGCGCGGGGCGGTGGAGGTGGCGCGCTGGGGGGGGGGGGGGGGGGGGGGGCGCGGGTGAGGAGCGAGCGCCCCTGTTGCGTGTCCACTGGCGTGCCTGCTCCTGCTTTGCTCTTGCCTCTGCCTGGGGGAGCTCTGCTGGGGTCGACGCCCCTGTGCTGACTGATTACACCTGCTCGAGGACATGCATGTCTATCTACGTAGTCCAAAGGCTCCATCGCCCCCGTCCTGCCTGCCCGCGTTGCCCCGCCGCAGGTCCAGCTGGCGGGCCTCTGCCACGACCTGGGGCACGGCCCCTTCTCCCACGTTTTCGACAGGGAGTTCCTGCGGCGCAAGGGCATCACCGACTGGTGAGGAGGATGTCGACAGGGGAGATGAATTGATAGATAGATAGATAGATTGATGGATAGATTGATTGATTAGATCGATCAATTGGCCGGATGAAATGAATCGTTGCAAGTCTGGTCGGGAGTTTCTGCGGCGCAAGGGCACCGCCGACTGGTGAGGGGGAGCCTCCGGCTGCACGCTGCTGTCGTGGGATACGGCGCATGTGCGCTGCACCGAAGCACGCACGCATCAGAGCCGGTCGCTTGCCTTGCCTCTTGTCTGGACGCAGGGAGCACGAGGAGATGAGCGCCGCCATGCTGGACCACATCCTGGATGCAAACCACATCGACGCGCTGCCCCCTGACGACATCAAGCGCGTCAAGTCGATGATCCTGTCAGGTTGGGCACAGCAGCGGCGGCGGCAGCAGCAGCAGCAGCAGCAGCAGCAGCCCTTCGGGTCTCGCAGCCACTTGCGTTTGCTGCTCGCACGCCCACACGCACCTCCCGCCGTTCGTCCTCTGCTCTGTTGCCCCACCCCCGTGCCTCACCCTCCCTTCCATCTGTGCAGGGCACGGGCCAGCAGGCGCAGCAGCAGCGCCGCCGCCTGGACAGCAGTGGCTGTGGGACATCGTGGCCAATGGGCGCAACGGGATAGACGTAGACAAGGTTAGCTGCCGGTTCGCCTAGCTGAAATGTAAACGGAAGCGAAACAGCGGAGCGCCGGCTGCAACGCACGCCGGCAGCATGTGCACGGCGCCCGCCCGCTTGCCGCCCGCCCATGGCCGCCCACATCACGAGCCGCCCTCCCCGCCCGCCCAATGCCGCCTGCCAGTTTGACTACCTCATGCGCGACTCCCAATACTGCGGCGTCAAGATCAGCTGCGACTTCAGCCGCGTCATGCAGTTCAGCAAGGTATGCTGTGCTATGCTGTGCTATGCTGTGCTGTGTTGCGCTGCGCTGCGCTGCGTGGGTGGTCGGTGGTCGCTGCAGCGGGGGCGCCGCTGTGCGCGGGCCCTGGGCGCCCGACACACGACGCGCGCCCACAGGTGCACACCCATGGCCGTGCACCCACCCTTGCTCCCCCCCCCGCTGTCTGTCCGTTGCTTGTGGCAGGTCATCGGCGACGAAATTTGCTTCAAGTACACAGAGGTGTGTGGTGCGGCGGGGGGATGATCGGCAGTGGCAGCTGGCGTGCATGCGGCGCTTCCCGCGTGTTGCAGTGCACACCCGTGCCTGCATTCTACGCGCGCACCGGTGCCTGCAACTTTCATACCCCTGGCCCTGCCGTCCCCATCTCACGCTGCAGTACATGAATCTGTACGAACTGTTCCACGCTCGTGCCAGCATGCACCGACAGGTGGGTGTGGCGGCCGTGTGGGTGCTTTGCACAGCCGGCGCCGGCTGTTGATGGCCGGCACCGGCTGTTGAAACAGGCGGCGGACACGGGAGCGGGCGTTGGAGGGCCAGCAGGTCGAAATGGGGGCAGATGGGGCGTTTGCAGGGCTGCGCCTGTATGCATTCCAGGCGGGCAGGCAGCGAGGGGATCGGTGGCAGTGGTGACCGCGTAGCGCTGGGTCTGCGCAGCACCACGCGCCTGCCATCACGGCCCCCCGCATGCTCGCCTTGCCTCGCATCCCTCAACTGCAGGTCTACACGCACAAGAAGGCCAAGGCAATCGAGTTCATGGTGGTGGATGCGCTGTGCGCCGCCGACCCGGCGCTGCGCATCTCCCACAAGATCCGGAATCCAGCAGAGTTTGTGCTGCTGGACGACGGCCTGCTTGACGTGAGGACGGGGGGGAATGGATCAGAAGAAGGAAGGAAGAGAAGGGGGAGGAGGAGGGGGGGAAGGGGCAAAGGGGGAATGGCACGAGCGACACCCACAAGCCAGGGCTGCTGGCGGTGCAGGCCTGCTTGCAGCCCGTGTGATGCGGTACTGGGCGCGCTGCACTCCCCCTGCATTTGCCAACCCCTGCCCCAACACTGCGGAACACAAGCAGGTCATAGAGAACTTTGAGCTGTTCCGTCACATGCTGAACATTGAGGACGAGGACGAGGCGGCGCTGCGGGAGGCGCAGGGCATCGTGGCGCGCCTGCGGCGGCGGGAGCTGTACAAGTATGTGACTGACGCCCTCATTCCTCAGGTGCCAGGGGACAGAGGCGTCTGCAAATGCTGCCGATTATGTTGTTGGGTTGCTGTTGCTGCTGCTGCGGCTGGCGCTGCTGCTCTTGTTGTTGCGGCTGCCGCTGCTGCCGCCGCTGCCAGCGCCTCAGCGGCTGCTGTTGCCGTCGCTGCCCACCACCAGCGCACTCCTTTGCGCTCTCGCTCCGCCTCCACAGGAGTACATTGAGCGCGGGCAGTGGGCGGCGCCCACCGTCGAGGACATTGTGGCCCACTACAAAGGCGGCGGTGACGTGCAGCTGCGCACGGAAGACATCATACTGCAGGGTGCGATGGGCTTTGGGGCGCGGCAGGCGGGCTGGGAGGGTTGGCGGCGGGCGTGTCGCATGCATGCACCACGTGCTGCGTGCCGTGCACATCGGATGCCCGAGCTGTGGCCCCAAACGCTCCTCGGAAACCTGCTGCAGAGAACAAGATTGATTACAGCAAGCGCGACCAAAACCCGCTGGACAGGTGTGGCCGCCTGCGTTCCGGAGGCAGCCAGCACCACCGCCGGGCTGCGCCGCTGCCTCCTGCGCCTGTTCCTGCTGCTGCTGCTGCTGCAGCTGCACGGCTGCTGGGGTGCTAGCAGGGGGGGAAGGCAGGTGAGTGCACACCCGTGGGCCGTCGCTCACCTCTCATCCCTTCGCCTCGTGCTTGGTTGCGCCACCCCCCCTTCTTCTTCACAGCGTCCACTTTTTCGACCATCTCGAGTCCACCAACAAGCGCAAGCTGCGGCCAGACCAGATCTCCAGCATGGTGGTTGCATCCCATCAGGTGCGCAGTACCACAAGATGCATGGCGATGCGCAGAAAAGTGCCAGTTGGACTGCAGGCACGGTCATGGCGAGCCCTTGCGCGCCGCACGCACCTGCATGGCCGCCTCCTGCACAATCCACGCGTGCTGCGCAGGAGAAGAGCCTGCGAGTCTACTCGCGGGTGGCGTCGCCTGCGCACGTGCGCGCTGTGCACGAGGCGTTTGAAGCCTGGTGGGTGCCAGGGGGGCAGCGCCGCGCGCTCGAGCAGCGTGCGCTGCCTTTGCTCGCGGCGTCGCCTCCGCCATCAGCAGCATCTATTTCTGGCACTGCAGCTTTGTCTGGCAGCAACGCTGAACATGTAACTGGTGAGTACAGCATTAAATGAATGGAACCTGCAGCATTTAATGAAATGGAACCTGCGCTTCACCGCTCCTCCAGGATCCGTCACCGCTTTGGCAGCAAGGTGTCAACCTCCACACCCTCCAAGCCGCCGCGCCCGCCGCCGCCCGGAGCGCGCGCCGGGCTGTCGCTGTTCGGTGCAGGCGCAGCCGGCGAGGCGGCGGCGGCGGCGGCGGGGATAAAGCGCACGCGAGAGCTGTTTGCTGGCGGCAGCAGCAACGACGGGCACGGAGGGCACAGCAACGGCGTGGATGACACGTCGCCGAGCAACCTCGTCAAAACCAAGCAGCAGCGGCAGTGAGGGCTGCTGGTGCTGTGCGGCAGGGGGTGCGGTCCGGCTGGCCCATTGCTCGAGGACCCTCTTCTGGCCACCCCTGCTGCTTCTGAGGGACTTTAATCTTTTGCTTTATTGCGTGCCTGTTTCCCTTTTATAAGTAGCTCTGTGAGGACGCTTCCCTCTGCTGCTGCTCTGCTCCGCACTTGCCTTGCACTCAGATTGCAGCGCAACATATGCGCCTCTGCATCGTTACCCTCCAACACTTTGATCAATTTGAAGCTTTGACCTTGCTGTCACCCAATTGGGGACTTCGGTTGCCGACAGAACAGCAGCCTCGATCAGGGAGGTCCGGCGCCGCCGCCGACACCGGTGTGCCCCACTGCCAACCTCCTCTCCGGCAAAGATGCCGTGTCGTCACACCATTGGAACTTGGGATCGCAACTAGGGGGCTAATCTAGGCCGGGTGGAGTGAGCGGCCACAAAATTTTGCGTGCTGTGCTCAGGCTGCAATGCTCGCGGGCGGCGCTTGCATTGCTTTGGGCGCTCCCCAATTGGCGCCCTCGATCGCCTGCACTGCCTGGCATAACGAGAAGCTAGCAGGCCAGACATATAAAGGCTCAACACCCTTCCCCGTCTCGGCCGGCCTCCATCGCCGCCCTGCTCCTGCTCAGACACGCGCTCGACGCACGAGCAATCGTCACTTAATTTGGCGCCGCTAAAACCACCGCCCAGGCGAAATGGCGAGCGAGTGGGTGCTTCCCGAGAAGTTCGCTGAGGGACTGCTCGATGAGAAGGGCGAGCTCTTGAGCAAGAGGTGCGCGGGGAGCGGCATCGAGGCTTCGCGCATGCGGTCGGAATGGGCTGCGGCAAGGAGGGCAGCCTTGAGCCCCCGCCCTCCCCTCCCCTGCTCGCAGCGAGTTCAAGCGCCGCCAGAAGCTGGTGCAGAAGGAGAAGGAGATGGCGGAGAAGAAGGTGCGCCTGCTCTTTGCTCTGCCCGGCGACGGCGGCGTGGCAGGCGGCAGCCTTGCTTGCGGTTGGCGCACCCTGCTGCGCTGCAGCCCTGTCCAGCTTGACGCCGCCATTGCTTCAGCATTGAAGCGCCCACGCTGCAGCTTTCCACGACGGTTGGACACGCGGCGTTTGCTGCCATCGGGCTGCGGCACCCACCTCCGCCATTTGCTCGTGCTTCCCTTTTCGCAGGCCAAGCAGGCCGTCGACGCGGCCGCGCGCGTCGCCGCCAAGGCTGCCAAGGGCGACGCAGCCGCTGCTCTGGAGGACGACAGCAACGAGGAGACTGATCCCACAAAGTATTTTGAAAACCGGGTGAAGACCATCACCGCAGCCAAGGTGAAGAGCGTCGCCGGCAGCAGACCGCGGCAAGCGCTGTGCGGTGTGGGCAGCAGCAGCAGCGTGGCTGGCACCCGCGGCGCACACCTGTGCTGCTGCAGGCTGTTTAATGAACAACTTGGCTGGCCGGGTCGAGCCTTGCGGCAGAACGGCTGGAAAGTGCGCTTGTGTGCCGTCGGCGTGGAGCGATTGTGTCTCCCGGCGTTGCCGACCGCCTGTGCGTCCCCTTTGCCTTCCCGCCGCCTGCAGGCCCGCGGTGAGAACCCCTACCCCCACAAGTATTACGTCTCCATCCAGCTGCCTGCCTACGTGGCAAAGTACGGCAGCCTGGAGCCCGGGTCGCAGGTGGGTGCCGCGCTGTGTTCCCTTGTTGTGCTGGTGCGCCTCACGGAAGCCTGGGCGCGTCGGTAGTGCTGAGCTGTTGTTTGGGAGCGCTCTGTGAGATATGAACAGGGCTGAGCATGGTGCTACCCCTCGCCGCTTCGGCGTGTGTCTGCCCGTCGGAGTGGCGTTAGCCACCGTGTCTCTTTGCGTTGCTGCTGCGTGGCTTACCCCTCCCTCTGCAGGTACTGAGGAGGTGATGTCCCTGGGGGGGCCACGTTGCATCTACCCACATGTGACAGGCCTGGCAGCGCGCACAGCGGGCTTGAACCTTGCGCTGCTGGCCCTGCCTGTCCCCCAGGTCACCGAGGAGGTGGTGTCGCTGGCGGGCCGCGTGGTGCGCAAGGCGGCCAGCGGCGCCAAGCTCATCTTCTTCGACCTGCGCTCCGAGGGGGCCAAGATCCAGGTCATGTGTGACGCACGGTGCGGCTGCTTGTTCATCAGTCCAATTGTTCCATTTGTTGGTTTGTTGTTCGAAGTGTGTGTGTGTGTTCCCATTCGTTCGTTCGGTTGACAGCGCTGCAGCAGCACAAGCGCGTGTCGCGGGTGCGCCGCCCCGGCTGCGGCGGAGCTGTGGCGTGCGGCGAGCGCTCGCTGCGGTGCAGGCTGGGCCGCACCTTGGTGGCGGCTTGGGTAGCAGCGCAGGCTGGGCCGCTGCACGGGGGGGCAGCCGCCTGGGGAGCACCCCATGCTCGTCAGCAGCCAGTGGTCAGCAGCAGCAGTGTCGCCGCCCGCCGCCGAAACCCCTCCCCCCGATGTCCCTGCCTGCCTGCCTGCCTGCCTGCCCGCCCGCCTGCAGCAACTTTGGCGGCGAGCTGGCAAACTTCCAGCGGCTGATGAACAGCGTGAAGCGCGGCGACATTGTGGGCGTGGCGGGGTTACCCGGCAAGTCCAAGCGCGGCGAGCTGTCCATCTTCCCTCAGAGCCTGCAGGTGTGTTGGCGTTGCAGCGCATGGGTAGGCGGTGTGCGGGTGGGTGTACGCAGAGCCTGCAGGTGCGGAGGGGGCGCTGCCCATCCTCCCGCAGAGCCTGCAGTTTGGCGTTGCATGGGTGGGGCGGTCTGGGCACACGGCGGAGCAGCAGCTGCATCGCCGGCATGCTGCATCGCTGGCGGTGCGATCACGAGCCTGCGCCACCTGTCTCTTCTGTTGCCTCCCTGCCCGCCCCAGGTGCTGGCGCCCTGCCTGCACATGCCCCCGGGAGGCCACTTTGGGCTGAAGGACCAGGTGGGGGTCGAGATTAAGAAAACAGAAAAAACAGCATTCATTCAACAGTGCTGCAGGAGCAGAAGCGAGGCGGTTGTGTGGGCGGTTGGTGGGCGGCGCCTGGAGGCAGGAGCGGCATCGTGGGGCACAGCAGGGGCCCCGCACGCGGCGCGCAGGAAGCATTTGACGCCCGCGCCACAGCGCAGGCCCCTGCCGCACCGGTTGCGCTGCAGCGCTTGCCCCTGCCCGCCCCCCCCGATCGTGACCCCCCCCCGCCCTTGCCTGCTCTGACGGTGACCCCCCCAACCCTCGCCCTCGCCCTTCACGCTCACGCAGGAGACGAGGTACCGCCAGCGCTACCTCGACCTGATTGTCAACCCCGAGGTGCAAAACATCTTCCGCGCCCGCTCCGCCATCATCGCCGGCGTGCGCCGCTTCCTGGACGACCGCGGCTTCCTGGAGGTGCGCGACAGCATAATATGCGGCTGCACAACTGTAGAATTGTAATGCCGCACTGCAACGGCAAACCCTGGCCTGTGTGTGCCGCGTCCTGCCGCCCGTGTGGCACCTCTTGTCGCCGCCATGCACACCGCCTCCCCCGTCTGTGCCTGTGTGCTTTTTTGCAGGTGGAGACCCCCATGATGAATATGATCCCCGGCGGCGCCACCGCCCGCCCCTTCATCACCTACCACAACGACCTGGACATGCAGGTGGGTGGGTGGACGGGTGGGTCAATCAATCAATCGATTGGTGAATGGGCGCCCCGCGCCTGTGGGGCATCCAACGTGCCGTGGCTGCGATGGGAACAGCTGCACCGCACCGGAACCGGAACCGGCTCCAACCCTCTCCCCCTTCTTCGCTTTGCCCCCCCCCCCCCACACACACACACCCCGCAGCTCTACATGCGCATCGCGCCGGAGCTCTACCTCAAGATGCTGGTGGTGGGCGGGCTGGACCGAGTGTACGAAATCGGCAAGCAGTTCCGCAACGAGGGCATCGACCTCACCCACAACCCGGAGTTCACCACCTGCGAGTTCTACCAGGCAAGCCGGCTGCTGCTGCTGCTGCTGGCGCTGCTGCTGGCGCTGCTGCGGCCGCCGCCGCTCGAGCAGCCACCGCCTCTGCCACTGGCTGCGCTGCACGCTGCACTGCTGCGGCGGCGCCGTCTGTGAGGAACCTTAAGTTTCCCTATTAGCTTGATGCCGAGCCATAACGCGCCGGCGACTGAAATATGACTCAGCTCTCTGAGACGCGCCCCGCCTCGCCAGCCGTCTGCATATCCACACTTGCGTGCCTTTGCACGTGTGCTTGCTGGTGCCGCCGCTGCTGTCCGTGCCATCTCTGCGTCTTCGCTGCCGCCGCCTCTGCTGCTGCCACAGTGTTGACAAAAGCACCTGCCGGCATTGCCGCTGCCCCTGCTGCTCTGGTCGCTGCCATCGTCTTTCCGTTTCTGTGCCCTCTTGTCTGCAGGCGTATGCTGACTATAACGACCTTATTCAGATGACGGAGGAGATGATCAGGTGAGCGGGCAGGCAGCGGTAGGGAGGGCTGTGCTGTTGACAGCAGCCAACAGCAGGCTGCACAGCCGCACAGTACAGCTGCGTGCGCAAGCTGGCCGGCAGCGCCTGCTTGCCAGACCTGCACGGCACTCGGAGGGCCACGTTGAACGCCGGACCCTTCTGCCTGCTGTTTGCAGCGGCCTGGTGATGAAGATCAAGGGCAGCTACAAGATTCAGTACCACCCCGATGGGCCTGACGGCAAGGTGCGCCTGCTCCTGGCATTCGGGAGGATTGGTCGCAGCGGGTCGAGCGCCTGCGCTATGCGGCATGTGGTCCTGACTGTGGGTGGGATGCAGGGACATGCGCGGGGAACAAGCCGGCGCGGCGCCGTGCCTGCTGCCGCGCGCCCCGATGCCTGTGGCCCTTGCAAGCCCTAGTCTAGAATGTCACAGGTAGTATGAACTTGAACCCAATTCGAATGTACCGATATCCCCCCCCCCCCTTTTGCGCAGGTCATCGACATCGACTTCACGCCGCCCTTCCGCCGCATCTCCATGTGCTCCGGCCTGGAGGAGGCCCTGGACTGCAAGCTGCCGGCGGACATGGACAGCGAGGAGGCGCGCCTCTTCCTGGTCGACTTGGTGAGTACTGGGAAGCACAGTCGGGGCTGTGTGGCAGCGGGGAGCATGGCTTGAGGGGGGGGCGCGGCTCTCCCTCTGGTGGACCTGGTCAGTCACGCTCGGGTGTTTTGTACTTCCTGTTTGTACTTCCTGTTTAAGCCGTGCCATGCCTGCGGGTTTCCTCCTCTGGTGTAGTGGCAACAGTGCTGCCGCGGCTTGCCTTCGGGGACGGCGCATGTCGGTCGCGGCGCGCAGCTCACGCTTGGTTGCAGGCTTGTCACCCTTCTCAACCGCTCGCCCCCCGCGTCCGCCCGTATCCCCCGCCCCTCTCCACGCCCGCAGTGCAAGAAGCACAACGTCGACTGCAGCCCGCCGCAGACCACAGCGCGCCTGCTGGACAAGCTGGTCGGCGAGTTCCTGGAGAGCCAGGTGCGTGAATAATGGCAAATCAACCAATCAATCAATCCAGAGCCCTCGTCATCTGGACATGAATGCATCTGTCTTCTTTAGCGGCAGCCGCCTTCACATGGCGACACAAAAGTGCCACTGACCGTTTGTCCGTCCCCCCCCCCCCCCCCCCCCCCCCACACACACACACACACACCCAAGCCCTGCAGTGCATCAACCCCACCTTCATCTGCGACCACCCCCAGATCATGTCGCCGCTGGCCAAGTGGTGCGCCGCCGCTGCTGCCGCCGCCGCTGCCGCTGCTGCCGCTGCTGCTGCCGCTGCTGCTGCTGCTGCTGGGCCTGCCGCTGCTGTCGCCGGTGCCGCTGCAGCACGCCGGATCGAGCACTTCACTGTGCTCTTCCACCGCTGCACGGCCGCTCTCACGGTGCTTCCACCCTCCGCCGGGCCGCAGGCACCGCTCGCTGCCAGGCATGACCGAGCGGTTTGAGCTGTTTGTCAACTGCAAGGAGGTGTGCAACGCATACACCGAGCTCAACGACCCGCTGCGCCAGCGCGAGCTGTTCGGCCAGCAAGCAAGCGTGAGTTGGAGGTCCACGATGTGCTTGTTGTTGCTGGGCGATGGTGAGGGAGCAGGCTCATGGCCCCGCTGCTCCGGCACGAGCTGTTTGTCCAGCAAGGAAGCAAGCATGAGTGCAGGCCTGCTGTGCGTCGCTTTGCTGCAGCTCGCCGTTGCGGCCGCCACTGTCCAATGCCAACGGCCTTGCCGTGCTTGCCACTGCAGGCCAAGGCGCAGGGCGACGACGAGGCCATGTTTGTGGACGAAAACTTCTGCACCGCGCTGGAGTACGGGCTGCCGCCCACCGGCGGCTGGGGCCTAGGCATCGATCGCTTCACCATGATGCTCACAGACAAGAACAACATCAAGGAGGTGGGCAGTTTTTCCCAGGTCTCCCGCCTGCGCTCTGTTCTGGCGCAGCCGCATCGGTGCCAGCCGCCGCTCCGAGCGCGGTGCCTGCCACCTCCCCGCCTGCCTGCCTGCCAACGCCAGCCCTACACACGTTGAAAACGCGGCACGCCCTCCTCCCCTTCGCCTCTCCAGGTGCTGCTCTTCCCGGCGATGAAGCCCGACCAGTCGGCAGCGGCAGCCACCGACGGCGTGGCGGGGCTGAGCATCGTGAGTGGGGGATCCTGCTCGCTCTCTCTCTTCCTTGCTGGGAGGGAGGTCGGAAGGGGGATTGCTCCTACCCTGGTGCACACCTGCGCTGCCTCCTTGCGGGGAAACCGCTGCACTAGCAGGCACCCTGGCACAGAGGCTTCCCCGGCAAACAACGCTGCTTTTGAGCGCACGCCTGCACGCCTGCCCGCACGCCCTGCTCGTCACCTCTGCGCCCGCCCGCTCGCACATGTAATCACCCTGCTTGGCCTCCCGTCGCCGCCCGCACCTCAGCCCACCACCTCATCCCTGACCGCCGCTCCCCTGCGCCCCCGGCTTCGCCCCCTCCCCCTGCCCTCTGCTCGCTCTGTGAGCAGAGCGAGCCCTCTGCCTGATGCCTTGTAGGTGCAGCGGGAGGCGCGAGGCGGCAGCGCTGCTGCTGCTCCCGGCAAGTGGCGCGCTTCACCGGCTGAGCAGCGGGGCGGCGGCGCCAGCACCAGCGCGGGGCCCGCCACGCCAGCTGCAGCGGCGCCGCCTGCAGCCGCCACCCCTGGCGCTACCTCTGCTGGTCTACCGCAGCAGCAGCAGCAGCCGAGCGCCTGCGAGTCCAATTTCGCTGCCTTCCGCCAGTCCGTGACTGCCGCTGCCGTGCGGGCGGCAGCAGCTGCGCAGCCCCCTGCTGTTGAAGAGCATGCCTCTCTGATGCGAGGTCAGTCGCTGGACCGGGTTCTCGCCACGATGCAGCGCCCGGCCTCGCCGAGCGGCACAGCCGCTCGCACAGAAGAGCTGCTGCAAACCTGGCAGCGAGCGGCCGCGGCGCAGGCGGCAGCAGCGGCGGCGCAGGCGGCGCAGGCAGCGGCAGCAGCGACGGCAGCTGACGTGCCGCCGGTGTGCCGCCGGCTGTGGTGAACTGTCGCAGCTCCGCTTCAGCTGCTGGCATTGGGCTAAACCTTTTCAGACTTGTTTTCCACCCTCCTCCCCCCTCGAATTCCTTGCCTTGCTCCTGTCGCTCTCCCGTCTGCTGCGCCCTCGTGCATGCTTCTGCCCGCCTGTTACATCGCCCCTCGCAGGGCACCCAACACTGAGCAGCCGGTGAGCATGAAGTGAATCAAGAGTGGAAGGGCTTGGCAGGCGTTGCTTACTTGACGCTGCCACCGAGCTGTGCGCGGAGCGCCGGTTGGGAACTGAACATGGGCATGCGACGCAACCAAACAATAAGCGCCGCCAAGGAGCCCATCAGCTGGCGGGCGCCGCCGCAGGCGCAGGCGCAGCAGCGTGCGTGCCGCGCCGTGGCGGGTTGCCGCCCGCCGCCAGGTTGTACAGCAGGAGCAGGGCCATGGCGGCGCTGAGGCCCAGGAGACATCCCATGGCCGTCGACGCCACGCCCTGCTGCACCGCACGCGCCGCATAGTAAGCCAGCCAGCCGGCCAGGCCTGTGGAGGGACGGGCGCGGCGTGTGGGTGAGCAGGGCACGGTGCACAGGTCTAGGCAGGCCACACCGGCCTGCTTTCTTCACCCGCCGCGACCGCAAGGCTCGCTGGCCTGCCGTGCAGCCCCGCTTTGCCGGCCCTGCGCCCGCCCATGCAAGTGTGTCGCTACCGTGCCTCCCGTTCATCCAGCTATCCTTGCATTGCATAGAGCTCCCCACCCTCGCCCTGCCAAGACCCAAGCCCCCGCTTGCCTGCCTCTGCCAGCGTGTAGGGGGCTGCGCTGCGTGCCTTGCGCCACACGCTGAGGCTTAAGTAGGACAGCGCCAGCTGCAGCCCGCCCACCACCAGCATGACTGTGGCTGGCTGCCCCCAGCCCACCAGCTTTCCAACCAGGCCGCCTGCTGCCACGAGTGCGCCGTAAGGGATGCACATGCAAAAGTCGTGCAGGAAGGCATGGCGGCCGGTGGAAGCGTGTGCAGACACGGCGGCGGTGGCTGCCGCCGCGGCTGCCGGCGTGGCGTCGCCGCTGCTGCGGGCTGCTGCGGGCGGCGTACGGGCGTGCAGCTGCAAGCGTGGTGGTGGCGGGCAACGGGCGTGAGCAGTGGACTGCACGAGGCGGCAGGCGGGCGGCGGTGCGGGCGGCGACAGCGGCACCCAAGGGCTGCGCTCGCCTGGCGGGGGTGCGCAACTGATCGCAAGCCCAGTGGCGGTGCCCGGGCGTGTCCCAGCGACGGCAGGGGCGCAGGGCAGGCCGCCAGGCCAGACCGCTGCTGGGTCGCCGGGGCACGCAGGGAGGCGGAGGCGGGCGAGTAAGTGATGGTGGCCATGGTGTAGAGTAATTGTTACTAAAGGGACGAGCCGTGAGATCACGGGTTTTGGCCGAGAGCGTGCATCAAGGTGCCAAAAGGCTTGCAATTTATGCTCGCCCGTGTTTCTGGTATACTGTGCAGTCCTCCGATTGCCGCGGCCGTGACCTGACATCTCCCGCGTAATCGGGGGCATGGCGGGAGCGCGGAAGGCCGCGGCCAACTTGGCTTCCGCTCTTCAGAGCAACGTGGAGGAGCTCGAAGCCGTGCAGGCAGTCTATGGAGACGATCTGTCGATGACAGCAGTCGAATCGGCCAACCTAGAGCATGCGAAGGCGGCACTGGCGGCAGGCGGCGCCGCCGCCGCCGAAGTTCCCGCGCTGTCGGGCACGCTCTCCCTCCCCGCGCTGCACCTGGGCGGCGCGCCCGTGCAGCTGACGTTCGTGCTGCCGCGGCTTCTCGGGAGGCCTCCAGGGTTACAAGTGCATGCCAATGGGCCGAGGTGAAAACAAAACCCCGCCTGGAGCTGAGCCAGTGCCTGCTGCTCTGTCTGCAGGCGGGCACGCGCCTCCCCAGCTCTGCCTGATAGCGTGCTAACCCTGCGCTTGGTCCCTGCTGCGCCTGTACACGTCTGCAGGAACGTGCAGGACGAGCTGCAGTTGGCTGCTGACAGCGCCGCTGCCGAGTGCGCCGCCGACGTCGCCCCCTGCCTGCTCATCGCCGCCGACCGCCTGGCCGATGCTGCGGCGGCAGCGGCGGCGGCCGAGCGAGAGCGGCAGCAAGCGGCTGCGGCGTCAGCCAGCGGCAGCGGGAGAAGGCAGGGGGCAGCTGACGAACCGCTGGTGCTCAGCAGGCGCTGCGTCTGGTTCCACCACATCAAAAACCTGGGCAAGCGCAAGAGCATTGTGCAGGTGGGCACGCTGCGCATGTCATGCCAGGGAGCGCGTGCCTGTGGGTTTGCAAGAGCGCTCAGCTGTGGCGAGGTGCAAGGGCACTGCTTGATGGCAGCTAAGCAACCCCCTGCAGAGCTCTCTTCCCTGCCTCTCCCTATGCAGTGGGGCGGCGAACTGCGGTTGGGAGGCTGGAGCAAACCGGGATTCCCAGGCGTGCTGTTAGTGGAGGTGGGTGAAGCTGGGCAGGGATGGGGTTGCCGCGCTGTGCCGGGTGCGCTGGGTGCCGCGAGCAAGCCACTACCACATGGACTGCCACCACCAGCGCCCTCTCCCCACCGCCACACGCCCGGCAGGGCGCCGCCCTCTCCCCCACTGCCACACGCCCTGCCGTCTCCCGCGCCCTCCCCCACCTCCGCCGCACGCCCCGCCGGCGCCCACCACCCTCTCGCACTGCCGCATGCCCCGCAGGGTGCCGCGCCGGATGTGGCTGAATACCTGGCTCGCCTGCGGCGGCTGCGCTGGCAGGCCATGGCGGTGCGAGCAGAGGAGGACGTGCCAGTGGGCAGCCACCAGGTGGGTTGGGTGGGCGGGCGGGTGGGTGGGTGGATTGGGTGGGGTGGGTTGTTGCGGTGAGACAGATGGAGAGCACTGAGGTGGTAAAGGCATGGGCGGGTGAGTGAGCAGAGTCTGTCTTGTGGTCGATGTGCTGCGACCGCGGCACCGCCGCTGCAGCTGCATGCGCGCCGGGCCGGCACACGCTGGAGCGGCTGGGTGCGCCTGATGCCCATCAACGCTGACGCCGCGCACCCCGTCTGCTACCACCTGTACGGTATGTCGTGACTGCGTGATGCCCGTGACTGTACACTGGCTGTCCGTTGCTCTCCCCTGTTTTGGCAGGAGCTGGAAGCGGCACGGACGATGCCTGTGCCTGTTCAGGAGATGGGGGAGGAGGAGATGGGGAGGCTGGGTGCGGCAGCAAGGGCAGCGGGCGTGGAGGAGCTGTTTCGATCGGCGCTCAAGCTGGGCGCCGCCGGCGGATGAGCACGTCCCCTGCAGCCATTCGGCTGCATTATGTGCTTTAACTTCCGTTATTTTCTTGTCTCTTGTCCCAAGTATCATCTGTTTAACCACAGGACGCCTGTCGACGCAGGTGCTCATGAACCAGGTCAGGGCTGGGCAGCGGGGGGCAGCAGCCAGCCACCGTGACAGGCCTGCGCTGCGCTGCGCAGCGCTGTGGTTGTGCGTGGTCTCAACGGTCTGCTGTGCATGCCACGTCGCTGCGCGTGCTCCATGGCTGTGCACCCCGGCGCTGCACCGCAGCCGGAACTGTTACAATCTCTAGGCGCACAACAAGACGGGGGATGTGTGCGCGGAAGCGACGGCGCAACATTACGGAAGTGGGCGGGGCGGGCGGGTGGGTGGGTGTACAACTGTGCGTTTGTACAGCAGGCAGCATGTGTACAGGGGCTGTCGGAGGCGGGTGTGGGCGGCTGTGAGGGGTGGGGGGAGCGCGTGCGGTCACTGTACAAGCAGCAGGCAGCTCAATCGACGACGGCAAGGTGTCAAACTACAAGGGGTAGAGGGGCAGGGGACAGAGTAGGGTTCAGCGCAGTTGGGTACGGCGAGGGCCTGGTCGTCAGGCGGCAGGGGCGGCACAATGGCGCGCAGCCCCACGGCGGTACACGGCAGCCCCGGAAGTGGGGGCCTCAAGCGGCGTTCTAGGCTATGGGCGTTTGTCAAAAGAAGGCGTTGTAGAAGGGTGTTGTTCCGAGAGGCGGGAGGTCGTTGAAGGGAGACACGCGATGCAGGACAGGCAGCGCACGAAAAGGAAGGGCAGTGGCGCAGGGGGTAGGGAAGCACCTCATGTGCGCTATGTCGGCGGGACAGGCAGGGGGTGCCGCAAGCAGGTGGGGACGAAACAGGGGGCAGGGGCTCGTGGCTGGGGGTGCGAGAGGCTTGGGAGGCAGAGAGGCAACAGAAAGAGTGCAACAAGCTAAAGTAGGCGTAAAATCGTCTCTTTTTTACAATTGCTGATGGAACAGTAAACAAGCTGTTGTTACGAGTAGGCTGGGATCCCTGGCGACATGCGACAGGCTGAAGGCAGCAAAAAAGCTGTTGTTACGAATAGGCTGGCGGCCGCTTGCAGCACGGCGCGTGGCGGCGCGGCGGCGCAGGTCTGGCGCCGCCGTTACGGGGCCGCTCAGGCCGCCGCCGCGTCCTCCGCGCGCTGCATGCTGTGCACGGCGATGTCGAAGCGCAGGCGCAGGCGGTTGCGGGGCAGGAGGCCCCCCTCTGGCGAGTGCAGGCTGGCCAGGGGGATGAACTGGCGCCAGCCCCTGGCGGGTTGCTGCCTGTTGAAAATGACGGGCTCGCCTGGGGGGGTCTGCTGAGCGTGGCCCCCCTCCCCGGCGGGGTCCTCGCCGAGCAGGGTCACCTTCACGGTGGCTGCCGCGCAGGCGACGCAGGTGCGCGTGGCCCCGCTGCTGCCCAGCTCGAGAAAAACTGCGGGGCAGGGGGGGCGGAGGGCAGGGCCCTCCCCCGAGGGGTGAGCGAGGGCCGCGGGCGCTGCCGACGAGCCGGGTTGTTGTGTTGTGCTGGGGGGCACTGACCGCTGAGGTAGCGGTCGGCGGCGCCCTCGCTGTTGCCACGGGGAAAGACAATTGCCCGCCAGCACAGCTTGCCCACCTCCACCTGGGGGCGAGCAAGTGTGAGGGGGGAACAGTGGGCGACGTGGCAGCCGTGGGTGGGCAGCAAGGCGCGGGGGCTGTGCACGGGCCGCTGCAAAGCAGAGGCGCACCCGGGGCCGGATGCACGAGGCGCGACCCTAAGGGCACCAAAGCACCCCCAACACCCTGCGGCGCACAAACGGTGCTGCTGCTGCTGCTGCTGCTGCTGCTGCAGGCTGTTTCGATGAACGAATGACTGAACAAGTGAGCAGGCGCACCCAGGGACTGTGCAGGGGGCGCTCTTCCGGCCTGAAGTTGTACGTTGAGAAAGTGAAGCCGCCGACTTGGCCCATGCCCGCGGGGCACACATCAGAGATGGCGGGCATGTGGGCGCTCGTCACAACGGACATCGCGAGGCCCTGCTGGGCCAGCCTGGGCGGCGGCAGGGTGGGTGGGTGGGCGGAGGGGTGGGCAGGGGCAGTGCAGGCACAAAGCCGGATTGCTGGGCGGTGCAGCTGCAAGGCGGCGCGACACAAGGGAGAGGCGGGGGGATTGCTTGTCGACCGTTTCTTTTTTGCCGGGGCCAGCCGAGGTGCACGCCAAGGGAAAGGGAGGGTGGTGTGGCTCGCACATGCAACTGAACAACATGGAGTTGGGGCCTCGAAGCAGCCCACCTGAACACGATCTGGGCTAGGATGGAGCTGTCCAGGGCCTGCAGCGCCGGCACCTGCAGCGCCGACACAAAGTGGTTGGCGGTGGTGGTCTGTGGGTGGTGGGTGGGTGGGTGAGTGGGGTGGGGTTGGGGTTGGGGTTGGGGTTGGGGGTTGGGGGGTGGGGTGGGGTGGGGTGGTGTGTGTGGGTGTGGGTGTGTGTGGGTGGGGTGGGTGTGTGGGGGGGGTCGTTCCAACAAAGGAATAGCAGTTAGTAAACATGTAACAACCATGTCTGCCAACACCAAGTGGTTGGCGGTGTTCTGGCGGGGGAGCATGGGCGGGGCGAGGGAGCTTGCGGGTGGATGCGTGGTCGGGTGGGTGACCGACGGCGAGGGCATGGCTGGCCGATGGGCTGATGGCTGCGAGGCGGCCAGGCAGGCGGCCAAGCAAGTGGGCAGGCGGGCAGGCGGGGCCAGGTGCAGGGGGGCCGAGCAGTGCGCGCGGCGGCAGCAAGCCAGGGATGCCCTTCAAACCAAGCCGGCGGGGCTGGATCGCTCTCCCCCCTCGACATTGCCAGCAAGCTGCATGGTATCCCCTCTCCAGCCTGTCTTGCACCCTGGCGGGCTCACCAGCCTGGCAGCCAAGGCATCCAGAATTTCTTCCTCCATGCCTTCACACAAGGGACGGCGCAGGAACAAGCATGATACGTTACTTGATCTATTGTAGCGCGTCACGCAAAGTGCGTTGGCAGTGCGCTTCTCTGGTTGGCAGGCGGCAGCATGCCTGCGGCGCCAGGCCCCCCTCCCCCGCCTGCGCACCTTCAAACAGCGCGCTCTGCGCGGTGCGCAGGCCGTGCAGCAGCTGCGGCACGTCGGAACTGGAGGCGTAACACAAGCCTGTACGCAGGCAGGGCAGGGCAAGGGGGCAAGGGCTGTCTGTGCACCTGACAGCTGCCAGCAACCTGGCGGCAGTGTGGCAGCCAGCGACAGCATCAGCATCAGCATCAGCATCAGCATCAGCATCAGCATCAGCATCAGCAGAGAACGTGATCTGCGGCAGCAGCAGCAGCAGCAGCAGCGGCGGCGGCAGCACCAGCACCCAGCAGGCACCTGTCAGGTAGCCCTTGAGGGCCGACAGGAGGGCGGGGACGTCCAGCTTGTGGGCCAGCGCCGCCACCGCCGGCAGGCGCTCCCCCAGGGCGGCAAGGGTGGCGGGGGAGGCGTCCCGGGGCGCGTACAGCAGGCGCAGCAGGAACGCCGCCTCCTCCACGCTGCTGCCGAGAAAGGCAGCCGACAGGTCGGGGCGCTGCTGCGCGCCGCCCGCCTTGTGGCCTTCGTGCTGCCCCAGGAACAGCTCCGCAGCACCGACGAGTGCAGGCTGAGCACCTGGCTGTGCAGCGGCAGGGGCGTGCCGCCCACCAGGGCGAAGCAGTCGCTGAGGGCCTACAGGGAGGGGTCCGACAGGTAGAAGGCGTGCGGCAGCGCCGGGTCCAGAGCACCAAGGACGATGGCTGGGGCCGACAGGTCCAGCGAGGGGTGCGGCGGCGGGGGCGAGGGCGGCCGCAGCGCCGGCGCCGCGGGCGCCGGCGGCATGTGGGGTGGCGGCATCAGCCCAAAGTTCAGAGGGCCCCCGGCCGGCGCCCCCTGCTGCGCTGCTCCGGGCACCATCATCAGCTGCATGCCTTGCAAAAAAAGGGGAGGGGCGTAGCACATTTGGGCTGATCGATGTCATTTTCGCCACGCCGCTCGCATTCCCGCTGCGTTCCACCTAATCGATGGGTCGTAAAGTCAGGAAGGAAGGGGCTGGGGGCTGCGGGGTTCTGAGGCGCGCGCTCCTCATTGCACTTCCCCAGCCCGCGTCCCTGCACATGCCGTCAGGACAGCTGCTGGAGCTGTTGCTCGCTCGTCATCTACATATGTTCCAGCATACGCTGCATGGGCTTTGCGTTGCATGGGGCGGAAGCACCTTGCAGGCGCTGCCCACCGGAAGCCGCACCTTGCAACCGGGAGCGGCAGCAGGGCGGCGACAGCCGCGCCCCCTCCCGACGCCTGCAGCCTGTTCCCTGGCAGCTTGCGGCACATCAGACGTGCTTCCGGTAGTAGCGTCTCCACGTCCATCAGCACAGCGCACCCAATCATCAGGCTCCACCTGCAGGTATGGTGCTGCGCGACTGGCGGCGCCGGCGCCCAGCGCGCTCGCCATGCCGCGCGGCTGCTCGTGAGCAGCAGCCCTGCAGCCTCCCACACGCATTAGGTGTCTCCCTCGCGGACGTCCTGTAGCGTGGCAGGTCTGCCAACGCCAGGCTGTGCCTCCCGATCCTCGCAAACCTTCCAACAAGCACTGGCCCCAGCTCAATGCCGCCCAGCGGCACGAGCGGCCCGGATGGCAACGAGGACACCGCCAGCACGCCAGCCAAGCGACGGCGTACCGACGGCGGCTGTGCACCAGCGGCAGTTCACCCGCAGCACGGCGGCAGCCAAGCAGCGGCAGGCGTGCACCGCACTGCCAGCAGCATGCAGCTAAGCACCAGCAGCGGCAGCAGCAACGCGGGCCCAGTCATATTTGTCTCACCTTCCTTCCACGTCGGCATGCGGCTGGCCTGGCAGCAGCAGGTGCAGGCAGCGGGCGGCGAGCTGGTGCTCAGCGCTGCAGGCGCGGCGGCAGGGCGCGTGACGCACGTTGTCCTGAAGCAGGAGGGGGGCGTCTACGACTGGCACGCGCTGCCGCCCTCCCTGCAGCCTGGCGGCAGCACGCCGGCGCCGGCTTATGTGGCCAGCAAGTGGCTGCTGGACAGCTCAAAGAGCCGGGGTGGCGGCGGGGCCTGGCTGCAAGTCGCGGGCTACGCGCTGCAGCCCCCGGTGCCGCGCGTGCAGCAGCGACAGTCGCCGCCGCTGCGCCAGCAGGCAGCGCAGCCGGCGCGCCCTGCATGGACGGCTCCACAGCCGCCTTCGCAGCATCCGCAGCAGCATCCGCAGCAGCAGCAGCAGCAGCAGCAGGACCGGCAGCCTGCGGTACCCGAGGGACAGCAGCCGGTGGCAGTCGACGAGGAGGAAGGGGCAGATTACGACACCGCTGACGACGAAGAGGATGTGCTTGCCACCGCCGCCGCGCCTGGCAGCTCTGCAGCCGCGGCAGAACTGCTGCGCAGCCTGCGCCGCTTTGTGGAGCTGACTGCTGGAGAGCTGGCAGAGCTGGATGCTTTTGACCTCGTCACCTACAACCTGTGGTGGGCTGGAGGGGCCCACCTGTGCCACGTCTGGGCGTTCGCTTGTCGCTGTGTGTTGTGCAGTGTGTGGGACATGGTGCAAGGAGATGATGGGTCACCCTGGCTGGCGGTACCTGCCAGCTCTCTGCACACTGCCGCGCACCCTCCCGCCCTGCCCTGCCTCCCCTGCGTGACGATGCTGCTGTGGGTGCAGGTATGTGGGCGTGAGCGCGGCGGAGCGCATGGCGGCGCTGGGGCAGCTGCTCGGCAACAACGGGCACCACCGCGGCCGCTACCCCACCTTCCTGCTGTTCCAGGCAAGCAAGGAAGGGTTGCAGCGCGTGCTCGCCAGTGCGTGTGCACCCGTGCATGCGCACAGGTGCGTGCTGGTGCAGCCAGAAGCGCTGCACCGCCATCCCCGCTGCCGCCGCCCCTCCCTAGCCGTGCGTGCCTGCCTCCTGCCCTGCTCACAATCCACGGTCGCCACCCTCCCCTCCCGCCGGATCCTCTCTTCCCCCAAGCAGGAGATGACACACCTTTACTACAGCCTGCTGCAGCAGCAGCCGTGGTTCCGTCACTACGGCCACACGCCGCTGCCCCCGCAGCCGCTCGTGTGCTTCACCATGATTTTCTGGCGCACAGACATGGTTTCCGACGTCGTGAGCGGGCATGCGTTTGTGCGGGGCGGGTGTGCTGGCGCTGGCGGGTGGGAGCGTGGAGGGTCGATTCGCAAGTTTGCAAGTGGGGAATGGACTACAGGCCACGCGGCGGCGCGCTGATACGCAGCTCTAGCATGCAGACAGCCAGGGAAGGCTTGGACGTTGCACAACATGCAGCCCTCCCTGGACAGCCAGCAGCAATGTGTGCTGAAACGCACACACATCGTGCCGGCCCCCCTCCTCCTTCTCGCTCCAGGAGGTGGCGGCGCCCTTGGTGTATGAAGTAACAGACACACGCATTGGCGGCTACGGTAGGTGACGGCGGCGGTGGGCGAGTGACTGGATGGGTGGGTAATGGGTGGGTAATGGGTGGGTAATGGGTGACTGGATGGGTGGAAGTGTGGATGGTGGGTGGGTGGGTGGGGTGGGGTTGGATGGCAGAGCGCGTCCGCCAGGGCGGGACAGGGGCCAAGCGAGGTGTCGAGCCGCTGATACTGCATTTTCCATGCCTGCCCCCCTGCAGAGCGCAGCCTGCGCAGCATCATCTGCCAGGTGGGCCTGCACCTGCAGGGGCACATGCCCAGAGGCAGGGGCGCAAGGGAGGAGGGGCAGGGGCGGCAGTGGTGCCGGCACCAGCAAGGGCGCTGCATGTTTTCTCTCAGCGGCGGCAGGAGCTGCCCGTGTGAGTGGGCAGGGGCCGTGCCTGCCGACGGGGGGCAGCACTGGCGTCTGCTTGCAAGCATGCTTTCCCCTCCACCCTCATCATCCTGATCCCCACCTCCCCCTTTGGCCTTGCAATAAGTGCCCTCGTGTCTCGCATCAGGTGGGCGGCACGCGCGTGCGGATCTCCACCACCCACCACCTGCATGCCGGTGGCGGCACGTTGCAGATGAAGGAGATGGTTAGACACCTGCAGCAGCCCGACCAGCAGGGCCTCCCCTACCGCAACGACCTTGTCGGAGGCAAGTGGTGCACGGGGCGGTACCGGGGTTGCATTGCTTTGGATCAGGCGGGAGGAGGCAGGGGGAGGCAGCTGCCTTTTGTGCCGGGCAGCAGGCTCTGCTTGCAGGGCAACGCCCGCCCACGCCAGCGCACCAGCGCCGCGTGCGCTGGCGCTGCATCACACCTCCTCCGCCCGCCTGCCCCAATTGTGGGTGTGAGCAGGGGACGTCAACATGGTTCGCAACCCGCGCAACCCGCGCTGCACGGGGCGGCGGACCGGCCTGCCAGACCCTGCCAGCTGGCTCGACCTCTGGCAGCAGGTGGGTCCAGCAGGCGCAGCTCTCTCCATGCACTCGCTGCTGCGTGCAACTGCTGCTGGAGGCAGCGTTGCATAGCGAGCGGGGACGGCTTGCGTCGCCGCCCTGGCGTGCGCTTCTCCCAAAACATGCGCTGCCGCCCTCGCATGCACCTAGCAACGTCGCGCGCCCGCTTGGCGACTGCTGCCCTCCACCGGTGCAGGTCGAGGGGTACGGCCGGGAGAAGGACGGCTGGACTTGGGACACGCAAATCGTGACGCAGAAGGGGAAAACATACGGCAGTGGGGTGAGCGTGGGGGGCGGTTCCGTGCCTCGTGCGCCGTGGCTGGGTGGGTGCATGGACCGCTCGCTCGCCGCAGCATGTGCACATGCATGCGTGGCGTGGCGCATCACCTGGCCATCCGCCCTGCGCTTTTCCCTGCCTCCCCCGCCAGCTGGGCGCCCGCCTGGACCGCATCTTCTCCAACCTCACGCAGGCCAACGCGCAGGTGTGTGCCGGGACTGCCTGTGTGTGTTCTGCATGCTGCCCGCCTGGCCACGTCCCTGCCGGAGTGACCTTGTCCCCTGGCTGTGAGCTCCATCACTTGACCACAACTTTGCGCACACTGTGCTGGCAGCGTAGCTGTGTGCAAAGGCGAAGCAAGTGATAGGTAGGGGTAGGCGCCGACCCCTACCTGTCACTTGCTGCGCCGACGCACACCAACCTGTGCTGTGCTGTGCAGGCGCAGTGGCTGCCCACCGTCATCGCGCGCGTCGGCGACAAGCCCATTGACGGGGTGGAGCGCCTGCTGCGGCTGCCGTCCGGCCGCACGAGGCCCTGCGACGTGTGGGTGAGCAGGCGGCCTTGGGATGCATATGGGAGCTCTTTCAGGCAGCAGTCGGAGGGTGGAGGCAACAAAGTGCGAACCATGGGCGCCTGCTGCGGCGTCGGGGTGAGCGCAGGTCTGGGGTGGGAAATGGAGGGGGCCGGTGGGGCTGGGGACCCCCCAGCGCGTCGCGCCAGCTGGGGGCTGCACGTCACACGCGGCAGCCAGTGCTGAGTCGGCGCTCCCGCCCAAGTGCGCATTCTGCTGTGTGATACTCCCGGAGGAGCGCCCAGTGCCTCCCCTCAGTGGTAGAAGTACTCGTCCCCTCCAACCCCTCTTGCCTGCTGAGGCAGAGCAACCCCAGTGGGGCGCCTGAACGCCACCCACCCTGCCGGACCGCGTGTGCGCTGGGCAAGCCCTCTCACGCTCCCCCAAACATTCAACCCCACGCTGCTGCAGATCAGCGACCACATGGGACTGTACGCCTGCTTCACACGCAAGCACGCCTGACGAGAGTCCGCTGCCAGCGGCGCCCAGGCGATGGCAGCCGGACCGTGGGGGGCGCGCGTGCGCCGCCACGGGCGCGTCGGCAGTGATGCACGCCTCCAGGCGTGCGGGATCGCGCCCTGCTCAATGCTGCTGCTGGAGATGCGGCATGCGGATGCCATCTACCTATTACTTTTCCTGTTCATGTCGCCGTGCCATGCTCCTTACAAGGGCGCTCTGCGCCGGCGTCGTGCTGGGGGGGGCACATCCGACCGCCCCCCATCTGCATCGCACCTTATCCTCGTGTTCTTTGCGTTGGGAGTACTGAAAAGGAATTGGACGTCTTTACAGACGCCAGAGCCATCTTCGTTGCTGCCGCCGGCGCCGCCGCCGCCGCCACCACCGCCCGCGCAACCTTTCCCTAGCATTCTAACGGCCGTGCCGTCCTCACGCGCTCCTCTTTTGTATCATATGGGTTGCAGGTCCTGCGGCACCGTCAAATGTGGCGAACCGGTTGCCAAATGCGCCCCAAACAAATTAAGTGGCACAGCCAGGCAGCAACTCGTGCCCAGGGTTCCACCCCTCCTCGCAGCACTGATTCTCAAGTTTGGCCAGCGAGCGCATGCGCAGGCCACTATGGCCGTCGCGCGCCTCGCACACAAAGCCGACCTCGGGCGGCCGCGCGGCCTCCACCCGCTCGTGGCAGGGCTTCTTACACTTTCATTGGTGTTGCTTCTCTGCGTGAGTTGCATCGGTACCGTAAACAGCAGTGACTGGTCGGCTGGCTGTAGTCTGGCTGTCTACATAGTGCCGCCGCTCGGCCACCGCTCGGCCACCAGCAACTGCACAGAATGCCATCTGCTTCTCCTCACCTTGCAGTGGCGTGCTGATGTGAAACAGTCCGTGACCAGAGGCCTAGACCGCTTCCACCACTGCCTTGCCACGGCGCCGCCCACGTCGCCCACACCAGGCAACAACAGCGGCGCCGCAGCCGGGGCCGGCGGCAACAGCAGCGTCGCGGCAGCGGACGGCAGCGGCAACAGCAGCGGCAACAGCAGCGGCGCCGGCAGTGCAGCGTGGCTGGTGTCCAGCAACTCCGCAAGCTCCGCCCGCCCGCCTGGCTTTGACCCGGTGCCAGCAGGCAACAGCAGCGCGGACGTTGCGGTGTGCCTGCCCGTCCTGGGTACGCTCCACAGATGGCTGTGCTGAGCCACGGCTCTAGCGCTGGCTTTGGCTGTGCTGCAGCCGGCGGCGGGTATGGTCCTGCCTGGGAACGTCGACGTGCCGTGCCGCCAGCACCCACCAGCCCAATCGACTCGCACACGCTGCTTGCAGGCGACCACTGCGACATCCGGGAGTGGGTGCTGTACCACGCCACAATCGGCGTCGGCAAGATGTGCGCGGGGGCGTGTACATTGCGGACGTTCACTGAACACCAAGCAAGAATGTGCAATCAATGGGATGGCAGCGGGAGCGCTGAACAATGGGGTGCCTGCCTCAGCCTGGTCACCCACCGTGCAACACCCACATGCGCCTCCGCCGCCGCTTCGACCGCCTGCTGCGCCGCCCCTGCTGCCCCTCCCCACACGTGCTGCAGCTATATGTTCGACACGGGCAGCGTGCCGCCCATGGATGAGGTGCTCACAGATGTCATCGCTTCAGGAAGGGGCGGGGTGGGGGGCGGCCGTGTAGGGGTTTGCCTCACCGACGGGGCTGCCGTCACTGGATGAGGTGCTCGCAGATGTCCTTGGATCAGGTGGGGCAGGGTGGGGGTGGTGGGGTGGTGGCAATGGTGGTGGCGTGTGCTTTGGCGTGCACTTTGTTGGCGTGTATGTGCGTGGGTGGGATGGGGGCGGGGGGCCCCTGCGGTAGCTGCTGGTGCAGCTACGGCAGCTGCTGAGCGCTGGGTTCCCCTGCCTGCCGTCCTGCCTGGCACCCACCTGCACTCACTATTCAACGCGCGATTTCCTGCCTCAGGCCTGGTCGAGTATCACTACCTGACAGCAGATGCAGAGGCGCTGGCCGACCGCAGCGCCACCCTGACGGTCGTGACCGACAGCAGCGCAGGCCCCATCCAGCTCATCATCCCCCCGCCAGTCGACGAGAAGCACGGGCGCAACTGGCAGATGAACGTGTACAGCGCCTGCCTGCTACACTTTGGTGTGCGCCACCGCTGGATGGGTGCGTGGCAGTGCCTGGTGTTCACGAACCAACGCAGATAGCTCTCAGGAGACATGCAGCGTGGCTGCCGCTTGTTAAGCTTGCAGCGTCGCAGCCCACTGCCTGGGCTGCTGCTGCTGCTGCATCCGCCTGCCTCCCCTCCCTGCCCCGCCTGCAGGGTTTATCGACAGCGACGAGTTTGTGCTGCTGCAGCCGGGGGTGCCCTCCCTGCCAGCCCTGCTCGACCGATACACCTCCGGAGGCGTGCGCCTGCAGTGGTGGCTGTTCTCCAGCGGGCCGCACCTGGTGCGCGCAGGTGGCGGTGGTGGTGGAGCCTTCGCACCGCAAGCACGCGTGGCTGTCAAACTCCCGGCACTGCTGCGCCATGGGTGCACCACGCGGCTGCCACGCTGTTACCTGCCCCTTGTGTCCTACCTAATCACTCGCCTTGCGCATCCCCCCCACCCCCACCCCCACCCCCACCCCACCCCACCACCCCACCCCATTAAACACACGCCACACCCACACCAGGTGCGCCCCAGCGGCGGCGTCCTGGCCAGCTACACCGCCTGCTGCCAGCAGGACGAGGTGGAGCAGCGGTGGACAAAGACCTTCCTGCAGCCGGCACGTGCTGTTGGCCCGCTGGTGAGCAGGGAACCCCTTTGTTTCACCAGAGGGATGGGTCGTTGCTCAGGCACCGCAATGTGGCAGTCGCGGCTGCTGGCCCCCCGAGTGACAAGGCGATACGAACGCAGCGGCACGTGTATCACATCACTCCCCCCCCCCCCCCCCCACCACCACCACCACCACGCCCTGCAGTCGGCACATGTATTCGTGTACAAGGAAGGGTGGGGAGTGGTGGACACTTCGGAAAGAGTGCCGGTGGACACGCCAGAAGATCCGGTCAACACGCATGGCAACACCAAGCATGTGAGGCGGAGGCGGTTGCCGGGTGCCAACAGTGGGGCCGGCAGCACACGCGCTGTGGGGCTCAATTGTGCGGTGCAACGTGGAGAGCGGCGCCAATCTGGCGGAAAGCAGCAGGCGTAATGGTGCAGCACGCACAGCGCAAGCCCCGTGTGAGCTGGAGCCACAATGTGCACAGCAGCGCGCGACCCTTCCTTCTGCCAGGGGGGGGGCGCGTCTGCGGCGCTGCCCCGCCCACCACATCCCTCCTCGGTCAGCAGCACACATCCCGCCAGGCGGCGCGCAATGCACGCCGACCCTTCCTAGCCCACCGTCTGACGTGCCCCCCCCCACCCACCCACACCACCTCACACACCCACACCCCCCACACACCCCTCCCTCCCCACCCACCCACCCACCCGCCCCGCTTCAAGGGCACCTATGAGGGAGCGGTGATAGCGCACTACATCACACGCTCATTCCAAGACTACGAACGAAAGGTGAGGCCCTGTGCTGCTGCAGGCCCGCTGCCGTCGCTGAGCGCCTGCCGCTGCCGCGCCTGCTGCTGCCAGGTGAGCAGGGCTGCCTCTGCTGACCCCCCCCCCCTTCCCCTCCAAAACAGGTGGCACGGTCCGGCGGCGACGGAAACAGCATCCGCACGCTGAACCTGGGATTCATTTGGGAAGAAGCGTGCAGGCAGAGATGCCTGGTGGCGGCGCCACTGGGGCGAGCGCTTGCCGCGCGCTGGGACTTGACACTGGTGCGGTGTGGGTGGGTGGTTGGGGGGGGGGGGGAAGGGGGGGGGGGGGGGGTCATCATGTGGATGCCATTCATTCGAGCCCGCCGCAGAGACACCCCAACAGCGGCGTGCCTGTGGCCTCCCACCCCGCATGCACCTGCTTGCGTCGCTACCCACAGGTGTGTGTGCCTGGCCCCTGTCCCCGTCCTTTGCCCGCCTACTTAACGCTGGCGCGGTGCGTGCTGCCCAGGGGTTGGGCACCATGCACACACCTGCCTGCCCTCCCCCTCCTCCATTGCTCGAACCAGAACACGCCTGCCTGGTGCCGCCCGGGGTTGGACGCTGCGCGCGACATGCTGGCACGCTCTGGAGATGATGCATTTCGGGAGTGGCTGCGTCTGCTGCAGCCGCGGGACTAGGCATGGCAGAGCGCCCACACGTCTCGTCGGCTGCCCCCACCGACGCGCCGCCGGTGTGCAAGCCCCGCGTATGCGATGGTTCAAAGCCGAATTCGCTTCCTCCTCCCTTTTGCATGTTTCTACCGCATGCCTTAAAACGTACTGCCCGCCCTTTACACATTCCTGTCCTACCTCCCATGAATCGTGCTGCAACCGCAGACCCCGCCCCCCCGATCCTTGCCTGCTGCCTTTGCAAGCAGCCGCCCTGCTCTCCTGCGCTTGCCTTCCCTTCCAACCCAGAGCTCTGAAGCCCTCAAAATCCCTGCCCACGCCTCCGCCCCGCAAGGTCCAATGCTTCAGAAAAGATGAGTGATTGTTGACATAATTAGAGATCCACTGATACTCGCAGCCTGCCATTCACACCCAGAAGCACAGCGGGGGACCATAGCACGCACGCCGGCAGCGTGGCGCTGGCAGAACCGTTTGCCGGGCTGGCCCCGCCACGGCAATGCACTTGTCCGACTGTCAAACATTGGTCACACATTAAATGGGAGGCAGTACTGGGAAGAGCGCGTACAAAGCAGTGCGGTCAGTGCTGGAGCGAAAGCAGTTGGGGCAGGCAGGGTCGAGACGAAGCCAGATGGGGGGTAGTGGGCAGAGAAGGCTGCCGCCGCTGCTCCCCCGCCTCAAGGGTTCACGTTCTGTGAGGCCCACTCGCCGCCGCCGCCGCCGCCGCGCAGGTATCGGTGGCGCAGGTTCTTTGCCAGTTGGATGTGGTCCACCTCCTCCACGGCCAGGCACACCAGGCAGAAGGCGTCGAGCACAGGGGAGTCGGCGCTCGGCGGCTCTGCAGCTCAGAGGGGGGGGCGGATACGCGCGGCGGCGGGTCAGTTGCCGAGTGGCTCAACGAGGAATGAGCAGAAGGGCACACGTCCATGCACGAGTGCTGCAACCAGGCCACCCCACCTGGCTTGAAAATGCTGTCGTCGCCGCCGCGCGGCTCGCCCGGCTGCGGCCACATAAACTGCTGCCGCCCGGGGTCGCTCATGGTCTTCCAGGCAGCGCGCCGGCCCTGCGCAGGGGCAGCGACGGACGTGGCAGGGGTGGGCAGAGGGGGAGGGAGGGAGCGCAGGCGCGCAAGACTGAGCACAGCGTACGGCGCCGGCCCGGTGCATGCACAGCCACTACACGCACCCCAGGCAGTCCCGCAGCGTAGCCGCCCAGACCAAAGCGGCCCACCGCTGCAGCTTCTCATCGTCGGTGGCAGCGTCCGCCACGCTCAGCTTCCCCAGCGCAGGCACCACCCTGGCTTAATTGCACTACAAGCTGCACAACCACGTGACTACAGCCCACCTTTTGCAGCTTCTCATCAGCGGTGGCAGCGTTCACCACGCTGAGCTTCCCCAGCAGGCGGAACTGCTCCCTAGTGTCTGGAAAGTACCAGGCCACCTCCGCCCACGGGTTGTGCGCTATCTCCCCCACCTTGTTGCTCCTGCAGCACCGAAGCATGCGGACATGTGCTCAGGAAATCGGTGGCTGCGCAGCCTCCCCGGCCAATCATTTGCTCCCGCCGCAGCTTGTTCCCTCATGAGAAGCAATTGCAACCAGCCCCGTAAAGTGCGCGCATCGTTCTCCCTACCCATGGCATCTTTGTGCCCACAAGAGCCTTTGGCACAGCCCCTACGCCAGCCATCACTGCAGCTGCCTTCCACCTCGTGCCCCTAAATGCCCCAGTTTCCCACCTGCAGTCTGTCACAAAGGTCAGCACGTCCGTCTCTCCCAGGCTCTCCCCCAGGCCGTCCCCGAGGAAGCCTCGGTACACTACTGTGCGGTTGGCTGGTCGGCCGTCGGGGCGCACCGTCGCCAGCTGCACGTATCTGCGCGTCCAAGGCGGGGCGGCCGGTGGGATGCCGGTGTGGGTGGCTGGGATCGACAGCAGTGGAGTTGGAGACACGGTAGCAGCGGGCGGCGCAGGGGGAAGGCGAGCGGCGGCGGCGGCGGCGGCACCGTGGGACACCAGACCGACCTGCTGTGCCGGCAGTTGCTGTTCTTCTTGAGGGCGCGCTGCAGCACCTCCCGCCAGGGTGCCTGCTCCGCCATCTGACGTAGCTGCTGTGTGGCTGCCTGCATGCTGGCGAGCGCAGGGAGGGATGGGAACGGGCCGGCACGTGAGGGAGGGCACCGGCGGCGGCGGCGGCGGCGGCGGCGGCGGCGGCGGCGGGACAAGGTGACGCGCGCAGCCCGGCACTATTGCATCCGTGATCGCCGTGCTACTCACGGGTCACGGTCGGAGATGCGGAGGCTTGTGGAGGAGCGTGGCCGAGAAGGGAACGCCCAACTTGCTTGTGTGGCGGGGGCGGCGCGCCCGTGCTGCCGTGAGACGACCAGGAAGATCACAGGGAGCTTATTAATCGGGAGAAATGCGTCGATGGCGCGCCGCCGGATCCCCAGCACGGCGCAGCACCCCGAATCGTAGGTGTGGACTCGACCCGCGCAGCTCTGTCAACGTGTGTCGGGCTCGCACTTGCCAACAAAAGCGGGCGCTACCAGCTGCCAGGCTCTGTCACGTGCTGGTGCAGGCAAAAGCACCCGCGCCGATCATGGCTGCGCAGGCCCCCACTGGTGCCCTCAACATGACCACGCACCTGCTGCAGCAGTTGCAGGGCGCCCGGCCTCACCGCGGCTTCGCGCCCGGCGCCACCTGCCGCGCGCCCCTGAGGCGGCGGGGTCTCGTTGCAGCCCAGGCACGCCCCGACCGGCTGGAGGCGACCTTGCCGCAGTCAAGCAAAACGCGCCTGGAGCACCTGTTTTTGGCAGCGTCAGTCCCGCCGGCGGCGGCGGCAGCGCAGGCACGTGGTGCGCCCGACCAGCAGCCCGCCGGCAGCGAGCGGCAGCATCCCGGTGGTGCCTCGAAGCGGCTGCGGCGCCACCGCAAGCCCCACCACCACCAAGAAGAAGTCTGCGGCAAGCTGGTGTGCGTGGAGCACGTGGGGGACGGGCTGCCGGAGCGTCCGTCGGCGCTCGCCATCGTCGCCACGGCGCCCGCGGCGGCGGCGGCGGCGTTGGACAGCGCGGCGGCGGCGCCTGCAGCGGTGCCTGGCCTGCTGGGCCGGCTGCTGGAGATAGTGCCGATGAGCCCTCGCACGCAGGGCATTGTCATGCTCAACGTGCTGGTGCTGTTGGTCGCCACAAACTGGTGCGCGACGCGCTGCGGTCGCCGCTCGCTTCCGCCCCGTGCACGCCCTGCCGCGTGCATGCCCTGCCCGCCTGGCGGCGCGCGGGGCTCACTTCTGCGCAGGGTCTGCCGCCGCACCTGCACTGCCTGCTGCGCTGCCCCGCCGTGGCAAGCCCCGCTCCTGACGCCCCGACCGCCGCTGCCCCGCACTAATTGATGCACAGGGTGGTCGTCAAAGATGTGGGCGGCTCCTTTGACCCGCTGGGCTTTGCTTTCCTTCGGTTTGCCGTCGCCGCCTTGGCGTTCTCCCCGTTCATGAAGGTGCGGCGGTGTGTTGCGGTTGCGGTGGTGGTTGCTGCGCTGCGTACCGCGCCAAAGGCGCGGCCGCCGATGCGCCTCGGCAGTGCTGCTGCAGCCTGCTTGTTTGGCAGACGTCGAGGCTCGCAGGCGGGGTTGCTGCTGCCGCTGCTGGGTGCGTGGCGCGCTGGCCGCCCCTGTCGCCCGCCGACCGGCCCCCCCCACTGCCCCGGGTCCGCATGTGGCAGGCTGCCTCCAAGGACGGTCGGATCGTGCAGGCGGGCGTGGAGCTGGGCATGTGGACAGCGGCAGGTGGGTTGGGCGTGCTGTACCGCAGGCTGGGGCATGCTGTGCCGCGTGCGTGCGTGCGGTGCGCGCTGCATCTGCTCCGGCCCCTTAGTGCACCCGGCTGTCCGCCAGCCACAGCGCCGGGGCATGCCGCCGCCTGCGCCTTCCCGCCGGTGCTGCCCGCCCGCCCTACCTACCTACCCCCCCCCCCTGCCGCAGCCGCCGCCGGCGCGCACGCCGCCCCTCTGCCGCCGCCCCCATCCTCATCCCCCACCCCACCCACTCCCCTTTCCCCCACCGCCGCAGGCTACATCACCCAGTCGCTGGGCCTGCTGACCACCGACGCCTCGCGCGCCTCCTTCCTCTCCACCTTCACCGTCCTGGTGGTCCCCCTGTTGGCTGGCATGAGCGGCAAGGGCGTCAGCCCAGTCACCTGGGCCTCGTGCCTCGCGGCCCTGGTGGGGGTGGGGCTGCTGGAGCAGAGCGGCGCGGCGCCGGGCATTGGCGACGCCTGGAGCATGCTGTCTGCGGTAGCCTTTGGCATACAGATGTTCCGGACGGAGCACTGGGCGCGCGTGCTGGGCAACGGCGCCAACCTGCCGCTCATGAGCGTCGGTGAGTGGCCGGGGGAGGGGGGGGGGGGGGGGGCGCGTGTAGTTGGGGCGGCGGCAGGGAACGAGGGAACGGCTGGGCGGGGCGCAGGGCGCCACTGCAGGGCTGGGCTATCTGAGCCTCGACCTCCTGCCCCCTTGCCCTGCCTCCACGGCGCTGCCTCATAATCCCCCGCCTTGCCTCACAACGCGGCTTAAGCCCGCTCCTCACCTCTGGGCCCTCACCTCTTGCTCGCTCCCCCGCGCTCCCCTCTCCCCCCGCAGTGCTGACGACGACCATGGGCTTTGCTGCCCTGGCCAGCGGCGTCACCCACTGGGAGCAGATTGTGCAGTGGGTGCAGCACCCGGAGGCGCTGCAGGCGGTGCTGACGGCGGGCAACCTGCCGTGGATGCAGGTGCGCAGGGAGATAGGAGAGGCGGTGGTGGGGCGCAAGGGCTGGGCAGCCGCTGCGGCATGGGGGCGTGCTCGGGAACCGCACCCCGCGCGTGCGCATCGACGCTGCGCCCCTGCCCACGACGTGCCTCCCTGCCTCCCTGTTGCGCTGCCCCTGCCCCTGCCATTGGGGCCACACCCACGCTTGACGAATTCACCTCCCTCCCCCGCTGCGCAGGTGCTCTACTGCGGCCTGCTCACCACCGACCTGGCCCTGCTGCTGGAGATTGTGGCACTGCAGAGCGTGTCTTCTGTGGACGCCGCCATCATCTACACCCTCGAGGTGGGCGCCCCGCCGCTGCCCCGCCGCCGCCGACGTCGCCGCCGGTCATGCCGCTGCTGGTCATGCTGCTGCTGCTGGTGTCGTTTCTGGTGGAGGTGGTGTTGCCACCGGGGGTGCCGCCACCGCTGCCGCTGCCGCTGCCAGAGTTCGTCGGATCCAGCCGCCGCTCAAAGCGTGCTGCACACACCATGCACCGCCGACGCTTCTCCTCTCTTTCCGCCTTCCTCCCCCCCGCAGCCCGTGCTGGGCGCGTCGTTTGCTTGGGCGCTGCTGGGCGAGCGGCTGGGCGCCAAGGGCATGCTCGGGGCGGGCATCATCGTCGTTTCGTCGCTGGCAACGCAGCTCCTGGGCGGCAACGGCGACAAGGAGCCCGGCTCTGAGAGCGATTCGGCGGATGAGGCTGTCGGCAGCGCAGCGGCGCTCCTGAAGGAGGACTGAGCGGACGGCGCTGCCCCGCGGCCCCACGCGGCGTGCGCCGCCACCGCAGCGCTGGCTTCGGCCGGCCGGTTGCCCCACTCGGTGCCGCCGCCACCCCACCCAACGCCACGTCTCCCCGCCCCTGCCGTCCCTCGGCAACCCAACCAGCACCACCCTGTCCCTTGAGCGTACGCCCAGCGCTGGCGAACAAACGAATGAGCGAATCCCCCCCTGGCACGGGCTGCCGTGCGGCTTTGCGTGTTCCTTCGCAAGGCCGCCGCCCCCGCCGGGGGGCCCCCTCTAGCAAGCGCCGCCGCCCCGGCGTGCCCCTGCGAATTTTGGCTGGCGAGCGCTGCATGCGCCTGGCCCTGCCCTCACCCCAATTGCTTTGCCTCGGTCGATTTTGTTGTCGCCTCTACGCCCCCCGCCCCCCCCCCCCCCCCCTCTTTCAGAAATCCTATCTGATCTACTAACGAATGGCCCCTCGCCCTGCCGCGTTTTTTCACAAGCGCCCCTCCTGAACCCTGAGAAAAACACTTGTGCGCTCCCCCGCCCCTTTTTGCACACCCCGCGCCCTTGCACAACTCAAACCTACCCTATACGAGCCACACTGCCCCATGAGTGACTGCATGGCCGGGGCACGCACACAAGACACGTGCACACGCAACATGCACACCCCCCTGCACACGCGCGCCTGCCCCCGCCATCCTCCACATGCGACGCTCAAATCGCTTACTGCTCCCCCCCCCCCCCCCCTTGTGCCCCGGCACTACTAGACTGTGCGCCCCAAATGCGCCCTCTGTTGCTATCTGACGGGCGGGCCCCCCGCCGTGCCACGCTGATCAGCCTGCGCCGCAATCGGCATGTTGCCGCCACGGTGCATAAAGCCCGTCCCTTCTCTCGGCTGCTGTGCAGCTGAATGTAATACAGCAGAGCTTATGCAGAGAAAGGCGAGTGCGGGAACATGAGGGTCGGCGCCTTCCTTTGCACGGACATTGCTCTGCTGCACGGACATGGCGGCGCCACTGCAGCACCGGCTGCTTTCTGCTGATTTCCCGCGCTCTGCACTTGTCTCTGTCGTTCACTGTTCATTTTCTATCCAGCAGGTGGCCAGAGGTGGCCAGAGCCTCCCAGGGAGACTGATCGGGGTTCAGGCCGCGGCGGCGGGCAGCTGCGATGGAGACGATAGTGAGTGATCTCTGGGAGCGTGCAGCAGGCGCGTGCGCGCATCCAGCGCGCGAGTGAACCCTCCTCGCCCCTCTCTCGAGCGCAGAACGCCGAGATATTCACGCTCACCTACGGCAGCATGGTGCGGCAGCTCATAGCGGACTATGAAGACGTGGAGGAGGTCAACAAGCAGCTGGACAAGATGTGAGCGCCGGGCGGCGGCGCCACTGCCGGGCGACGGTCGCGCCACTGCTGCCTGGCCGCAGCGCACAGCCGGGGGGGCGCAAAGCGCAGTGGATGCCAGAGATCTGTGCCGCCGCGCAGCTCTGTGCCTACCGCAACAGCGCCCGCTGCGCCGCGCCCCTGTGCTCGATCTGTCGGCGACCGCCGCCGCCCTCCTGCTGCTGCTGCTCCCGCCTGCAGGGGCTTCAGCATGGGGCAGCGGCTAGTGGACGAGTTCCTTGCAAAGAGCAAGACGCAACGGTGCGCGCGCGTTGCACGTTGCGCGTTGCACACACGCACACACACACACACACACACACACACACACACACACACACACACACACACACACACACACACACACACACACACACACACACACACACACACACACACACACACACACACACACACACACACACACACACACACACACACACACACACACACACACACACACACACACACACACACACACACACACACACACACACACACACACACACACACACACACACACACACACACACACACACACACACACACACACACACACACACACACACACACACACACACACACACACACACACACACACACACACACACACACACACACACACACACACACACACACACACACACACACACACACACACACACACACACACACACACACACACACACACACACACACACACACACACACACACACACACACACACACACACACACACACACACACACACACACACACACACACACACACACCACACACACACACACACACACACACACACACACACACACACACACACACACACACACACACACACCACACACACACACACACCACACACACACACACACACACACCACACACACACCACACCACACACACACACACACACACACACGTGCAGCTGCTCCGACTTCCGGGAAGCGGCGGAGAAGATCGCCAAGCAGGGGTTCAAGATGTTCCTCAACTGCCAGGCCACGGTGGCTGGTTGGAACGCCGAGGGCACTGAGTGCAGCCTGGTGGGCTGGGGGGGCAGGGCGAGGGCGTGGCGAGCAGGGGCGGCAGGGGCGGGGATGCGGTGGGGCGGGCAGGGGCTGCCAGCAGCGCAGCACAGAGCGCACCGCCCTCCCGTCGTGTCGGTCCGCTGCAGATTCTGGAAGACAACCCCTTGACCGATTTCGTGGAGCTGCCGGAGCAGCTGCAGGGCCTCAAGTACTCAAACCTGCTGTGCGGCGTGATCCGCGGAGCCCTGGAAATGGTGAGGGCAGGCGTGGCGCCTCGGCCGCGCCGCGCTGCGGCGGCGTGCACTGGGGGTGGCGACGGCGCCGCCGCGGCCGTGCCGCGCTGCGCGGCTGCGAGTGCCGCGCCAAGCCACCCCTCCCCCCTCCCAACTCAGCTTATCGCACACCAACCCCGCCTGTGTGTCTGTGCCTGCCAGGTGAACATGGATGTCGAGTGCACTTTCGTTCGGGACGTGCTGCAGGTAGGGGTGGGGCCTGAGGTGCTGGCACGCGCTCAAAGGGTGCAGCACGGGGAGGGGCATGCCAAGGCGCCGCCCATCCCTCTTGCAGTGCTGTAGCATGCGTTCTTGCAGGGGCAGCAGGCTTGTGGAGTGGGAGGTGTGAGGTGCTTGACGAGGCCGCGGGATGCGCAAGCTGTTGGCGCTCGCGGGCAGCGGCACGAACAAGGGCGGGCGGCAGGAAGTTAGAAGACCCTCAACCCTGCAAACTGCAGGGCGATGAGGTGTATGAGATGCGTCTGAAGCTGCTGTCGTCATCGCCAGAGTCGTATCCCTTCAAAGACGACGACTGATCCAGGCCCGCTCCGCTGCCTGTGCCGGCTGCCGACGCCGCTGGCGCGATGGAAAAAAGAGAACGCTGCGGCGCCGCCTGCTGCCTGCAAGCCTGCCTGCAGCCTGCCCGCCTGGCTCACGTGCCTGAGCGCGCGCTGCAACGTGCGCCGCAACCGTGCATCCAGCCGCCGCTCACTCTCCGCCCCCTGCACACACGTCTGACCCCGCCCTTGCACGTTACCGACCCGACTAGTCCTGTCCCTTCACGTTCACACTGCGGTCCCTCCTCACTGGCTCCCGTCTGCCCCGCTCATCTGTTCCTGCTCCATTCTGCACCGCCGACCCGCCATGTTGCACATGAGAATGCAATCAGTTGAGGGTACGTGAATGCAACTTCAGTCCCCGATATCGGCATCGACGCCACGGGCCCCCAGCGCTGTCACCCTGCAGACGGTGCCTGCAGCCCGCAAGCGACCTGCTGCTGTTGTTCTGAACGTGCAGCTGTGTGAATGACAGAGCGTGCAGATGGGGAACCCAGCAACGACGTGTGACACTTTCCAGGGCTGCAGCTGCCCGCGCGGCCACTCTGCAGCTGCGAGTACGGCAGCACGCGGCGGGCAGCGGGCAGCGGGCCTTGCGGCGGCGGCAAACACCTCACGGCGCCTGCTGGGCTTGCGAGTGTCGCGTCCGCCCTCCTGCCACTTCCGACCCAGCGGTTGCAAACCCGCCAGATGGCCCCACCCAGGTGGCCCTTGCCCTCGTCGGCAGGCCGGTGGGAAGACGAGGACTTCTATTTCTCCGCACGTTTGGTAGACATGCTGCCAGACATGTTGACCGTCGGTTCTGCGCCCGGGCTGGGTGCCGCCCTGCCCATCACCACCGCCTCCGCCGCCGCTGCCGCTGCTGGCGTCGGCTCGCTGCAAGAGGGTTTGGAGAAGGAAGAGGAGGAGGAGGACACCCGAGGGGGTGACGAGCTGGACGAAGGGTTTGTTTTCGACAGCCCGTTCGCCTCCAATGCTCCTTCGCCGGCGCCGGAGGAAGCAGACCACTCTGGCAGCGCCTCGCCGCCGCCGCCGCCGCCCCCGCTGCCTCTGCCGCACCTGTCGCCGGTGCAGCAGCAGCTGCTGGGTGCCGCCGAGGGCGCTGCCGCAGTGGAAAGCACCCTGGTAGGGGCTGGCCATGCGCGGCCCAGGCGCCACACGTCGGAGGCACGGCGGTGAGAAGCGGCGGCGGGCACGTGCACGCTCTCTTGCAAGGAGGGGACCAGCGGGCACGCCCACCTCTCACCCTTTGTGCGCGCAGTCCCATCCGTGCTTTTCGCCTGCTTGATTATAGGGAACCTGTCGCCACAGCCGCAGCCCCGCTCGCATCCACCCCCCCGACCCCCCATCCCGACCCTGCGTGCAGCATCCTGCGCCTGGCCGCGCCCCTGACCATCAGCAACGTCGGCGGCTACGCAATCGGCATGGTCGCCATGGCAGCGGTGGGGCACCTGGGACAGGCCGCGCTGTCGGTGACGGTGCTGGCCACGTCTCTCTACAACATGACGGGCCTTGCCTGCCTGGTCGGCTTCGCCTCAACCATGGAAACGTTTTGCGGGTAGGCAATTGCCTTAAGGGTCCATTCAATTTGTGCAGGGCTGCGTGAAGGAGTCGTCTTCTCTGCCAGTGTGCGACGGGCGACGATGTGCTGCTGCTGCTTGCACTCCACCCTGTGTGAGCGAACAGCACGCGCCCCTCCCCTGCCCCCACTGCAGGCAGGCCTACGGCGCCGGCAGCTACCGGATGGTCGGCCTGGTGCTGCAGCGCGCGCTGCTGCTCACCACGCTGCTGTGCGCTGTGGTCTTCGGCGTGTGGACCCAAATGGAGCGCATCCTGCTGGCCCTGGGCCAAGACCCGATAATCTCGCATGGCTGCGCGCAGTTTCTGATCCGGTGGGGAAGAGAGGGGACAGCACCGAAGCTGTGCGGTTTGGCGAGGGGTGCTGCACATCCGGCGAGCAATGCATGCCGTTGCAGTGCCATGGCAGCGCCCCCACTTGTTAAGAGCCGCCCCCCCCCCCCTACAAACTTTGTGAGGGCGGCGACGACCATAGGTGCTCAGTCATTGCACACTGCATTATCACCGCCGGGGCTCTCCCAATCGCCTCTCAGTGCCACAATACACATTGTGACCAAGCAGATTGGCCTGTGTTCGCGTCTCGGGCGTCGCCCCGAGGCTCCGAGCAGCGCGCTCTGTTGCCCGTTTCCTTTGGTTAAACCATTACACACAGCGTCCCGGGGTGTCTGAGGCAGCGCGCCGGCGCGCCGAGGCTCGTGCAGACCGCCGGCTTCTATGGGGCTCGCGATGGAGAACCGCGCCCCAGAGGCCCCTGCGCCCGCCGAAGCCTGGCATCGTAAACGAATCAATCATTGTAGTTGTCAGGATGAATTTACGGGCCACAAAAGCTGGCAAGACCCCACCTGCACCGCCGCCGCCAGCAGGCTGGCAAGCGGCGGGCAGGCAAGCTCTGCCATGCCCAGCTCTGTGCCAGTCCAGCCGCACAAATTTGCAGGCACATGCGATGGTCACTTGTCTTGTAGCCAATCAGTGCCTGGCCAGCATGCGTCTGCATAAGAAGCGGTTTCGGCCGCACAGCAGCACGCCCGGCGGCAGCGGCGGCACTGAGCGGCAGCACTGCGTCGCTGCGCCAGGCCCTGGTAGCACTCAACGAGGGTCATAGTCACTGGTCAGCTACTCTGTGCAACTTCTGACGCAGTTTGAGAGGTCAAACAGCGCACTGCTGGTCACCAGCGGTGCCTGAGCGGCACCGCTGCAGTGCCGCCGCCGCTGCCAGGCGGCGGTGGCAGCGGTGGCACCCTGGTGTGAGTGGATCACAAACCGCGCGCTACATCCCCGTCTAAACATTATAAGGATCCCGTAGGAGCGCGCAGAGCGGAGCCCGCGCTTCCCAGCTGGACTTCGACATCGCGCGGGCGACATGCCCTCGCCATGCCCAGGCCCCCGGAGCTAAAAACTCGTTTTAACTAGAGACCGAATTGATGCTCCGGAGGAGCGGCCGCTGCGAAAACACCCCCACCTTCGGGTCCCCCTAACAGATTGTTTGTAGTGACCCCCCCCCCCCCCCCCAAACGGCAGCGCTGCGCCCGCGCTGTGGTTCACAGCTGTGTTCGAGTCGCTGAAACGCTACCTGATGGCGCAGGTGGGACAGGGGAAGGAGGTCAGGGGTTGCAGCCTGTGACCGGCGCATCTGCTGCGCAGGGCTGCGGAGCGAGTCCCAGCCAGGCACTCTGCAGCGCAGGCGCCGCGCCGCCCCCGCCGCATTGCTGTCCTGTTGAATCCAGCAAGATGCGCACTCAGCTTCTGCCCCCTTCTTGCCCCCTCTGACCCATAAAGCCCGCGTCTAACCCCTCGCCCGTGTGTCTCTGCAGGAGGTGGTCCGCCCAGTGACCGCCTCCACGGTGGCAGCCCTGGCGGCGGCTCCGCTGTACAACTGGCTGCTGATTTACCGCCTGGGCTGGGGCCTGCACGGCGCCGCGTACGCCATGGTGGCGGTGCAGGCAAGGGGGGGGCGGCGAGGGGAGCCAGCGAGGGGCGGGGAGATAAATCTATCTCCAGTCCCTGCTCGTCAGGAGGCAGTGGCTGCCTTCAACCCACACTCTACCTATCCCTGCCACACACCCCACCTCAGGCCACCACAGCTGCGCTCCTCACCGGCTACACCGCGCTGCGCGACGTGCGCATGCGGCGCAGCGCGCACCCACGCTGCACCTGGGGCGGCTGGAGCCGCAAGGCGCTGGCGGGGTGGCCGCAGTACCTCCGTCTGGCGCTTCCCAGCGTGGCCATGCTGGCCTGCGAGTGCAGCATGTTCCAGGCAAGTGACCTGGACCGCGCTGTGCTGCGCTGCTCCCTTGCTGCATCGCGGCTCTGTCACCGGCAGTGTTCCGCACATGCGCGCACATGCTCACATGCACGCCCCCCCCCCCCCCGCCCCCCCCCCGCCAGGTCATGGTTGTGATGGCCGGCTGGCTGCCGCAGCCCGACGTGGCTGTGTCTGCCATGGGAATCGTGATCAACACCTCAGGTGGGGCGCCCTGCATGTGCAAGGCTCGCAGGAGGAGGCGGCGGCTGCACCAGCAGCAGCCTGCAGCAGCCTTCGCAAGCATCGCAGGAGGGAGCGGCTGAAGGAGAAGGTGCCCGCCCCGCCCCTGCCCCACCTCCCACCACTGCTGTGCAGGCCTGGCATACATGGCGGTCACCGGGTTCGCATGTGCTGTGTCGGTGCGGGTGGGCTACTCGCTTGGCGCGGGGCAGCCCTGGGCTGCCAAGCGGGCCACGTGGACTGCATGGGCGCTGACAATGTGCCTGCAGGTGAAGGGTAGCAGGCAGTGGCGTGGGGACAGCGTGGGGCACTCGGCTGCCTGCGGCCCGCATCGAACCGACCGCTGTAGAGCCTGCCCCGAGCTCCGCTGGAGTGACGCCCATCTGCCACGTCCCTCCTGCTCCCACTCACACTGGCAGGTGGTGGTGGCGACTACTGTGGTCAGCTGCCGCCATGGCTGGGCAAAGGTGTTCACCAATTCGGAGCCGGTCATCGAAGGGGTCTCCTCCCTGCTGCCCATCTTTGCCATCAGGTGGGGCACTTCCGTCGTGCCGCGCTGCTCTGCACGTGTGGCAGGGATGCTTCCGAAGCTTCAGCAGGGCTGTGCAGCTCTTGGCGCTGGCCAGGGGGGTCCTTCGTCTGGTTTTCTAACCTGCGCTCTGCTGTTTCCCACCCTGCCTGCGCCCTCCGCTGCAGCCTGTTTGGCGACGGCACCAGCGCTGTGCTGCAGGGGCTGCTGCGAGGCGGCGGCAAGCAGGCCATCGGCGCTGTGACAAACGTGTCGAGCTACTGGGGGGTGGGAATACCCCTGGCCTACTACCTGGCGTTCCCACGGTAAGGGCGTTAAGGGTGCGCAGGATCCAATGCTCTGCCCTCCTGCCCACCTGCCCGCGCATGTGTCTGCCGGGCGTCGGCTAAACACAGGTCCGCTCCCCACGCTGCCGCCTGCAGGGGACTGGGGCTGCAGGGGCTGTGGTGGGGCCTGGCGTGCACCAACACGATGCAGGCGAGCAGGGGTCTGTAGGACGGTAGGAGCAGCAGCTGCTCGTTTCGGACAGCGCGTGCCTCGCTCGACGGCGGCCCCTCGCCGAGCTTTGATGGGCCGCCCCCTCGACTGCACACCCACCCGTCCTACACTTGCAGGGCTGCATCATGGCGACTCTCTCGTTGCTGTTCAACTTCCCCAACGAGGCCCGCCGTGCGGTGGCCAAGGCGCAGGCGGAGGCTGCCCGAGCGGAGGCGCAGCGGGCAGCCAAGGCGGCGGCGGCGGCGCTGGTGGCGGAGGCCGGCATGCACGGCAGCGGCCTGCAGGAGCCGCTGCTGGACCCCTGAACTCGGTTTCATTGAATATTTCCATTTTTTCCAGCGTTCACCAGGTCCCTGTCCTGCAATGACCGATCAGAAAACAATCCTGCACTCGCGACTCCTTGGAATACCTGCACTTTGCCCCGCTGCAAGCTCGAGCCTCGGCATGCGTCAGGCGTCACAGGAGCAGAGGGGGGAAGGGGGCTCACCCCTGGCACAATGAAGAGTTGCAGGGGCAAGGGGCGGCAGGGGAGGCAGAGACAGCAGCATCAGAGGGAAGCACGCACGAGAGGCGCAGTGAACTGCCAGTGAGAAGGGGAGGCAGGCAGTGCAGAGGGCCTTGGCAGGGAAAAATGGTGGTTGGCCATCGGCAAAGGGCAGCTCAGGAAGGGCCTTTGGTACAGGGAGTGTCAGGTGGCAGCGCACTGGGAGCGGCCGAGCTGGCACACACCGCAGGGGGCACACCCACAAGTGCTGGGTGAATACATCGTAGCTTGGAGATGCGGGAAGGGAGACGAGTGATGGTCCAGTCGCGCACAAGAGCGCAGTTGTCATTGACGTACTGCCGACGGGTGAGCAGCATCAGCCGCACACGCCATAGCATCGCATGTGCAGCGGCACCCTTGGGCAGAGGCGCGCTCACGCAGAGGCGGCGCCCTCGGTGCGCGCCCCCTCAAGCGCGTGCTGCGTGTGCGTGCCCCTGAGGCGGTTCATCAGGTGGTGACCCGCCAGCACAGGCGCGTACCTGCGTGCGTGGTGAAGGTGGGGTGGCAGGGGGCATGGCGAGGCACCGTGGGGAGGGTCGCTTTGCTGCACATTCGCACGCCTGGCCTGCACACCCCCGTTGGCGCAGCAGCAGGAGCGTCAACAGGCAGCGGCACGGCGGCGGCGGCAGCAGCAGCAGCAGCAGCAGCAGCAGCAGCAGCCGCTGAGCAGCAGAAGCCGCTGAGCAGCCACTGAGCAGCAGCAGCACGCGAGGCGGCAGGCACGCACTTTGGTGGGTTGTCGGGGCCGGTGCAGGTGGGCAGGCACTCCACCACAGCATCGTAGTTGGCATCTGCAGCAAACGTTTGAGGAACTCCGGTGATGCTTGCCGCTGCCCACTGGGTTGGCAGCATAAGGCGAGCCAGCCGCCGACCGCACCGCCGCATGTCCGCACCACAGCATGCAGGCATCGCGCACGCGGCTGCGCACCAATGAAGAATGCGGTCGAGTAGCGCTCCGCCCCCGTGTTGAGCACGCGGTGCATGGTCGACTTGAATTTGCCTGTCAAGGGTGGAGGCCGCACGGAAGCAGGTGTTGACCGAGGGAGGCAGCAGGCCACGCACACACCGCAGGTGCCCCTACCCAGCGCCGCAGCATGCACACCCGGCGCCGCGCCGCGCTGCAAGCGCAAAACGAGGGGGCAGCGCGCGCACTGTTGCTCCACCGCTCGAGCATGTCTCCAATGTTCATCACGAAGGAACCAGGAGCGGGCGGCACGCTGACCCACTCGCCGCCCAGCAGCAGCTGCAGCAGCGGAGAAACAGAGGCAGCGGGAGTGAGCACTGAGTTGGTCTGTGCGTCAGACTCCATGTCTGCGGCAGCTGAAAGTAGCTGCCGTTCCGTTTTGAGGATGTGTCACTGTCGCCCCCAGCTCCTCGCAACCAGCGTCGTGGCCAAGCAGCGGCCCTGCCAGCAGCCGTATGTGTGCATGTGGCCGCCCCTCACTCACCTGCAGGCCAGGCTGGTCATCAGTCGTAAGCAGCGTGATGCAGCCAAAGTCAGTGTGTGCGCCTGCACCCATGTCGCCGGGTTCGTCGGTCGCGCTGCAGCAGGGGGGAGGCATGCAGAGGCTGCCGGTCACGAATGGAGAGTGCAGCCAACGTTTGTACGCACTGGCGCCCAGGGCCACCCGTCGACATCCCTTCCGCTGCCAGGGACAGGGCTGCTGCTGCTGCTGGGCACCTGTAGTGCAGCGGGCGCAGCGTGGCGATGGACAGGTCGAACTTGTCTGCAAACCTGCGGGTGCAGTTGAGGGGTTCAGCGGGCGGACGGGCGCATGGTGTGGTGCGTCGACTAAGCTTAAGAGGGTCGGTCGCGAATGCTCTTCTCACACGCTCACAGGGGTCGGAAGCTGGCAGGCACAGAGCAGCTGCTGCGCATGCTGGCGCCTCTAGTGCAGCTCACCAGCCTTGCGGCAGGCCCAGCGCCAGCGCCAGCCGCTCGAGCATGCGGTCGCCCAGGGCGAGCACTTCGCTGAAGTAGGCGCTCATGGCGCTGCAGGCAGGGGGCGAGCAGAGGCAGGGCAAGGCGGGACGGTTGGCTGGAAGAGGGGAAACACGAATTGCGGCACGCGAATCCATGCAGGATACTGCGCACGCCCCCAGGGGAAGCACTGCTGAGCAGGGGCGGCATCAGCAGCGGCAGCAGCAGCAGCAGCAGCGCAACAGACGTTGCCGCAGCAGCAACGGCAACAGCCGCAGCAGCGTGTGCAGTATCAAACTCCCCAGCAGTACCTGCGGTAGCCCGGGACCAGCGCCTCATCGGGCCAGGCGTTGGGGCCCTGCAGCGGGTTTCTCTCGCTGGTGGGCAGCTCCCGCCCTATGTAGTACCCTTCCTTGGTGTCTGCCTTGGCGGCAGCAGAGTCCAGCTTCTGCTCATTTGGGGGGCTGCCCATGGGGAGCAGGCATGGGCAGCAGCAGGCGGTGTCAGCACAGGCAATCGGGGGGGAAGTTCCCATCCCCATGCTGTCTCTCCACGTGGGCAGCAGCCGACGCCGAGCTTGTACTCGTGGGGGAAGGCAGGTGCAGCAGCGACACCCGTGGGGTGGATGCATGGAGCCATGGGCGGCCGTTGCGCATGCGCGGCCTGCAAGTCGCAGTCGCCACCCAACCATGCGCCGACGCACCCACGCAGCGCAGCAGAGCCCAGATGCAACCCACCTGTAGCCCCTGTTGTGCGGGCTTTCTGTGGCCAGCGCCTTGCGCTTCACTTCTGTTGGCAGCGCAAAGAAGCGGCGAGAGGCGTCGAACATGCCGTCGATGGCGGCCTGTGCGGCATCGGGAACGGGGGTTGGGAGGCGGGAGGCCCGTGAGCAGAGAGATGGCGGGGCAGCGGCGGCGGGGCAGCGCAGGGCAGTGATGGGAGGCGTTGGAAGTGGCATTGATGGCTGAGTCTGCAGTAGCTTTTGTGCAATGGCGTTTGATGGTGTCCGGGCAAGTGCAACGAGAGACGGCAAGCAGGGTGCTGCAAGAGGGGTCGTGAGGGCACTGGCTAGGGGACCCGCGGTGAGGGCGCCGCCGGCGGCAGCGGTGGCGGCGCCGCTGCCGCCAGCGCTTGCAGGGACGCCGCGCGCCTGCATCCACCCACCTGCGGCACGCCGTGATTTATCAGCACCGCAAAGCCGCTGGTGGTGCAGGCCTTGTAGAGCGCGGCCGCGCACTCCTCGACTGGCAGGCTGAGGTCCACTACAGCCGCCATGATGAGGCTTGTGGGAGGGCTCGAGTGCAGGGAAGGAGCTCTTAGGGCCGCCGGCCTGTCGGGCAGAGCGGAGGGACGATCTGCCAAGTTGACTGGTTAGGGCTGGTTCCACGAGTCAACCACCGGCCAGAGAGAAATGGGGCATCTCAGGCCAATTGAGCAAATTTCATGCCTTCCCCCAGCCTGATTGACCACTGACTAGCACTAGGGTTGTAAGAGGGGTACTCCTACAGTAATTGTGCACTTCCACAAGCCGTCCATCAAGGTCAGCAGCACCATGTGACATGGCAGGCATGCTGAGGGCCGTGCTAGTGGGGGCGGCTGAGGCCCTCGCGAAGCCCAGGTGAGGGTTCGCCGAGCTCCCTGCGGGTGTTCCCCGCGCGTTGCAGCATCATCCTACTGTCGAGGAGGCGCAGATGCGCCGGATACGAGCTCGCATCCCGCCGCATCCAGCCCTAATTTGGGGTTGGAAGGCCGCAGGCGATGCCACAGCCCTTTCCCGGCCCGCATTCGCGCCCACAAAGCCCCATGGGCGGCCCTAGGGGACTGCAACGGCGCGGCGGCGCGTGCAGCCCTGGTTGCTGCCCTCTGCACGCGTGGCGCCGGCCGGTCCTGCCGCCCCCCGACACTTGCACGCCTTCCCATCGCCTCAGCTTCTGCAGGTGGCTGCAGGCAGCTGTTCAGCCTCTCGTGGCAGCCTCAGGGAGCCTGTGGAAGCGGTCCGTGGCAACTCAGCCAGGCAGCAGCGGCACTGCTGGTAGCGCTGGCAGCCGCGGCACCGGTGGCAGCGGACGGCGGCACGCCCTGCTGGCCACCCTGGCTCTTATGCCTGCGACAGCTGCTGCTGCTAGCGGCACTGAGGCCAGCGATTTGCAGACCTTGGCAATGCTGCTGCCAGATGTGGAGGAGCAAGACCGCTTGGCGCTCTATCAGTGGCAGGGCAGCAGCCTCTCCCATGTGATGGATGCCGTGCTGAACGACAGGGAGCGGGCACTGCAGCTTGCCCGCCAATCGCAGCATGGAGCACAGCAGGCAGCAGCAGCGGCGGCCACCCCAGCAGCAGCAGCAGCCCAGGCGCTTGACCTCAGCCCAGCGCCTGCAGCGGCAGCAACGGCGTTGCAGCTCTCCAACACGCGCGGCAAATACACGGTGACAGCTTGCGGGCTGCACAGCCCAGAAGGCGCTCGGAAGGACCGGGCAGGCAGGTTGGTGCCGACCATTACAGCTGCACCCGTCAAGTGGCAGTGGGCAGCCAGCTCTTCGAAATTGAGGGCAGCATTCAGCGTGCAGTGGGCAGCGCGCACACGTACCATGCAGCTGTGCATGTGCCGGCAACCGCGGCGGCGCTGCTGGCAGCTGCGCAGGCTCAGCCCGAGGCGGCATGCCAGCCCTGCAGCCTCTCAGGCTGCGGTGAGGGCTGCACAGCCGTCACCTTTGATGCGAGCACCGCGACAGTTGCATTCAAAGCCGCGTATGCCCTGCTGGGCATCCGCGGCGGGTTCTCCGGCCCAGACCTACTGGGCTACGAGCGGCGAGCGGCGAGCGGCGAGCGGCGGCAGCGGCAGCGGGTGCAACCGGCGGCGAGGAAGAGGCTGAGGTGCGCAGCCAATGCCGCTCTTCCTGTGCTGAGCGCTCATTGTTTGCCCCGCTGCAAGCAGTGCTTGCTGGTTCCATTGCTAGCCGCTCCCGCTGCACCTGCCGCGTTGCCCCCTCCAACCCTCCGTCCAGGCCGTGCACTGCTCACCCTAACCCATTTCCCCCTGCCTCCCCAACGCTGCCCACCTGCCTACAGGAGGAGGAGGAGGGCGACGAAGAGGAGGAAGGGTGGCAGGAGGAGGAGGATGGAGACAGCGATGAAAACGAAGAGACGAGGCAGATGGCGGCTGAGCTGGCGACCCGGCTGGCAGCCAGCCAGCGCCTCGACGGCCGGGAGCGCCGCAAAGCATCAATTAAAAGCCAAGTTCAGACCATGCAGCTGGCTGACAGCAAGACTGCGTGACCTGCCCTGCCCAGCTGATGCCCAGCTGATGCGTCAGGAGGCGGGCGATGGTGTGGCAGCGGCGGCGGCGCCCCCACCGCGCCGCCGCTGCTGCCGCCCTCATCAAACGGCCCAATGTCATTCATCCCATTCACATCTCGCAGCATGAGGAGTGGCTTCAGGTGATAGAGACTGAAGGAGACGTGCAACAGTGCAGGCCTGCAGCTCGGCGGGCAGCTTGGGTGTGCGGCGGACGCCTCTAATCCTGCCTTCTCCGGCCGCCGGCAAGATGTGCGGGCAGCACACATGGCTGGCTGCTCAAAACTAGCCTGAGGGCTTTTGAGTTGGGTAATCCGCCGTTGTGGCCCTGCGCCCGCTGCGCTGCTCATCGCAGTCCCTGCATTGCTCCAACCTCTGGAGACGGCCATGAAGCGTGGCCCCTGTTCGAGTCGCACGCAAGGCACCTGGTGGTGTGCCCACTCCCGACCCCGACATGGCGCCTCTTCAAGGACTCGGTGACCGCTGCCAACGTGGACAGCGGCCATCGGCATAAGTGATAGCATCCGAGTTTGTGTGGCCTATCTGCAGAGGCTGCAAAGCAACGGTGCCCAGCTGCTGCTGCTGCCGTTCCCGACCACACCTGTTTGTTGACGCTGCCGTGCCAGCAGGCGGCCCCGCCCCTGCGCCCTGCAGTGCTGCACTAGTGCGGCCTCAGGGCTGCTGCATGCAGAATCTGCATGCGCATGCAGAATCTGGGTGCGGTTCCATGCACTCGATCGCAATTCACACTCCCTAGAGGCCAGGGTCACAGACGGCCAGGATTTGCGGGAGGAGCTGCTGCAGCAGCATGCGGACGCGTCCAAGCGGCTGTGCGCCGCCTTCGGACCGCCTTGCCCAGCGATTCATCAGAGTGCTGCTGACGTGGCACCCAAGCGTAGCATGGTCGCCCCCTCACCTCCCCTCTGCCTGATTTTCTCTTGCACCTTTCGCGCACACTGTGAGTTGTTTTTAATGTTTGAACTTGCGGAGACAGCTCTGCATGATAGAGAGCTCGCAGCGCGCCGCTGTCAACGCTGCGCCCACGCTAGGCGTTGCGTACACCGTGGCGCTGCCGCAGCTGCAGCAGGCTACCCGGGTCACAACACGCTAGTAGTACACACGCTCAAGTGTGTCAGGGAATGCGAGTCGATGCGCTGGGGTCGGCGGGCGGGGAAGCGCCGGCCAGTCAGGTGAAGCGGCATGGTTTGTATGTGGAATTCGCTGCATGTATGTATGCCCCCTTTCGTGGGGGCTTGGTGACGAATTGGCTAGGCAAGATCAGGCCCGGGGGGGGAGGGGTACTTAGGGGCTTGTGCAGCCAGCGTGATATAGGCTGGGCTGCAAACTGGAAGGGCACATGTGCAAGGGCGTTTCTGGGCGGGGGGGAAGGCATGCAGTAATACGCAGAGAAGGGCTGTGCTGAGCCGACATCGGGAGCAGTAAGAAAAAGGACAAGGTAGTAAGGGAGGGGAGGCGGGTAGTATGGAAGTGGAGACAGGGCTAGTAGAGGATATATGTAGGGAGGGAGCAAAGAGCAATAGGGACGAGGGTGAGCAGGGGCACACGGCTCTGCGTGCACCGTGCAGCAGCGCAGTCGAACGCACTCGCTCTCGGGCCCAGGCGCGCTCAGCTGGCGCGAGATGAGAGTGGCATCGCCGCACTGCAGGCCGGGCCGAGCGTGCAGCGCAACGCTGCTGCGCTGCCATGCTGGGGCAGCGCGAGGCGGCGCAGCGCGGCGGCCAAGGCTCTCGTGCCGGCCAGCGGCGCTGCCAGGCCATGCAGCAAGCGCTCAGCTGTCGAGGGGTGGTGCAGACCGGCGGCCCAGCTTCCGGTGCTGCACAGCGAATTCCACCACATCTGACACCTGCAGCAGTGGGGCAACAGGTGGACAGGCGGAGCGGCATGAGAGGAGGCGGCTGGCAGCCTGCTGTGCTTTCACCCTCCTGCACTAGCTTTCCAAGTGCTTTTCGGATGAGAGCCGCCAGACTCTTCGCAACCCACTGCCAGCCGCTCGCATCCACGCCCCCAAGGCTGTGTGCCCTACCTGCGGCAGCAGCTGCTGGGGGTGGCGCAGCACCAGCAGCGCGGCTTCTCCGCGGCTGCGGGGCGGGTGGCGGGCGTCGGGAGGGAGGTGTGGTCGGGAGGGATCACGGCCTGGCCACACGGCAAAAGTGGCACAGCCAGAGGTGGCGGTGTGCGCATGTGAGGGCCCTTGCTGTGGTTGTCCCCCCCCTGCTAGACACGCCACGGCGATTTGTCCGTGCCGACGGCCTGTGCAATCAGGCCGCTAAACCGCGGCGGCAAACCCGTGCAAATTGGCTGGGCAGACATGCAGCAGCGCACCTGATGTGCATTTGAGAATCCAGCTGTCGCAGGCGGCGCTGCGCCAGGCGGACATCCAGCTCGCTCAGAGCGGGGCAGCGCGACAGCACCGACCGCGCCTGCGCCTCGCTCATGCACAGCTGCAGCGGGCGGTGGAGCAGGGAGGGGAGGGGATCAGTCGGCAAATAATCGGCACGCACTTGGCAGGCCAGGGCATCCGTGGCAAGCTGCTGCTGCTGCTGCTGCTGCTGCTACTGCTGCTGCTGCCCATGTGGCTGACGGCAACCGCCTGCAGCACGGCTCTTCGCTCCTTGCCGCAGCGCCGCCGGCCGCGCTGGCCTGCCCCGCCGCTCCCCGCCGTTGCGCACCTCGCTCTGCAGCCATAGGCGCATGCGCTCCCGCCGGTACTGCGCCTCCATCCAGGGATACATGGTCATGGCCGCCTGCTGCCGCGGGACTTTCAAGTAGTCTGTTTTTAAATGCACAAAGCAGGGGACAGGGAGCATGAAGCACTTCAATAGTGTGAACAAAGCGAGCGACGGGAAGCACAGAAAAAGAATCGGACAAGAGGCGCAGGGTCACGGCCCAATTGGCTGAAGGCACCTCCCAGCAATTTGCAAACCGAGGCTCGGCCGAGATACAGTTCTTCGGTAAAGATCTGCGACAGATTGATGCAGGGGGGATCTGCCGCCGAGCGACGGACGCTAGCCAGCACGGCGCGCATGTGCCTGCCTCCCCGCGCCCGCACGCCGCCCTGGGGCACTTGCTGCCCCGCACACAGAACCAGCACTTTGCCACCACGTACCAAGCGGGTTGAGGTTGAAATCGCTGAGGGAGTCGAAAATTGATGCGCGCACCGGCGCGACTAGGGTTCTGGACGGCAGCCTGCGGCGGCAGCCTGCGGGGCCGCCTCCGACCACGGGCAGCTCGGGGCCGATTCTCCCGCAGCTTGACAGCTGATGCATGCCATTGGAGGCGCCGAAGCGGCCGAGCGCGCAAGCAGGCATTCCTTTACGCCCGCAAGGCCACGGCACGGCAGCCTGATGAGAAATGCTGGGCAGCCACGGAGTGTGTAGAGCGCGTCGATCAGCGGTTCGCAAGAGCTCCCAGCCAACATGAGGCACACTTTCTCATTTGCGTCCTCGCAGGCAATCGCGCGGGGCGCTTGCGGCCCCAAACCCGACCATGCGGGAATCCACAAACCCGCAGGAGGAACGACATCGAGCCGGGAAGGCTCCTGCAGCCCTGCCGCGGTCTTCCCGCCTGCGCCGCCGCCACACCTCGGCTCAAAAAGTGAAGCCGGCGCCCACATGCCTGCAGTCTGCATGCTAGCTTACAGGGGTAGATCGAGAGTTGCACGAATTGGTGTGCACGTCAAGGGTGGGCGGCCTTGCGAGATAGCGCGCCGCCCGTCAGCAAATAAAACGCCTCGGCAGCGACTCGCGGCTAGCAGGCGCACGATGAGCCCGCTGCGCCGCCGGCGCCTGCCTTTGCCGCGGTGGAGGGAGCCAGATTGATGTCCACCAAATCCTCCTGAAAACAGGAAAGAAGCATGGGGGAGTGAGCCAAACGGCAGGCCGGTTGCGAGCAGCTACAAGCAGCGACGTTGGATGTGGCGCTGCGTGGACACGGAGCCATCACCACGAGGCAACGCCCCTCCCCTCCTGCCGCTGCCTGCCTGCAAGACCCCAGTCAAGTACACTGCTGCCACACCTGCTTGTTAGCCGACATGTCCGCCATGCCCGGAAGCGCGGCAGCAATCTTGCGGAAGAGCGCCTGGCGGCAGGCAGGGGGGCAGAGGGGGACTGAATGGGTGATGAGGCAGGACGAACGTGGTCTGGGTGCCTGATGTGCCCGAGCCCATTGTGATTGCTCAGTGCATGCAGTCGCGTGAGTGATGATAACTCATGCAGTCTTACCACACACGCGTTGATAATATACTGTGTGAATGTATGAACGAGAGCCAGCTGAAGGAATGTATGAATGAAAGAACCGAGGCCCGTGCCAGCGCACCTTGATGTTGAACCCCGCCTTGGCGCTCGTCTCAATGAACATGACTGCCAGCTCACGTGCCTTGGCGTCGCCCTCCTCTATCGACACCTGCAGGAGGGTGGGTGGGGGCGTGGGTGGGGTGGGCTGGGTGGGCTGGATGGGTGGTGGGGAGTGCTGAGGACAAGAGGGGGTAGACATCTACGCAGGCGCTCAGACACCTCACTACGGCGCCCTCCCCTGTTAACGCCTGCAGGAGGCAGGGGGGACGTGCAGGAGCAGCCACAGGATGGGCGTGGCTGTACAGCCAAAGCAGCGTGCCGCGCGTCGCTGCGCATCCACGATCTCGCTGCCTACACCTTGCGGGCTACATCACTGCCGCCCTGCCTGCGTTTCGGCAACCCACCTGCCGCTTGTCCACCAGGTCCGTCTTGTTTCCAACCAGCACAATGATGACGTCGCTGCCGCGCTCCGCGCGCACCTCCTCCACCCACCGCTGGATGTTGAGGAACGACTGCCGGCCTGTGGGCGGGCGCAGGGTAAAGGGTAAAAGGCAGGATCGTGGTTCGAAGTCCGTGGGCAAAGGGAGAGCCAAGCAGTTATTCAACCCGCTCCGCCGGATGCCGAGGAAGGGCTGCCTGCGGGCAGGGGCGCAGCCATGCACACGCCGCGACTGCCGTCGACGCACCGCACAGCGCTGCGCGCTGCTCTGCCACCACGCAGACTACATGTACGTACGCAGGCAGGCGGCGCACGGCTGCAGCAACTGCTACAATCAACACTCACTGGTCACATCGTACACCACCACTGCCACTGAAGAGTCTCGGATGTACGAGGGGATGAGCGAGCGGAAGCGCTCCTGCCCCGCCGTGTCCCTGCAGGGCAATTGGAGGAGCCCCGGCGCGAGCGGGCAGTGAGCAGGTGCGCCCGGTGTGCGGACGCCACGCCGCGCCGCGCGCGTGCGTGCGCGCGCCCCTCGGCGCGGCCGCGGGCAAGGCAGGCAAGCCCGCCGCCCCGCCTGCAGCACTGTCGCGTCCCAGCTGACACATGCACGCACCACAGCTGCAGCCGCACGGTGCGGTCCTCAAGGTACATCGTCTTTGACAGGAAGTCGATGCCAATAGTGGCCTGTGGGCGGACGAGACGCGGGCGCAATGTGTGAGAAGACGGCGGAGGGGGGCAGTGCACAGCACGGGGCGGCATGTGGCACGGTGCGGGCACGGCACTGCCCCTCGACCACAGAGAGAAGGGTTCGCCAGGTGGAACGCGCCTGGTACGTTGTGTCGAATTTGTCATACATGAAGCGAGTGATGATGGAGGTCTTGCCGACAGACTGGTCTGCACCACGGGATTGTGCAAACGCAGCATGTGCAACAAGTTGGGACGCGGGAGCAAGCCGCAGCAGCGGCGACGGCTGTCGGCTGGGCTCCTGTGCCAGTGCACCGCGCCGCCGCCGCTGCTGCTGCTGGTCGCAGCCGCCACTGCTGGTGCAAAGTATGCTGCCGCCGCTGCTGCTCCCGTCCACCAGTGCTGCTGTTGCTGCCGCTGCGGCTGCTGCTGTCGACCAGTGCTGCTGCCGCCGCTGCCGCTCCTGCTGCCCACCAGTGCTGCTGCCGCTGCCAGTGCTTTCTTGCTGCTGGCGCTTGAACCACGCTGCAGCACCCACCCACCTCCCAGGAAGACCAGTTTGTATTTGGCTAGCGCTGTTGTGCTGCAGGGGGGGGGTGAAGAGTTGGCAGAGTTGCGCTTGGAACGCCGCATGGCCAAGCTACGATCGAGGAACGCTTGCAGCTGAAAGCAACTGCCGTGCCTGTTGCTGGTTTGCATGGCCGTGCAGCGGTTGCAACTGCTCGAGACGAGCGCAGAAGCAGGTGAGTTACGCGGGTGCGTTGGCGGTGCCAACAGCTGTGGCCGCCTGCAGCGTCGACGTGGCCGTGCGCGTGCTGCTCGCCGTGCATGGGCGCAGGTGTGCGGCCATTGGGCTGCCAGGTAGCACGCCGTCCTCCACAACGACGCACACACGTGTGCGCCGCTGCACAGACCTCGCTGCGCCATGCCCAACAGCCAACGGCGAACGGCGTCGGGTGGCGGCGCCTGCCACCTTCGGCGACACACGGCGCCCTGCGCACCTGGCCGCCATCTTGTCCGTCTGCTGCCTGACTCAAGTCGCCACAGGGGCGGCTGCGCAGTGCGCCGAACGTTCTGCCCGCCGCGACTCTAGGAGCGACTTCAAGCCGTGAGCCTGCTGGCGCACGTCGGGGCAGCTGCTAGCTACCGGCTGCCGCAACAGCTGAGACCACGCTGGCGCCTCCTGCGCTCTCCCCGCCGCTCGAAGCAGAGTCTGTTGCGCAGCTGCAGGCGAAGCGCGCGCCTGGAAGCCTGCTACGACGTGTGGATGCGTAGGGAAGCGTGGGGCCAGCCGGGCGGCAGTCGATCACAGTGTCTGGGTGGCGGTGGCGGTGCCGCTGCTGCTGCGCCTGCTGTCGGCGGGCAACGTGCGTGCGTGCGAGGCTGGGCAGAGCCGTCTCACAGGGTGTTGCCAGATATGGAGTTCTGTCCTTCGAACGCGCCTGCGAACATGCAACAACAGCAGAGCGTCGGCGCTTCTGCACACTGCCGCTTCTGCACCGCCGCTACGCTCCGTCCTCGACTGCCACCTCGGCGTGAGCCTGTCTGGTGGCACCCAGCAGTGCAGCTGCCATGCAGCGATGCCGACAAGTCAGCAGGATGCACATTGACTACAGTCAGGGCATTGATCGGCCACGCAGCATCGACTGCCGGTGGTCCTGTCGAACGGTCGACGCCGCACGCCCGCCGCCCGCGCTTTGCAAATCAAGGTGCCCTTTCCCACGGGGGCCCTCGCGTGCATTGCGCGCTCGACACCCCCAGCGTTGCCTAAGACGCCATTGGCTCTCTCCCGTCAAGTCCGCTCTGCCACTGGCGTCACGTGTGGAGGGCGGGAAGCGGCTTGAGCGGCCTTGCCCAGCTTGCACCCTCGCAGCTGGGCTGCAGGGGAGCATATCAAGCTGTCAGGGGCGCGGCGCGATCCGCGGCAGCCGCCACCGCCCGTCCCGCAGCGGCGGGCGGCGCAGCACCGCGGCAGGGGGCCACCCTGCTGCCGAACTGGCTGAGCGACTGTTCAGGCTCAGCCTCCATGGACGTGGCATACTGGTGCTACATCCTGCTGGGGTGAGCGCACCGTCGGGACAGCGCCAAAGAGCCTCCCCTGGTGTGCCGCTGCCGCTGTGTTGCGGCCAACGCTTTGCACCCTCACCTTCCTTGCGGCTGCCTGGCCTGCTGCCTGCTCGCCCTGACGGCGCAGGTGCGGCTACCTGTTTCCATGGTTTGCCCTCATCACTGCCGCTGACTACTGGGAAATGCGGTACCCGGTGAGCGGGGGGGGGGCAGGTGCCGACTGCCACCGCGAGGGCGTCACTAAGTGGGATTGGCTCCACCTCAATTTCGCCATCCTACCGCGTTCCTCACTCGTCTCCCCCTCTCCACTGAGGTGCTCATCCCCTGCTCCCCTCGCAGGGTCGCCATATGGATCGCCTGCTGACCGCCTTTTACCTGCCAGCCAACCTGCTGGCCGTGACAACCATGGTGGCGTCGCACGGCAGGCTGGGGGCGCGGCTGCGGGTGGTGGGCGGCTTCCTTGGCTTCGCTGCTGCAATAAGCGTGGTGGCGGTGGTGAGCCGGGGTGCTGCCCTGGGCAAGCGGCAGTCGGGTTGTGCGACCTAAAGGCAGCCGGAGCCGCGCGGCTGTGTAAGCACCTGCTCTGCCATTGCTCGGTGACCGACTTGGCGCTGTCCCAGCCACCCACGCTCCCCCACCCTCCCACCCACCCACCCACCTCACAGCTGGGCTCTGTTTCTTCAAGCCCCTACACCATGCACATATGCTCGACAAGTGAGGCCACAGGGCTGGTTTGGCCTCCACAGCCGCTTCACCAGCAGCAGCCTGGGCGCGTGCAACGCGTGTTGCCTGGGGGCATCTGTGTCGACAGGTTTCCTGTGGTTAGACAGATGTAAAGCACTAAAAGGAAAGGAAAGGGGCCTGCGTACCACGCTCTGAACTGCAGCCCATTGATCCCCCACACCCCTGCACCCCTCTGCAACCACCGCAGGCGTGGTGATATGCGGCCTGTGTGATGGCGCTTTGTCTGGCGCGCTGTTTGGGGAGGCGGCCATGCTGGCGCCGCGCTTCTCGCAGGCAGTGATGGCGGGGACGGCGGTGTCGGGTGAGCAGCGCGGGGTGGTCTATGCACGGCTTGCAGGCGGTGATGGCGGGGCCGGCGGCGGCGCGTGAGCAGAGCAACGGAGGGGCAATCTACGCTTGTCCCTCGTGCAGCTTGGCAACTCGTGAGTACGCTGGCTGGAAGGGCCCACTGCTGCCTCCTTTGCCTGCCCTTGCTGACGAGCAAACTCCGCCTCCACCTTCACCAGGCGTGACGGTATCCCTGCTTCGCATGCTGACGAAAGCGACGCTGCCGGGCACCCCCGCCGGCATCCGCCAGTCGGCGGGCCTCTACTTTGCCGTCGCGGCCTGCGTCTGCCTCGCCTGCGCCGCGGTCCACTCCTGCGTGCTGCCGCGCCTGGGCGTCGTGCGGCGGCGGCGCAGCGCCATGCTGGCGGCGGCACTCCTGTTAGACCCCACAGATGAAGAGCTGGCAGCGGGCGGTGCACTCAACCCTCGGCTGCCCGCGGTCGCCACCGAGCGCGCCGGCACGCCGCCGCCGTGGGGGCCAGACGAGATCCAGCTCACCCCTCTGGGGTCCCCCACACGTGCCCTGGCCTGGCCCCGCCCCCAGGCAAGCCTACCGCTGTCCCCGGAGAGCCTGTTTGCCGGCAAGTGGTCCTGCGCATCCTCCGCCACCCTAGCAGACTTTGCCGCCGCGCCGCGCGCCGACGCCTGGCGGGCCTCCGCCGCCCCCGACGACCCCTGGCGCCCCTCCCAAGGCGCCCCCTCCCCGGAAATCCTCTTCCAAAGCAACTGGTCCGAGGCCTCGTTCTCTGCCCGCCAGCCGCCCTCTCCCGTGGCCTGGCAGCCGCCTGTGGGCGCATGCCCCTCCCCGGCCTTCATGTTTTATTCCCACTGGGCCACAGCCGCTCCCCCCGCCAATCCCTGGGACCCGCCACCTGGCGCCCAATCCCCAGAGTCTCTCTTCGAGAGCAAGTGGTCGGTGTCCTCTCAGGCAGGGGGAGACCCCGAACCCTCCACCCCCGAGCACGCACGCCCGCTGCTGCACCGCCCCGCGGCGCGCCGCGCCGGCGCGCCCCTGCCGGTCGTCACTCTCGCGAGCCTGAGCCTCGGCGAGCTCGGCACCGGGGGGGTCTTCTGGCGCATCTGGCCCATGGCCCTCTCCAACATGCTGCTGTTCACGTGCGTGCGCTGGTGTTGGGGCTCGCTGGTGGGATGCTGCGCACGCTGTGCTGCGCTGTGCGCGAGGCTGCCATCAGTGCTAAAACAAGCGATCAGCAGTGCAAGGCTCTGGCTCCCCTTCCTGCCAACATTCTCATGTTGCTGCCATCGCGCCCGTGTGCAGCGTCACCCTCTCCATCTTCCCGGGCGTGCTGGTTGAAGACCTGCACTCTGCTGTGCTGGGCTCCTGGTTCGCAATACTGCTCATCACATCGTACAATCTGGGGGACTGGGCGGGAAAGACGCTGCCCGGTTGGGATGCGCTGCGCATAGAGTGAGTGTGGCGGCGGCTGGGCAGCGGCGGGGCGGGCAAGGCGGTGCGCACGGGTCAGTGCAGCAGCGCACAGGGCGCTGGGCGCGCAAGGCGCTGCCCGGATGGGCCGCGCTGCGCATTGAGGCAGTATTGGTATTCGTACTCGTAAAGGGTGTGATGCTTGCTTTACAATTGACCAGCCGCATGCGGGGCTGCTGTGTGTCTGCAACCTACATTATGCTCCCTCTTCTTCTACCGCCGTCCATGTACAGTATGCCCCCTGCCCCCCATCCCCTACCCGCAGTAACGCCGGCGCCATCCTGTTGCTGTCCCTGCTGCGCGCGCTGTACGTCCCCGCCTTCCGCCTGGCCGCCGTGCGCCAGCTGGCAGCACCCTCTGTGTTCGCCCTGGCCGTCACCCTCGGCCTCTCCAACGGGTACCTGCTCAGCTGCAGCATGATGCGGGGCCCGGCGTGCGTGCCCCCAGCTGTCGCCCACCTGGCGGGCAACATGCTGGTACTGTTCATGGTACTGGGGCTGTGCGCCGGCGCCGCCTGCTCCTTCCTCTGGCTCCTCTTCCCGCTGCACCCTGCTGGCGGGGGGCGCTGAATGGCGGCCTGCGTGGCTGTTGCGAGACTCCCGCCTGTGGTGCCTCCCGCAACGACGCTCCCATGCGACAGCATCTGGGTAGCGCCTCGGCGTGTGCCCTGCTTGCACCCACCGTCACGATTGCACGCCGCCCCAACGCCCCCTCCGGGCAGCGCCCAGCGCTCTGCTGCAGCACGTTTCGATGCATGCTCGAACAGGCGGCTCCACCCGGGCATGCCCTCTGCTCACCTATCTTTTGAACGCCCCCAGGGCCCTCCTTCCTACATGCCCTTCCCTTTGTTGTGTTGTACGCCAGCCTGCCTCACGATCCCTTATTGTTTCTCCTCCTAGTTCTGCATCTGCACCCACCTGCATCCACCAGCCGCCGCTGATCACCCCAACGCCTGCTGCATCCCCCCCCCCCCCCCCCCTTGATTTTCCCCCGTCCGGCGTCCCCACTTTCTGCGCCCCCGACGACTCCCCCCCACAATGCCTTCAAGCCAAGCACATGCCAACCTCCACGCACTCGCATGTTGTGCGTTTGCGGTCCAGCACGAACAAACCAGCGCATGCATTTCCCACACACATGCACTGTAAAGCCTTCACTCTTGACCCACCACAAGTAATAGTTGCGGCAGTGAGCCAAGCCCAGCGCCAGAGCTGGCACAGCCCACCCAATGCCGCCCTGCCTGTGCAGCAGCCTGCCTCTTCCTGTTTGCCAGCAGGCGCAGAAGTTCCATTCACGTTGTGTGAATTGATGGTGCACCTCACTTCTCCAATCGGGGGGGCGCTTACACGAGCGCTGCTGCCGCGGCAGCCAGCCGCACGCACGCAGGCAAGGCATGAAATGCAGAGGGAGCGGCCTCCCTGGCAGAGGTCAGGCACAGGCAATGGCAGGGCTGGGCCAGGGGGTAGGCCAAGGGTTGGGCTGGAGGAATGTCGGGAGGAGGGCTATCGCAGCGCAGGGGGGCTGCCATGGCGCCGGCCCAGCGCCGCTGCCGCACCACGCCCGTGGGGCCAAGTTACGGTGCGCTCAGGTTGGGTCACAGGGGAAGTCAATGAGGGGCGGCAGCAGCAGCGGAGAGGTGGAGGTGCAGGCGCGCAGCCGTCGCTGGCGTGCCGCTGGGCAGGAGGGGCACGCGAAGAGGCTGCCAGGCATTGCCGGGAGGGGCTAGAGCGGCGTGAAGGCCCTCCATTGGAGAGAAGGCGCCGCTGGAGGCACGGCGCGCCCTGCCCCAGGCCAGCCCTGCAGCAGCTCGCCCAGCAGCTGGGGCCGCGCGCGCGCCGCCCGGGGCGCCGCAACCACGCGCAAGGGCCACGCTCGGGGGGCCGCCAGGGCGGCGCTCAGAAGCGGAACTCTGGCTCGCAGTCCATGGACCACAAGAATTTGGTGAGCAGCGACTTGTTGAACACGCGCTCGATGGGCACCTCGTTGCGCTTGCACCTGCGCGGCACAAGGGAGGCGGTCGTGCACGCTGCATGCAGCTGGCCCTGGAGCTGCTGCCGTAAGCCCTCGCCATGCCGCAGTCAGGCTGCGGTCGCTGCTGCAGTCGCTGCTGCTGCTGCCCCCTGCTGTGCATGCTTTCACGCCCCCGCTCACCACGCCACGGTGATGCGAGGGTCCAGATAGTTGATCTTGGAGGTGCCCAGCGCCACCGTCTTGAGGTCCTCCTTGACCTGCATCAATCGAAGGATTGCAGGACGTCCAGGTTTCATGGAGAAAGCGTGCGGCAACAGGCTGGCAGGCCCGCGCGTACACAGCCCGGCAGCAGCTAGCAGGGAGGCGCACTTGCGCCGTGCCGTGCGAGCCGTCGCCGGGCCGGATGGAATGCGCGGGGTGAGCAGGAGGGGGGAGGGGGCACTCCCCGCCGCGTTGACGCGCGGCATGCACGTGCATGCATTCAGCAGCGCGGCAGCAGCAGCACGGCCCGAGGCACTCACCGCCGCGTTGATCTGCATCTTCTCGAGCTGCACCTTCTTCTGGTCCAGCTTCCGCCGCACCGAATCCTCCTTGACCACCTTGCCTGCAAGCAGGCGGAAGGCCAGGGTTTGCGCCTCCTTTGGTAACACAAACGGATGCAGCAGCTGCCGCCACGGCAGCAGCAGCGGCGGGCAGCAGCGGCAGGCAGCAGCAGCAGCAGCAGCCGGGGGCGGCGACCCACCGTCCTTGTCTTTCGCCTCTTTCCCTGCCTTGAACAGCTTGAGGTACCCTTGCAGCTCCTGTACGGTGCAGGGGGGGGGGGGGGAGCAGTCAAGGCACGACAGGGGCAGCAGCACCACATCAGCGGCAGCGGCGGCGGCGGCGGCGGCGGGCCTCACGTGGATTTCGTCGTGCAGCGCCGTCAGCTTCTCCTTCATCTTCTCCATCTGCCCCTCGTGACCCTTGGGCACCGACCGCTGATGGTTGCACAGGATGGCCACCTGCAGGAGGAGCAGGGGCGTGGATGGTTCGGGCTGGTGAGAGGGCGAGGTGCAGGAGGGACGGGGCATCGACCGCCGATGGTTGCACGGGCCGGCAACCATAGGGGTGCACAGGGCAAGATGTTAGCTGACCCCAACCTTGCAGACCTCTCCTTGCACTGTACTGGGTGCGTGTTGTACAATGCATTGTACAAACCGTACTGCGTGCCGGCCTCACCTCCTTGTTTGCCCGGTTGTACTCTGCCTGCTTGCCATCCACCGTCGACTCCAGGCTTTCGTCCGCCAGCAGGCGGTCCAGGGTGACCGAGGCGTTGTAGGTACGGAACACCTGCGCAGGGGGAGCGCTTGCTGAGAGCCGTGTGGGAGGATGCAGTGCGGGGTGGCAGGGCGCGCACGCATGTGCAGCAGCGGCAGCAGCAGCAGCTACGTGGCGTGACTTCAGCTGAGCGGTGGGGAGTGTTGATGGCACAGCCCATCCAAGGGGCCCTTTTGTGGAGAGGCAGGGATGCGGGCGCTGCACACACACTGGCAGGCGTGCACTCATTAGCAGCGCTGCTTGCAAGTGAGCATGCACAACAGGGCACGCGCCTTGACAGAGAGCCCGTCCATCAGTTCCTTCAGCCGCACGTTCAAATCTTGGGCGTCGAAGCACTCGAACAGCTGGTCCCCCTCCTTCTTGGCTGCATTGAAGGGAGCCGCAGCGTGGCGACATGTGAGGGAGGGCGCCAGAGAGCGCAGTGAAGCGGAGGGTGCCAGAGAGCGTATGAGGTGAGGGCACAGAGAGAGCAGGCAGCAAGCCGCTCGACAAGGGCCTCTTCGTTCCTTGAGGGCATGGATGCAGGCGGGAGCGGGCTCTGGGTCCACGGGCGGCCCAGCCAGCCCGCCACGCCATGGCATGCTGACACCTCTGCGCCTGCAGCCCAGCCACCACGGCCGAGCCTCTCGGCCCCCTGCAGCCCCAAGCAGCCCCAAGCCACACTCACGCTTGCCGCTGGCGTTTTCCCGCATGAACAGCGCAATGTTGTCAAACACCTTCTTCTCTACCTTTGGGGAGGAAGGCAGGGGAGGAAGGCAGGAAAGACACATTTGTGCAGCCTGCCACAGATGCGACCATGGCATGCAGAACCTTGGCAAAGCCAGCGGTACAACGGGAAGCGCTGTACAGCAGCTGCCGCCGCGTCCACCCTCACGGTGCGGCAGCCCTGGTGCCAGCGGCGGTGCCCCCAGGGGGAGAGGCTCACTCACCTCCACCGTGTTTTCGTAGCGGATGGAATCTTTACCCAGGAAGTCGAACTTGATGCTGTGGGGCGCCACGCACTCCACGTTCTCCACCTGGAGATGAGGAAGGGCAGGGAAGGGGTGGGAAGGGGTGGGATGCACATGCAGCAGCAGCAGCAATAATGGCGGCGGCCAGCAGCAGCGCATCTGCAGCAGCGCCGGCAGCAGCAGCAGCAGCGACGTGTGCCGTCGCGTGCAGCAGCAGCGCTTGCTCCCCCGGCCCACCTTGAGGGTGCAGCAGCCCACTGTGTCGGCCTCGTCCTCGTCCTTCTCGTGGCCGGCACGCAGTGCCAGCTTGTCGATGAAGTACAGAGCTGTGGCCATCTGTGGGGGAGGGGAGAGGAGGGGAGGGGAGAGAAAGGGGACAGCACCCCGATCAGCCGCAGGGCAGGGCGGGGTGGGGGGGCAGGCTGCGCTCCCCTGTGTGCACAGCTGAACCCAGCGCGGCCCCCGAGCAGCGCTCGTCCGCACCTGCCGCTCCGCCCGGTCGCGCGCCTCCCAGTTCTTGGTGTAGGTGGTACGGATGTCGTCGATCTTGTCCTTCAGCTTGCGGGCCTTCTCGTACCTGCAAGTGAGCAACGAATCAAACAACCGCAACCAACCGGTCGATCAGGTCCCGCGAATCAACATTGCCCGCCAGCGTGCGAGCCTGCTCAGCGCATGCAGCACAGCACGCGGGGCAGCACAGCGTGCAGGGCAGCGCAGGATCAAAGTCCGTCCCCGCTGCCAAAGCCCAGCCAGTGCCTGCTGCCACCACTCGCTGCCGCCGCTGCTCCGTCAGAGGGAGGGAGGGAGGGGGCACGGGTGCGGCGCTGCCCCACCCCCCGCTCACTTCTGCTGGTCGCTCTCCGCCTTCCAGGTGGAGTTGGCAGCCAGGAACACATACCTGCGCAACGGAAGGGTGGGAGGACACAGGGTGGATGTGGGGACACCGGGCGACGTTTCGAGGCAGCAGCAGCAGCAGCAGCAGCAGCAGCAGCAGGGAGGGAGCGCGACCAAGCGCGCCGACGGCCGCCGCGCAGCAGCACCGCTTGGCATGTTGCGGCAATGTGTGTGTGGGTGGGGGTGGGCGGGCAAAGGCATCAAGTAGGGCATGGCACGTCAGATCACAGCACAGCGTGGCGCAGCACAGCGTGCGCAGCGCTGCACGCACTTGTATTCCTTGGTGTTGACGGGGTCCCGCCAGTAGGCCAGCCACGTCACCGTCTTGTCGTGCCGCACCTCCTTCCAGCTCTGGCCTGCAGGGGCCCAGCGGACGTCGGCGACGAAGGGCACGGTGGCAGCAGCAGCACGCCAGCTCCCAAGCGCTGCCCGTCCGCTGCGCAAGTTTCCTCCTCCCCTCCCCCCCCCCCCCCCCCCGCCCACACGCACACACACCACCATAAACACATACACACACACACACACACACACACACACACACACACACACACACACACACACACACACACACACACACACACACACACACACACACACACACACACACACACACACACACACACACACACACACACACACACACACACACACACACACACACACACACACACACACACACACCACCGCACGCACCCGGGAAGGGGTGCGCCGGCACCGGCTCCCCCTCTCCAATGTTGATGGTGATGTCTCGGGGATAGATGCGCTTCTTGATGCGCCCCATTTTGGGGTGCTCCCCCCGCCCCCGGAACAGCCCGGGGGGCTCCACCCGGAAGTTGCCCACCTGTACGAGAGGGGAGCGCGTGGGGGGAGCGGGCAGCGGAGAGTCAGTCGGTCGGACCAGAGCTGCGCAGCGAGACTGCAGAACAGACACAGGCGGGGTCCACACGGACGTTGCCCACCTGCACGAGAGGGGAGCGAGTGGGGGGCAGTGGAAAGCATGAGGGGTTGGTAGAGGTGCACAGCGGGACTATTGGAGTGGCTAGGGGGGGATCCACCCGGAAGTTGCCCACCTATATGAGAGGCGAACCAGTGGGGGAACACATGAGGCAGCGGCGGAGGCAGCACAGACGACGGCAGCGGCAGCGGCGGCAGAAGCTTCGTCGGCGGCGGCGGTGCACGCCCGGCTCCTCTGGCGGCGGCGGGCAGCACGCAAACGCGGCAGAGGCGGCAGCAGGCTGCACACCGATGACAGCAGCCAGCCCACCTGCTCCTTCCGACCGTCCACCATTGCAAACTTGTATTTTGTCTCCTTCTCATCCCGCTCGCGCTTTGCAGCTTCCTTCTCCTGCAACGTTCGACGGAGCCAAAGGGGAGCATGCGGGCGGCGCGTCAGGCACACGGGCGCCGGGTGTCAGGCACAGCGCTGCTGCTGCTGCTGCTGCGCCGTAGCGCACGCAGCGGCAAAGGCGCCGCCTTGCCACGCCCCTTTTACCTACTGCTAGCACACCATCAAGCGGGCGACAGGGGCTGCAGGCAGCGGAACGAAGCACCCTGCAGGGCAGACGCGGGTGGGCGCTCACCTCCTTGCTCAGCTGCTTCTTCTTTTCCCGCTCCGCCATGTGCCACTCGTAGATGGGGGTGAAGTCGCACCTGCCAGGGGTGCCGAGGGGGCGCCAAGGGGGTGAGAGGGTGCCAGGTGCGGGGAGGGGGCACGTCGCTGGGCAACACGAATGTCGGGCAGGGATGCCGCGGTGGAGGGCAGGGGCTGCCCAGACCCTCGAGTGGGGGGTGCAGGGATAACAGCCCAATACGGCAGCGCGCGCCTGCTTGCCCGCAGTCCCGCCACACGCGCCTGGCGACCCCTGGCTGCTGCAGCCCTGGTCGGCGCAACCCGACGCTGCCCCCAGCCGACCCCTGCTCAGCCTCTCCCCCGCAGCCTCCCTCTCGTCGGCAGTCCCCCCCCTGCTCTCACTTGTCCAGCTTCTTGATGACGTGGTTGGGGCCCAGCACCTCCTTGAAGCCTTCCCAGAAGTTGTGGAGGAAGGTGGGCTTGTTCATGTAGTCTGCGGCGGGGGCGGGGCAGGGTACCAACACATGTTTGTGATATAAAATAAAAAGGATGTATTAGAAAGGTGGGCTTGTTCATGTAGTCTGCGGCGGGGCAGGGGGCACACAGACCCGTTTGGTGGTTGGTTGGTTGGTTGCTCAGGTCGTACGTTTCAACGACTGGTGGGCTTGCTCATGCAGTGTGCGGCAGGCAGGGTGCAAACACATGTTTGTGAGATAGGAAGGATGTGCTGTGGGGGTGCTGCGTGAGGGGGACCCACTTCGTGCAGCCCTGCTAACCGGGAGAAGCAGCGGTGCGCCGTCCTGGTCAGCCTGCCTGGCAGCCAGCCATACGGACCCACTGCGGGCAGCGCCTGCCTGCCCGCCCGCCTGCCTGCCAGCTGTCGAGGGCGACTCCATGCATGCTGCCACACAGCAGCCGCGTCGTGCACGCTGCCACAGCTGCAGCTGCGAGCTCGAGGGTAGCAGCCAAGCGATGTGCCTACCCGTCTCCTTCATCACTGCGAAGAAAGAGGCGACCTCCTCCTGCTCCGCCGTGAGGTCCACGGGCACGCCGTCATACAGCATCTTCACGCTGCAAGCGGAAGGGAAGGCACGGAAGGAGGGGCGTGGAGGCAAGAGGTGGGGGCAAGGGAGGTCGGCGATCTTGGGGAGTGGGAGATGGCGTGACAGCCGGCACTGCCGCACCACCACCACAAACCCCATCCTGGCCTTTGGCATCATAAGGCAGGCCCTGTCGACGCCCGCACCCGGCTGCCCCACCGCCATCCCGCCGCCAACCCAGCCGCTCACCCGTGCGACTCGTATTCTGGAGGGAACAGCACGCCCGCGTGGCCCAGGCTGTCCCACATCTTCTGCGGTCAGGGAAGCCAGGGGGTGCGAGGGGCGAAGGGGAGAGACGGTGAGCGTAGAGGCTGGGGGGGGCATGGCCGGCTGGCATTCCTTGCCTGCTGAGATCAAACAGGGGGCGCTGGTGGGACGCTGGAGCAAGGCTGAAGGAAGGCTGAAGGCTGGCAGCACTGCTGCCCTCCTGCTGCCCGCCTGCCCCGTGGCACAAACCACACCGCCTGCGCCCTTGCCACCGCCCCCCTGCCGCCGCCGCACCTTGCCGGTGCCGCCGCCCTTGGCGCGCTTCGAAGACCGCTCCGGGCTGCCGCCCGCCGACGACTCGCGCGGCTTGCGCTTGCGCTCCACTTTGGGCTTCGCGCTGCTCCCTCCCTCTGCCTTGACCTTCTTCACTACCGGCTTCTTAGCGGCTGCGGGGCAGGAGAGGGTGGGGCGTGGGGACAGGGTTCGAGGGCGGCAGGGGCGGGGGCCGCGGCGGTTGGCGGTCGGTTGGGAGCTGCTGCCGCGGCGGCCGAAAGGACAGTTGAGCGCTCAGCCGCTCAGCTCCTCACACGACTTCACGCTGCCCCCTGCCGAGCAGCTGACGCGCATGGCCCCCGCTGCACCCAGGCTCACATGACACCGGCTTGCCGGCCTTGCGTTTGATCAAAGGCTGGTCGTCGTCGGAGTCTGAGCCGCTGCCCGCCGCGGCTGCCGCCGGCTTGGGCTGCGGCAGCTGCGGCTTGGGCTTGGGCTTCGGCGGCGCCAGCGGCAGCTCCACCGCATCATCTAGCAGCTTGGGACGCTTCGGGATGAGCGGCTTGCTGGCGGGAGGCGCCGCCGGCTTGGAGGGCCCCGCACCGTTGCCGCCCGCCGCCGGCTTGGCCGCCGGTTTCGCCGGTGCTACTGCTGCCGCGTGCTTGGCAGGCGCTGGCGCCGGCGCTGCTGGCTTGCGAGCCGCCAGGGGGGCGTCGTCGTCGCTGTCGCTGTCGCTCACCACCTGGCGGCCGTGCAGGTGGGCGGCGCCCGCGGTGGGCTTGGTGGCGGCAGCGCCGTTGGTGGCGGCGGTCCCAGCGCCTGCTGCTGAAGGCGGCCGGCCCGCGCCATTGGCATGAGGGGCCGCGCAGTTGCCACCTGCGTGCGTCGCAGCCGAGGGGCCGCTGCTCGGGGCAGGCAGAGTTGCCACCTGCCTGGCTGCCAGCGGCACGTCGTCTTCGCTGTCCGACATCCTGCTTGGCGGGAGAAAGCCTGCACTCCGCTACTAAAGCTTGGGATGCGCCAGAGCGTGCTCAGGCCGAACGGGCGGCACCCGCGACAGAAGTCCCCAAGCGGGCTCCCGGGGCGGCTGGGGCGTCTGAGCAAGCTGCGGGCGATGCACAGCGAACGATGATAGCGGGCGGCGAGGCGGGGCTCGCGAGAAAGAGCGCGGCGTTCCAGCGCGGCCCGGCTTTCCATTTCGCCCGCGCGATCGCGGCTTCCATGCATCATCCCTATGTTTGCATCGTGATCACCAGCTCTCGCTTGAGCGCATACCAAGCCAGCGGGACCGCACGGCCACTCCCGCCTCACCGAGCTGGTCCCTGCTCTCCCCGCCCTCTGCCTTCGCTCTGGTAGCTTTCAGACACACCCATATGCAGAACTGTGAATGCGCATAACGGTGGCGTGCCTGGGGGCCGACTCTGCGAGGCGACGCTGTTGGGCGGCGACGGCCTTGCGCCAACCGACAGCGCCACTCGCTTTCCATTGTTCACCAAGGTTTGAGGCATGCTCAGGGTAGTTTACAGGCAAGCACAGCGATAGTACAAGTTTCCGGGATCGCGATCAAACCATGTGGGCTGCCTCTGCCAGGCTCCTGCCGCGACCGCTACCTGTCGCCGCTGGTGATGCGCTCTACCGCCGCGTGACGCGCCGCGAGCTCGGCGGCCTGCGCCTGCAGCTGCGCCAGCCGCTGCTGCTGCGCCCCCATGTCCTCCACGCAGAGCGGGTCGCTGACCAGCCGCCAGTCCTGCGTCAGGTCGCTGCGCTCGCGCCGCGCCCGCTCCCGCGCCGCCTTGGCGGCCGTGAGTTCGGCGCGCGCCTCCCCAAGCGCTGCTTCGGCCGACTCCAACGCCGCGGCACGCGCCTGCCTGTCCTGCTCACAAAAGTGCAGCTTCTCTTGTACGTGCGCGGTGATCTGCGGGGGCGCAGCGGAGGGCAGGGGTGGCGAGTAGGGCGGCTGTTGCAATTCGCTTCGCGCGGCGTGCAGCTGTCGCTGCCTGCAGGCAGGGGGGAGAGGTGTTGCGGGCTCTGCCACCGGGCACGTGTGCGAGCGTTTCACCCTGACGCCTGCCTTGCCCACCCGCCTCCCTGCAAGCTAGGAGCGAGCACTCCACTGCCCCGCCAGGGCACGCCGCAAGCGCTCACTGCCCTACCACACCCACCACCCTTGGCTGCCGCCCCGCTGCCCTCCAAGCCTCCTTGGCCTGCTGCTCGCCGCCCACCCACCTGCACCGTCGTCACCAGCTTGCCCCGCAGCTTCTCCACCTCTGCGCCGCGTGCCTCCCGCTTGGCAGCCAGCGCCGCGTTCTCGATGCGCGTCTGCTCGAAGTCCACAAGGTGCAGCCCCTCGGCGCTCAGCTGGTCTGCCTCCTTGAGCCGGCGCTCCGCCGCCGCCAGCTGGTGCGTCAGGCGGGCGCAGCCAGCGCGCAGCATGCGTCCGTCCTCCACTGCTGCCGCGTCGGCGGCGAGGAAGTGCCTCACCGCGCGGTCGGGCAGCGCAGCGCGCACCTGCCCAGCTGCTGCAGCACGCGCCGCCGCTGCGGAAACGTCGGATACAAACGAGCGCAGCGCCGCACGCTGTGTTGACGCCGCTGCAGTGGCCGCCATGGCGCGCGCGCGCTCTGGCACCAGCGCCGCCTTGGCCGCCTCGGCCGCCGCCTCTCGCTGCGCCACCAGGCGGCTCAGCTGCTGCAGGGCCAGGAGGTAGCGCTGCTCCTCGTCCTCGCTCACCGCACGGCCAGCCTCCTGCAGCGACTTGCGGCTGGCCTTGCTGATGCCGTCCAGGTGCTGCAGAGGTGTGGGGGAGGCATGTTGTGGCAAGATGTTTTTGAGGAGGTATTAGCGAGAGGCGGACGAGCCTCGTGGCCGAGACCCTCCCCCGAGGTGCAGGTGCCCGAGGTGCAGGCACAAGATGGCGACTCGTCCTGCGCTCCCCAAACCGCCACACCAGCGGTTCCTTGGCGGCACCCACCTGGCGCACGAGGCTCTGCAGCCACTCGTTCTCTCGCAGCAGCTCAGCATGCTGGCGGCGCAGCGCCTCTGCCTCGGCCTCCGCTTCTGCCTCCGGCTCTGTGGGGGAGCCGCCGCCTTGCGTCGCTGCGTCTGCCGGCCCCGCCTCGCTGCCGCGGACGCACAGCGGCGTCTCTATCTGCTGCACCGCCAGCGTTGCCGCCACTGCTGCATCGCCACCCTCCTCTGTCAGCTGGAGCTGCACCGACACCTGCTCCTCAACAAGAGCCAGGTCCAGCTGCACCGCGTTGCCGTCGCCGGCCACGGACAGGCAGCGGAGGCGCGCGCGCACCGGCGCCATGCCTGCTGCAGCACGTCGGCGCAAATGTCAATTGCAAGCGAGGCGCTTCTGGGTCGGGCGGAGAGGCGGCAGGGAGCGACCCACAGGCGGGAGTCAACGGGGCAGTGCCGTAGGGCCGCAAGCGCGGGCCCGCGGTTGGGTAGGCTCGAATGCGCATGAAACTGAGCAGAGGGCGATAGAGAGGCTCCCTGGACGATGGTCAGAGAAGGGAAGCACGTGCAGGTGGAGCACGCTGGCACCGGTGCACATTTCAAGGGCATCTGCAGGCACCTCAGGCGTTGCCTCCGACTGCCGCACAGCCAGAGGTCAGCCGCCCACCCCAGAATGCTGCCTGCCACAGTATACAGCTCCATGGGAGCTCTGTTGTCCAAGCAGCGGGAGAGCAGTCCCAGCGGCGTGGTGGCGCACTCTATGGCGGAACCCCGCATCCATGCTGCGTCGGAGAAGAAGATCCAGATGTATAGCAGGGTGCGCTGAGCTCGCGCGCTGATGCAGGGCATGGCGGCGCTTGGGCGCTCTCTGGGGCGTCCAGCGCCCTGGGAGCGGGCTTGGCATGCCGTGCTTTGGGGCCTGCCGCGATGCTCCCCAGCGCGGGTCCAGGGTTTGGACGGTGGGGTAGTGATGCCGCCGCCGCCGCCGCCGCCGCTCCCGCGGCCGGCTGCCGCGGCGCGCAGCAACCAGCATGCCGAGCTGCCCTCCCTCGCGCCCCTCGTGCAAGTTTGCAGGACTTCTACGTGGCGTGCAGCCTGGGCGGCATTGTGGCCTGTGGCGCCACCCACACTGCTGTGACGCCGCTGGATGTGGTCAAGTGCAACATGCAGGTGGGCCGGATGCTGGGGTTTATCATGGGCGGGAGGGGGTCAACTGCCGTGGGGGACTGCACAGCAGTGCACACTTGAAGGGTGACCGGGCCGTGGCAATGGCTGGTGCACAGCAGGCGGCGCGTCTGCCGGGTTGTAGCGCAGCGCCGGCTGTCGCGTGCCCGTCAGCATGCCGCCGCATGCACCTGCTGTCCCTCCGCCTCCCAGCACCCCCCGACCCGTCTCCGCTCCCCAACCTCGTCCCTTGCGTGCAGACCGACCCCAAGTCCTACACCGGCATCGCGCAGGGCTTCCGCAAGATCGCCGGCGAGCAGGTGGGCCCTGGCCCATACGCGCTGCTCACACGTGCACCGCCCGACGCCGGCGCCCGGCGGCAGCAGCGCAGCCTGTCGGCGAGGACGGCAGCAGTTCGGCCGCGTGCAATCTCAGGCACCTCTCAACGGGTCTCTGTGGGGCTGCAAGGAGCGCCTGCCATCAAAGCACCCGACATGCCCGGTTTGTGACGCTCGCCCCCCCGTTGCTTGCAGGGCTTCCGCGGTCTGTTCCGGGGCTGGGTCCCCACCGCCATTGGCTACTCGGCGCAGGGCGCCTTCAAGTTCGGCCTCTACGAGTACTTCAAGAAGTGAGAGACAGTTTGTTATCATGCTTATTGTTGCATGCCGTTTATGCTGCTTTTACCTAAAGGGTTGTGCTGTGTGTCATTACCAAGCAGGCTGTCGTTCAAAAATGGGCGACAGCGAGTTTGGGGGGGACCGCGCTGGCAAGCTGCGACGGCATCGCCGGCCCCCAGGCGGCCGAGAAGCGCCACAACCACCTGGAAGACCTCCCCGTCTTGCCTCCGACCCTGTTCTGGCGCCGTTCCCCTGCCCCAGGACCTACTCTGACATGGCGGGCCCCGAGGCAGCCAAGAAGTACCAGAACCTCATCTTCCTGGCAGGCTCCGCGTCGGCAGAGTTCTTTGCCGACATTGCGCTCTGCCCCATGGAGGCGGTCAAGGTGCGGCGCAGCATGCTTGTGCTTTTTTCATGGTGCCGGCTCTCTCTTGTTTGCTGGGGGCTGGCTCGGTGTGTAGCCCCTGGGTGTGCAGCCGCCGCTGCTCCTGCCTGCTGGCGCAACGTTGCGGTGGTCGTGCGGGCTGTGGCTGCCGCTGCCGCCGCTGCCGACGACGAGCCTGCTGCTTCGAACGTTGTAGTGAGCGAGTGCCGACGACGTTGCACTTTCTCCCAGGCCGTGCGCCAACCCGTCCCCTCCGGCCTGCCCTCCTCTCCCCGCAGGTCAAGGTGCAGACCGTGCCTGGCTACGCCAAGGGCCTTGCCGATGGCCTGCCCAAGTTTGTCGCGCAGGCAAGCTGGGGAGCAGGAGGGGGGCGCCGTCGCGTGCTGGCGGGGCTCCGCACCCGCGCGCCCGCTGCTTGTTGCAGGCATCAGGAGCTGCGCTGCACTGCAGCACATGTCGCGGCGGGCGGCGGCGCGCCGCCGCCGCCGCCGCCGGCCTGCCCCTTGCTGACTCTGCGCTGCTTCGCGCCTGCCGTACTTGCGCTGTGCAGGAGGGTGTGGGCGGCCTGTTCAAGGGCCTGACGCCGCTGTGGGGCCGCCAGATCCCCTACACCATGATGAAGTTTGGTGCGTGCGCGCTGCGTTGCTGGGCGTTGCTGGGCGCCGGCGGGCTGCAGCGCCCGGCGACCTCGAGCGCTTGGTGCAGGGTGTGTACCAAAAGCACGTCGCTCCCGGTGTCTTCCCCTCCCTGCTCACCTCCCTTGACGCCCCCCCCACTTCGTGTGCAGGCGCTTTCGAGAACGTGGTGCAGGCCCTGTACAAGTATGTGGTGCCCAAGCCCAAGGCGGACTGCACCAAGCCCGAGCAGGTAGGTGGGCAGCAGCTGGGGGTGGGGCAGCACCAGCAGGGGGGTTGAACGGGTGGCCGTGGGTGCGACGGCGGCGCGGTTGCAGCTGCACGGCCCACTGCAGCGCTGTCGCGGCTGGCAAGCTCACATGCGTGTCCCCCCAGCCATGTGCCACAACGCTTGCACACCCAAGCTTCACACCACTGCACTGCACCGCCGTCCCTCGCGTGCGCAGCTGGCGGTGTCCTTTGCGGCCGGCTACATTGCCGGCATTTTCTGCGCGGTGGTCTCCCACCCCGCCGACAACCTGGTGTCCAAGATGAACTCGATGAAGGGCGTGCCCGCAAGTGAGCCACCTCACATCGAGGCACATTGGGTGTTAGCAGGCCAGATGACAGGCGCCGGTCACGTCTGCCGCGCATGTTGTCGTGTTCATCCTCTCTGCCATGCCCCTGACCCGCCCCGTCTGCGCCGCCCCCTCCGTCCCCCCCTGCCTGACAGGCGCCATCATCAAGGAGATGGGCTGGACGGCGCTCTTCACCCGCGGCCTGCCCCTGCGCATCGTCATGATCGGTACCCTCACCGGTGCGTGCGTGCGTGCGTGGGAGCTCGCCGCCAGGCTGCGCGGCTGCGGCGTGCGTGATGCATCGCAGCTTGTGGCGAGGGTGTGAGGCCAGGAGGCGTGCCGCCCCGCGCGGCCGGCCTGGAGCGCCGTCGCACCACCCTCCGGGCACCTAGCAGCCCCGTCGCTCACATCTCCTGTTGCTGTGCGCGTTCCCCCTTGTTTCCGTGCAGGCCTGCAGTGGGGCATCTACGACGCCTTCAAGGTGTATGTGGGCCTGCCCACCACCGGCAGCGCGCCGCCGCCCGAGCCCGTCGCCCAGAAGTGAAGCGCCTCTGCCCCGCACGCCGCGCGCGGCAGCGCCTGAGGCGCTCGCACGCGTCAGCTCCGCGGCGTGCGCCGCGCTCGATGCGCCCACGTTGGTTTGGCGATGCACGTACGTACGGCGAGCGCCGCTGCAGCGCCCCCCGTGCCTGCCCCGTTGCCAGTAGCACCGCCAGGCTGAGGCCGGGCGGCGCCCACTGCTCCGCCCCTTGCTCCGCCGCCCCGTCCCCGGCACCCTCTGCCAACCCTCAGCCCTCCCTCCCTGCCTTCCCTGCTGCCCTCTGTCCCGTCTGTTTGTGCTGTTTGCCAGTGCATGACTGCACCGCCCCAAACACCCCCCTGCCCCTTACTCTCCTTCACCGCCGCCCAAAGCCCGCTCCTCTCCCCCTGCCCGGTCTCAGCGCCTTGATGGCTGGCCGTGGCATGTCACCCCCCCCACCCACCCCCCCCACACACCCCCCCCCCCCACACACACCACCACCACACACTGTGAACGAACACGCTTGTGCACACCACCGTGCTTGCGCGCGGCAAACGTATATTTTGTGGGGGAGCTCGCGCAAGACGGCCAGGGAAGCGCGTGAAGGGGTCGGGCCTCGCCAGCAGGCCTCGTGACGCAGCACTCCCTGCCCGCCCTCACAGCATTGTACAGCCAGGTGCTGCCGCTGCACTCCAGCCCTGCCGCCACCACCACCAGCGGCTGCGGCCGGTGGACCGCCCCCTGCTGGTGCCGCCTCCGTAACCCTGGTGGTGTGAAGAGCGCCGGGCATTCGCTGACGGTGTGCAGCAGTGGCGACATCATCGGCGTCCTGGCGGCAGCCGTGCACGTGCTCACTGTCAGTGAGGGGGGTCGGAAGCAAGGGAGGTCCTCCAAGTCTGGATAACATGGGTGTGGGCCACGAGTGGGTTTGTAGGCGAGCTGTGGTGCTGGAGCCAATGGCATAGCAGGAGCCTGCCCGGCATCAGTCGGGCACTGGCGCTGGCAGGCGAAGCAGCAGCATCCGGCCGGCAGCGGCGTCTCCCCGCGAGTCGCACTTACCTCCTGCGCTCGACATTGCCATTCGACGGCGCTTCTGCGCTTATCCCGCAAGTCAAGGACCCAGCCGGTGAGGTGCACGAGAGGGCCGGCCAGGGTTCTGCTGCGCAAGTCTTAACGGTGCGGCGCTGCATACGTTTATGCTGATACAGCGGGCATCGAACACTTCATAATTTCCAAGGTGACCCACTGCGTGTTCGGCGCTGAATGCCACGCCACATATGCATGTGTGCGTTGTGTGTGGGCAGCCTGCACACTTGGCAGACCTTGCACATCGCACTGCCAGCTATCACGAGCAGAATGACGTCAGGTGGGACTGCGGGCCGCCGCCGCACGGGCCCTGCGACTCGCTCGCTGTCGCATGCGAGCGCCTAGTCCCCTGCCACCCCCATCATTATGCTGCAGACAAGGCGCACAAGAAAGGCAAGAAGTCGGCGGAGCAGGAGGCGCAGCCAGCGGAGCCCGCCGCCGCCGCCGCCGCTGCCGACGGCGCCGACGCAGCACGGCGCAACAAGAAGCGGCGGCGGCCAAAGAAAGGCAGCGGCGACGAGCCGGCGCTCAATGCTGACGAAGCGGAGCGGTGCAAGCGGCAGCGCCACCTGCGAGAGCTTGCCCTGAAACTGCGTGCGCAGGGCAGGGAGTACAAGCCCAAGCGCAAGCATAAGCCACGGCGGCGTGTGCAGGTGGGGAGGGCGGGGTGCGCGGAGAGTTACGTCACACTGCAGCAGAGGACATCCTTGCGTAATGGCTGCAGAAGCAGAGCCAGTTAGCCTGCCTGCCTGCCTGCCGGCCAGCCGGCTTGCCTGCCGCTTCCACCGCGCAGCAGCAGGAGCGCCGGCGCACGCTGCAGCTGCATCCACCCTGCTCTCCCCTCCCCCTGTCTTGCCTGCTCCGCAGCTGATCATTGTGCCGATCGTGTGGCAGAAGCGCGCGAGCGAGATGAAGACCGTGATGCTTGCTGTGGAGAAAGTGCAGGAGGTGAGGCGGGGCACGGCACGGTGGAGGCACACGCATGTGCTGGTGGCTGGGCACGGCACAAAGTGGAGGCACAAGGATGTGCTGGAGGCTGGGCACGGCACAAAGTGGAGGCACACGAATGTGCTGGAGGCAGGGCAGGCTGGGGCGCGAGAGGGAATCCACGACGGGAACAAGACCGAGGAACAAGAGCCAGGGAGGCTCCTCCCCTGCACGACCCTCTGCCGCTTTGCCGCCCGCCTGCACCTCCTGCGTGGCCTCGTTCAGTGGAGTGCCACATCACACGTCAACAACACGTCAGCAGCAGCTCGTCCGTGGCCTGACAGTCTTGGTTTCCGACGCCACCTGCCGCCCCCCTGCCCGCCCCTCCCGTCCACCGCAGCTGCTGCGCGAGTTGGGCGTGAAGTGCGACACGGACACCACGACGGAGCTGACCCCCGGCCAGAAGTTCCGCGCCTGGGAGGAGAAGGGCGTCATGCTGCGGGTGGAGCTGGGACCCAAGGAGGCGGAGGCTGGCACCGCCATCCTGGCACGCTGCCGCACAGCGGGTGGGTGTGGGTGCGGGGGCTGGGCAGGAAGCTGGGGGGGAGGGGGGGAGGGCTTGTAGAGGAGGAGAGGCCGGCCAGGCTGGAGCGCGTTCTGACGTGCCGAGCATTACAGCTGGGCCGGTATGGGCTACTGCAGTGTGATTGGAAGCCTTGCTCACTCACTCACTCACTCACTCACTCACTCACTCACTCACTCACTCACTCACTCACTCACTCACTCACTCCCACTCACTCACTCACTCCACTCACCACTCACTCACTCACTCCACTCACTCACTCACTCACTCACTCACTCCACTCACCACTCCACTCACTCACTCACCACTCACTCACTCACTCCACTCACTCACTCACTCACTCACTCACTCACTCACTCACTCACTCACTCACTCACTCACCACTCACTCACTCACTCACTCACTCACTCACTCACTCACTCACTCACTCACTCACTCACTCACTCACTCACTCACTCACTCACTCACTCACTCACTCACTCACTCACTCACTCACTCACTCACTCACTCACTCACTCACTCACTCACTCACTCACTCACTCACTCACTCACTCACTCACTCACTCACTCACTCACTCACTCACTCACTCACTCACTCACTCACTCACTCACTCACTCACTCACTCACTCACTCACTCACTCACTCACTCACTCACTCACTCACTCACTCACTCACTCACTCACTCACTCACTCACTCACTCACTCACTCACTCACTCACTCACTCACTCACTCACTCACTCACTCACTCACTCACTCACTCACTCACTCACTCACTCACTCACTCACTCACTCACTCACTCACTCACTCACTCACTCACTCACTCACTCACTCACTCACTCACTCACTCACTCACTCACTCACTCACTCACTCACTCACTCACTCACTCACTCACTCACTCACTCACTCACTCACTCACTCACTCACTCACTCACTCACTCACTCACTCACTCACTCACTCAATCAATCAATCAATCAATCAATCAATCAATCAATCAATCTTGCAGTGCACGTGCAGGGCAAGCTGCATGCCAGGGTGTGCCTGCTGCTTCACGGTTGCACCCTTTCCTCCCCTGCTCTCCTGCCCGCAGGCGAGGTGGCTGACAAGAAGACGGTGGAGATTGGGCCGCGGCTGTGCCAGCTGGTGAAGCAGCACTTGGAGGAGATGGGGCAGGTGCTGACGCCGCCAGATGCAGCGGGGGGGGGCGCGGGGGGCGCAGCAGAGGCGCAGGACGCGCAGCAGGGCGCTGCTGCTGCGGCAGCAGAGGCGGGGGGCAGCGAGGAGCAGGAGGTGCAGGCTGCTGAGACGGCAAATGGCGGTGTGGCCTCTGAGGAAGCCACGACACCAGCGGCAGCGGCGCAGCAGCCGGAGCAGCGGCGGGCAGCGTCCAAGCGGCGACAGCATGCAAGCGCTGAGGAGCTGGAGGGAGACTTTGCTGGGGTGCCGCTGCTGCAGGTAAGGGGTCTCATGTGGGGGCTGCATGCAAAGCCGCCTGGTTGCACTGTCGACGGCAGGTTCGCAGCTGCTGCTGTGGCGGCGGCGGGGGCGGCGGCGGTGTCGCATGCGTTCATAGCAACCGCGATGATGTGCACACCGCTTCCCCCTTTTTCCACCTGAGCGTGCCCTACGTCGTCGCCACCCATGCATCCCTGCAGGAGCCGTCGACAAGGAAGAAGGGGCAGAAGAAGGCGGCGGCAGCGGCCACCCAAGACGCTGAGGTGGCGGCGTTCCAGGCGCTTGCCGGAGAAGAAGGGGCAGAGGGGGGCAGGAGCGGCAAGAAGAAGAAGAAGGCAGCACACGTGGTGTTCTGATTGCTTGGATGCTGTGGCACTGCAGAGCACGTGGTGTGTTGGTGGCTCGCATGAAGCGGCGTTACGGCTGGTGTAACGCTGATTGTGTGCTGAGGGCAGACCGGGGGCGGCTGCGCAGAGGGCGGCGGCGCCAGCGGGCTGTGCAGCTCGCAGGGAGCCGTGAGCAATCTACGCCGCATGCAACACTTGTTTACAATCAAACATAAGCAAGCAAAGCAGTCGTCTGGCTGGCAGTGGGTGCTACCCGGTTGGGTGCTGGCCAGGGTGTGCCCTGAGCTGAGCCACGCCTACGAGTGCTTTCTAGCACCGCCAGATATGCTAAAGGACTGCACCAGCACTCACAGAGATACTGGCAGTCACAACAGCAACGCAACTCGCCACCATGAGCGCGCCTGTAACACTATTAGGAGCTGGGAGCTCAGATTTATAAACCAGCGTAGCACTCGCCGTGCGGCGCAGCATGGGCAGTGCCTTTCAACCTGCGGGGCGTGTGCATGCATCATTCGCAACTATGCAGTGTTCGGCAATCGGGCGCACGGCGCTATGCGCGCCCAGGAGGCTCTCCCGCTCGTTCGCTCTCCCTGGCAGGCCCGGCGTGCGGCGCGCACTTGCTCGGCCCGTGAGCTCGGCAGCTGATGGCAACGGACTCTCCAAAGAGCAAGGGTACAATGGCCCAATGGCCGCGAGCAAGGGCGTCGTGGTGAGCGCGGCAGGGTTTGCCGTGGCGTGCCCAGGTCTTGCCGAGTCTCTGCTTGGCCCTTCAAGCTGCCAGGAGCTTGTTCTGGGATCTCGGGATTTCGCCGACCTGTGCGGACTTTGCCTAGGGTGCCGCAGCCAGCGGCAGCGGCGGCGCTCGCGCGGCGCCCTCGCTCGGCCAACGCCCGGCATCACTAAAACCCCAACCGCCGCCGCCGCTGCTGCAGGTCACGTCCGTCGACATGGACACCCCTTTTCGGCGGATCATGGCGGCCAACCGGGGGGAGATTGCAGTGCGCATCATCCGCGCAGGCATCGAGCTGGGCCTGGAGACGGTGCGTGCTGGCGGGGCGGGGCGGCAGCGGTGTGGCGGGAGATTCTGCCAGGCGGTAGCCCCGAGGGGGGTGCTGGCCCACGCCCTCGGCCACAGCTACTACGTGCAAATGCGCTTGTGCGCCGCGCAAAACGCGTTTGCCCTCTCTGCTCCCTCGCATCATCAACCACCCGTGCAGCTGGCCATCTACAGTCCGGCCGACCGCTTGCAGCCGCACCGCTTCAAGGCAGACGAGTCGTACCAGGTGGGTGGCTGGTGTGGTCCGGGGCCAGTCCCCGTCCAAAGCTGCGGCGCCCTGAGCCGCAGCACGTGGTACTTGGCTGCTTGGCATTGCTCCCGCGCCGAAGCTTGCTGCTGGTGACCGCTGCCTTCAGGGCAGACAAAGTCGTTGGAGGCGGGGCGCTGCTGAGCACTGCCGTGTGTCCATCTCCATCTGCCTTGCCGTGCCGTTCCCACGCTTGCCGCTGGTGCACCGCGCTGCACTGCAGCCCATTCCGCCGCTGACCTCTCGCACCGCTGCGCTGCGCCTGCCGCGCCGCAGGTTGGCGACGCCAGCATGACGCCTGTTGCGTGCTACCTGGATGTGCCGGGCATAGTGAAGCTGGCGCAGGAGCAGGGGGTGGACGTCATTCACCCCGGGTAAGCAGCGGCAGCGGCAGCAGCAGGGGGGCAGCAGCGGCAGCAGCAGGGGCCCAGCAGCAGCAGCAGCGGTGGCAGCGGCGGCGGCATCGGCGGCAGCGGCAAACCAGTTCGCAGCAACACGACTACCGCCCCCCTGTCCCGTCCTGTGCGCCTCCCCCGCAGCTACGGCTTCCTGTCGGAGAACGCGGCCTTTGCGCGGGCGTGCGTCGAGGCGGGCATCACCTTTGTTGGGCCGCTGCCCGAAACGATCGAGGCAATGGGAGACAAGACGGCGGCGCGCCGGCTGGCGCAGGTGGGGAGCCCCGGGGGTGTGGGGTGGGGGTGGGGAGGGGCGGTGGGGGTGGGGTGGTGGGGGGTCGGCAGAGGAAGAGCGGCGAGGCAGAGGTGGTGGGGCGGATGGCAACAGCGCAGGTGTGGTGGCGGCAGGCGCTGAACGGAGTGAAGTGCGCTTGGGGGGGGGGGGGGGGGGCAGCTGCTGCAGCTCGGAGGCCCCTTGCATCGCAGCCCCTCACCATGCCCATCCTCGCCCCTCCTTGCCCGCCCGTTTGACAGGAGTGCGGCGTGCCGGTTGTGCCGGGCACCGACGACGCTCTGGAAAACGCAGATCAGGCCAAGGCGTTTGCTGCTGTGGCAGGGTACCCCGTCATCCTCAAAGCCCGCAGCGGTGGCGGCGGGCGCGGCATGCGCGTCGTGCGCTCGGGTGCGTGCCTGCAGTCCGGATGGTGGGGTGGTGGGTGGTGTGGGTGTGTGGGTATGTGGTATGTGAGTGGCGATTGCGGTGGTGGTGGTGGTGGTGGTGGTGATTCACTCTGCACAGCAGGGGCAGATGGTGCGGCGCGCAAGCCTGTGCTTGATTGATACGTTGACCGTGCAACCCAGCCAATTAATTGACCGTTGAACCCAGTCAACCAACTGGTTTAGTCGTGCACTGCCCCCCTTGTGCAGAGGACGAGCTGGAGGACCTGTTTGCCCGTGCCTCCAACGAGGCCCTGGCGGCCTTTGGCGACGGCGGCATGTTCGTGGAGAAGTACCTGGTGGGTGGCTTGTGCTCTCACATTCCCCAAAAGCTCCCCCCTTGATATTACGCTGCCGCACGTTCGTGGAGAAACGCACGCTGCCGCCGCCGCCCTGCCCATCACACGCGTGCATTCGCGTCGCTTCTGGCACCGCAGGAGGACCCGCGGCACATCGAGATCCAGATTCTGGCAGACAACTATGGCAACGTGGTGCACCTGTACGAACGCGACTGCTCCGTGCAGCGCAGACACCAAAAGGCGCGCTCGCTTGCGCGCGTGGCGCAGGCGCTGGGGCGGCGCCTGCCAGCAGCAGGCTCTACCGGCGGCACGGGCGGAGCAACATGCTTGGAAGCACTGCCTCCGAGGAGACAGAACGTGGAGCGGCATGCCGCCATGCGGCGCCCAGCTGCCTGCGCGGCCCCTTGTCGCCCTGCACCGCCTCAATCCGTGTTTTTTCTGTCAGTTATGCAACAGATACGCGATGCTTTCCCTGCAGGTTGTGGAGATGGCGCCGGCGCCCGGGCTGGACCAAAGCACCCGTGAGGCGCTGTTTGACGACGCGGTCGCGCTCGCCAAGCACATGGGCTACAGGTGCGTCGCAGCAGGGGGTCCGTCCGGCAGCGGTGGTGGATGTCAGCAGGCCTTGGCAGAGGTCCCAGTTGAGATGTGTGCCTGTGGATCAGAGGCAACTGCAGGTGTGCACTTATTCAGAACGATTCCACTGAAGGTCGTTGAGCACACGCCTCTCCCACTTAACTTGGGTTTTACTGATGGATGGAACTGGCCGACCGCAGGAACGCCGGCACGGTGGAGTTCATCGTCGACAAGCACGGCAAACACTTTTTCATGGAGGTCAACCCACGGTGGGCCGGGGGAGGGGCAGCGCATCTCTGTGGACACGCGTGTGTGCTGTGCTGCTGCACCGCTGTCGCACGATCCGGAATGGAGGTCGTCGCGCAAGGGTGTCAACTCTGCCTGCCTGCCAGCCTGCCCGCCGACTGGAGCCCTGCCAGCTGGCAGTCCCCCTGCCCACTGGGGCGCTGCCCCCGCCGCCCGTGTTCCCTGTGCAGCATCCAGGTGGAGCACACGGTGACGGAGGAGGTGACGGGGATCGACCTGGTGGCCAGCCAGATCAAGATTGCAGGTGCTGCCGCCTCCTTTAATGTAGTGTGTTGCATTCAGGGTTGCACGCTGTTGCGTTGCTTCCAGCAAAGCAAGGTTGCAGGGCGCGTGTCTGGGGGAGAGGAGTGGGCGGGGGGGGGGGGGGGGGGGGGGGCAGCAACCAAGGCAGGCCCCGCCTGCTGGGAGCCCCGCCTGCTGCTGTTTGTGGCAGCACGCCACGCTTCCCTCTGACGCATCCCTGCCTGCCCTGCCTTGGTGGGTGCAGGCGGCGCCTCACTGGAGGATCTTGGGCTGGGCACGCAGGAGGCTGTGCCCAAGCCAAACGGGTGAGCCCGGTGTGTTGTCTTGCATTTTCAAGGGTGGCAACCGCCACGGCTGTGTGCCAGCGCATGCATGGGGAGAGGTGTAGCCCCGTGTGTCACGCTGTGTGGGTCGAGGGGCGAGGGTGTGTGAATTGAAAGGAGAGGGAGCGGCGGCGGGCTGCGCACGGCACCTGGCGCCACGCGGCTTCCCTGCGCACGGCTCGCCTGTGCAGCTACGCCATCCAGTGCCGGGTCACCAGCGAGGACCCTGAGCGCAACTTCCAGCCGGGTGAGGCTCGCTGTGTGTGTTTGGCTGGCTGCATGATGTGATGTGATTGATGGCGTGATTCCCGTGCACTAGCGCCATCTAAACCGATGATAAAAACCAAAAATCAGGTGCACCCTTGTGCGAATACGGTTTTGCTGTGAGTCGGCTGCTGTGACCCCGCCAGGCACTCCCATCCTGGCGCATCGTAACCCTTGCACTGCGCCTGCATACCTCTGCTTGCCATCCAACCAGACTCTGGCCGCATCACCGCCTACCGCTCGCCCGGCGGCCACGGCATTCGTCTGGATGGCGCCATGGCATCAGGCAACATGGTGTCGCAGCACTACGACTCCCTGGTGGGCAGGCCTGTGTGTATGTTGCACTGCTGGCTGTTTGCGGAGGAGCGCCATGGCGGCAGGCAACACGGTGGCGTGTCAGCTCTATATGACTTGCGGGTAGGCCATGGCTGGCAGGCAATACAGATATCCAATGCCCCGCTCCATCAGACTCCTGTATCACACACCCGCCGTACTGCCCTCCCGCCCCCCCTGCACCAGCTGGTCAAGGTCATTTGCAAGGCACCCACCTTCATGACGGCAGTTCAGAAGATGCAGCGCGCCCTGTACGAGTTCCACATCCGCGGCGTCAAGGTGGGGGGTGCTGCAGTGCAGGGCTAACGTGTACAGTGGCTTGCTGCTTTGCCAGGCAGGCCCCACCGGCTGCGGTGGAAGCGACACAGCATGCCGTGGAGGTGTCACGAGGCAGCCCCCCTGACGCTGAGCGATCAGCCGCAGAATGCGCATGTGCGTGTGTTTGGCAGGCACACCGCCTGCAGGGGTGACGTGAGGGGCACATGCCGCCGTGCCCCCCTTCGCCTCCTCCCCACCTCCCCTCCGCCCCCCCGCCCGCGCGCCCCCCCCCCCGCCCCCGCCGCCGCCCGCCCCCCGCCGCCCGCCCCCCCCGCCCTCCCCCCCCCCCCCCCCCCCCACACACCCACCACCCCACCCCCCACCCCCACGCACGCACGCACGCACGCACGCACTCTCTCTATATCACCACCACCCCCACCCCCCACCCCCCAGTCCAACATCCCCTTCCTTGAGAACGTGCTGCGCCACCCAGAGTTCCTCTCCGGCGTCGCGTCCACCTCCTTCATCGAGCGCAACCCAGAGCTCTTCCGCTTCAGCACCGTGGTGGGTTTCCTATCACACATTTACTGATTGACAACACCGTGATGGGTTTCATATCACACGTAGATTGATATCAGCTGCGCTGTTCGGCGCATTCATTGCCAATGCCTGCTCGTACGCTGACTCGTACGCTCGAGCACTTTGCAGACCCGAGAATGCAAGACTCTAGGTCCGATGATTGCAATCGTGCACGCGCCCTGCAGGGCACCGCCGACCTGACGCACGTGCTCGAGTTCCTGGCGGAGCAGCAAGTCAACGGACCCAAGCACCCGGGGGCGGTGGGCGCGCCGCCCGCCAAGGCCGCGCCGCCGCCGCCGCCGCTGCCGCGCGCCGCCGACCCCCACATCCCCCCCTCTGGCTGGAGGGCCGTGATCGAGAAGGAGGGGCCAGAGGGCTGGGCCAAGGCGGTGCGGGAGCACCGCAAGACCCGGGGTGCGTGGGGTGCCTGGGGCTGCAGGGTGCGCGACGAGGCAGCGAGGGCAGGTGATGGTCGGTTGTGAGCGCCGTGCGGCGGCCAGCGGGGCATTGGCGCCGCTGGTGGCGGCCACTGCCAGCTGTATGCCTGCGGCTATATGCTGGCCGTTGCAGTCTGCCCAGGCCCAGCTTGGGATTTCCGCTCCACCCTTGCCCGGCGTGCTGCTGTTTGATACGATCGCGTCCCGCACCGCCTGATGACTATCCCGCTCCCGTGCAGGCGTGCTGCTTACTGACACGACGATGCGAGACGCGCACCAGTCGCTGCTGGCCACCCGCATGCGCACGCATGACATGCTCAAGGTGCCGGGCCGACCACGGCACCGCACCACACGCGCAGCGTGCCACAGCTTGCACCTCGCCTGCTGCGCCGCAGCCACCTTGAACGATGTCGCGCTGCACGGTGCGCCGTGCCGCCCCTCTCCTCCCAAACTGCCGCCAACGTCTGCTGTCCCTCGACCTTGCCCCACCGCCTTGTCTCCTGTCAGGCCGCCCCCGCCACCGCCCACATCCTCGCCAACGCCGGATCCCTCGAGATGTGGGGTGGGGCCACCTTTGACGTGGCGCTGCGCTTCCTGCACGAGTGCCCTTGGCGCCGCCTGGAGCTGCTGCGCGAGCGGGTGGGTTTAAAGCTGTGGCTTGTCCCTGATTTGACAACAAGCTGCTGCAATCTGCCGTAGTGCGTGCACAGCTTGGGGACACTGGCGCCGCCTGGAGCTGCTGCACGAGCGGGTGGGTGGGCGCTGGCGTGCCTCTGCTACAAGCAGCCGCTGGTGAGGACAATAATGCACAAAAACATTCCAGGTAGGGTGCGCCAGCGTGCCGCCGCTCGTTCACCAACACCCTGTCTGTACCCTCCTTCGCCCCTCCCTCGGTGCGCAGATCCCCAACATCCCCTTCCAGATGCTGCTGCGCGGCGCCAACGCGGTTGGCTACACCTCCTACCCCGACAATGCGGTGTACGCATTCGTGCGAGAAGCCAAGCTGGTGAGCCCTAAATACGTGCTGCACTTGTCTGCTTGTGTGGCGTCTGCTGCAGCCATCTGCACGTGTGCCTGACCAGCCGATTAACTGACCGACTGATGTCACCTGCTCAACGAAATGCACCTGCATGATTGCCTGCTGCTCAAGTGCCGGCTGCCCATGGGGTGGCAGCCCTCCCCGCGCTCCTTCCCGGCGCCCCACCGCCACGCCTCCCCCTCCTTGCCCTCAACAGGCGGGCGTCGACATCTTCCGAGTGTTTGACTCTCTGAACGACATTGACCAACTCAAGTTCGGCATTGGTATGAAGGGCCACACTTACAAGGCCTCGCTGCTGCGGCGGCGGCCGCTTCCACCACAGCAGGCCGCCGCCGCCGCTGCCGCTGCTGCTGCCGCTGCTGCTGCTGTTGATGATGCTGAGCCTGCTGCCCCAACCTGCTGCACCCTCCCTACCCGCAGACTCGGTGCGCGCAGCAGACGGCGTGGCGGAGGGCACGCTGTGCTACACCGGCGACGTGTCTGGCGCCAACCCCGGAAAATACAACCTCGAGTATTACCTCAGCTTGGCAGGCGAGTGGGACGCAGCTTCTGGGCAGCGTCTGGGCAGGCTCCAGGCGTCGTCAGACGGCAGGCATTCCTGCATGCCGGCTGCCTGGCATTGCTGCAGGACTGCTGCGAGAGCTGCCGCGGCCCGCATCGGGCGCTCCTTGCATCGGGCGCTCCCTGCAGCGTCCACCTCGCGCCTGGTCTGCGTCACTGCCGCACGTGAGCGTCTGCGTTGCCGACACTGCGTCGCTGCGTGTCTGTTTGCAGAGAAGATGGTTGATCACGGCATCCACTCCCTGGCCATCAAAGACATGGCTGGCCTGCTGAAGCCCCGCGCCGCCGCCATGCTGGTCGGTGCCCTGCGCAAGCGGTTCCCCGATGTGAGGGGAGGGCTGGTGGTGGTGGTGGTGGTGGGTGGGTGGGTGGCGGCCGTGGAGGAGACAGGGCGTGGGGCATGTGGCTGGCGGCCGTGGAGGAGCAGGGCGTGTGGGCAGGGTTGGCCGCTGGGCAAGGTGACACCTGGCGGTGGGATGGCGCCTGCTGGCGTGTCCACTGCACATCTCTTACGCCTCTCGTCGTGTGCACACACATGCAGGTCCCCATCCACATGCACACCCACGACACCGCGGGCACCGCCGTTGCCACGCAGCTGGCGGCGGCGGCGGCGGGGGCCGACCTCATCGACTGCTGCGTGGACAGCATGAGCGGCACCACCAGCCAGCCCAGCATGGGAGCCCTCGTGCACTCGCTGGCAGGTGCGAGGGCGAGGGTGGGTCCAGGTGGCAGGCTCGGAGCCCAGCGCAGCGTGGCGTGCGCGCCGCAGCCGGGGGTGCCTGCTGTGCTGCTGTAGTCTAGCATCTGCGGAGCAGCGACAAAACTCGGGTGCCGCATGGCACCTGGTCGCACTGCCGCTGCATGCCACGGCTGCCCTCCGTCTCCGTCGAACACAGGCACGGAGCTTGACACTGGCATCGATCCGGATGCCATCATGCCGCTGATCGACTACTGGGACGCCGCCCGCCTGCTCTACGCTCCCTTCGAGTCCAACCTGAAGAGGTGCGCCCTTGCATGCGCCCCCTGCGCGTGTGTCACACATCATGGCAGAGGCCTGCAGCGTTTGCTGGGAGCTGGGCCGCCGGAAGCACAGCTGAGCGTGTGCCTGCAGCCCACTATTGGTGCCCTCGTTCATGCGCGACCGCCATTCCGGCCTCTATGCCTGCAGCTCCTCGAGCGACGTGTACCGCCACGAGATGCCCGGCGGGCAGTACACAAACCTCAAGTTCCAGGCAGCTTCCCTGGGCCTGGGCGACGAGTGGGGGCGCGTCAAGAGCTCGTACGCAGCAGCCAACCGCGGTTTGGGGGACATCGTCAAGGTGGGAGGCCCAGGGGCAGCGGCGCCAGCTGCCGGCGGTGGGCAACAGCAGCGCCGGCGGCGGCGCGGGCGGCAGCGGGCGGCAGCAGCAGCTTGCAACGCGTCCCCCGTCCAGCCCCAAAGAACCCCTCTGGCGAGCGGCGACCCCCTTCAATCAAATGTCCCCTCTACTCGACCCCTCTGCTCTGGCCAGGTCACACCCTCCTCCAAGGTGGTGGGCGACCTGGCACAGTTCATGGTGTCCAACAACCTGGACGAGCACACCCTGGTTGAGCAGGCGGAGCAGCTGTCGCTGCCCTCCAGGTGAGAAGAAGTGCTGTGCGCACACCAAACGTTAACGCGCGCGACTCATGCTGCTAGTCTTGCCTGCAAGGCACGGCGTGGTGCAAGTGGCGGGGGGCACTCCCCTGCGCCCATTTGCGTTGGCAGGTGTAATCGGTTCAGGTCAGTCGAGAGGTGCCCTCCTTCCAGTGCTTCCTCCTGCACCAGGGCCTCTGCAACTCGATCCCTCCCCCTGCCGACCCCTCCCCTGCCACGCGGCGCAGCGTCGTCGAATTCCTGCAGGGGTACCTGGGCACCCCCGTGGGCGGGTTCCCAGAGCCGCTGCGCTCCCGGGTGGTGAAGGACAGGCCCGTCGTCCAGGGGCGGCCCGGCGCCAGCATGCCGAAGATGGACCTGGGGGCGCTGCGGGAGCAGGTGGGCGCGTGGGACGAGGGCGCGCAGCTCGCTGCTGCCCAGCCCCAGCGCTCGAGAGGCTGGTGCAGCCGGCAGCCAACCGTGTGTCGTGACAGCGGGTCAGCCGGTCAGCCGCGCTGCTTGGTGCCCCAAAATGGAGTTGGGCTGTCCACGCAAGCGCGCCTGTCTACCCACACTACAAACCCACCTGCTCCCCCGCGCAACCCTCCTGCACTCTCGGACCCCAAGAAAATTAACAAAAAAATCTTCTTATTTACCGGTACCTGCCGCTGCAGCTCGAGGAGAAGCACGGCCAGGTGACTGCCCGCGACGTCCTCAGCGCGGCCATGTACCCCCAAGTGTTTGCGGAATACAAGTGAGGCGCTCGTACGCGTGCTTTGAAACTACGCTTGCTGTACATGACGCTGTGCGTATGCTGTGCCGTGCCTGGCGCGCTGGCTCGACTGCGGGGGGCCAAGCAAGCACACCGTTGCGTGCTGCTCCGCTCTGCTTGGCAACCCCGTGGCTGTCTTGAACTGTCGCTGCCCCTCCCTCCCCCAACGGCTCGAATCCGAACTCTGCAGGCAGTTTGTGCAGCGGTACAGCCGCCACGTGGAGAAGCTGCCCACCCGCGCTTTCCTTGCGCCTCTCGACATAGATGAGGAGGTGGGTGGGTGGCGCCGCCCCTGCCGGGAGTCCCTGGGCCGGGCTGCCGCAGAGGGACGGCAGCGGTACCACAGCGGGGCGTGGCAGCATTTGGTGCTGCCTGGGTGCAGGACGGCACCGAGCATACCGAGGGCAGCACTGCGTGTCCCTGGCAGCGCTGCACGTGCGTGCAAGTCGGACAGCCTGCCCGGCGTCGTGAATCCTGGGCGCAGGTCGACATTGAGCTCACCAAGGGCAACACAGTTAACATCAAGCTCAAGGCCATCGGGGAGCTGCAGCCAAACGGCACCCGGGAGGTGCGCCGCGCTCGGGGCGCTTGCGTCGCGCTGCTGCACGGCAGCCACCGGCGGCTGCCACATGTGGCAAGTGCACCACCTGCTTGCGGGCTGGGCTCGCGGGCCCCTTGCTTGCCTGGTGTGCCCTGGCATGCCCCTGGGAACCTGCATGCCTCTTCGGAAGCACAGCGGCCTGCCATGCCCCTGGCACCTTTCTCGGAAGCACAGCGGCCTGCCATGCCCCTGGCACGCCCTGGCGACCGTCCGGTCGCCGTGAGACGTGCCGCCCCACCGATGACCTCCTTTGCAGGTGTATTTCGAGACCAACGGCATCCCCCGTGTGGTGGAGGTCAAGGAGGAGAGCAAGGCGACGGAGAGCCTGAAGAAGGCCTCGAGGGACAAGGTGGGCGCTGGGCGCAGCGCGGCTGGTGCAGTCTGCCCTGGAGCGCAGGGTGGTGCTGTGCGGGGGGGGGGGGGGGGGGGGGGGGGGGGGGGGGGGGGGGGACGCGCGCGCGCGCAGCTGATGCAGTGAGCGGGAACGCTGTCCAGCCTGCTCTGTGTCTCAGCATGCCTCCCCGTCTCCCCCCCCCCCCCAGGCCGACTCCTCCGACCCCGGCTCCGTGCCCGCCCCCATGGCGGGGCAAGTGATCGAAGTCAAGGCCAAGCCCGGCTCCTTTGTGGTGGCAGGACAGGTGCGTGCGGCGCCGGCCTGTCCTGTCCTGGCATTCTGGTGGGCTCCACCAGGCAAACAGAGTGGGAGGGGGAGATCACGTGGAGCTGTGCCGGCCATCACGTTGCAGCAGGCGTGGCCCACCCCGGGGGTCAGCCAGGTCGCACGCATGCTCCTTCTGCGTTCCGCCCACCCCCGTCTTGGCTGAGACATCAGTCTCGAGTGCAGGCCCTGGCGGTGATGAGCGCCGTGAAGACGGACGTAAACGGGCGTGGAGGCATTGCCGGCCCCTCCCTTGCTGCCGCCCGAAGGCTGCCGACTGCTCCGCGGTCCTCGAATGCGCCCCTTGCGCCCTACTGGCGCCCATCTTACTGCAGGCGCTTGTGGTGATGTCAGCCATGAAGATGGAGACGAGTGTGAACGCGCAGTGCAGCGGCACCGTGCAGCACGTCTACGTCATCAAGGGCGGTGCGTGGCTGATTTCGTGATTGGATCCGTAGGCTGGTAGAGCGACTCAGGGATTGATTGCAGCATGTTTACGACGTCAAGGGCAGTGCGCCGAGGGACAGCGCAGAGCAGGGCGGGAGGGCCGTGTGTGCTTCACAGCAAAGGTTGCTAGCGCAAAGCAAAAGGCAGAGCGCCACAGCGGGCCCCGACATCAGCCTTTGCCCGTCCACCTGCAGCCCTCTGCCCCCGCTTCAAACACCGGCGAGGCAGCCTGCCGGTGTGCCTGCTGCACTCGACACTCCGCCTCAACCATCGTCCCCTCCTCGTTCAATCTGCCCTCCACTGCAGATGCCTGCGAGGCTGGCGATCTGCTTGTGCTCATCAAGCCAGGGGACGAACCCTCCGGCTCTAGCTCTGGCAGCTACGACGCCGCGGTCGAGTTCGCGCGCGCGGCGGCATGAGCGCTGCGCGGCGCATCCGCGCAGCGCGCAGCAGCCGCGGATCGGGCTGCCCGTGCTGCCTCGCAGGCTGGCAGTGCTTAGCCCAACCTTTGGCCCTCCAGCAGGCTGGGAAGCAAGTCTGGCGTGCCTGCCGCTGCTGGTTCTGCACACGTTTGCTGGCAGGCACCGAGCGGTGGCGGCACGAAGCAAGAGAGCGCCTTATGTTTTGCCGGCCCATCCCCCCACACGCATATGCAACACATACACACACACATAAAGATACCCTGCCCTACCCGTGTTTTTCCTGCTCGTTGTCTCACGTCGCAGCAATGCCGCCTCCTGCGTGCCACTTTGCTTTGCTGGGTGTGCTTCTGCCTGCCCCTCTTCCCTTTCAAGTATTCTCTGCACGGCTCCCTGCTGGCATGAGTTCCCCCCCTCCATTGCTGTATTCCAGCTGCCATGCGCCGTATGCAGCCCTTTCCCACCACACAGTCCCTGGTTCCCCTTGCTGCTGCTGCTGCCGCTGCTGCTGCACGGCGGCACAGCATCCCTTGGCTTGCACTGCCGCACACAGCCCCAGCTGCATGCGACCGCCTCCTTCCTATGCCATGCCTGCCCCTGGATTCGCGGGGGGGTGTTCCATTGCCTGTAAGATCTGCAATCCCACCGGCGATTCTGTCTGGTCATTTGGCTGGGCCTGCGGCAAGCACTCAGCGCGGGGCCAGCCGATGGGATTTGGTGGGCGCCCTGCCATGCCTAGACCCGCCGCGGCAGCAGACGCAGCCACTCCCGAAATGCGTCCTCTCCAGACTGTGCCAGCATGTCGCGCGCAGCATCCGCTCCCGGGCGGCACCAGGCAGGTGTGCCCTGGTTGGAAGCAAGGGAGGGAGGGGGCAGGCCGGTGTTGCGTGGTACGCCCCTCGCCGTGTACAGCAGCCAGTACTGCAGGCAGCCGCCACGCGGGCGCCCAATAGGACAAGACAACAGGGGGCACGGCCAGGCTAGCTCCCCCGTTTGGGCTGCGGAGCAAGAAGAAGTAACCGGGCCACTGTTTGGGCCACTGCGTCTGCTGCCGATGCCATTTTGCCTGCCTGAAAGCAAGGCATCCCTGCTTCCTCTGCCGACGTGCAGCGCACCAACCGTTGTGCCCCCCCCCCCCCCCCCCCCCCCCCACCCCCACCCCCCCCCACCCCCACCCCTCACACACACACACACAGCCCACCCACCAACCCCACCCATCACCAACGTACCAGTGTCAAGTCCCAACGCGCGGCAAGAGCTCGCCCCAGTGGCACTGCCGCCTGGCATCTCTGCCTGCATCGCGCTTGCCATTGGAAGCCTAGGTCCAGCGTGCGGATGAAGTTGCCCATGCCGCCGCCACGCATCAGCTGATGTTGTTGATGGTTGGGTGCGTGTGTATGTGTGTGTGTGTGTGTGTGGTGTGTGTGTGTGGTGTGTGTGTGTGTGGTGTGTGTGTGGTGTGTGTGTGTGGTGTGTGGTGTGTGTGTGTGTGTGGTGTGTGTGTGTGTGTGTGTGTGTGTGTGTGTGTGTGTGTGTGTGTGTGTGTGTGTGTGTGTGTGTGTGTGTGTGTGTGTGTGTGTGTGTGTGTGTGTGTGTGTGTGTGTGTGTGTGTGTGTGTGTGTGTGTGTGTGTGTGTGTGTGTGTGTGTGTGTGTGTGTGTGTGTGTGTGTGTGTGTGTGTGTGTGTGTGTGTGTGTGTGTGTGTGTGTGTGTGTGTGTGTGTGTGTGTGTGTGTGTGTGTGTGTGTGTGTGTGTGTGTGTGTGTGTGTGTGTGTGTGTGTGTGTGTGTGTGTGTGTGTGTGTGTGTGTGTGTGTGTGTGTGTGTGTGGTGTGTGGTGTGGGTGGGGGGCTGAGGCAGCAGTGCTCAGGGGCAGCAACAGCGGCAGCAGCAGCGGCGGCGGCGAGAGTACCATGACAGCCATATGCTTCACCTTCCATTCGTAGTCTTGTATTGAGCGTGTGATGTAGTGGGCGATCACCGCTCCCTCGTAAGAGCTCTTTGAAGGAGCAGACGGAGGGGGTAGAGCGGCAGACGGTGGGCTAGGAAGGGTCGGCGTGCATTGCGGGCCGTCTGGCGGGAGGTGTGCTGCTGACCGGCGAGGGATGTGGTGGGCGGGGCAGCGCCGCAGACGCGCCCCCCCCCTGGCAGAAGGAAGGGTCACGCGCTGCTGTGCACAATGTGGCTCCAGCTCAACACGAAGGCTTGCGCTGTGTGTGCTGCACCATCACGCCTGCTGCTTTCCGCCAGATTGGCGCCGCTCTCCACGTTGCACCGCACAATTGAGCCCCACAGCGCGTGTGCTGCCGGCCCCACTGTTGGCACCCGGCACCCGCCTCCCCCTCACATGCTTGGTGTTGCCATGCGTGTTGACCGGGTCTTCTGGCGTGTCTACCGGCACTCCTTCCGAAGTGTCAACCACGCCCCACCCTTCCTTGTACGCAAATGCATGTGCCGACTGCAGGGCGTGGTGGTGGTGGGGGGGGGAGTGATGTGATACACGTGCCGCTGCGTTCGTATCGCCTTGTCACTCGGGGGGCCCAGCAGCCGCGACTGCCACACTGCTGTGCCTGCCCAGAGCACCGACCCATCCCGCTGGTGAAACAAAGGGGGTCCCTGCTCACCAGCGGGCCAACAGCACGTGCCGGCTGCAGGAAGGTCTTTGTCCACCGCTGCTCCACCTCGTCCTGCTGGCAGCAGGCGGTGTAGCTGGCCAGGACGCCGCCGCTGGGGCGCACCTGGTGTGGGTGTGGCGTGTGTTTGGTGGGGTGGGGTGGTGGGGTGGTGGTGGTGGGGTGGGGTGGGGGTGGGGGTGGGGGTGGGGGGGTGGGGGGGGGGATGCACAAGGCGAGTGATAAGGTAGGACACGAGGGGCAGGCAACAGCATGGTAGCCGCGTGGTGCACCCATGGCGCAGCAGTGCCGAGAGTTTGACAGGCGCGCGTGCTTGCGGTGCGCAGGCTCCACCACCACACTGCCACCTGCGCGCACCAGGTGCGGCCCGCTGGAGAACAGCCACCACTGCAGGCGCACGCCTCCGTAGGAGGTGTATCGGTCGAGCAGGGCTGGCAGGGAGGGCACCCCCGGCTGCAGCAGCACAAACTCGTCGCTGTCGATAAACCCTGCAGGCGGGGCAGGGAGGGGAGGCAGGCGGTTGCAGCAGCAGCAGCAGCCCAGGCAGTGGGCTGCGACGCTGCAAGCGGCAGCCACGGTGCATGTCGCCCTGAGAGCTACCTGCTTGGTTTGTGAACACCAGACACTGCCACGCACCCATCCAGCGGTGGCGCACACCGAAGTGTTGCAGGCAGGCTCTGTACACGTTCATCTGCCAGTTGTGCCCGTGCTTCTCGTCGACTGGCGGGGGGATGATGAGCTTGATGGGCCCTGCGCTGCTATCGGTGGCGACCGTCAGGGTGGCGTTGCGGTCGGCGAGTGCCTCTGCATCTGCTGCCAGGTAGTGATACTCGACCAGGCCTGAGGCAGGAAATTGAGTATTGAATAGTGAGTGCAGGTGGGTGCCAGGCAGGCAGGCAGGGGATGCCAGCGCTCAGCAGCTACCGTAGGGGCCCCTCCCCCCCCCCCCTACGCACCCCACCCCCCACACACATACACGCCAACAAAGTGCATGCCAACACACACGCCACCACCATTGCCCCCCCCCCCCCACACACACACACCCACCCACCCACACCACCACAGCCCCCACCCTGCCCCACCTGAGCCAAGGACATCTGCGAGCACCTCATCCAGTGACGGCAGCCCCGTCGGTGAGGCAAACCCCTACACGGCCGCCCCCCCACCACGCCCCTACCTGAAGCGATGACATCTGTGAGCACCTCATCCATGGGCGGCACGCTGCCCGTGTCGAACATATAGCTGCAGCACGTGTGGGGAGGGGCAGCAGGGGCGGCACAGCGGGCGGTCAAAGCGGCGGCGGAGGCGCATGTGGGTGTTGCGCGGTGGGTGACCAGGCTAAGGCAGGCACCCCATTGTTCAGCGCTCCCGCTGCCATCCCATTGATTGCACATTCTTGCTTGGTGTGCAGTGAACGTCCGCAAATGTACCCGCCCCCGCGCACATCTTGCCGACGCCGATTGTGGCGTGGTACAGCACCCACTCCCTGATGTCGCAGTGTTCGCCTGCAAGCAGCATGTGCGAGTAGGTGGGCCTGTTGGGTGTTGGCGGCACGGCACGCCAACGTTCCCAGGCAGGCCAACACCCGCCGCAGGCTGCACCACAGCCAAAGCCAGCGCTAGAGCCGTGGCACAGCACAGCCATCTGTGGAGCGCACCCAAGACGGGCAGGCACACCGCAACGTCGGCGCTGCTGTTGCCTGTGGGCACCGGGTCAAAGCCAGGCGGGCGGGCGGGGCTTGCGGAGTTGCTGGCCACCAGCCACGCTGCACTGCCGGCACCGCTGCTGTTGCCGCTGCCGCCCGCTGCCGCGCCGCTGCTGTGGCCGGGTGTGGGAAATGTGGGAGGCACCGAGGCGAGACAGTTTTTGAGGTGGCCAGCGCCCCTGGCCAAAGATAAACGCACTTCTGCACGCCACTGCAAGGGGAGGAGAAGGCCGGGCGGGGACGGTCTTCGGGACCAAGCCAGAAGCGGCGGCGGCGGCAGAAGCGGCGGCGGCGCGGCTGTGCATGCAGCTATCCTCCGCCCTGGTCCTTCCTTGCAGGAGCTATGCAACTCACGCAGAGAAACAGCACCAATGACAGTGCAAGTGACCCGGCGACACGGGGCTGCAGGCGGCCCGGCCGCTCGCGGCCGGCGTTTAGCACAGGGGCGCGCCGCCCATAGCACCCTGATTTGAGCGCTGAAAGACTTGCGAAGCCTTTTGTGCGTACCTTCGATACCTGGTCCCAGGCCTGGGTGTAGCATTTGCTTTGAATCTGATTGAGTTTTAAAATGTCGTTGTTGCGGTGCGGGGTGCCAGAGGCGCGTGCGCCCATCAAACACGCAAGCGGCGCCCGCGAGGAGCGGGCGGCAACGGATTAACTGAACACCGGCGCGCGCGGCGCCAACTGGTCGAGTTGGCGCCGTCGTTTGCGGCACAACTGACACGTGTCCCAAGCACCCCCATTTCCTTCCGACTACTCCCGAGAGTATTATGCAGAGGTCAAGCAGATGGTACAAGCAGATGGTACAACGGAATGCATAAGCGGAACGGGGCAGGTCGGGTAGCCACAGCAGGTGCTGCTGCCACTGCGGCGGTCTGATGTGATATGTCGGCGCCGCGCGGCACAGCAGCGTCTGGCCAGCGGCTGTTGCTCAAAGCTCGGCCGCCTGTACTGGTGGAGCAGCCAGGGCACGCGCTGTGTCGCCAGCTGCGGCGGCGCAGGATCGAGCACGACAGGGCTGCGCCAGACTGCGCCTGCCGCTGCAGCGGTGCGTTGGCTGGGCATCCAACCGCGTGCGCCTCAGGTGCCCGCCAATGGCGGCACAAGGGACCTACTGCACTGCCAGCAGCAGCGCCGGGGGTGACGCCTGCCTTGCAGCGCAGAGGGCCTACGGCTCCTGCGGCTGGGGCGGCGCCGGCGCAGGGGCCTGCTCCGAGGGACGGACAGGGGAGGGGGCATCGGGTGTGCGATACGTGAGGGGGTAGACACGGGCGGCGGCATGCTTCTGCAAGCAACATGCTGCACTCTGCCCACTGCACACCTCGCCCTCTCATCCGCCTGCCCGCCGCCCACCCACCCACCCGCCCAACCAGTCAAGCCCCGAACCCAGTTTCCACCGTTGCACTGCACCCATTCTCCCTCTCCACCCCGCCCACCCACCCACCTGCTCTGGCAGCTCCTCGTAGTTGAGGAAGGTGCCTGCAAGGGCGGGGGTGGCACATGTCAGAACAGTCTCGAGCGGCACCACACATGGGAGGTCAGGACAGAGCTAGGCGCTCAACTTGACCCATGTGCCGCCAGTGTGACACCAACAAGCTTTCTGGGGCGACAGAGGAGGCCGCGATTGTTAGCCCCGCACGCGGCGTGCCGGCCCACGCATGACGATCATGCACTGCGCCCAGCTGGCTCACCGGGGCCGCGGCCACGGCGGGGGCCCCGCGCAGGGGAGGTGACCGTGAAGTCTGACGGGGCGCTGGGCTCCACCCACTCCTCTGCCAAAGGCAGGCCGGTGTAGCGCGGGCCGACGCCGGGGATACGGGCGGCCACCGCCGCCGCCGCGCGCTCCACCTGCGGGCGCGCAGGGGAAGAGTGGAGACGCCGGTTGTGGGGTGCATTCTCGCTGACATGATGTGAAGAGGACCTGCAAGGGTTCTGAAGCCGCCGCCGCCGCCCCCGCCGTCGCTGCCGCTGCCAACTTGCTCTACCAACTTGCTCTACACCCGTCGCTGTCGCAGCACGGTGCTTTGAGCAGGAGAGAGAGGCCAGGCAGGAGGGAGCGAGGGTCCGCGGGAGGCCTACCTGTGGGAACGCGTCCATGATTGGTTCACGCGCCATCCATGCAGCAGCGCAGGCGCCGCCCACCGCCGCCAGCACGACCGCGGTGACGAGCAAGGGGTGGGAGCGGCGGCGCCGGCCGGGGGGCGGCGCGGGCGGGCCGCCGCCGTCGCCGGAAGCGCCGCCGCCGCCTGTTTGGAGGGGGAGAGGATCCGGCAGCTGTCTGGTTCACGCGCCCAGTGGAGCTGCCTCGCTGGCATGGTCGAACGCTCCAAGCGCTGCCGGCAGTACCCATGGCCGGCTCAGAGCTTCCACTCGTGTGACGCACCCCGACCAAGCTCGCCTGTGGGGCCGCCGTGGGGCTCAGCGGGCACATCGGGCAGGCGCTCCCCGGTGTGGGCGCACGTCGAGGGGCTGGTGCGGGTGCAGTGCCAGCCCTCCTCAATCTGCAGGGAGAGGGCAGAGGGGAAGGGCACATCCCAGGGGCAAGGTGTGGAGGGAGGAGGCGCACTGACCGCACGTGTGAAGCTGGCGCTCATGCCACCCTCTTCGATGTCCGGTGCGGGGGATGGAGAAAAAGTACGGTGACATCTCGCGGGTTGTACGCTGAGGAGCGCGGTCCTCAGCGTACAACCCTTCAGATGTCGCCCTACTATTCCTCCACTGGAATTCCTCCGCCGGAACCTGCACGGCATCAGCCCAGCCCAACGTGCATGGCCTCTCGTGGGCCGACCGCAGGGAGGTGGTTGGGCAGATGGCAGCGCTGCACAAGGCTCAGTCGGCTGCCGGAAGCGTGGACGCCATCGCTGGCAACGCGCCACAGCAGGCGCTCCGTCGACAGGTTCCCATCGGATGGACAGATGTAGAGCACTGATAAGGAAAGGAAAAGGGCGCTCACGCAGGGACTGGTTGTGCAGCCAATCCAAATGGCACGTGCAGCACGCGTGGGCAGGCTTGTCAGCAGAAGGCAGCGAGGCCAGCACACTTCTGCGGCGACCTGCCTCAAATCCAGGTAAGCCACGGCAGTCAGAACCGAACAGCTGCAGAGACGCGCATGGCAGCGCTGTGCCAGTGCAGGGCACAGCCCACCCAAGTGGATGGCTCGTGTCCGGCACTAATGGACAAGCTGCCAACTGGCGTGGCGCACCCAAGCGAACCGACCCTCAGTCGCGTTAGGAATGGGCCCTCATCGAACCACTTGCCCACCCCACCCAAGCTCTGATGCCAGTCGCGGCTGGCGAGCTGGAGGTGTGCACCGACAGGCCGCCCGCCAGTGCCGAGCGGCGCGGCAGATGTGTGGGGCAGCCACCTGGCACTGGCGTGCCAGCCCACTCGAAGCACATTGCCAGCTCGCCACGCCTTTGCAGGAGGGGACGACCCAAAGCAGGCGCGCTCCACAGGCGCGTCCTTGAATCCCTGGCAGGCGCCGGGGCCCCGGCAAGCTCTCCCCCCCACGTACAAGAAGCATGCTATGACAGAGCAGCGTGGTGCCGCCGAAGGAGGCGGCAGCTGCCCAGCTCTGCCACAGCGGCATTCCTAGTGCGCGGGCGTGGCTTGCCGGAGGTAGTCAGTCGCTGCCTTGCCGCTGCCATGCTGCAGCAATGCAGCGCTGTTGCTTACACCCACTTTGGGAGCGGGCAGATGCAGCCTCATTAGCACGTCCACTCAGAGCAGGTGCACCTCAGCACCAAGCGGAACCTTCTGTCTATCCAGGCCTTGGTTGCTGCACCCAGCATCCCAGGCCTTGATTGCTGCGCCTAAACAGACCGCTCAATCTGTCTTAATCAACTGCGCTGCACACCCTGGATTGAACCCGAACCGTATAGCAGAAGCCAGCTCTGAGCTAGCAGCGAGCATCACATCACGGCGGCCAGCGCAACAGAGGGACTGGCTGACTGACTGACTTACACCTGCTAGAGCAAATGATTGCGCAGGCCCCCGGCTCGGAGGGGCTCGGAGGTGCGACCCGGGGTTGGACGACAACAAGGCACCCACCTGGCAAGACGAGCTGCAGCCGTCCCCATCCCTCACATCGCCGTCGTCGCACTCCTCCAGCCCCTCCAAAACGCCTGCAAATGAAATGGGTGGGTGGCACACGCCGATGCGCTGCGCGGTTGCTGCTGCTGCTGCTGCCGCTGCAAGGCGCCAGACGCACATGCAGGGCTGCTGCGCAGGAACCTGACGTGCTGCTGCCTCGCGTTGCAGAGTTTCTCAAAGTGGGTAATGCTGCCGTGTGCTTTCAGTGCGAAGTGGACTGCCCCCCCCACCCGCGCACCGTTGCCGCACACAGAGAGCCAGCGCACCACCTCCCAGCGGGTCGCAACACATGAGCGCTCGTACCTCCATGCTGCAGATGAGCTGGATAAGGTGGACGACAGCAGCGATGGAGCTGGCACCAGCGCTGATGCAGTGGCGCCGCTGCGCCTCCTGCAGCAGGCAGGCCAGGGGGTCGACCGGTGCAGGGGTCGACCCAGCACGCAACATGTGTGCGTGGGGAATTGCTGCTCTCAGGACGCGCCATTCGTCGATCCCCGCTCTCATTACGCTACCAGATACTCGCTGCGTCTTACTGAGACAGCAGACGCGTTGCACGAGGCGGCCGGGCACCTCGGCTCGATCACTCCCAGCTGTGGTTCACAGTCAGAAATTCACTGTCGAACCGGAGGGAGCAGCCGTAGATCACAGTGAGCATCTGGCAGAAGGGTGGCACCTGCATGTGCCGCCGCCGCCGCCGCTCGCCATTACCGACCGCCGCCGCCGATCGTTGTCCGCCCTCCCGGCGCACCCCCTCCTCAACCAGTCATGCTGGACTTGGAGGCATATAGGGTGGGCCGCCACCTGCCCTCGATTTACTACATACCCGAGGCGATTGGTAGGGAGGAGGAGGCGCGGCTGCTGCGCGAAATCCGCGCCAGCAAGCAGGCCTGGAAAACGGTGTCGGGTGCGCGCGGGAACACGGGAACTGTAGGCAGAAGCAGCGCATCGGAAGTGGCAGCGCATTGGCATTGCCAGCAGCAAAAGCAGCTGTGTCCCCCCCGCAGCCCCGCCCAATGTAGCAATCGCTGCACCCGCTCCTGCTGCCTGGCCCCAGGTCGTCGCCTGCAGAACCTGGGGGGTGTGGTGCACCAAAAGGGCCTCATCGCGGCGCCGCTGCCCTCGTGGCTCCAGCCGCTGCTGGCGCGGCTGGCGGGGGAACTTGGAATATTTGGCGAGGGCGGCGCGCTGCCTAATCATGTGCTCATTAATGCTTACGAGGTGTGGTGGGTGGATGGGCGGGAGGGTAGGGGGTGTATATGTGTGCAGATTACCGCCGTCGGCACACATGTGCATGGCTGGGATGTGAGGGCGGCGCGCTGCCCAATCGCATGCTCGCAAACGCAGGTCGCCATGTCAGTGCGGGCAGGCGGGTTGGGGATGGGACAGAGGCAATGGGAACCGCCTCGTGCTCTTCCCACGTGTCGCGCACCTCATGTTGCACGCAGCCTGGCGAGGGCATCATGCCTCACGAAGACGGCCCCCTCTACCATCCAGCGGTGGCCATCCTCTCCCTGGGCCACCCTGCCGTCGTGCGCTTTGCTCGCAAACGCGGCGGCGGCGGCGACGCGGCGGCGGCGGGAGGCGCGGGAGCAGCGGCAGCGCCGCCGTCGCAGCAGCCAGGTGCGCCTGTGCAGTTGAAAGGGAGTGGTGGGGACCGCAGCAGTGCCGCAGCGGCTCCTGCGCACGCTGGGCTGCGCCGCTGCCGTCACCCTCACTACGGCCCAGCCCCACCCTCCTGCGCATCTCCACCCCCCCTGCAGACGCGGCGCCGGCGGCGGAAGGCGCCGAGGTGCCGCGCCACAGCGTCGCCGGGCAGCTGGCGGCTTCGGTGGTGTGCCAGCCGCGCAGCCTGCTCGTATTCAGGTGTGCTGGCTGTGCGCAAGAGGGAAGGAGGGGCGAGGCGGCGCCTGTGGTGCGCCAGTGATGTGTGCCAGTCGTGAGCGCTGCCTGCGGGTCCTGCGGAGTGTTCCGGCAGAGAGGCCCGGCTTGTGACTGTGACGTTGCAGAGAGACATCGACCACTTTGAACCCTTGTTCCTGTCTCGTTGCTCTGCTGCAGGGACGATGCGTACACAGATTGCCTGCACGGAATACTGGAAGCGGAGGTGGAAGACATAGACAGCAGCGGTGAGTGTGGGCTGGCCCGTCGTCCGTCAAGTGTGCTGCCCCGACCACAGCATGACGTCAGCCCCCGCCCCGCGCTCCTGCCTGCCGGCCCGCCCGCTGCCCGTCTCTTTTTTGTTGCTGGAGGTTGGCATCCCTTCATTCTCCTGCTGCTGTAACAACCAACTGTTTCTCTCAAACTCACTCCCTCCCCCCCGCGCCCCTCGCCCCCCTTCCGGGTGCAGTGGTGAATGCAGAGGCGGCAGGCGTGACGCCGGGGCAGGGCCTGCTGCGAGGCGGCGAGCGCGTGTCGCTCACCGTGCGGCGCGTGCTGAGGACGTACAAGGGGCTGGGGATCCGGCTGTGAGGTGACAGGGCGGCGTGCCTTGCATGACATTTTCTCCCGTCCCTCTCCTGCCTGCACGTCCGTCTCGTGCCTGCCTATCCCTCTCCCGCCTGCACGTCTCCCCCCTGCCTGCCTATCTCTCTCCTGCCTCACACGCCTCCCCTTGCCCGCCGTCTCTGCGAAATGGCACCGGCCCAGGCTGGTACACATCCACGTGCAAAAGGCCCTTCCTGAGCCTGCCCCCTGGCTGCAAGCCCCATTTCCCGCCGCTCGGCAGCAACCGTTGCACACACAGGAGCGTGGTGTGCTGGGTGCAGCCCCGTGGACCTGCCAGCCATCTGCAGGAGGCCTTTGCAGTTCACCGCCTGGACGCGGCAGGGCAGGACAAGCAGAGCAGGGCAGACGCTGTTTGCGGCCAGCCGGTGGTGGCGACTGCGAGCGGGCGGTGATCCTTGCAAGGCCCGGCGGCGCAATATGATGCACTCTCCGTTTATTTCATCTCAGACCGCGCCCACGAGCCCTCCCTCGCTCTCTGCGCCCTCCCTGGGCCGCGCAGCGATGGCGCCGAGGGGCCGACCCGAATCACGCGGCGGCCTGCGGGGTCGCCACACCGCGATTGCCTTGGCCGCTGCGATCGTGCTGGCGCTGACGGTCGGCTCGGCGCTGGCGCCCGCGCCCCGCCGCGTGCTGCTGGCCGCCGCCTTCAGCGCCGGCGGCAGCGGCTGCACGGGCGGCGACCCGCCGGCGCTGGCTGCGGCCGGCGCAGCCGCGGTGCAGGCGGCGGCCGGGCTGGACGACCTTGTGGAGGCAGTGGACACCTTCAAGGACCTGGTGGGAAGCCATGGCCGTGAGCTGGAGCACTTGTGGCGCGGCCGGCTGGAGCGGCTGCCTGAGCAGGGCATTGTGTGCGCCGCAGGCTCCCCCTACACCTTGGCCAACGCTTTCGTGTCTCTCCACGTGCTGCGGCACCACCTGCGCTGCAAGCTGCCCGCGACAGTGATGTGAGTGGGGGGATGGTGGCGGGGCAGGCCAGGATGCTCGTGCACGGGGGCATGCGCGTACGCAGGGCGGCGGGCCATGCGTGCGCCGACCAGCCGTCTCCCGCTCTCCCCTCTCGCCTGCCTGCCTGCGCAGGTACTGGGGGCGTGTGGCGGGCGACGTGCCCTCTCCCGAGACGATGCAGTTCATGCAGGTGCGCGTGTGGTGTGCTGCAGCGGCCCTGCGTTGCTTGTCCTTCGCAGGGGCTTCCCGTAAGGTTGGGGGCGCTTGCCTTGTGTCGACAGGCGAACACGTTTCCTGCGGTTGCCCAGATGTACAACATACAATACAAGTGCCTGTCCCCCCCTTTCCCCCCCTTGCCAGGAGCACATCTCTGACCTGTCGTTCGTGGATGCCAGCGCGCTGCCCTGGCCTGCCTGGCACCGCGCGTTTTCCGACGACCTCGACAGCTGGAAATACGAGGATGGGTGAGGGGGTGGACACAAAACGAGGGTGAGGCGGGGACCTCGGCGAAGCTCGTGGTTGGCTGCATGCACAGGGCCTCTGAGGCTTGCCTGCCAGTCCGTCGTCGCCCCCACGCTCCCAGCTGCCCTCGCGCGTCGCAGTTGGAAGCTGAAGGCGTTTGTGCTCTACGCGGCGCCCTACAAACACGTGAGGTTTGGGGCGGTGTGCCGCGCACCTCGCGCCGCTCGCCCTCCCATGGCGTGCCGCATGCACGCCCTCGGTCATGCGCTGCCGCCTGACTCTGCCGTCCTGCGCCCCCTTACCAGTGGGGTGGCCCATCCAGCCGCGCCAGGTTCCCTTCCTGCCTCCTGTTCAGGTGATGTTCCTGGATGCCGACGCCACCCCTGCGCTTGACCCTACGGTACTGTTCGATCACCCGCAGTACCACCAGTCAGGCTCCATGTATTGGCCCGACATGTGGTGCGTGGGGCTGGGGGGCGCTGGGGTTGGGGGAGGGCTGCGGGGGTAGGGTCGGTTGCGGGCCGGTGGGGGCTTGCAGCGGCCCTCACTCCTGCTCTGTGCCCGCCCTCCCCTCAGGCGCGGCAGCCCCGACCTGTTTCACACCCTGGGCATGCCACAGATCGGCCGGGTGGGTGGGTAGGTGGATGGGAGGGAGCACGGGTGCACATGGGTGGAAGCCAGCACACCTGCACTCCTGCAGCCGGGCCCGCCAGCTTCAAGACTCAGTCTGGTCCTCCGTCTCCACCTGCACCCGGAGCCCCTCTGCCAGCGTCAGCCCTCTGCAGCCAGCTGCAGTCAGGACCAATGCCTATGTCGGCAACGCGCCGCCGTTCCCCTCCCTGCCGCTGCCCGCAGGAGCGGCAGACGGAGAGCGGCATCTTCCTGGTGGACCGCGCGCGGCACTGGCTGGCCGTGGAGTGGGCGCTGTGGTTGAACGTCAACGAGCGGATCACCTACAAGCTTGCGTGTGGGTGGGGCGGCGCAGCCTGCCTTGGGGCGTGGGATGCGAGCGGTTTGAGGCTGGCTCGGATGTGCGGCACCAAGCGTGCCTGCGAGTGCCAGTTGGGGTTGGTGCAACGGGCCTGCCTCGAGCGATCCCCCATTGGGTTGTCCCTCCCTCCCTCGCCTGCCTCACCTCCCTCCTGGTCTGCTCCCGACCCATCATTTGCAACCCTGCACCCTCCCCGGCGTCCGTTCCATGCATGCGTGCGCACGCAGACGGCGACAAGGACACCTTCCGTGCCGCCTTCCACCTGGCGGGCACCCCTCGCGCCTTCTACCAAGTGCCCCACCCTCTGGGGCTCATGCTGCAGCCGGCAGAGGCAAGGCAGCGGGTGGGGGGCAGCCGGCGGTTGCTTGTGATGGATCGCCCTGCCGAGTCGTGCTGGCCGTACGCACGCGCTCTGTCTCACCGCCAGCATTCGAACTATCTTGTTCGGTCGATTACACACGTCGAATTACCCCCCCGGGAGGGAATTACCCGGATCTACTGTATATTACAGATTACATGTGTTACTTTCTGACAGCCGCACGCGTGCAGCCACAGACGCGCTTGGCTGCACCACTTTCCCACCAGCATCATGCCTTGCCTCCCCTGCACCCCCCGCGTCGGCAGGGAGGCTACACGAACAGGGGGTTCCTGCAGGCGCACCCAAACGGCACCAGGTGGGCGGGAAGCCTGCAAAGAGTGGCGGACGGGGCGGCCCCGCGGGCTGATGGACGACCCCCCCACCCCCCCCCACCCACCCACCCACCCACCCACCCACCCACACTCCCCTCTCTCCTTCCCCCGGCCGGCAGACGACCGGTTACGGAGCCGGTGCATTGCTGGCTTGGGCCAGTGCTGCGAAGGCAGAGAATGCACCCGCCAAACAAACCTACCCTATGATGAGCCGACACACCCTCGGCCCCCCTGCCTCCGCCCTGCTCCCTGCAGCATGTTCATACACCGCGTGTCGGGAGCCAAGTACGACCCATCGAGCGACGACCCCAAGCCCATCACCCACGTCACGGTCCCCTCCGTCCAGTACTTTGTCGACAAGGTGGGGTGGGTGGGTGGGTGGGTGGGTGGGTGGGTGGGTGGGTGGGAGGGGGAGAGGGGTGGCTGCTGCTGTTGGTTGATGCCAACAAACAGACGTTTGAGCGGAAGCACGTCATGAAGGCAGCACCGCCGCTGTCGGCTGGCCGCATGCCTGCCTGCAGTTTGCCTGCGTCTGGGTTGGCTCCTCCCATGCCGCACCTCTGCTTGCTTGCTTGCAGGGCTGGAACACCGGTGTCCTTCCCTCGGAACACTTCCAGGCAAGTGCACTTCCGCCCGCAAGGTTTCGCTGAGCATGTGGCATGGAGGGTAGCAGCGGCAGCAAGCCAGCAGCCAGCAGCAGTACCTGACAAGCTCGATGGCGCGTGCTCTTGCACCGCTCGGTGCCACGGCCGGCAGCCGTGGCAGACGGCGAGGGGACGCGAGGCAGCATCACGGTCATGCAGCTCTCCCGCCCCCTTCGCTCCCTGCCCGCAGCCCAAAGTGTGGTCAGAGGACGGCGCCGAGGCGGGGCCAGTAGCCTGCCCCTTCTCCATGCACACCCTGTACAGCGCGGTACGGCGCTGTGGTCAATACGAGCCAGGTTTTGCCCCCGGGAACCAAACGCTGCCGGTCTTCCAGGCGAGAGTCACCCTTCGCCGGCCAGGGGAAGCTCGACGCTGCAGCCAGGATGGCACCGACACGGCCGCATGGCTCGCCGGGAAGGCTGGGAACCATGCCGCAGCTGGCCCACCGCCACTGCAGCATGGCTCCTCGGGGACGCTCGGAACGATGCCGCCGCTGTCCCTCCCCGCCCTCCCCGCCTCCTGCCGCTGCCGCTGCAGATATCACAGGGCGGGCACGTGGGGCGCGCGCTGGCGGCTGCGGACGCCGCGTTCTGCCTGCTCCGCGCGGCCATGCAGAACGCCGCGGCGGGCAGCGCGCTGTTCCAACTGCAGCAGCCCCGTGATGATGGCAGCTCAAGCTTAGGTCGATGAATAGATGGCTGCTGGGTGGCGGCCCAATGAGGAGCGACCAAAGTGTGCTATGCCTTTGGCTGCCGCTGCTATTGCTGCTGCTGTTACTTTTGCATGGAAGATGAAACAACAGCACAAGAGTGAGGAAGCGCGTCCTTCTTTGCTGGCTGGAGGGAAACGAGCCGTCAATGCATCAACACAGACCGAGCGGGACGGGGAATGTACAGGGCAATGTGGGCAGGCACACAGCAGCGCACGCACGCGACAGGAAGCAGCGCTTGCCAGAGCTGGGGCACGTGCTTTGCTGGCTGGCAGCGCCAGAATCATGCGGGGGTCATGAGAGCTGCACAAGGAAAACTCGGCATGGGGCGGCAGGCGCAGGCGGAGGGGCAGGCGGGGGGAACGGACCCGTTGCCGCCGCGTCGGCCGTTCAGTGGCCGTGCGAGCAGCCTCAGCTCTGGGCCGGGAGCACCCGCACTCCGCCTCGACTCTTGGCAGCTGTGGAGAAGTTGCTCAGGCGCAGCCGCACTCCTTCTTCAGCTGCTCGATGCGCTCCACCTCCTCCCTGGACCCCAGGTAGATGGGGGCGCTGCGGGGGGGGGGGGGGGGCGGAAGGGGGGGGGGGGGCGCAGCAACAGGCAGTTCGTCCTTTGGTAAGCTGGAGTAAGCGCAGAGCGGTGTGTGTGACTCGGCATGCGCAGGGGTGCCGCCCCCTCCCTCGACCCCAGGTGGGTGGGGGCGCTGCAAGGGGAACAAACACAGCTTGACACGTTGCAGCGCATCAGAGAACCAGCACTGGCAAGAGGCACCGGGCGGGCAGGGCGGCCGTCCCGCCTCTTGCCATGGCAGCAGTGGCGGCGGCGGCGGCGGCATGAAGTTGAACATGGACCGTGTTGAGGGCGATCTGCAGTTGCATTTTTCCGGCAGAGCAGGAAGAACCCCCTCACCGTGCGTGGATGCTGTCAGGCACCATGCCCAGGCTGGACGCTGTGCCGGTGGTGCTCTTGCCGCCGGCCTGTGCGCAGCGGGCAGAAAGTGGCACCGTGGGTGGAAGCGGCGCGACGAAGGGCAGGAAACGGGCGGGCAGGCACGCGGAGCAAGCATCCGCTTGCGGCTGGTGGCTGTCCATCCTCCAGCACGGCATGACATTGTGTCGCCCCCCCGCCGCCACCCCTCTTGTGCCACCCCTCTCGCATCACCCCTCATCAGCCCCCACCCTCATCACCCCTACCCTCATCACCCCCAGCCTCATCACCCCCAGCCTCATCAGCGCAACCCTCATCAGACCCCTCATCACCCCCAGCCTCGTACAAGGCCCTCACCAGCCCAACCCCGCATCAGCCCACCCACCTGCTCCATCAGCATGGCCATGGGGAAGCACTCGTAAAGCACACGCAGCTTGCCCTGTTGCAGGGTTCACGAAGACAGTGGGCAGGTTGAGTTGGAGGGGCACGCGCGGCAGCGGTCTGGCAGGCGAGGGGCGGGCAATGGCTCTACAGCACACGCAGGTTGCTCTGTGGAGGCAGGAGGGAATGCATGGGCAACACTGGTGGCGGCAGCAGCAGCAGCAGCAGAGCGGCCGGCGTCGTCCCCGCGGCGGCACTAGCGGCAGCCGCGGCAGCCGCAGCAGTAGCCGCAGCAGCAGCGGCGGCGAGCCATAGTTGAAAGCAGTACCTTGGGGCTCTTCTTGTCGGCGGGGTACATGAAGATGCCTCCGTACAGCAGCGTGCGGTGCACGTCGGCCACCATGGAGCCCTGCAGGTGGGTTGGTGTCGTGAGCGCATGCCGAGCGTGTGGCATTACTGCATGCGTAGAGCCTGCGCTGTGCTGCGGTGCTGCTCCGGTGCTGCTGCAGCGCGTCAAAGCGTGCGGGGTGCTGCCAGGGGACCTACCACGTAGCGCAGCGAGTAGGGCTTGCCGTTGTTGAAGGTGCCCGCCTTGCACTCCTCAACATACCTGAGGCAGGCAGTCGGGGGTGGGGGTGGGGTGGGGGGATATGTGGACAGACAAATACGATGCGCACCCTCTCCTGAAGCTGCCACGCAGCTACAGCACAGGCGAGCAGGCACGACAGGCAGGCAGGCAGGCAGGCAGGACGGGCACACCCGACATGCGCAGGCATGCAGGCAGGCTCACTTCTTGGTGGCTTCGTCCCAGTTGACTGCGTTGCCCTCGTTGATGGAGTAGATGGCACCGCGGGGGGGCACCTGCACCGAGGGGTGCGTGATCACAAACTCTCCTGCACGCATGGACAAAGAGGAGGGGGAGGCGAGTGGGTGGGTAGCCAGAGGCACGGGCAGGCGAAGGCTTGGGGTTTGCTGCATGCCGCTGCCGCGCCGGCGGCTGGCTGCGCCTCTCTTGCACGCACGCAGCCGCAGCTGCTGTGCTGCCCGGCACGGCACCCGCACCCGCCGCTGCACCATTTTACACTCCACAGCCCCGCCAACAAAATGGACCAGCCGCGCCGGGCGCCCTTGCCAGTAACAATCACCGAGGAGACCCGACCGATGAAGCACGCAGTTGTACCGGCACAGGGGGCACAGCGAGCGGCGCACGCACCCAGTGTGGGATCCAGGGTGAAGCCGGCCACGCCCTTGCCGGTGGTGATCATCATGTAGGACATGGAACCGTACATGCAGTACCCCGCGGCCACCATCTCCGTGCCGGGCTGCAGCAGGAAGAGGAGAGGACACGCACAAGATGCAGCAGTGTCCGGTTGTACGAGATGAGATGCCGGAGGGCAGCACAGCGGCGGCGGCGGCGGCGGCAGGAGCCGCGGTACGGCGGCAGTGGCAGCGGCAGCAGCAGCGCCGGCGCACCTTCCCACCCAGCTCTCAACCCGTGTGGTACTGCCACGGTGCTGCAGCTGTATTGCCCCTCACCCGCATGACGTCCTCGAGCGAGTAGTTGCCAGAGCCGGGGTTCTTGGCTTTGTAGATGCCGAAGATGGTGCCCACTGCAGCAGGAATCGACAGGGATGGCGGGCTGAGGGTCGCGGGCTGGGAGGGTGGTCGGCCTTGTGGGCTCCAAAACGGTGCCAAGCGCGGCAGGGTTCAAGGCTCGAGGCTGCTGGGGCTTGATGATGTGTGGATGCTGCAGGCAGCGCCAACACACGCTTGAGAAAAGGCAGCAGGGGCGGCTGCCACCATGCACCGCGGCCGCCCGCGATTCCACAAGGCACAGCGCACCCGACACGCCGCAGTCGATGTTGGAGGAGCCGTCCAGCGGGTCAAACACCACGATGTAGTCGCCCCTGCAGAGTTTGTGGGAAGGGCGGTTGCTCATCACCGAGGGTCAGTCGCCGACGAGAACCAAGGGTGCATGTGCAGCGGGGACGGCCTTCACGTGGCGCCGGTAGGCTGCAGTACTGCGTGCCTGCCAGCCGCGGCAGCGCGCAGCGCACCCAGCCCATGCAGAGCCTCCCTCGAGACGGGGCCAAGCCCACAGCCTACCGGTGGGGCTCTTCGATGAAAATGGGCTCGTCCTCCTCCTCGGTGATCTGCAGGCGCGGGTTGGAGGCGCAGGCAGCGCGCTGAGCACGCCGGCAACGACGGCTTCTCAGTCGCAGCAGCGCTGCCGCTCGCGGCGACGGCTGCTGCCTGCTCGAGCACACGATTGACTGCGTGGCGTTCGCCGGGAAGTAGCACTGCCCCGAGCGGCGCAGGCTGATGCCCGTTGAGCCATGACCTAGACACCCACCCACCAGGATGCAGCACTGGCCGGAGCGGCGCAGGCTGTTCTTGAAGACCTCGTTTGCCACCAGGTCCAGCTTCTTCTGGTCCTCGCCCTGCACTCAATGAGAACTAGTAATATAGTCGTTAAATATGCAATACACACAGCACAGGTCGGCCGGCCACCACGTCCAGCTCCTTCTGTTCCTCGCCCTGCGCACGCCTGTGGCTGCCATGTCGTGGGCGCGCTCCGCCGGCCCGGCGCCGCTGTGCTGCCCTGTGCATGCATCGCACATGATGCCCCCCACCGCACCTGTACGTTGCTGCTGCCCGCCATGCCCATCATCCCTGCCAGGCCCGCCTGCAGAGGCAGACGCAAAGCAGGGCGGCCATTCGAGCGTTGAGACGAGCGTGGCCGGGCGGGGCCGCAGCGGGCATGCGATGCCGCACATCGAGAGCCGTCAGCATGCCGTGCCCCGCATAGTTTACAATCACGGCGGCACAGCTCACGAACGAACGAACGTGCAGCGCACCTTCACCGAACAAGACTAGTCCCCACCCCCTAGGACGGCGCACCCGCCGCACAGCCGACGACACAAACTTGCAGCCGACGCCAATGGCATTGAGCAGCACGGTCAGGCGGCCGCGCGCGCCCGCCGACTTGTGCTGCTGGGTGAGGATCCAGGCGCTGAGGGTCAGCGGGTCGGTCTGCGCGGGGAAAGGGGCGGCAGGGTGGTTGGCGATAGCGCAGGCGGCGCACAGCGGCAGGAGCGGCAGCAGCGCTGAGGACCTCCGCCAGCGCTGTGGTGCCGTGACCGAAACTTGCTGGTGGACAATGAAGCACCCGAGAGAGCCAGGGCGCTCGGGGTTTGCCGCCAAGCCCGGCTGCCCCCCTCCGCCCAACAAACCTCCTCGAGCGCCACGGTCCCTTGCTGCAGCGACATCGTGAGAGTTTAGATCGCGCGACCGATCGTGCCGAGGCGGCAAGGCAGCAAGCGGGGGTCGTGGTCCAAGCGTTGCACGGAAGCGAGCTGCACGCGTTGCTGTCGTGTCGTCTGAGGATTACAAGCTTGTGGAGCGCGATCAAGAAGCGATGAGGCATCCCCCAAGCAGCTGCCAAGCTCGCGTGCTGGGCAAGTGCGCAGCAGGTCCCTCGTTGGCCCATTGAGAGCTAAGCTCTATCTTGTAAAGACCTGATCACACGTATAAACGCGTGCAGCTCGCCCGGAGGGGCCCCACGGCGCTGCCACTCTCGCGCTTTTTTGGCTCGTTCCAGCCCTCCTTCCCGCCCAGGGATGAGCCGTGCATCGACAGGAGAGCCGGAGGCAGCGGCGGCGGCGCCCGCACCGCCACCTCCAGAGCCGTTTGGCTCGCCCGCGGCCATCGCTCTCCCGCCGCCCTCGCCGGTAGCGACCACCCCAAAGCCTTCCGGCTCGCCATCCTCGCACCGTGCCGCACCGCCGTCGGCCACCAGCAGCCTGCCCACCAGCTTTGGCGCCGTCTCCCTGCTCAGCCCGGAGCCAAGCAGCGTGGGCGGGGCGCCGCCGCCGCCGGCGCTGCACCCGTCGGCGCAGCAGGCAGCGCAGCAGCACGGTGCCGACCGCTCCGCCAACCTTAGCGGCAGCGGCTCAAGCGGCGGCGGCTCACCTCAGCTGACGCCTCGTGCCTCGGGTGAGGGATTTTGTCTCTTTGGGAGCACAGGGGCCAGGTTCTAGCAGCCCCATTTGAGGCACGCAAGCGGGCAGTGCGACCGTGGACAGCCGCTCGGGGCGTCCCAAAATTTTGTGATACATGTATACACCATGTCAGGCCTGTGTTCCTGTATACAAGCAGCTTGTCACATGAATACAAGCTCTTGACAAGGCACCATGTCCCAGCCATGTATGCATGGTGTACATGACACCTAAAGTAGGGATGGGCCCACGCAAGGGCGGCAGCTGGTGCTGCGCCTCGCTCTGTGCCTTCTCCTCAGCTGGCTGCCCCGACGCGGGGTGCCTGCCCCTGGGTGGGCACAGAGCCCCCCCGCTGATCTGCCCGTTACCCCGCCCGCTGCCTGCCGCGCAGGCTACCCTGATGTACTGTACCGCCCCTGTGTGAGACCAGAGCTGCTGGACGCTACAGCAAAGGGGCGCAGCCCCCTGCACTTGTATTGCTGCCAGTGCGGCTACCGAGGGCCCTCGGCATGCAGGCGGGGTCAGGGGGGCGGCGCCCGGCTGCCGGAGAGGGGCTGCGTTTGGGGGGGCAGGCAGGTGTCGGTGCCGCGCCGTGCGCTGCTTTCTGCCTGCCCACCTACCGCTGCCGCCCGCACACCCGCCCTGCCACCCACCACCCACCGCCCGCCACCTTTGCAGGGCGCGCTGTGGCGTGACGCGCGCGCTGTGGGGCACACTCACCCTGGGACTGGGGCTGGTGTGCAGCGGCGCAGCAGCCGACATACACCACCACTGCCCCTCGTGCGGCGCGCACGTAGCGACGTCAAAGTACTTGTGACCGGGAGGCAGGGCTGGCAGCAATGCGCTCGTCAGCGGCTGACCGGAAGGAAGAGTGGCGGCGGCGGCGGCGGCGGCAGTGCCATGCAGCAGGGCTCTGGCTGCGTCCTGTGCTGCAACGGACTTCAAAAGACCGAAAGCTGCTAGACGATTTGCAGGCATGTTTTTCACTTTACGGCCGTTCAGTTCGTCACTTTACAGACAGCAGACTTGCGCTTTCCGTTTGCGCTTCACTGCTCACATGCTCTGCTGCTCCCTTCCCCCTGCCGTTCCTGCTGCCCCTTGTCTGTGCAACCAAATGTGCAAAGTGAGGACACTCGCTTGCTCATGCTGGCGGCAGCACCCCGCTGGACCGCCGCCACAACACACACCCCGGCGGCGCCGCTCAAGAGCTCACTGCACCCGCGCCGCCCCCTCTGCCTGTGCGCCTTCGCCCGCCGCCGCTTTGAGCTTTGCGCCTGCGGCCTGCGCCTTGTCGCCGGCAGCCACCGCCGTGTTGCGTGCCGCATCGGTAGCTGCCTGCTTCACTGCTGCGGCAGCGCCCTTGTCCTTCGCAGCAGCCGCAACGCCGGCTGCCCTCTCGGTCGCAGCTGCCCCCGCCTGCGCTGCCTTCTCCTGGGCGGCTGCCGCCAGCTGCCCGCCCATCTCCTGTGCCGTGGCCGCCACATCAGCCGATTTCTCTGCCAGCCCGGCGCCTGCCTGTGCAGCACCCTCCTTGGCAGCCTGTGCGGCCTCGCCAGCCTTCTGCTGTGCGCTCTCCACCAGGGGGGCTGCAGCGGGCGGGGCGGTGGTCGAATGTCACAAGAGCAGGCCAGCAGGAGACGAGAGCAACCATTGATTGATTGATTGATTGAACCAGGAAAGGTGGTACAGGGAGGCAAGATCAGTTCGCTTCAGCGACAGTTGTAAGGGCTGGACGTCGGGCGGAGCCTGCGCCAGCATGCACAGCTCGCGACAGCAAATTCGGCGCCCACCTGCAGCTGCCGCCACAGCCTCGGCCGCCTGCCCTGTCTGGACAGCTGCAGTGCCGGCTGCCACGGCCGCCGCATTGACTGCACAGCATGGGAAGGGTGCAGCGCTGGCATTTGTATCAAGGCCCGCCGATTGTACAGCGACGGCAGCACAGGCACAGGCACAGGCACAGGCACAGGCACAGGCACAGGCACAGCCACAGGCACAGGCGAGGCCTGCCCCTCCAACCTGTGGCCTTGCCAGCATCAGCGACCGCCGGAACGGCCTGCGCCGCCGCCGCCCTGGCCGCCGCCTTGGCACCGGTCGCCTCTGCAGCGGCGTCCATGCCGGCAACCACAGCAGAGACGGCCTCGCCTGCCTTTACCGCCGCGTTGCCCGCCGCATTCACGACCGCATCCTTGACACCGATGGTGGCCTGCAATGAAGGTGCAGAGAAGCACGGCAGTAGATGGCTCGAGCATGATGGGACGAGGTGCAGGCAAGGCAGGCGGCGAGGTGCCCGCCGCATTCGATCGCACCGCTCGCACCGATGGTCGCCTGCAGCATGGCCAGAAGAACGGCATCGAAGGGCAGCAGCGTTCCATAAACAGCAGTGCTTGTCAAAGTTGGCGGTGTGCAGCGCAGGCTGGAGGGAGGGCACCTGCCTTGCATTGAGGGTTTTCGGGTTGCGATTCCGGTTCTGCAGGGCATCTCCAGGCCCCTCTGCTGTCCCCTAAGCTTCCCATAACGCCCCCTCTTCATCTCACCTGCGCCACTCCCCGCCCCACGTCCAGAAGCCCCTGAGCCACCCCGCTGGCGCCCTGCAAAAGAGAAACACGGGAGGGGGTGGAGACGGGGTGGAAACAGGGCATGTTGATGGCGCAGCAGCAGCGGGACCTGCCTGCAGCCTCGTGCAGCGCTCCGCTGCACCGCCCTTCTCGCTTTGCCCTCGCTACCACCTGCGCAGCGGCGGCGGCGCGTTTGGACACATCAGGTGCCGCCATCTCAACAGCACCTGCTGCAGCTGCCCTTGCGCTGTATAAGCTACCTCACCCACCCTTTTGTGGTGCTCCCTCCCTTGTGACCCCCACCTGCGCAGCGGCGGCAGCGCCCTCTGCCACATCAGGTGCCGCCTCCTCCACAGCTTCCCCCACAGCCGCCGCGGCAGCCATGGTGCCTTCTGCCGCCGCCTGGCCCGCCGCCGCCGCCCCCTGTGCCGCCCCCCTTGCCACCCTGCCGGCCCCGCCCGCGGCGCTGGGAGGCTTGGCTTCAGCGGCAGCGCCGCCCGCACTGCCCTTGCCGCCAACCTCTTCGTCCTGCACAAGGTGGCGGTAGCACGACGGCGGGCGCCTGCTCTGTGACAGGCCGCGCTACTTAGGCAGCAGGGTGAACGATGGCAGCGTCTCGACCGGCAAGGAGCAGGAGATGCGCGGGCAGGCCAGCGGTGGAAGGGCTGCCGTCGCTCACCGGGGACACCACGCCAGACACGGCGCCCTGCGCCATCGCCGCCGCCAGCTGCGCCTGCTCCTGGAAAAGGTGGGGGAGCATGTCCAAGGACACTGATTCAGGCGGCCAGCATGCGCGTGAGAGGCGCAGGCACAGGCAACATGATGCAGAGGCAGGCAGGACGCAGGGTTGCACACGCTGCACTGCCCCGCCGTTCCATCCGCACCTGAGGTGGCACGGCGGCGGCCTTTGCGCCCTCGCCCTGCTCGCTCGCCACCACAACCTGCGCTTGGTCCTGCAGGGTTGGCAACTGCAGGGTTTGGGGAAAAGAGCAAGGAGGAGGGAGCAGGCGGGAGGAAGGCAGCGGGCGGCCAAGAACAGTTCGAGCTGTGAGCGCAAGAGGCAAACAGGCGGCGCTGCACACGCCTACTCTGGCTCAACCCCAAGTCAGGCCGCGCCTGGGGAGGCACAGCCACGGCCTCGGCCCCCTCTGAGCGGCCGCGCTTGGCAGCTGGGGCCACCACGGCGGCGCCGGCGGTGGCGTCGGGCACTGCGTCAGCCTCTGGCTCTCCTCTCTTCTGGCCCTGCCTGCAGCACTTTGCAGAGCAACCTGTTTGCGTGTTGCCGCACAAGCGAGGCGCGCAGGGTGACACAGCAGGGCTTGACCGCAAATTCCCCGCCACCGAGCGGACTCCGCTCACTCGGGCGCCTCCTGCATGGCAGCGCCGCCGCCGCCCAGCCCCTCGGCGATTGGCTCTCCCTCCTCGGCCAGCCTGGCCAGCAGAGCACCCACGCCCTGCTCTCCCGTGTTCATGCGCCTGCCGGGCAGCTGCCTGCAGGAAAGGGGCGCGGCGGCGGCGGCGGTGTTCAGCGGCGGTGGCGCAGAGAGCGCTTCCTGCTGCCTGCTGGCGCCTAGCGACTTCTGACAGGGCTTGCAGGGCTGCAGGGCGCTGCGTAAGAGAGCGAGGCGGCGCAGCGGTGGCGGACGCTGCCGTCCGAGGTGAGGCCTGAGCCGCACCAGAGCGAGCTCCGAGCTTAGGTCCACAGCGGGCAAGTTAAGGAAGCACATACGCAGGGAAGGGAAGGGGACGGGACGGGCTTTGGTGCACGGCGTGGGGTGAGCGGGCGCTCGCGTGGCGAGCGACGGTGGGGTGGGCTCTTGCCAGCGAATGGAGACGTCCGTTTCTGCGTGCTCTCAGTTGCTTGCTTGGACCCAGAGTCTGCCAGACCGCCTCAAGCCGCCCAACAGCCCTCCCTACGGCTCAGGCCTGAGCTCGCTACTGAGCTAGTGCAAGCCACAACACTGCGTTTGTGGCGCCGGCCACCATTGATTGATTGATTGATTGATTGATTGATTGATTGATTGATTGATTGATTGATTCCAGCGCCCCGCTCGGCTGCCTGCCCTGCTTGCCCCTGCTTTGACCCGAGTCATTTACACCGCACCGCACACACATGGAAACGGATATGGTACAAGCAGGGGGCGCGAGGTGGAGTCACACAGGCACAAGGCAAGCAGATGCAGATGGGTCACAGACTTGCAGCGCGGCAACCGAGTCACTGAACGAGACATCAAAACAAAACATCAGGTGGTTGAAAAACTGGGTCACTGACAGACCCGCAAGCTCAGGGCGTGAGCTTGGCCTGACTGGCGGCGCCGCCGCCGCCAGCGCCCAGCTGCGCCCCGCCGCCGCCGCCGCAGCCCGGCTTGGGAGCCCCGCTGCCGCCCGCGGCGCCGCCCGCATGCACTGGTGCACCGGCCCACTGGTGAAGGACTCCCTTGGCTGTGCGCTTGGCCGCCGCTTTGGCCACAGTCGTGGGCCCAAGCTTGCGCGCCGCCAGCGCAGTGTCGATTCCGTGTGCCGCGGCGCTCATGCTGTGCACGCTGACCTCCGCAGCGTCTTCGCCGTACCTGTGTTGGATGATACGGGGGGGAGGGGGGAGGGGAGACGTTGTGGGGAGGAGGGGATGAGAGCACCTGTGTTTGGACCGGGGGGGAGGGGAGGAGAGGCATGGCGTTGTCCAGTGGTCGCACAGGAGCAAAAGCTGGGGCGCTCGGGCGGCTGCTCCGCTGCATGCAAGCCATACGCAGGCACAGAGCTTGCGGTGGGCCAGCCGGCAGGCTGGCCGTGCTCAAGTGCGCGCTTCCGCTGGCCCAGCACGCGCCGCACCCCGCCCACCTGCTCTTCACCACGCCGTGGGTGGAGTCGCGAGCAGAAAACAGCACCAGGCGGCCTGCACGCAAGCACGGCAAGCGACGGCGGCAGGGTGGTCAGTCGCGTTGTTGCGCGGCCGCGCAGGCGGCGTGTGTCCGGACGAATGCTGCCTACGCGCTGCAGGCACGCCTTTCACAGTAACTTCCAAGACACGGCGTTGAGGCGTGCAAATACATACGCACGGCGCACACACGGCGCACCTGCGTCCTCCATAGCCGACCAAACTTCCGAGAAGCCCTGCAGCGCGGCGTGGCTGACCTGGCGCAGCGTGCCTGCAAGGTAGGCGGGACACGCGTGGCAGGAAACGGCAGGGCAAGCAGTGAACGGCGATCCACAGCCTTGAAGTGGCGCAGACGCAAGTGCCGCACAGGAGAACGGAGCGGGCTGCACAGGCAGGCTAGGAATGCAGCAGAGCGCGCGAACGCTCGCTGCGGCGGGCGGCCCGCAGGCACATTCGGTCCTGTGGGCTGCGGCGTGCCAACTCACTTGAGTCCTCCCCCTGGGCTGGAGGCTTGTCGGCCCCCACCACCCACAGCGCTGCAGCAGGCGGCGGTGCAAGAGGGAGCGAGTGGGTTGCACGCGCTGCGACCAGCAAACAAATTGCTCTTGCGTTTATGGCATGGAAGCTTGTGGCAGCTCTACTAACACGCACACCATGTGCCGCCCGGTGCCTCCGTTGCCGTGCCCCCGGCCGGCCCCTCACCTCCCCCCGCCACCTTGCCGCCGGCCCACGCCAGGCCGCCGACGGCGCTGTTGGCCGCACCGGCCACGGCGCGCGCTATGTTGGCGGTTTGTTTAAACCTGCGGCAGGACAGATGCATGGGGGGGGGGGGGGGGGGGGGGGGGGCTGAGCGGGACACGGCACGGCTGGCGCCTACTCTGGAGCGGCACAGGACGTGTGAATGCGCGACTTGCTGCTGCATTTTTTTTTTTTTTTTAAGGCAAGCGGTCTGCTGCCATTGTAGCCATGCAAGCAGTTGCGACGACTCGTTTGCCCCCCCCCACCCCCCCCCACCCCCCACCCACACCCCCACCCCCCACCCCCACCCCCACCCACCCACCCACACCCACCCACCCACACCACCACCACCATGCCCCTCCACCTCGCACCGGTTCTTGATGAAAGGGTGTATGGCCACGGGCGTGGCGGTGGGCTGCGCGGGCGTGTAGGAAGCTGCTGTGCGCGAGATGCTGTTGGCGGCGTAGGTGGCGCTGGCCTGGCAGCGGGGAGGCACACCGGGGCAGGCAGGCTTGTGAGGCGAGTCGGGTTGGGGGCGGAGGGAGGAGGGAGGGTGCTGCGTTCCTCAAGCCAGATGACTACAAGCCTCCCCTGCTCAAGTTGCACACTCTCAGGTCGCAACCTTTCAAGCTCAGGAGCCCCCCCCCCCCCCCAATCCAAGCCTCACCAGCAGCCCGCCGGCGATGCGCCGGCTGGCGGTGTGCACGCCCTGCGCCAGGCCGCTTGTGTAGGCGGATTTCGCAAGGGCTGCGTCTCCCTGCGCCGCCTGAGAGTCCTCCAGCAGCGCCTGCGACTCCCTGCTCAGCAAGAGAGAGGGAGGGAAGCAGGTCACGACAGGCAAACGTGAGGGAGGCTGCAGGGGGAGTTGCAGGCAGTCGGCATGCATGTGCGAGCGCTGCACCCACCCCAATCGGTGGCCTCTAGAGGGCGAATGCTTTCAGGGAGTGGCATGCACACGCGAGCGCTGCACCCAGCCGCGCACTTGTACACAGTGAAGTCTTCAAGAATTGCTTCCATTATGCCCAGCGCCTCGGCATCCGCGTCCGCAGACACCGTCACTGCACACAACGTGGGGTGCAGGAGGGGGTGCGCTCTGCACCACATTGTGCATAGGCAGTGCAGGGCTGTGCAGAAACAACCGTGAACGTCTGTTCCCCCCCCCCCCCCGCCGCTATCACCCCACAGGCAGCCCCACCTGTGTAATAAGCACCGCCCCGGGGCAGGCTGAACACAAACGTCCGCTCGCCGACCTGCGATGCAGCAGGGGGCAGGGGAGGTGAACAGGCGATCAGGCGCTGCGACGAGCGGATGCAGAGCGGCAGCCAGCAGAGCGGCACGCCTGTAGTGCAGCGCACCGGCGGCGTGCGCCCTCAGGGGCGAGCGTTGCACGCACGCCCACCTTTAGCGTCTGGCTGCGCGGCAGCACCTCCCACGACACGCCGCCAACTGCCGCGAAGAGATGGGAATTGATCTCGGTGGCGCTGCCGCTGGCGCTGCCACTGGCCCCGGCATTCTGCGGCTGCTGGTAGAGCGAGGGGTACAGGCCGCCCGACGGCGTGCCCGACGGCGGCGGCTGCGCAGCGGGCGCGGGGTGCTGCGCCGCAGGCCTGTCTCGCACAGTGACGGTGAAGGGCCCGCTCACGAGCAGGCGCTGCGTTCCGCCGGACACCTGCAGCCCCCGGGCATCAAAATCACCATTGAGCAAGCTCGTCATGCCCGCCCGGTGTTAAAGAAGAAAAAAACAGAACATTAACGGGCACACAGCAGGGCTGCCAGCGAGCGAACCGTAGCGGCAGGCGGCAGGAAGGCGGCGGCGGCGGCGGCAGCTGCGAAGCGGCACTCCCGCTGGAGCGATCGGAACCCCTGGCTCACCTCATGAAGCTGAGCCGCGGGTATTGAGAGCAGCACCTCGGGGGCAGCGCTCGAGGGGGGAACAGCGGGACCTGAAGGCGCCGCAACGGGGGGCTTCCCCGGACCTACAACAGGACCCATGGTGGCCTGGGTAGCGCTGTTGGAGAATAGAACAGCGTGACCTGCGACCTGGAAGACATGCGGCTGCTTGAAGAATCGCCTCTCCAACGCGGCAGTTGCCCGCGGCTCCCTCTCGTCATTCCGCGCGTCCCCCTCATGAGATCGCCCAGAGCCAGCGATCACGCCGAGCAGGCCGAGGCTGGCACCCCCAGGCAAGCGCGGCGGCACGGTGACGGCGGTGTCGGAGTCCGCGGCTCTCCCCGTCACCGCCGCTGCTCCCGCCTGTCCCCTCAGTCGTACTGCTGCTGCAGGGCCGGGGACAAACGCTCTGCAGACGCAGGGCTCTTCGACGCAACTCAGGCGCCGGCTGTTCAGTCCCTGTTGGCACCGCCAGCGGAGCACGCTGACAAGCGCAGCCGCCAGCAGACACTGCAGCAGGCAGCGGGCATGGGCGGTGCTGGCACAGGCGGCACAACGGTCGCTGGCGACGCAGGCGCGGCACCGCCGTCGGCCGCCGACGCACTGGCGGGCAGCGAGGAGGGTTTCGGCGGGCAGGAGGGGCGGCGCGGCGGCGAGGGCACTCAGGTAATCGCTGTGCCGGAGCTAGCAGGCGCCATTAGGGGCACGGCCAGCCCAGCTGTCCCTGTGGATGCGGCGGTGCCTCAGGGTGCAGCACCGGCGGTGGATGCGGCGCCGGCGCCCGCCATCGCCAGCCTGGGAGCTCCAAAGTTCGCCTGGGTGCAGGACGAGGTGGAAGGAGGGGGGAAGAGAGAGGGAGGCCGGTTGTGGGGGCAGGGAAGCAAGAGAGACAAGGGAAAACGGCAGGCAGGGAGGGGAGAAGACGAGGGTGGATGGCAACAGCGTAGATATGCGGCAGGAGAGCACGACCCAGCACATCACGCAGCAGCTGGTGCTCATCCCCATCCTGCAGCGCCTGGCAGTGACCAACCGCACGCCGGCAGGGCAGCAGGCACGCTTGGCGATCGCTGCTGCCGCCGACCTGCTTCCGCAGGGGGTGCGCCAGGCGGCAGGCGATGCCACGCAGGCCGCCGGCGCTGCCCTGGATGCTGCTGCCGGCGTGGCAGATGCCGCGGCCAGTACCAAGGATACGATCGCGGGTGCTGCGGGCAGCGCAGCGGTGGTGGTGGGGCGAGCGGTGGGCGCTGTGGCCTCTGCCGCTGGCGTCGTCGGAGGCGCGGTGGGGCTCAGCGAGCCGGTTGCAGCTGTCGGCGAGGCCGCCGCCGGCGGCGCAGCTGCAGTGGCTGCGGCTGCAGCAGAGGCGGCCAGCGGAGCAGCGGCAGCTGGGGGCGAAAAGGTTGCCGATGCTGCGGCTGCGACCAACGAAATAGCTGCCGAGATTGCTCACGAGGCAGCGAACGCAGTGGCTGTCACTGCTGCCAGCGCCAAGCAGGCAGCCGCCGAAAGTGCAACCGGTGCAGCCGATGCCGCGCTCGGTGCGGCCGCCGCTGCCAAAGCCATGCCGGCGCGCGCCGCTGCCGGCGCAAAGCAGGCAGCCTGCGCCGGCGCCGCGGCTGTGGTCGGCGGTGCTGGCATGGCCGCCGGCGCTGGAGGCGAGCTGGCAGGCGCAGCGGCGCGGGGCGCGCGCAGCGTGGCCAGCCAGGCTCAGGCGACGGCGGCACGGGCCGCCGACGCGGCCTTCGACAGAGCCAAAGACGCCTCGCTGGCAGCCAAGGAGCAGGCAGGCGCGGCCGCGGAGGCTGCAAAGGCGGCCCTGGCTGCACAAACCGCCGCGGCGGCGGCAAGCGTGCGTGAGGCGGCAGAGACGGGCAAGGAGCGGGCGGCGCAGCTGGCGGGCAGCGTTGTCGGCGCTGTCACGCAGGTGAGGAGGAGCCCCTCGTGGCCTCGTGGTTTTAGATGGCCATGACAAATGTGAGCCACGTCGTGATTGCAGCAGGCACCAATCGCGGTGGGGCACGTCGGCCGTGCCCCCGCCTGCCTCCTGCTCTCCCTTTCACTACACCATGCCCTTATCGCTGCTCTACATACAGGCAGCCTCTCGCACGCTGGCGGGGGCTGGGAAAGCGCTGCAGGATGCGGGTGATGGAATCAAGCATGCTGCCGAGCCCGGCCCAGACGCAGACGCTCAGATGAGCGCAGGACGCAGTAGCGGGGTCAGCGACATTGTCGGCAGCGCCGCCGGCGCGGCGCCGCCCGCTGCCGCCCCCGGCGGGCCGACAGGCAGCAAGGAGGGTTGCGGCGGGCAGGAGCAGCAGCCCGGTGCGCAGATTGCTGCTGCTATGGAACTGACAGGCGGCATTGCAGACAAAGCTGCGGCACAGGCGAATGCAGCACCAGCGCCAGGGCTGGTACCTGGAGCTGCAGACGCACGCCAGATGGCCAGCGCAGCATTGCCTGCTGCTGCTAGCGGTGCAGATGCCGCGACTCCCGCCTCAGGCACGACGGCGGTCGCCGCAGCCGCGAAGGCGCCGCTTGTGTGGCGGGTGGCGCGCGCCCTGGCCTCTGCAGCTGGCGCGGCAGCGGAGGCAGTGGGGCTCAGCCAGGCGGTTTCTGCCGCCAAGGAGGAAGCCCGGCACTCGGCTGCCAAGCTGGGCACTGCCGCTGCCGGTGCCACAGCTGCCACAAAGATAATTGCAGCGGAGATAGCTCACGAGGTGGCGGGCGCAGCCGCTGAAGGCGCTGCCAGCGCAAAGCAGGCGGCCGCCGCCGCAGCGGCTGCGGCGGCTGTGACCAAGGAGCTGGCGGGCCGTACTGCCAGCAGCGCCAAGCGGGCTGCCCGCGACGGTGCTGCGGCCGTGGTCAGTAGAGCAGGCAAGGCTGCCGAAGCCGCAGGCGAGTGGGTGGGTGCGGCAGCGCAGCGAGCGAACGTTGCCGCTGGCGAAGCACAGGGGGCGGCGGCGCAGACGGCTGATGTGTCAAGCAGCACCGCCGATGATGCCACGATGGCAGCAAAGGAGCAGGCAGGCACGGCGGCGGCGGCAGCGAGGGCTGCTCTGACCGCTGGCAGCACGGCTGTGGCAGCGGGCGTGTGCGAGCGGGCGGCAGTAGGCAAGGGGAGGGCCGCGCAGCTGGCGGGAGGCGCGGCTGCAGCTGCCACAAAGGTGGGGGGCGCATGTGCGGGGCTGCAATGGAATGCATGTGCATATGGCACCGTGCCAAACCACGTGTGCGCCTGCCGCCGGCAGGCCCAGACGGGCGGCGAGCCTGCAGCAGCGCGCCCTGCCGCCCCTGCCGTTCCAACCCATTTGACATGTTGCCCCCAATGACTCTCACCTCCTCCCGCCTGCAGGCCGCCTCACGCGTGGCGGGGGCGGGGGGAGCGCTGCAGGATGCCGGGGCGGGCTTGAGGCATCATGCGGCAGAGCCTGGCTTCGGGCCGGAGCCAGTGTCAGAGGCCGCTGCTGGCCTGCCAGGCCGCGAGGAAGAGAGCGGCCCCGCAGGAGGGAGCGCCGGCGCCGGGCTGTGAAGGCTGCATGCAACCTTGCGCCTCGATTGACCTGCACATGCATGCCGCTGTGATTGCAAGCCAGACACGTTGAGAAAAAGACGCAGGGCATGCATGTGCTGCGCAAAACGTGGCGCAACGCTTGGCAGGGTATATAACTTGACGTAAAGGAGCGTTCGTTTCCTGCCGCTCGCGCGTGCCGCTTGCTGACACATGCCGCATGGGGAGTGCAGGTCTTACTCGCACTCTTAGGGTGTACGCGCCCCATCTAGGCCCCTTCGAATCGGCCTGAGGTTGCAGCAAGCGGTCGAGCCCTCCCCAGGCACGCTTTAAGGCCTCCCTTGGACTGTGGAAGCGGCCCCCGTGCCTGCCGAGCTCTCTGACGCAGTGCCCTGCAGCCTGTGCTGCTCTACGAGACTGACCATGTCAGCAGGCAGCGCCTGCGGCTAGTCAGGTCGCCCCCAGCCGCCCACGTACCACCGCCGCCGCTGCCCCCCGCCCCTCCCCAGGCGCATGCACGCTGCAGAGCAAGGCGTGGGCCCCCTGCTGGCCAGGATGGCCGAGGAGGGAGAGCCGGTGGCCGAGGGAGTGGGCGGCGGCGGCGGCGGCGGCGCCATGCAGGCAGAGGGCGGCAAGGCACCCGGGTGAGCGGCAGCGCTGCATCGTGGCAGGGCCAGTGCATCGATGCCCCGCTGTGTCACCCTGCGTGCCCCGCTTGTGCGGCAACACGCAAATAGGTTGCTCTGCAAAGTGCTGCAGGCAGTGCCAGAAGAGAGGAGAGCCAGAGGGTGACACGGCGCCCGACGCCACCGCCGCCGCGGCGGTCGTGCCTCCACCAGAGGGGCCTCCGGTGAAGCGTGGCCGCAGCGAAGGTGCTGAAGCCGCGGCTGTGCCTCCCCAGGTGCGTGGCTGAACAGCGAAGGCCTGGTGCAGTTTGTGCAGACTTCTAGCTCGCCGCTTCAAAGCGCCCCTACCGCGTGCGCGGCACGCAGCCCTCCCAAGTTAGTGCCTCTCCAATCTGCCCCTCCTTGCCTCCTGCTTCTCAACCGGTTTAGGAGCAGGCTGAGCTGGAGGCGGTCATGGAGGCGGGCGCCGTGTCTGGCGTGCTGCCCCCGGTGCGTGGCGGCAGCACGGGCGGTGCACCGGGGCCGGCGTCAAACACCGCAGGCTTTGCCGCTGCCGACGGGGGCGCCAAGCCGGCGTGGCCCGCCACATAGCAGACGCCGGACGTGCTGCTTCCGCGTGTGCAGGACGAGGGCGCTGGTGCATGGGAGCCTGGGCCTCCCAGCGCCGCAGGCGGAGCCAGCAAGATGGCAGAGGGGGCGGCAGAGGTGGCTGCTGCGGCGGCCCAGGTGGCGGCAGGGACCGCAAAGGCCGTCGCCGCTGCCACGGCAGAGGCAGTCAAAGCGGTGGCACCTGGGGTGGCCGAGGGCGCCGCCACAACCGCACAGGTGAGGTACAGGGTAAAAGGTAAAAAAGCCCTTTTAGCCGCGCAGGTGGGCGCAGACATCAAGGGGTGCGCCCCACCGAGGGAAAGGGATGAGGAGAGGGCCACTGCTGCAGGGCGAACCGCTGCGTTGCTCACACCCCTTGCGCTCATGCGCCCCTCCGGCACAGGGCACCGGCCAAGCGGTGCAAGGGCTGATGAACGTCGGGCGTGGCGTGGCGCAGGTGACGTTGAGGGGCGCGAGTTTGGGGTGTTGAGGTTTTGGCCGTCACGGGCTGCAGGTCGCAGAGGGCTCTCTGGAATCGGCGCTGGCAAGCAGCACCGCTCGTGATGCCGTCCTGACGCCACGACACCTCGCTGAAAATGTCGGCAGTTGCGGCTCGGCACTTGCAGCTCGGCACTTGCAGCTCGGCACTTGTAGCTCGGCACTTGCAGCTCGGCACTTGCAGCTCGGCACTTGCAGCTCGGCGAGCAGCCCACCAGCCTTCTCCTGCTCTGCCTGCTGCCTGCTGCCTGCTGCCTGCTGCCTGCTGCCTGCTGCCTGCTGCCTGCTGCTGCTCTGCCTGCCTGCTCACTGCCTGCCCCACTTGGTTTGCAGGCCACGGTGGGAGTGACGGACGCAGCAGTCGATGCCGCCGGCGCCGCCGCCGCCAAGGCTGGCGATGCTGCCACCGCAGTGGCAAGCGGTGTGAACACCGCTGTGGAGGTGACGGGAGCCAAGGCGGCGGCGCAGGCGGTGACGGATGTGGCTGTGCCGGCCGCTGCCGTCGCCGCCAACGCAACAGGTGGGAGATGAGGGGGCACTGCAGCGGCAGCAGCAGCAGCAGTGACGCGCGCTTACCTGCGCTTTGTGCGTCTCCTCACGGTAGAGACCTGTGACATTGGTTGGCTGCTCTGCACTGCCGTTTTGCCTGCTGCCCTGCAGCTGACGCTGTCGCTGTGGCAACTGAAGTCGCGACCATCAGGGCTGGGCAGGCGGCTGATGCCGTGTCGGCAGCCGCAGGTGTGCATATGGCCCGCTGCTGCTTCTCTCCTAGCGCCTGCTGCAGCTGGCATAATCAAATCTGCGCAGCGGTAGGAGGCGTGCAGGCATGCCAACCGCTCTCATGCTTCTTCCTCCGTGACCCCCCGCCCCCGTGTCCCAGTACCCCTGGTGGAGAGCGCACAGCAGAAGGCTGGCAAGGCTGCACAGGCCGCCAAGGAGGCGTCCGTCAGCGCAGGCGCACACCTGGCTACGACTGCTCGAGAGAAGGCTTCCGCCCTGGGCAGTGCGGTGCAGGAGAAGGCCGCGGCGGCGACGGCGGCGGCTAGCGAGGAGGCAGCCGACGTGGCGGCTGCGGCACAGGAGAAGGCTGCGGTTGCTGCTTCGGCGGTGCTGGAAAAGGGCGCAGCGGCCGCCGCTGCTGCCCAGGAGAAGGTATCTGAGCTGGTGGCGGCGGGGCAGGAACAGGCAGCGCTGGTGGCGACGGCTGGCAAGGACATGGCTGTTGATGCTGCGGCCGCTGCGGCGGCCGCGGTGAAGCAGGCTGCAATGGATGCCGCACAAGGCACCGCGGTGGCTGCAGGCGACACGGCGCAGGCGGCGGGCGCAAAGCTCAAGGCAGCGGGCGAGGGGCCGGCGGGCGGCAAGGGTGCACGTGCAGAGGCGCAGTAAGCGGAAGGCGGCGACTCTTTGGCCACAGCGGCGGCGGCACAGGCCGGCCGCAGTCGCCGGCTAGCAAAGTCGATCGTGCACAGGGCGCAGCAGGGTGCTGGTAGCGAGGGGTGATGGGAACGCAGAGCACAGTGACTAGCAGAATGCAATGTGCCGTTTGTAGTGCGCACCATGCATGTAAACTGTTTAGCGCCAGTCGTGAAGCGGCGCTACTGTAGTCGGACTGTAGTCAGGACATAGCAAAGGCTGCTGTACAATGCTGCAGCTGGTGGGCGCCGAGAGTGCTCCGGGGACGGCAGCTGCCGCTCACTCCACCCGCCGCATGTGGAGGAGGTCCGCATGGCCCAACCTGCCCGCTCCTTCTGCGGCGATGCCGAGCGCCGTGTCCACTTGACAGCCTCTCAAACTAGCTGGTTACTCCGCGACTACTTCCAAGGCCTCCAGCGCGATGGCAGCGCTCGTCTCGGGCCACCTTGCTCCCGAGCCGGTGGTCGCCCTCGATTCAATAGAGGGCGAGGCCGCGCTGCACCCGTACGAGAGCGCCGCAGAGACGGTGGCCGAGGTGCGGGGTGGGTGCCGTCGGCGGTCGCCGCGGCGGCGGCGCTCGCGCGCACACCTGCCCGCCAACCGCCGCGCTGCCTGCCTGGGACCTGGCCTTGGCCTGCACCCCTCCCTCTGCCCGCCCATCTCGTGGCTGTCCCTGTCCATCTATTATTGCAGGCGGTTGCAGGCGCGCCGCTGATACGCTACCTGGCTCGGGAGGGGCACGAGCGGGATTACATGCGCGCGCTGCTGGCGATGCTGCGGGCGGCGCATCCGGGTGGGTCCGCGCTCGCAACACCTGCTCCCCGCCCCGTGCAGGGCCCAGCGCCGCCCCTGCAAAGTGCCCCGCCCCGCCCTGACAGCTGTCACGCCGCTGTTGGGTGGACGGTGGTAGTGCAAGGGAGATCGCCTCCCGTGGCCCCTTTCCACCAGGAGAGTACGAGGTGGTGGCAGACAAAGACTTTGCTTGCGTGGCGCTCATCAAGCAGGTGCAGAGCAGCGGCGGCAGCGCTCCAGGCGCTGGCGGCGGCGGCGCCGGCGGCGGCGGGCACTGGCAGGAGGAAGGAGAGGAGGAGGAGGCCGAAGAGGGCGGCGCCAGCCCGGACCCCAGCCGCGCGGCGGCGTCGGCCAACGTCGAACCCCCAGAGAAGGCGGGCCACGCCGGCGGCGGCGGCGCGGCGGCCGCGTACGCACCAGTGCAGCACGAGCCGGCGGGGCTGGACGACGACCTGCTGCAGGAAGCGGTGGCCAAGGGCTCGCTGAGCGGGCTGCTGGCGCTGGGCGTGCCGCGCCTGCGCGCAGGTGGGACCCACCACGGGGGGGGGGGGGGGGGGGGGGCACCATGCAAATTGACATGAGAATAACTGGCATGGTTCACTACTCGGAACGTGGAACTGGCTGCCTTCGGAGGACCCTGCTAGGCCTGCAGGCCTGCTGCCCTCCCTTCCTCCACTGTGCACGCGCCCCGCCCCCATCCTCTGCCTGCCCTCAAACAGGGCGGCGGCCCCCATGTCACTGAGACATCTCCTGGGGCTCCCTGTGAACACATTGAATCACTGTTGTTGATGGATTGATTCCCGCCTGCTGCCCCACCCGCCCCGCCCCAGAGATGCTGCTGTACGTGCACCCCCAGCGGTTGGGGGAGCTGCGCAGGTTGATTGCCGACATGGAGGCAGCGATGGATCGCTACGTGCAGGTGGGAACGCTGACTGGCAGGAGGGTTGGGGACACGTGGCAGAGGAAAGCTGCACTGAGTTCAGCGGATTGAAGTTGGTGGGGGGGTGGTGGTGGTGGTGGTGGGTGGGTGGGTGGTGTGTGTGTGGGTGTGTGTGTGTTTGTGGGGTGGGGTGGTGTGTGTGTGTGTGGGGGGGGGTGCGTGTGCGTGTGCGTGTGCGTGTGCGTGTGCGTGTGCGTGTGCGTGTGCGTGTGCGTGTGCGTGTGCTTGTGCGTGTGCGTGTGCATGTGCGTGTGCGTCTGTGTGTGTGGTGTGTGTGGGTGGGTGTGTGTGTGGGGGGGGGGGGTGGGGGGGGGCCCGAAAGCACGTCGGTAGCGAGGGCAACCGCGAGGGCGCCTGGTGGGTGCGTGCAGGGCTGTCGGTGGAAGCAGCTCACCAGCATGCTTTCCGATCCCCTGCTGCAGGCCCACGGCCCCATCCTCCACCTGCACCTCCTGTACCCTTGCCAGCTTCAAATGTGATTGATTGATTGACTTCCAACCCCCTGCTGCAGGCCCATGGCCCCGTAATCCACCTGCACTTCCTGGCCACGCGGGCGGGGGTGCGCGGCGGCGGCATGGGCGCCCGCGTGCTGCGCCACTTGGAACGCATGGCGGACGCAGGCAAGCGGGGACAGGAGGCTGGACGAACCAGGCAGGCGCAACAGGTCGCCCTGTAAGCAGCCCCTCTCTGACAGGGGGGCAACTGCAGCACATGCCCTGCCTGCCAGCCCTGCCTCATGCTGCTGTGTGTGAACCTCCCTCTCAACTGCGTGCCCTCAGAGAGGTGCCCGCTGCACTTGCAGGCCACCAGCCGTGGGCCCCCCCTGCCGCGCCCCGTGCCGCCGGCGCCTCATGAACGCTCTGAACCCTCTCGCACCTCCCGTCCCGGCCCCCCAGAAAGGGCGCCCGCTGCACCTGAAGGCAATCAGCCCCCCCGACGCTTCCCTGCTCACTCCTACCCCGCATGCGCTGCCCGGCGGGTGCCTGCAGAGGGGCGCCCGCTGTACCTGGAGGCGATCAGCCCCGATTCGCGGCGGCTCTACCTGCGCCACGGCTTCGAGTGAGTGAGGGTCCGCTGATGGTTATGGTACAGGGCAGACCCGGGCAGTGGAGGGCAGGGGTTGCATGTGGTGGTGCCGGACCGGCGCGGGGGCAGGGGATCCAGAGGTGCGTGCGCGGGGGAGGGGCGATGCTGCCATGCTGCCCAGGCTCCGGAGAGGCACATGTGTCGACAGCCGTACCCCATTTGCTTACGACTTTTCCACGGCTTTCCTCCTCGTGCCAGGGACGTGGAGCAAGTGCGGGTGGGCGGCCCAGATGGACCCATCGTCTACGTTCAGGTGGGTGTGAACATCTGTGGCACGGGGGAAGAGGCTGGAGGCGCCGGTGCACCGTGTACCTCCATTGGGCAGCTGCAGTGTGAATGCTGCGCTGGGCATGACCTCGCATGGCCTCCCTTCTTGCCGACGTTTAGGCACGCCCGCCCGGGGCGGCGGCGGCGGCCGAGCCGGCAGGCGCAGAGATTGACACCGAGGGCGCTGCGGCTGCGGGCAGGAGGCTGTGAACAGGCTGCCTGCGCAGATTGCTTGTTGCAATCCTGTAACGTTTTGCAAGAACTGGTAATCACATGCAGTGGGGACGACGAGCGGAGGAGCACATGGCGGCAGCCTGGCGGCGTCACCGGTCGCCGTCCCGCCAGGGTTGCAGCAGCGCTTTCAGGATGCACACTGCTCATTGAAGGCGGTGCACTCTCACAATCCTCAATTACCAAGCACTGTACTTCGAGCGCTCGGGAACCGCGAGGGATGTCCCGCCTCGCAAGCGCGCACGCCCTCAGCCTTGCACCGGCCCTCAGCCGCTCGCTGAGGTCTCCCAAAATCGTGGAAGGGCGCGATGGAGGCTTCACCCTGCAGGTGCGCCGGTCGGGGTGCGAAACCCCAGTCGCCCGCCCGGCTTGCCTGCCGCTGCGGAACGCTCATCCCTGCTCACAGTGCATGATGAAGTGCATATGGAGCCGGGTGGCGCCAAGAGAAGCCCTTGCCTCGCTGCCTGAACAGGGCTGGTGGCGGTGCCGCCGCCGGCGGACCGCTCGCTGCCAAACGCAAGCCGGCAGCGAGTGAGGCAGGCGCAGGCATCGGTCCGTCTGCCGCCGCTGCCGCCAAGCGGCGCAGGGCAGCGGTAGCGGAACGCTCAGCGCCCAACAGCAGCGCCAGCAGCGCCACGGTGGTTGTCGCACGCGGCGCTGTCGCTGCTCTGCAGACACCGGTGCTGCCACGCAAGCGGGGGCGGCCCCGCAAGCACCCACTGCCAGCGGAGCTGCCATCGCCGCCGCCGCCGCCGCCGCCGCAGCAGCAGCAGCAGCAGAAACATACGCTTGGGCGCGTGCTGGTGCGCCTGCGGCTGCCAGGACCTGCTGCAGAGGCCTCCGCGCCTGCTGGCTGTCGTGCTGACGCTGCGCTCGCCCCCGCCAGCGATGGTGCTGCCCAGGCACCGCCGTCAGCGCAGCAGCCGATGCCCCAGCAGCAGACGCAGCAGCGGCAGCCCGTGTGCACGCAGAGCCCAGCGGCAGGCGCGCCAGCACCGCTCCTTGCTCTGCAGCCTGCGCTGCTGGCAGCGGCGGCACAGCGGGGGCCCATCCTGCGAGGCCTCCACCTCGACCTGCCCCGCCTCAAAGCCCTCCTTCTGGACCAACAGGCTGCCCTGCAAGCAGGCAGCGCCAGCGGCAGCAGCGGCGGCGCCGCCAGCGACGGCAGCGCCCCTGCCCTGCCGGCGCTGTGGCGCGCGGCGCAGGCGGCGGTGCTTCGGCAGTCGCTGCGCGCGGTGGTGGCGCGGCTGGAGCGGATGGCGGCGCCGCCCACAGACCATGTGGGTGGCAGGGGCGTGGTAGCTGGCAGTTGGTGACGTCCTGGGTCGCTGCCTGCTCTGTCTGCGTGTGGAGGCGGAGCAGTGCCGGGTTTTTTTCCGTAATGGCGCGTGCTGTCGGGGGTTTTCCTGCGCTCTTTCAAAACTCTTAACCCATCTCCTCCCCGCTGAGCACGCAGGCCAAGCTGACCGCGGGGGTGTCGTACGTCGTGCACACAGAGAGCCGGCAGGTTGGCGCCGACGGCGTGCCGCAGCTGCCGCACCTGGGTATGCAGCGAGGGGGGCCGGTGGTCTCGCTGTTGGGGCTGCTGGGGAGGCCTGTTCAGCGGGGGAGCGTTCTGCCGTACCCCGCCGCCTCTGAATTTCATCCAAGGTCCTCGCCCTTCCAATCACCAGTGGTCCAGCCACCAGGGATGCGGCAGGTCAGCGGTCCCCCGTTTGGAACCCCGTGCTGCCTCCTCCCGACATCCCTGAACTCCCAACCATTGGTGTCGCACCTCCACTGCCACAGTGATCCAGCCGCCGGGGCTGCGCCAGGTCAGCAGCCCCCAAGTCGATGCCTTTGTTCGGACATTGAGCACAGTGGTGAGTCGAGTCCCGTTCTGTTGCAAACGCTCGGCGGCTGCGGCAGGGCCGGCGGGCGGGCCTTTGCTCCCTGTTTCCATGCTCCACAACCCTGCCCTTGCCAACCTCTTCTTAGGTGCATGCTGCCCTTCCAAGCCCCGCGCCCCCCCCCCCTTCTGCGCAGCCCAGCGCCGCGGCGGTGCTGCCGCTGCGAGACGAAAACCACATGAAGGGTTACCTGCTCCTGCCGGCGGGGCGCCGCGCTCTGCTTGCGGAGCACGGGGGGCGGCTGGAGGACCTGCCTGGGGGAGCGCTCGCCCTGGAGCCGCTGCTGCAGGTGGGGAGCGGGCTGGGCAGGAGGAGGCAGAGGCTGTTGCTGGAACCTTGTGAAACAAACACTCGTGTCGTTCCTTGCCCTCTCCGCCCCTCCCCTCTGCTGCAGGACCGCTCCTTCCTCTGCCTGCACTTTTTCTTGGACCCTCACGGCCGCCTGCACCCCGTGACTGCCCACGCCAGCAGCAGCGGTGGCGGCAGCGACAGCGGTGGCGGCAGCAGCAGCCCCCACGGCGGCGGCGGCGGCGGCGCAGCAGCAGACGATGGGAGCGGCGGCAGGGGCGGCGTGACACAGTACAGCATTGAGCAGTCAAATGTGCAGCTGGGAGTGATGGTGCGCAAGGGCGTGGGCGGCACCTGCCCCCTCAGGTGAGCCTGCCCTGCCACGCCTCTGCATGCCTGCCCTCGACTGAGGCGGGTTCCCTGCGTGCTCTCCGCCGACTGCCGGCTCGCCGGCCTTCAGGGTCGTACATCCCACGTGTGTGGCGCTGCGCGACACCCAGCCCAGCTGCCAGGCCATAACTTTGGTACTGTATGCCAGTGCATCGGTAACGCCCCCTGCAGAGCGGCAGCGCGGCGCCTTTCTGGCACTGGCCTGCTGTCGGCACTGCTTGATGAGGCTCCGGTACCACCCACCGCGGTACCGCCTGCCGCTTCTGCGCCAGAAGCTGTGCCGCCACCTGGCAGCACACCAGCCATGCCAGTAGCAGCGTCTGTGGCGCAGCAGCGAGAGCAGCAGCAGGTGGCCAGCCCCGCGACGCCTGCTGCGATGCCGCTCCCCAGGGTGCCACCCAAGAGTGAGGGTCCTGCCAGTGGCAGCACGTCAGGCAGCAGCGCAACCGCAGCGCTTGCGGCGTCGGGCAGCGGCAGCAGCACCGGCAGCGCTGGTGGCGGCCATTCGATCAGCCGCAGCTTGGCTGCTGCATTTGTCGACGCTTTGGTGGGTGCAGCAGAGGCAGACGAGGCGGCAGCAGAGGGAACGCCGCAGGCAGCAGCGCAGGCGGCGGGGGCGCAGTCGGCTGATGCAGCAGCGTTGTGCGCAGCGCAGCCTCTCGTGCCAGCCGCTGGTGTGTCAGCTGCCCCGGCTACAGCGCCGCCGGCAGTCGCTGGTGCAGCTGCTGCCACTCTGGCGCTGGTGAACCCAGACGCAACCTCCTCAGGGTTGCCAGCCTGGACAGCAGGCACGCCACCCGTGCCGCCGCCGCCACAAGCGATGACGACTGCTGAGCTGGAGGCCGCCCTTCACCGCGCAGCGGCAGACCTGAGTGCCGCCGAAGCGGCGGCGGCGGCGGCGGCGGCGGCGGGGGACGAGCACATGCCCGATTTCGAAGCAGAGGAGGCGGCCGCTGCTGCCGCTGACGACGCCGCGGACAATGTGGCAGGGCCAGAGGGCGGCGGTGGCGGCAGCGAAGCAACGCCAGCAGCGGCTGCAGGGCTGGCAGGGGAGGAAGGCGTGGAGGAGCTGCTTCAGGAGATGGAGGCAGAGGTGCTGGCGGCCTCTGCGACAGGACAGCAGCAGCAGCAGCAGCAGCAGCAGCAGCAGCAGCATGCGGCACCGCCGCTGCCCCGGACCGACGCAGCGGCGGCGGCGGCGGCGCCCGCGCCTGCCGCGCCCGCGCCGCCCCTGCCGCCGCCGCACCCCCGCCTCCACATGTACACTTACAGCTGCAGGCTGGAGGTTTACGTCTCGCAGGAGAAGTGGGAGCGGCTGGACAGGTGCGCCACACTTCATTGATTTGTCGACGGGTTGAGTTGCAGCACAGCGTCGCCGTCGCATGCACTTTCACGGTCCTACTACCTACGACCCCCATGCCTGTTGTGCATCCACCACCACCGCAGGTCCGCCCGCGACGCTCTGCACTCCGCCGCCCGCTTGGTGGAGCAGCAGCTGCTCAGGGAGTTGGCGGCGGCAAACCTGCGCCGCCTGCTTGACTTTGCACGCCGGCTGCAAGTGGGTCCCAGGCCTCGGTGTGGTGATGGCATGGCATGGTGATGTGATGAGTGACCGCGCTGCTTCCCACTCCCCCCATGCCCTCAGCCGACAGTGCCCCCCTCCTGCAAACCCTGCCCACCGCACCTCCCAGGCGGCTGTGGGGGAGGCCCCAGAGGGCGGCGCGCTGAAGGAGGCGCTGCTTGGCGGCGACCCTCGGGCTCCTCTGGATGCAGCAGAAGGGGCTGTGCATGCAGAGGAGGCAGCAGCCCAGGCAGGGGGTGCAGCTCATGCAAAGCAGGCAGCCCAGGCAGAGCAGGCAGCCCAGGCAGCCCAGGCAGCGCAGGCAGGGGAGGCAGCAGACTGGGATGCGCAGCTGGACTACAACGGCGCCGTGGTGCTGGCGGCCAGCTGCGCGCTGGCGGCAGACAGCTGCGGCGTGCGCGCCTCAGCGCCGCAGGTGCGGGGGTGCGCTGGCAGGCTGCGGGAGTTCTGGTGGGCTGGCGGTCACCACAGCGGAGGCTGCCGTCAGGCCCCCCTGCCTGCCGCGCGCAGCGCAGGAGTTGGCGCGCACCACCGGGCCCTCTGTGCTGCTTCTGATCGCTGCTGCGCACCTGCGCCTCCCTCCCCCCGCAGGTGCCCTGGCCCTTTTACTTCATCGGCACCCGAGACAGCTTCTCCCACCGCCTGGTGCCCCTCTCGTGAGTCCCGCTCAAGTGTTCTGTGCGCGTCTGGGAGTCAGTTGGTGCCGGGTTGGGGGAGAAATGCTTGTTTGACTGCCAGCCCTCCCCCTCCCCGAGACAGGGGATCTGAAAGGGTTCAGCCTGTCCTGCTGGCCTGCCGCCGTGCTCCCCTCACTGCTGCGTTTTCTCACAAGCCTGCCTGATGCTCAGCCCTGCATGCCCCCTCCCCCCCTGGCGCGCACCGTTGCTGTGCTGCTTGCAGGACCGAGGTGAAGGTGGCGGGGAGGCGGTACACCCGCACCCGGTACTGCATCAGGGCGGAGGAACGCCCTGAGGACTTTGACGCAGCGGCAGCCGCCTGGGCAGCCAGGACCTCTCCGGCGGGCTCTGGCGGCATCGGGAACAGCAGCAGCAGCAGCAGCAGCGGGGGGGAGGCAGCGGATGGGATGGTGACGGCGGCCGGCGGCGGTGCCCCGGCGCCAGCGGGGGGGGCGCCGCCATCGAGTTCCCTGCCTGCTGGCCTGCTGCCCATAGGCATCACCACCTATACCCAGCTGTTCAGCGAGGCCGAGCTGGCAGCCATCGAGGCGGCGTCAGGTGGCGGCGGCGGGGGAACGGGAGTGATGCCAAGTCGCACGCCGGCCCGACAGCTGCGACCACTCTGGTCTCTCCGCTCCAACCACCGTCTGTTTCTCTGCTGCAACTACTCAATGCGCGTCAACTCTGTATTCACGTGCAGACGGAGTGGATGCCAAGTCGCACGCCGGCCTGCTGCCAGACAGCTGCTACCATCGCACCGCGGCGCGCGGCGGCGCCCTCAAGCGCACAAAATACTTTTTCGGCGCCAGGTGGGCATCTGGGACATTGTTGCGTTGACCAATCAGGCTGCCTTTTCCGTGGGGGGCGGGCGGGGTGGCAGGCGACGGCGCGCTGGATGCAGGCTGGTGGTGGCGGGGCGGCGGCACAGGCGCCAACCGCTGCTGCCCCTGCTCCCCCCCCTGCCACAGGTACATGTGGACGCGGGACCAGCTGGCAGAGCCTGAGGCCCGCGTGGCAGGCGGCGTGCGAGTGGATGTGCCACAGGTGGGGGGTGGACTGTTGAACGGCGCAGCAACAGCGGACCGTTTGGATGGAGCATGTACAATCAGCCTGCCGTCGGCGTGCCGCAACCGGCTGGCTCGCCTTCCGCTGCGGCCCGGCACGCCCGCATGCCTGCAACGTGCTCGCCCTGGCTGGTGCTCTTCCTGCACATGTGGCACCGCTGCCGTTGCCCCTCGCCCCTGACAGCAACCAAACACCAGCCAATCAATCCATCAGCTAATCGGCCAACGAGTACATCAACCAATCGATCAATCAATCACTTACAATGGCAACTTCGTGCATCAATCATGCATCCTTCACCACCCGCCGCAGGTCCCCCTCTGGGTGCAGCAGCAGGTGGAGGCACCCCTGGTAGGCGCCGCGCTGCTGCCCGCGGGCTGGGTGGACTCTGCGGCGCTGAACATGTACCACGACGGGTCGGAGGGCATACAGGTGCGGTGCAGCGCGGATCCCCGGTCTCGGGGGTCCCTCACCTCCACCTGTTCAGCAAACATCACGCTTATTAATTGATTGACTTAGAGTCGTCGCAGGCCAGCTGGCAATCACGCCCCCCTGCTTGGTGGCACAAAATGCAGTGCATGGAGTATCGCACAGCCGTGTGGTTGTCATCGTGACGCGCGCCCCCTGTGGCGTGCAGCGCCACTGCGACGACGCCGGACATTTCCAGCAGCCCACCGTCTCGCTGCATGCAGCGACCCTGCATGGAGCATCACGCAGTTATGCACGTCCCCCGCTTGTGTGCAGAGCCACTACGACGACGCCGAGCGCTTCCAGCAGCCCATCTTCTCGCTGCGCCTGTTCTCCGACAGCCGCCTCAGCTTTGGCACGCAGCTCTACGGGTGGGTGGGCGGGGCACATAGCGTGGGAGGGTCGAATCAACAATAATAGAAGACTACATTTGGGTCAGTACAACGTGCCATGGTCAGCCTTCTCCTGCCCCGCCGCCTCCCTGTCAGGAGAAATCCTTCATCTCCCGGTTCGCCGCCTCGCTCGCGTGCTCCCCCCACCTCACCCTGCAGCTACACCAACGGAGCCTTCTGCGTGCCCCTGCTCCGCGGCTGCATCACCGGTGCGACCTGCGCTGCTGCCCCCACCGCCTGGCCTGCCCGTGCTGCTGCATGCTGTTGCCGTGTCCGTGCTCCGCACATCGTGGTGATCGGATTGATCGACTGTCTAATGGTTCATCGATTGGTTATGGTGATTGATTGGTTGATCATTAGGTTTGCGCGCTGCAGTGATGGAGGAGGGGGGCTACGCGGCAAACGGTATCAAGCACTGCGTGCGGCCCATGGACATGAGCGGCAAGAGCGCGGGCCTCATACTGCGGCGCATCAACACGCAGGCCCGTGCGGCGGCGGAGCAGGTGGGCAAAAAGGGATGATGCCATGGGGGGAAGGGCACTGGAGGCAGCGGGGGGCTTGCCATGTGACGAAACAACACTCAGACGTCGGAAAGCTTGCCCGGAGGCTAAGCAGGTGGGCAGGTCTGATGCCATGGAGCAGCAGCCACAGATGGTGGACGTGAGAGTGAGAGCGCTGGGTGCTGCGACAGGCATGCCTGCTCCCCACCCTGTGCAGCACCACATGGAGGAGACCTGTGCCTGGCTGCGCTGCCTGTCACTGAACACCAGCGCGCGCGCGGCGACGCTGCTGGCGCAGAGGCACGGCGCCGCCGGCGGCCTGGGCGGCGGCCGCGCGCCGCGGCCGCCGCGCCTGCCTGCTGCAGAGCGCAGGGAGGTCTGGAGGGTCGTGCAGGTGGGAGGGCTGGTTCCAGGGGCCGTGCAGTGGCTGGATGTTGCAAGCTGTGAAGCACTCGCGTCGCGCAGGCGGCGCGACCTCCGCGTCGCCCTTCGCCTACATTGCCTTGGGGTGCAACAGCAGGCACGGTAACGCCTTGACGGCGACAATGACATGCAATTTGTGCCCTGTGCCCGCCTGCCTCCCCTTTACCCTACACTCAGGAGCTCATCCGGGGGGTGGAGGCGGCGGAGCGGGCGGAGCGGCTGGACGACGTCACCGCCCAGCTCATGCTGCTGTCGGCAGTGCGCAAGGTGGGGTTTGGAGTGCGTCGGAGGGATGGGCGGGGCAGCAGGGCGGTGGGGCGCAGCTTTGGAGGGGATCAGCTCAGCAGAGGCGGGGTCGCCTCCCCTTCGGACGCTGTCGGCGGTCCGCAAGGTGGGGGGAGGTGGGACGCAGCTCCGAGGGACGAGTGAACAAGCAGCTGTCACACCTCCCGCCAGTGCCCCCTCCCCACCTCTCTTCCCATCTCTCTCCCCCCCTCGATCGCCAGGTGGAGGCAGCAGAGCGGCTTGGCGTTGACCTGGGCGCCGGCGGCGGCGATGCCTGCCACGTGTTCAGCGTGTTGGACGACATGCTCAGCTGGGTGGAGCGGCCACGCGCCAGCCTGGCGCCGCCGCCGCCGCGGCGGGGGAGGGGCGCGGCGGAGGTGGGGCGCGTGCTGCAGCGCGTCGTCGCCGCCGTGGAGGCGGACGAAGCAGCAGAGGGGCAGGCGGTGGCTGAGGCGGCGTACAGCTTGGTGCGCTGCACCGAGGCGGCGGCAGCGTGGGAGGGCGGAGGACGGCAGGGCGTGCCGCCTGGGTACCGGCGCCACCAGCTGCCGTCGCCCCCTGGTGCTGGCGGGGCAGGCGGGCGCGGCGGCGGGGACGCCGGCAGCGGCGCCAGCGGCACGCAGCAGCGGGGGGCAAGCGACGGCATCCCGCCGCACCTCCTCCAGCTGGCCAGCCGTGTGGCGGCGGCGGTGTTCACTGGCAGCTGCCCTCACAGCGGTGGCCCTCACAGCTGTGCTGCCAGCGCCGCTGCTGCCGCTGCTGCTGCGAATCCGCACGAGGTGACTGCTGCCACGGCGGCTGTGCTTCGGCACCTGGGCCTGCCCCACGAGGCTGCGCTGCGGCAGGCGCTGATGGCTGCTGCAGCGCCTGCGGCGGCCCAGGCTGCAGCAGCGGCGGCGGCCTGCAGCCCCGCCGGCGGCGCAGCAGCTGCCACGGATTCGCCTCAGGCAGGCCTCGTGCAGGCGCAAGCGGCGGCGCAGCAGCAGGCAATGGTGGGCTGCCTCGCGCACACGCTGCTGCAAGCGCGGCAGGCGGAGGTGGCGGCTGCTGCGGCAGCCAGGCACGATGAGCAGAGGCACGCTGCAGCAGTATACGCTGCGGCCTCACCTCCGCCTGGCTCCCTCTGCCAGAGCAGCAGCGGCCTTGACCAGGGCCGTGCGCAGGGCGCCACAGTGGCAGGGGCGCTGGCCGACGGCGGCTCCGCTGCAAGCCAGCTGCCGAGCGTTTGGAGGGCGCCTGTAGCGGTGTGCTTTGCGTGTTGCGAGGGCGTGACGCAGGAGGGTGAGTGCTGGTGGTGGTGAGGCGGTTTGGGGCCGGCGATGGGCTGGGGCCTGCGCTGCTTGCTTGTGCACATGCCGCGCCGTGAGAGCAACACGTCAAGTTGGATGCTTCAGCTCTACATCCGTGAAGGCTCCCCCACGCGTCCCTGCGCAGCCGTAGGCGCGCAGCTGTGGGCGTGCGAGGGCGCCTGCCGACGCACCTTCCACCACTCCTGCCGCCAGCCGACTCCCGGCAGCTTCCTGCGGCGCTGCCCAGAGTGCACTGCTGGCAGGTGAGCAGCGCACGCCCTGGCGGCAGGCGTCGGGCCGTCGTGGCTGGACCTGTGTGCACTGCCGCCGCGGCCTGCTTGCAACGGGCACGCCAGGCGTGCGGCGCCTGCTGCCAGCTGCCGCGTGCACCCTGCACAAAGAGCTGCCCTGCACCGCCGCCCCGATCCGTGCTGCCGTGCCTCCCCCCCTGGCGCAGCCACGCCTGCTTTGCCTGCGGCGGCGCGGCGGGCGGCTCCGGACTCCAAAAGTGCAGCATGGCCTCCTGCTGCCGCTACTTCCACAGCCGGTGCCTCACAGCCAACCCTCTTTCAAGGGTGGGCGCAGAGCTAGCTCTACGCACGCACCCTCGGAGCCACACGGGCGTGGATGCTGCATGCGGGTGCCTGCAATGCAACCTGCTTGCACGCCAAGCCAGAGCGCGCCGCTTCAGGCGCCGCCGCCCCGAGCCTTCCTTTGCCTTGCACCTTGGGGAGCCCCACACAAGAGTGAGCTCACCCTGCTTTCCCCCCTTCCACGCCTTGCCCTGAGGTGCCTGCAGATCAGCGCCACCGGGCGCAGCGCCAAGTGCCCGCTGCACTACTGCGCCGAGTGCGGGGCCAGCGGGGTTGGCGTGCCGATGGTGCAGGTGCGAGGCGGTACCACTGCATCCACGTGGATGGAAGGATGTGGGAATCTGGTGCGCAGACAGCCCCTGGCTGTAGCACTGCTGCAAGGCCTGATGTGCCTGCACGCCTGCTCTGCTTCTGCCTCCCTACCCCTGAAGTGCCTGCGCTGCACCCGCGGCTGGCACGCGCGCTGCCGCCCGGCGGGCGCCCGCCTGGTGTCTCGCAAGTATGTGGTGTGCCCGCGCCACGGTGGCGGGCAGGCAGAGGAGGCGGCAGAGCCTGTAGGTGGGGAGCAGGAGCAGCAAGCGGCAGCGCAGCTCGATGCGGCAGCAGCACCGGCCGCGAAGCAGGATGCGCAGCAGGAGGTGGATGTGCCACGTGCAGTGGCTCCAGGGCAGTCTGGGGTAGCCGTGCAGCAGTCGGGAGCGGCGGCCCAGCAGCAGCGGCAGCAGCGCCGCCCGGATCAGCGGGATGAATCAGTGGGAGGTGAGCTGCTGCCTGGCAGCCCAAGAGAGCAGCGCGAGCCGCGACGCATGCATCGGCAGCACCACACAGCAGCTCAGCCGGCGCCACAGCTGCTGCAGCAGCAGCAGCAGCCCTCGGCCGGCACGCCGCCAGCACGCGCTTGCTGCGGCTGCGCAGCGGCAGAGCCGCCACGCTCGCTGTCGTGCCGCAGCAGCCAGACCGAATTGCTGCACACTCAGTCTAGCTTCGGCAGCCGGACACTGGCAGCGACTGCGCAGCAGCTGCAGCAGCAGCAGAGGGAGGGGCCGGCTGCACCCGCTGCCGCCCCTCTGCAGCAGCTGGTGCAGTCTCCGGAGGCGCTGCATTCGCCGCATGCAGCGTTGGACCGCGGCACCCTTCCCCTGCAGCATCAGCAGCCAGCGGGTCCCTACATACAGCACTTGGCAGACCTTGATGCTCCAGAGCTGCAGGCGGCAGCGGCAGAGCCGCCGGCCGCGCCGCTGGCGGGCAGCCTGTCGCTGCAGCCCTCCTGGCAGGCCAGCCTGGCGGGCAGGGCGGAGCTCGACTATGGCGAGCTGTGAGCGCAGCACCGCACCGCACAGCGTTGTCGGGCGAGCAGCAGCCGGCTATCCTACGAAGACGTGCAAGCACTGTCAACTCCCTCTTTCGTGCCTGCAACTGCACCACTTTCACGCACGCTGCCCACGCTGGCCGCACAGGTGCTGTAAATGCTGTCGACACCGCCTGCGCGGATCCCTCCTCCCACCAGGAGAAGCTGTAAATGCTTCTCCTGCCGCGAGGGTCCACATGGCTGCATGCCTGTGCAGAGGTCCTCACCAGCTGCCCCTGTTCCTGCCCTGTGCGCACCCCTCACCACGTGCTGCCCCCCTGAACTTCGTACTTGCCACCAACTTAACAGGGCAACGGCGATCCTGCCGAGGACAAAACAATCGTACAACAAAGGGCGGCCGGACGGTCAACTGGCGGCGCAGAGCGGGACGGAATTAGGGGGCAGGGCAGGAAGGGGCAGGGCAGGAGGGGCTGCGTGACAGCCGGATGTTGCACCGGCAAGTGGCAGGGCAGCACTGTGCCCGCGCGGCTGCGATTTGTGCAGCGGGGCGGGGAGGGAGCGCAGCATGTACACGCAGGCTTGTTTGAGAAGGCCGTTTGTCGAGGGAGGGGCTGAGAGGGAAAACAACCTAAGCCTAAGCCTGACTGGAGGGTTTGGGGTTGATCTAACTGTCGAGTGGGTGGGGAAATCTGTGCTAAGAGACGAGGTAGGGGCGAGGCGGAAGCGCGGGGCAAAGAGCAGCTGATGCTGGCCCGTTCACGCTTGCAGGCCCAGCAGGCGCCAGAAGGGGCTGGGCGGCGGGGTGTTGATGCGCTGGGCGGGGAACTGCCACTCGCGCACCACCGCCATGGCCTCGCCAGCAAGCGCGCGCTCCGGAGAGGTGTCCGCGCAGGCGGCGGCCGCCGCCAGCACCTCCTCGGCGCGGCCGCGCAGCACCTCAAACTCGACGCGGCCGACGGCCGCGGCATCCTCTGCCGCCGCCTCCTCCTCCTCGATCTGTGAAGACGGAAGGGTGTGGAGATGGGATGGGGGAGTAGGTGCAGCGAGGTGTGCAGCGCTGACCGCTCGTCTCCTGCACGCGCACAGGCCTGCCGTGTGCCCTTTCTAGGTGTGAGGCCCACCACCGCCCGCCTGTGCCCCCCCCCACCCACCTCAAATCCCAGGTCTCGCACAAAGCCTGCCAGGTCCCAGCCGTTGTGCCGCGCGCGCACCTCGGCCACGCGGCCGCGCGCCGCAGACCACGCGTTACGCATGCTCCCCTCTGCGTCCGACGTGGGCGTGCAGTCGCCGGCGGAGGCGCCGCTCATGTGTGAGCTGGTGGCCTTGCTGGTGGACGTGCTAGCGGCCACGTTGTGGCGCTGGCTGATGCCCAGCACAGCTGGCGAGGGGGCTGCTCCCAGCAGCGCCATCTCCTCGCCCTCCCACCCCTCGCCAGAGGACTCCGCCTCAAACAGGGGGTTGGTCTCCACCACACCGCCGGGCAGCGGGGAGGGCGCAGCGGGAGAGCCAAACGGTGCGTCCATGGCCGCGGCGGCGTTGTCCGCCGCCGCCAGCAGCGCGCCCGCCGTCGACGGCGCCTTGGCTGGCTCGTCGCCCTGGTCAGCGCCGGCAGCGCTGCCCTGGCGGCAGTCAGCAATCATGGCCTCGCACACGCCCTGGCTGTGCGCCTTCACAACAGCAGGGGACGGAAGGGCAGTCGAAGCGGAGCGGAGGCAGGAGCGGAGCGGAGGCAGGAGCGGAGCGGAGGCAGGAGATGGAAGTGTTGCTGGTTGCAGGGCAGTCAGCGGGCCACGCTCTCCTGGCGCACTGACACGTACAGCGTTGCCCTGCACCCACGCAGCGTCGCTCACCAGGCGGTCGGCCAGCTGGGCGCGCGTAGCACGCATCATCTCCAGGCACGACTGCACCTCTCGGCCCAGGTCGGCGGGGGTGCCGGGCAGGGTGGAGGCGGCAGAGGCCTGCAGGTGGAAGGGCAAGGAGGGAGGGGAGAGGGGGAGGGGTGGGGTCGGTGTAAGGGTGGGACGGAGGGGTCATGGGAGCGCAGGCCGCGCAGCTTGTTTGCTCTGAAGCACTGCTCAAGAATCTGTTCCTCCTTTGCGCCCACGCTCCAGCCCACCCACCCACCGGGCGGTTGAACGCAGCCAGCATGCGCACGGGCGAGCCGGGGCGGTTGATGGCGCCGGCTGTCGCAACCAGCTGCTCGCGCATGGCTTCGTACGCGGCGGTCACCGCCTGCAGCAGTGGGGGCAGAGTAACAAAGCAAAGAGCCGGTGGGATGACGTGCCACCCAACGTTCAACACACGTATAGAGCGGGCTGCTGCGACGATGTTCACCCACCGACCCACCCTCAGTAGCCCCACCTGCAGCTGTGACACCAGCTCCAGGTTCTGGCGGCGCAGCGCCTCGTCGTGTCCCTCCGCATCAGAGGCAGACCCCTGCAGCGGGCAGTGTGGGCATGGGTTGCATTGAGGGTGTGAGGCGTGGGTGAGCATCGGCAGGGGCAAAGCGTCGGGGGCAGCAGAGGCAGTCGCAGCATGGCTGTCGACTGAGTGCAGGCAAGCACATGGCGGAGGGAGCTTTGGTCGCCGCGTCGTTTCAGGCACCTAGCCCCTCTCCCAGCGCCCCCTCCCACCTGCGCGTCCGCCGTCACCGCCCGCATCGCCTCCAGCTGCATGCCCACGCGGCGGCACTCGGCCTCGCGCTCCTGCAGCGCCGCCTGCGTCTCCAGCAGCTCCTCCTGAGCCTCGTCCAGCCAGGTGCGCACCTGCACGAGGTGCAGCGGTTCCACGTTTCGTTGATTGCAACGGTGCCTTGCACCTGTCGACGCACTTTGCTGCTGTGCTTTCCGTCCTGCACACGCCTGTGTCGCCCTGCCAAGCTCAGTCCTCCCGCAAGACGGAACCCAGCCACAACACCAGCACCAGCGCGCACCTGCAGGAGCTGGTCCTCCCGGGTGCGCAGCTCCAGCTGCTCAAGGAGGAGGGAGGGTGGGGAAACGGACATGAGGGTCGGGCCGTGCGGCTTCATGGCTAGGCGCGCCTCTTGGGCCAGGCCTCCCGGCTGGCCGCCCCTGCTGCCCCTGCCCACCCGCAGGCCCCCCTCGACGCACGCTTGTGTGCTCGTTGGCGGAGGACAGGTCCTGCTCAAAGGCCTGGATTTGCTCGTCCTTCTCCGCCAGCGCCGCCTGCAGCTCGCCCAGCGCCGCCTGCATCTCTCCAAACTGTCCCTCCATCTCCAACCACTCCTGCAGGGGTTGAGCATGTTGGGGAGGCGGTAGGAGGGAGGGTCAGGTTCGTTCCAAGCGGTTGGCAGAGGGCCAAGAAGGCGCAGGCAAGCATGCAACGCCGAGCTGCTTGCCGAATCGGTCATCTCGCCACTTGGCTCACCGTCATCTGCTCCTGCTTCACCGCCAGGAAGTTGTGGTCGCGCAGGAACTTCTCCACAAGGGAGGCGGGCGGGGGAGGCAGCTCGCAGGCGCCGGGGGTGCGCGGCGTGCCCAGGCCGGGCAGCGGCGGCATGGGCGCGGTGCCAATCTTGGGGGAGGCTGCAGAGGGCCATGAAGGTGGCCGCCTTGTTTAGCGCACGGTGGGCAGTTTGGTCTGCATTTTGCATGCTGTGGTCATACAATCAGCCCTCGCCCCCCCCCCCCCCCCCCATGCACTGACACGCATCAGCCACCGCCGCCTGCGCATCCTCCAGCTGCTTGGTGAGGGCCTGCACCTCGCGCTCCAGCATACCCAGGCTCTGCTCGGCGGCATCCTTGGCATAGGCCGCCTCCTTGAGGCGTGCCGCCAGCGCCGCGGCACGGGCAGCCTCGGCGGCCACGCGCCGCCGGCCGCGCGCCGCCAGCACCGCCGCCGCCACCAGCGCTGTGGCGGCGGCGGCGGCCAGGGTGCCGATGGCGATGGTGGTGGGGGTGAGCGGGGGCGTCGTGGTGCGGCCGAGGAGCGCGAGCGCCGCGCCCATCGAGGGCAGCGCGTAGGGGGCGTCGCCTGCCAGCGGTGCCGCCACCAGGTCAGCAAATTCTTCCTCAGCCGGCGGTGCTGGCTGCTCCATGCTTGCCGCAGGCTGATGCGCGTCGAACAGCGCGCCAGCCACCGACGCCGTGGCCTCTGCCAGGCTGGCGGCCCGCTCCGCCGCGGCCTCTGCCGCCGCCAGCTTCCTACGCAGCTCCTCCACCTCAACCACCGCCTGCGCCGTCTGCTCCGCCGCCGTCGCCTCGGCCTGCTCCGCGTCCGCCTCGCGCTCCGCGGCGCGCAGCATCGCCATCGCCGCCGTCTCCTCTGCCTGGTGCAGGCGCAGCGCCAGGTCGGCCGCGGCGTCCTGCGCCGCCTCCGCCTCTGCCTGCGCCGTGGCCAGCCGTGCCGCCGCCATCTCCAGCACCAGCTGCACCTCCTCCGCATCCATTGGGTGGCCGCCAGTGGCGGCGCCGGGGGCGTTGAGCTTGCGGTCGTGCACCACGGCAGAGGCGGCCACAGCCGACATCAGGTCGTCCAGGCCCTTGGCGGAGTGTGGCACCTCGCCATACGTGGCCTCGGGAGGGTAGAAGGCGGGCTGCGGAGGTTGAGGAAATCGAAGAGGGATGGTCGAGCGTGGCGGCAGCGTTTGAGGAGAATGCAACGTGCACAGGGGGCGGTCAAGCGGTATGCACGAGGGCATCGCCTGCGCTGGCCCACCCTCCCTTGTCTCCACCATCCAGCCCCACAGCAAGCACCGCACCGTGACATAGTCTGGCGGCCCGGAGGTCGCCGGCTTCAGCAGCGCCATAACGACGGCGAGCGCCACACAGGCGCCGACAGCCAGCAGGTTGGTCGCCACGCGCGCGCGGTTCTCGCGCACCGCCTTGCGCGCCTGCCATTCCCCGAAGGCAGGGTCGGTGGTCAGAGCGGCCAGCTGCTCCGCGGTTGTCTGCTGCATCCGCTGGCGCGCCGCCTCGGGCGTCAGCCGGCCGGCCTGCGCAAACTCCACTGCCATTGCGGGCCGTGGGGCGCACAGGGGCGGGCAGGGGGACGAGGTGAGGCCCTGGCTGGCGACGGCTGCCGAGTTTCGTTTTCGAACTTGCCCGACGTGCCGGCTAGGCGTTGGGCGGCCTGACGGTAAGGTGCGTGGGAATGTCGCAAACGATGCCTGAGGGGTGGAGTTCGCCGCGTGCTGCGTGCGCCACCTCAGCAGGCATGCTGCTCAACACGCCGCTCTCCTGCACCTCTTCGACATCCACCCTATACCCTGCAGCAGTTCAGAAGCCGCCAGCATGCAGGAAGCGCTTGAAAAGTGGGCAGCAGCCCGCCTGGCCGACGCGCAAGTCGCAGCCGCATATGGCGGGCAAATGCTGGCCACCCGAGGCCTGCCGGCCCCCGATGAGTTGCAGCTGGCGGCGCTGCTGTCCACCTCCGCCCTGGCGGTCGGCGTGAACTTGCTGCTCGTGCTGCTCGTCCCTCGCGGCCGCAAGTTCGTGCTGGAGGCAGTGGAGTCGGTGCTAGCAGTGGCGCTGATCGTGGTGCTCGTCGCCACGGTGCTGGGCCTGCCGCTCGGTGAGCGCCGGCGGGGCGGGCGCCGGCGGCGTGCCCAGCTGGCTGGGCTTCCATCTGCGCAGGCCTCCCCAGGCATGCGCCGCTGCGATGCCATTGGCAGAGCTGAGGACGCCGGGGTGCTTCGCGCGGCTGGCACTGCTGCTGCTGCGCCAAGCGTGCTGCCGTGCTTGCCCGCCTTGCCTGAGGGCTGCCGATGCTGGCTTGTGCCCACTGCCTGCTTCCCTCCAAACCCCCTCTCCCCTCTCCCCTGCAGCCATCATCTACTTGGTACTCAAGGCGTTTGCCTTCCTGCTCAACCTGCTGCTCTCCATCCCTGCCGTGGGCGGGCTGATCGAGTCGGCGAAGAGCGCGGTGCGACTATGACGCTGCCCAGAAGTCTCCTCCTCACGGCGCCCCTGGAGCGCTGCTCAAGCGCCGCCGCTCTGATGCCGCACCGCTTCGAAGCGGGCGCCGCACCACCGGCATCTCCTGTGCCGCTGGCGTGCGGCTCCGCCCCCATACGCCCTCTTGCGCCGCTTCCGCGCCCTCTATCCTCCGTACGCTCTCTTACGCATTCCTCTCCACATTCGCTTTGCCCTCAGTTGCTGCAGCTCTCGTTCCCGCTCTCCGCTCCCCCGCTAGCTCCTCACTTTACCGTCCCTGCACTGACTTTGATTGTTTGTTTCGCCACCATCCGCGGCCGCCTTGCACGCTTCCCCTGCCCCCGCCGCGCACCGTGGCCTCGCCGCCCGCAATTTTGCACGTTCGTCACAATGAAATGATTTGTCACGATCGAATTGTGGCAGCAGCCAGCAGTGAACGGGGAGGCGAGGAAGGTCGAAGGAGTACAGCAGCTGCGGCGACGCAGGCGAGGCCCCGCACAGCGCTCACCCCTTGAGCGGCGGCGCCGCCGGCAGCGCCGCGCCGCCGCCCGGCTGCTCTGCCACCAGCGCTTGCACGTCTGAGTAGTCCGGCAGGCCGCCCCACTTTGTGAGGGGCCAGTACTTCCAGCAGGCCCGCCTGCACGCAGGGTTGAGAGCGCGAGGGCAGGCAGGGGTTGGGGCAGGCATGCAGGTGCCGGGCGCACGGTGCATGTCTGGTCTAGCTGGCTCCCTGCCACCGGCGAGGGCACTGCGAGCGCCCCATCAGGCCACAGCAAGGCCTCCCCGGCGGGTTCACAGCTGCGTGTATCCCACGCAGGTGCCCACCGCCCCGCACACCAAGGCTGACGGCGCCTGCAAGCCACCCACCCACAAACGACCCACCCCCACGCCAGCTGCCACCCACCCACAAGGCACCCACCCACCCGATGATGTTCTCCGCAGGCAGCGGCCCCCAGATGTGGCTGTCGTAGCTGTTGTTGCGGTTGTCGCCCATCACAAACACGTGGCTGCACAGCGTGGGCAGCGCGGGGCGGGTGGGCGGACGGCGAAGTGGTGAGTCACCCGGTACGGGGCCGGCGAGGGGCGCAGCAGCCAGCTGGCAGGTGTGGAACGCAGCTGCCCTCCGCTCGAGTGCCTGCCTATGCTACACACTCTGACAGCGACCTCATCGCTGCGTTGCTGCCCGCTCTGGCTGGCTGCTGAGCCCTGCGTGTGCTCACCCCTCGGGGACCGTCAGCAGCGGCAGCTCATACTTGGGCATCTCATAAATGTAGGGCTCCGTCCGCGACTGCCCGTTCACAATCAGCCGCCCGCCGCGTACCTCGACAGTGTCGCCTGCAAGTCCAAGGGTGGAGGATGAGTGGCGGGGGCAGGCGTGTGGAGGGATGGCGTGGGGCGGGCATGAGGAGGCGGCAGCCACCACGACGCGCCAGCCGGCGGCCACAACGAAAAGCCGGCGGCGCTGCCGGCCGTCGGCAGGGGCGCCTGCAGCGCAGCTGAGGCAGCGGCAGCCGCGGCCCGCCACCCCGCCGTTGCGCCAGCTGCTGGGTGCAGCCCCAGCACACCTGCCACAGCCACAATCCGCTTGATAAACACGTTGTCATCGAGCCAGGAGGAGTCCCGGCCCACGCCGCGCGCAGGCCGGAAGATGATGACGTCGCCGGTGCCGGGTTGCCTGGACGTGGCGACGGGCGAGGGGGACGAGCGAGGCGGCGCATCAGCAAAGCAGTGCACACCTCGACTGCAACTGCACCAGCGCCGCCGCTTTCGCGAGGCAAGAAAGAGGAGCTGCGCAACCAGGCCAGGATGCGTTTGGGAGCAGGAAACCAGGCGTGTGACGAGCCGGCAGCAGCAGCTGCAGGCGGCCACCGATGTGGGGAACCAGCAGGAGGCTTCGGCAGACACGAACACCTCCCTCACAAGCCAAACCAGCGCAGCGCAGCCACGCAGCCGCCGTTGCCTTGGCAGGAAGCGGCATGAAGTGCCTTGGAGGCGGGCGGGACCAGCGGGCGCACCTGTTGAAGCGGTAGGTGATCTTCTCCGCCACCAGGCGGTCCCCCACGTCAAAGGTGGGGAACATGGAGAGCGAGGGGATGAAGCGGGGCTCGGCGATGAGGATGCGGATGGCGTAGGACACCGCCACAGCAATGGCCACGGTTTCGACGTCGCTCTTGGACAGCCAGGCGGGCCAGCCGTCGGCGGCGGGCGCCTCGGCGGAGCCGCCGCCGCCGCTGCTGCTGGGCGCGCCGTCAGCACTGTCGCCGGTGCCGACCAGGGGCGGCGCGCCCGCCGGCGGCGGCGGCAGGCCCGACGACCCCAGGCCCTCGGCGTTGCCGCCCTCGGCCTGCCGCGTGCTGCCCTTGCCCTGCAGGGCCGCGGTGCGCGGCATGCGCCGCGGCCGCGGCGCCGCAGCGCTTGGGCGCCTGCACGCAAGTGGGCGAGATGAGCAATGACACAGCAAGCCTGTTGCGACAGGGGAGGGCGCCGAGGAGCGGCTGGCGGCAGCAGGCGGCACTGCGCCGCCGCTCGCCCAGCAACACCCACGGGCCCGCACGCCGCGCTGGCGGGCCTCACCAGCTACTCTCCCGGGGCTGCTGGGCCAGGCAGCGCAGTGGCTGCCTGCTGGCCAGCGCTGTGAGCGCCAGGAGCGTCGGCATTGCGGCTTTGGTGGTTGCTGCTAACTTGCAGTGTCACCAAGCTTCAGGGTGTCGGAAACTGCCGAAATTGACCGCTCGCTCCAGATGGGTTCACAGCACAGCAGCCCTCACGCCAGCCTCACGCCTAAACGGGCTGCACGTCTCTCCGCTCGAGGGTTTGAGCGCTGCTATCTATCGCGATCGCCCATCAAGCGCCCCACCCCGCTCCGTGACTTTGCTCTCGCTTCTGCTGCATCGCCCTCCCCTGGAGGCTGCGACCTCCTTGCGCACATCCCGCGTGTTGCACATACATCAAAGATTGCACTTTAGGACGGGCAGCCCGCTCCGTCACGTCTGGCTTGCCGCCGCCGCCCTTGGCGTCGCGGCAGTCCCCGCAGCACCCCGCCACGATGGGCGCCTCCACTTCGCCCGTGGTGCACATGCTGCCCGCGGTGCTGTTCAGCATGGCGGCGCTGTGGGTGGCGCTGCCGCTGCGCTGGCTCACTGGCCTCCGGTGCTACTATGCCGCCGCCAGCAAGGAGGGCGAGGCGGCGGCCCGCGGCGGCGGCAGGAAGGTGGTGAAGCCCCGCGGGCGCTCGGCGCGCGGCGGCGCAGCACCCAGCGATGATTACGATCTGGGCGGGGCAGAAAGGTGGGTCGGTTGCTTGTTTGTGTCCGCCTGATGGCAACAGCTCAAAGCGCTCGCGTCTGTGCGTGGCGGCGGACCTCTTTGCCGGCCAGGACCGGCGCCAACCGCCCGCCTGCGGCCCGCATGCTGTGCTCGCCGACCCTGCGCCTCCCGCCCCTCCCACCACCCCCCTTCTTGTCCTCAGCCTGGTGGTGGTGCCGCTGTCGCTGCCCGTGGCGGCTCAGCTGACGTATCGCGGCGCGCTTGAAAACCTGGTGGGTGGCGGTGCCGGTGCCGGCGGATGCTTGGTGTTGGTGCTCTGGTGCAGCCTGCCGCGCGGGCGGCGTGCACGGCACCCTGCTTGACGTGCATGCACGCCCGCCGCCCTCCCTGGTCCAGCCATCCCTCCCACCCACCTGCCGGCTCTGGCCCCCTCTTTCTGCTTCCTCCCACCCGCCTGCCAGTCCCCGGTCCCCTCTTCCCACATGGCCCCCCCCCCCCCCCCCCGTCAGGTCTTTGTCAGCCTGCTGGCCCTCTGCTCCCTGGCCTTCGGCCTCGCCACCGAGCGCCTGCTGGGGTGGCCCGCCTCGGCCATGCCGCCGCTGCTCGCGTTTGGCTTGGGCTTCACTTCGCTCTTCGTGCTGGCGCAGGTGCGTGCACGCAGAGGGAGGCTGCAGAGTCGTAATGTACGCAGGCATTGCAGTGGTGTGCGTGAGGCGGACTTGGATACGCCGACTGGGAGGCCCATGCATCGAGTGGGCTGCTTGTGCTGCCGGGCGGCATGCAGCGGAAGTGCACAGCACAAGGGCGGGCGGGCATCCCTGTGGTATGCATTGCCCACCCGGCGTGCCTCACACCGGTTGTGGTCCCCCCCCCCCCCCCCCAGGTCGACCTGCTCTCCCCCACCACCTCCCCCACCAACAAGGCCCTGGCCGTGGTGTGGGGCGTGCTGGGGCTGTCTGCGGCGCTGGCGCTGCACGTGCTGCAGCCAGGGTGAGCGTGTGGGGGCTTGCGTGACGCGCTGCCATCGGTTGAGCAGACAAGCAGCGGCATGGCAGCAGCCTGGGCAGTGGCGGGGTGGCCGGCGGCGCTGCCGCATACTGCAGCCTGGGTGTGGCACTGCAGGGTGATGTTAAAAGACAGCAGAGACTGAGAGGGCGGTCGGTTGATGATGCGTCGCTGCGGGCGTGCTGCCGCGGCGCCCTGTGAATCCCCCTCCCTCCCTCCCTCCCCCCTCCCCCCCCTCCTGTCTCTCTCACCAACAGCGGCGGCCGCCTGCTGGCCTGGGACCTGAAGCGCGCCGCCGCGGCGGTGGGGCCGTTGTTGAATGCCGCGGTCAAGGCGGCGGCGGAGAAGGCAACCAAGAAATCTCTCGAGGCCTCGGGCGCGCACGTGCCCACCGTTGTCATGCCCGGTGAGGGGTGTGGAGGAGGGAGGGTGGGTGATGTGGGAGATAGAGGGTTTGGGGAAGTTGCTTGAGGGTGCCTCTGGCGCCCCCGCCGTTGTTGTGCCGGGCGAGAAGGTGTGGCAGCTCGGGTGTGCAGGGGGAGGGAGGTGAAGCGCAGGCAGTGGGCACCCCGAATGCCGGCATATGCCTGCGCATGTGACGTGTGCGCAGCTCAGCACGCGCTGCCACGGAAGGCCCCTCCCGCTCTACCTCGGGTCCCCCCTGCCCATCCCCCTCCCCTCGCCGCCCGCCCCGCCCGCAGACTCTGCCCTCCAGATCGCGTTGGCCCTGGCCGCCGCCGCCCTGGCGGTGCTGCTGTTCGCGCCGGCGCAGCGCTTTGTGCGCTCTTACTTCCTGCACATGCGGCCGCCTGAGTGGGGCTTGGATTACGTCGCCCCTGGCGCCCTGGCCTCCGCCGGCCTCACGCTGCACCTGGTGCTGCCGCTGCTCTCCTCCCTGCTGTGGGTGAGTGGCCGCTGCTGCTGCCGCTGCCGCTGCCGCTGCTGCTGCGTTACACCCGTTTGCACAGTGAGCCAGAAACACGGGGCAAGGCAGCGCAGAGGAGCGCCGGGGGTGGCGCTCCGTGCTGGCAGCGCTGCAGCACATATGCCTCTCCACCCGCCACTGCGAGGGTTTCATTCGTTGGCCTTGCCCCCACCCCACCCCGCGTCTCATCCACCTCACATGCCCCCTTTCTGTATCCCCCCCCCCCCCCCCCCCCACCCCCCCCACCCCCCCACCCACCCACCCACCCAACCACCCACCACCCCACCCCACCCCGCCCACCCCACCCCACCCCACCCCACCCCACCCCCCACACCGCCCACCCGCCGTGTGCAGGTGCGCCCCATGTTTCAAGAGCTCTTTGACCTGCCGGACGGTGTGCTGGTGCTGGTGCAGGCGGCCGCGCTGCTGACGACTGCCGCAGCGATGGCCGCCAACCTGCGGCCGCTGCTGCAGCGCTACCTGGATCGCGGGCTGACAGGCACGCCGCAGACACCGGGGGCACGGTGACAGGATTGGATGGCGGTGCCGCTGCTTTTGGCGTGGCGGCTTCTCCTGGCCAGCTGCCCGGTCACCCATGCACGCTTCGCAGCGAGCAGCGTGCAGACACCTGTTGCCGGCAGTCCTGCCGCTGATGTCACGACTCTTTCCCTCCGGCACCCCCTGTCAGCTGCGCGGCAACCCTCCGTGCCCCGTTCCACCGCTCTCCCCCCTGGCCCTACTTCCGCAGGCTGGTACCAGCTCAAGCACGGCAGCCGTGCGGCTCGTGGCAACAAGGACGACAAGCGCAACCTTGGGGAGCTCATTCGGGTGCACTGCCAGGTAGGTACTGCAGCAGAGGTGCTGCCGGGTGGGTACTGCCAGCCGGGCGGGAGCGCAGCAGCAGAGGCGGCGGGGAGCGCACCAGCGCAGCGCCGGAAGCACAGTGAAGCTGCACGCCTGGGAGCGCCCCGAGGGCAGCCGTTTGCCTGTTGGCTTGAAAACGCGCTGCTGGCAGGTGCGTGGCGATGTGCTGATGGGTCCTGTTTGCGTCGTGCCATGCTCAGCTGTCGCACCGTCACGCGCTGCCCACCTGCTGCTGCCCACCTGCTCCTCCTCAACTCAACAGGCCACCAACTTCCTGTTGGGCAAGGCGGCGGTGCAGGCGCTGGCCCCCGCCGCGCTCTACCTCGCGTTCGGCCTCATGCTGCTGCACTCTGGTGAGAGAGCAGGGGTGCCGGGAAGGCAGGGTGGCGAGAAGTGGGGGGGAGCGGACGCACGCCTGCGACGCGCGAGCGAGCCTGCAACGCCCAGCTGCTCTCCTGTGGTCCGACTTCTGCCCCTTCCGCCTGGCCGCACCGCAGCGCTGCAACCCGTTGAGGCGGGCACGCTGGCAGCAGAAGCGCAGGCGCTTGTGGAGGTGGGTGGGTGGGGCAGCACGCCTGTGCGTGCATGCGTGCATGTGGCGCCAAGTGTTGAGGCACCACCTGGCGCTGTGCAGCAGCGCCGCGCGGCGCTCAGCACCCGCCTTCTTCCCGCTCCGCTGTCTTGCCCTGTGTCTGACGCGGGAACGTACATGCAGGCTGTATGCCATGCCCACTATTACACCCACTCCTCTGCCCCCCGCGCTACCCTTCCAGAGCTGTGTGGGCTTCTTGGCCTTCTGGACCGGCGCCTGCTGGTTTTCCTACTCTGCTGGCCTGCTGTGGGCGTTCCGCACCGGCATGCTGCAGCCCTGAGGGGCCGCTGCAGGCGGGTGTGCGGAATTGACGACTGGCATGCTGAAGGCATAATCGAGGTGCCGGTGCGTTCTCCCCCCCGTCCTCGGCTGTCCTCTTGGCCGCTGCCACCTCCTCAGCTGCCCTCTCAGCAGCGGTCTCCACGCCGTCCATCACCTGTGTACTCTCTCATGCTACGCTGCTGCGCATTGTAACCAGGTGTGAGGCCCCGCATCAAGCGGGCAGCAGGGCGCAGCAGTGTACCGGCTTGCCTCGCTGCCGGCCGGTTGCGGCGGCGGCGCTTGTTGGTCGGTTCCTTAGACTTGGAACAGGCATGCAGCTGGCATGCCTGGAGGCCTGGTGATCCCTCTGAAACAGGCAGGAGGCAGCAAGCAAACGAAGAACGCGCCATGCTGGAAGCTCCATGGAACGCTTGCCGACGCGGCGCGGCATAAATGGCCGCCCTGCTGCCTTGGAACCGCAGTTTTCACTTCGTTGCCCTTCCTCTCCCCCAGCCTGCCAGCCACCATGCTGCCCCGCTCCGTCGCCCTGGCGGCCTGCGCCTGCCTCCTGCTGGCCGCCAGCGGCCGTCTGCCCGCCGCCGCCGACGCTCGCCGCGGCCTGCTGGTCGACGGCGGAGGCCCCGGCTGCGACACGTGCCGCAGGGTCACTGGCGATGGTGTGCGCGTGCGCACCGACCCGTGCACCGATGCCACGGTGCTGGGCCTCCTGTTCAAGGGAGACAAGGTCAGAGGGGGGACGGTCCACCGTGCCTTCCTGCCTTCAGTTTGCCTGCCTCGCCCCTCTGCCAGAATGGGACGCCCGTGCTTTCCGACGTCGACCCCATGCTCCCGTGCTCCCAAGGCAGCTGCGCTTCCCCCCCACGCTCCCTTGGCTGCAGGTCAAGCACACCTGCACCACCTTCTTCAGCAGCTGCGGCCACGACTGGGCGGAGGTCGAGCACAAGGGGCGCACCGCCTACGTGGCCGACGAGTTTCTGAAGGCCTGCTGAACCTTCTGCTGGCCCACCAAGCCTCTCCAAGGCTCTGCTGAGCCACACGGCCCGCCGCAGAACACGAGGGTGCCCGGCAGCCTTGCGTTCAAGCCCCCTTCATGCCCCGTTCTGTTGTCCAGCCCTCGTACGATCCTGCATGAACCAACTGGCGTGCGCACGCGCTGCACGCGTCATCAGAGCTGCCACAGTTGTGCTCCGCTTGCATACATATTCCTGCCTCGAGCTGCCCTGGGCTCCACTGTAGTTCCCCGCATTCTGCCGCCCACATGCGCATACATAGCTGATGTCTCATATGCATGCAAAGAGAGTTGTGTACTGTAAAGAAGATGAGCAGGCACGAGCCTGCCCTCATGGCATGGGGAGAAAGGAGGCAGGGCTACTTGACGTGATGCTCGGAGAGCTGGGACCCGTGGGCATGCAACCTAAGAGCCTCGTCAGCGTGTGCCATTGGCGCCCTCCTGCGCCCCGTGCCATCTATCTACACCGCTGCTGCGCCTCGTTTGCCCTCTTGGCCGCGCTCCAGTGCCTGCCCGCCACCAGGAGCTGCCCTGCTGACGCCTCCGACCGCCGACGGCCTGCCGTCAGCTCGCCCGCTCGCTCGTGACGCCGCCCCGCTGCCAGCCGTACATCGGGCGGCACTGAGCAAGGAGCAGCAGCAGCGGGGCCGCACGTAAAAAGCACACCGCCGCCCTCCGCCGCCGTGACCCATCGGCCGGCCGGTGCCGCCGTCGCTCCGCAGCGCTGCGCCGCCGCTCATTGCACCATGCTGCCAGTGTATGGGCAGCCAGCAGAGGAGGAGGGCTGCTGCGAGTTGTGCCAGGGAGTCTGCGAATGCGGCTATGACAGCTCGCACGGTGGTGAGCGAGGGGAGTTTGATGGGGGTGGCGCGGCAGCAAACGCCGGCGAGTGGGAGGACGGCGGGCGTGGGTGCCGCTCTGCAGCCCGCATCATCGTCATCTGCCGCCACCTAACATGCCAAGCCTTCCCTTCCTGTGCCCCTCCTCCAGGGTGGTGCGAGTGCCCCAGATCATGCAAGTGCCCGGTCTGCCACCCCCCAGACGAGGTAGAGTGCGAGTTGTTCCCGGGGCCGGACGGACGCGCGGTGTGCCGCCTGACGAGCAGGCACAAGGTGAGCAGCACCCCGGGCCAGGGGTGGCTGGCGGGACGGGGGGGGGGCACAGGGGCAAACGTGCGCCCCGAGGGCTGCGCACGTGCCCTGTGCATCTGCAGCCTGCTCCTGCCTGGGCGCAATGGGGAGCGCTCGTGGGCCATCAGCGCAACCCCATGTTGATGATGCACGCCGCCGACCCATGCATGATGCCCGTCCTCACCCCCGCGACACCCCACCCGCACCCGACCCTGCAGCAGGGAGAGCCTGTAGCGCCGGCTGGAGCAAGCACGGTGGACACGCAGCAGCCCGCTCCTTCCACAGCACAGAAGCCTGCTGCGTCTTGAAGGGCCCGCCCGCTGCCCTCGTGCCTGCGCCGCCGGCGGCACCGCTCCGCCCTGCCTTCAAATCAACTTCGAAGCACCAAGAAGCTGGCCTTCGCCGTGCTCGTCTGCACTGCTTTATTCCGCCTCCCTGCTGTTCTTTAAGCAGGCCTCAGGAGCAGCCGAGTGACGCCGGCTGTCCCTCGCGGCCGAGGCAGTCACGCAGAAAACGTCCACGCATGGCACGGCGCCGCTGGGGCGGCGAGCTCCACCGGCAGCGCCGGCTCTCCTGGCGCCCCTTCACTGCCGAGCTCACGCATGCCCGCAGGGTGCCATGCATAACCCTGGAACCGATGTGCGAGGGCGCGGGCACCACAGGTCTGGCGCAAGGACCACTCCGGTGCGGTGCGCTTGCCGGCTCCGCCGCTTTGCAAATCGTAGTGGGATGTCATTTTGGTGACACCAGGCGGAGCGCCAGTGTATGACGATATTGCCACGGCGGCGACCATCTCCCTTGTCCTGCTCCACTTTCCCGCAACGGGGCAGCTGTTACGTTTGCTCTTTTATGCAAGATGCACCGGCTTTTGAGCGCAGCGCCTACACCCCTGTAAGGGCAGGGTAAGGAGGCCCGCGGCTCGGCTGACACCCTGCTGTCGCGCTCTGGCAGTCTCGGGCAGCTGGCGGGATGCCCGCAAGCAGCGCCGCGAGCTTTCGGTTGTGGCGCTCGGGGCTCGCGCTGGCTGCGCTCCTTCTGTGCTCAACCGGGGTGCTTGCGGATCACGCTCTTGGTGCGCACCAGGTCGGGCGGGCTGGGTCAGTCTGAGGAGCGCTCGAAATCGCCCTGGCTTGCCGGCGCTGTTGGCCGCCGCCGCTGCCGCCGTGCCGCTTTCCTGCCTCCCTTCCTGAAAGGCTACATAAGAGCAAGCAGGACAGCGCACGCTGCATTACAACGTTGAGGGACGTCAGCCCTAGTGCCTGCTGCCTGCTGCACGCAGGAACCCTTCGGCAGGGCTTGCTGTGCCTTCTCCCCGCCTCCGTCGCTACCTTTGTTTGCCCCGCCGGCGCCGCCACGCCACGCCGCAACCCGGACGCCCCTCCCCGCTCCTGCCTGCTGCAGAAAAGGAAGAGTTGATCGCGTTTCGCGACGGAATCGAGAATTTTGAGGAGGTGCAGGCGGCGTGGGGCCCGAGCGGCTGGTGCACCGCGGCAGGCGGCGACGATGACTGCTCTGCTCCCTTGTGCACGTGGGGAGGCGTGGAGTGAGTGCTGATTGACGGGCGGGTGCCGAGCGCGCAGGCCGGCCGGTGGGGTGGGGTGGGTGGCCTGCCGCACGAGTGAAAGCGCCGGCAGCAGGAGCATGCGTTGAGCACGCCGCCGTCGCACGAGCAAGGGGGGTCGGTGCGCTTGGCAGGCGCTGCAGATCTTTTGAAACTCGACGTGAACACCTGCAGCGTGCTGTGCGCGTCACGCCACGCCGCCTGCAACACCGTCGGGCAGCTGCTCACCGCCGCACGGCTCGCGTGCTGCCCCGCCGCAGGTGTGACGGGTACCACGTGCACACCGGCAACTTCGTCACCACCCTGTGAGTGGGGGGGCGCCGCCCCCGAGGCCGCACGTCGGGCGCGGCGTGGCTGCAGCGCATGCACGATGCCGTCGTGCGCGCCTCGCGCCGCCTTGCTCGCGACCTGACGTGCGCCTCCCTCGCCCGCGCCCCGCTCCCCCCCCCACCACCCTGCTGCTGCAGCCGGCTCACCTGCAAGGGCTGTGCGGTGCCGCTGAGGGGGCGGCTGCGCCCGGGGCTGCACCGCCTGCAGCACCTGGAGTACCTCCACCTGGAGGGGAACGAGCTGGAAGGTGGGGAGGAGCTCCCCCTCCTGGACCCCCTGCCGGCCACCGGGTCGTGTGCGCGTCTTTATCCCTCTGTGCACCGGCTGCGGCGCCTCCGCTAACCACCGCCCCATGCTCCTGTCCGGTGGTGGGGGGGGGGGCCGCCTGCCGCGCCGCGGCGTTCCCTGCCGCCTGCCGCGCGGGTGCACGTGGGGGACTTGAGTCCGGCTGTTGCTGCAGCAGAGGACGCGCCGTGATGCAACGGACCGTTCGAAGGGGCTGGCTGCGTGCGTCGCTGCCCTTGTGCGGTGCAGCGCCGCGGCGCCCGCCCGCCGGCCCTTAAGCCGACTGGCAGCCCATCCCGCCGCCGCTCCCGCTTGCAGGCCCGCTGCCGCCCGAGTGGGGCGAGCCCTGCAGCTTCAACGAGCTGCTAGAATTGTGAGGGAGTGACTTGGTAGAGGTGTTGTGAGGAGTGGGATCGTGGGCAGCGGTTGCGAGGGCTGCGGGAAGGGCAACGCGCGTCGTGGGGCACGCATTCCTTTCCGTGTTGTTTGCTTTGCTGCGTGGGCACGCGCGGCGCTTGCGCTGGACCCACTTCCCCCCACCTGGCCCTCGTGGCGCGTTGCCGTGGCGCGTTGCCACGACGGCGCCCATAGGCCCGGCGTCGTAGCACGCCTGCAGGCGGCGCCGCCAGCGCGTACTTGAGCCGTGCATGCGCCTCACCCTCGCCATGAGCCCAAACCTGTTGTGCAGCAACGTGAATGACAACCAGCTCACAGGCAACATGCCGGAGAGTTGGTCGATAGGGCCTGCGTTTAAGGTGCTGGCCGACCTGCAGGTGCGTGCGCTGCGTGCGCTGCGTGCGCTGCGTGTGTGCTTCGGTGGTTGATGGAGGGTAGTGGCAGCCTGCCTGCAGCCCTGCCGGCCCTGCTGCATCCGCTGCTGTCCATCCATTCATGCATTCATTCATGCATTCGTTTATTCAATTACCAGCGCTGTGCAGCAGCAGCGCAGGTGTGCCGCGCAGCTGCGTGCTCCCAGCAGCCGCCGCTGCGTCCAGGCGTCGCGCGTCACCCCCGTCCCCCACCTTCCGCTCCCTGTTTTGCACCGCAGATGGCAAACAACCGGTTTTCCGGAACCTTCCCCGCTGGCTTCGCCATCACCAACACCTCGTTCGTGTCGGTCATGTCGTTGTGAGTCATGCGACTACCACACACACAAGACAATAGACCCGGCATGCGGTTGCTGGTGCTGGTGCTGCTTCTGCTGCTTCTGCTGCCGTTGCTTCTGCTGCTTCTGCTGCGGATGCTGATGCTGATGCTGATGCTGATGCCCAACTCTCATTCTCGCGCTGCTGTCCCGTCCCGCGCATCATCTCATGCAGCTCATTTGCGCCCAACTAGGTGGCGCAGCCTTCAGGGACGCGCTGCCGCCCTCCATCCACCGCCTGTGCTGATGCCCTCCGGTTTGCCGTCCCACCCCCTTTGCCTTTGCGTGCAGCTCGTTTGCTGACAACCAGTTCAGCGGGACGCTTCCCAACTACGTCAACGGAATGATCACGATGGCGGTGGCGGCGATGCACAACAACCGCTTCACAGGTGGGAGGAAGCACGCTGTGCATGGAGCGGTCGTGCTGCCGTGTGCTGCGTGCATGTGGGAGGGCGGTGTGGAGCAATGCGCTGCCAGTGATGTCAACAGCGCCCCTGTGGCATCTCCGCCCCGCCCCGCCCTGCCCCTTCCCCCCCCCGCCGCGCGCCCCTTTGCGTCGCCGCCTCCGCCCACCGCCCCCGCTGCGCGCCGTAGCCCCGCTGCAGGCACGCTTCCGCCGGAGTGGGGCCTGCAAGGATATTGGTGGAATGCTACCCTGAACAACACGCAGGCTCTCGAATACCTGTGAGCATCAGTTGTATGCTTGGGCATTGTGTTGCGCATGCACGGGCGGAACGTGCTGGCGCGCTTTAACCGCCGGCCAGCTCCTCGAGGGGCCTACCCCCGGCCCAACGTTTGGGCTGATGATGCGGGCAGCAGCAGGCAGGGGGCACGCCGCCGTGCGCCCCTGCGTGATGGCCGCGCCCCTCATCCCCCCTGCGTCCTCCTCCACCTTCCCCGCAGCTTCCTGCACGGCAACAACCTCACTGGGGGCATTCCCGACACTTGGGCCGCGCTGGGGTCGTTCACCGTGCTCAAGCAGCTGACCCTGTCAGACAACCCGAACTTGGGCGGCACGTTGCCCGCGGCATGGGGCAACACCTCCGAGGCCCTTCAGGTGCGCTGCGGCTGTCGTGCCGCGCTGTTGCCGCCTGGTGACGCCGCTGCAGCGCGGTTGACTGGATAGATGGATGGGTGGGTGGGTGGGTGGATGGATATCTAACTGAGTGAACCCACCACTTGCGGAACCCCTGCCCGCAGGCGCTGGAAAACGTCAACGCCTCCAAGTGCGGCCTCACCGGCACGCTGCCTCCCTGGGGCAGCGCGGGCCTGCAGAAGCTGCGCGTGCTGTGAGTGCTGCGCTGCGCTGTGCTTCGCGTGTGCCGCAGGGCCAGCACCCCTGGGCAAGCAGCACGCGGTGCCAGCCGCCGCTGCTGTTTCGCAGGTGGCGGCGCCGCCCGGGAACGGCAGCATCGCTGCGCCGCCGCGTTCTGCCCACCCTGCGCGGCTGACGCCCAGCGCCTTCGGGCCAGAGTGCCCCGACACCCTGCCCGCAGTGCGCCTGGGTCGCCCACTCGGCCCCCCCCCCCCCCCACACCACCACCCCCACCCCCCCACCCCACCCCACCACCACCACCACACACCCCCCACCCCCCACCCCCACCCCGCCTCCCCCCCTCCTGCCGCCACGCTGCAGCACCTTGACTGACAACGACCTCAGCGGCAGCATCCCCGCCTCCTGGACGGAGCTGGCGTCCTTAGAAGAGCTCACCATCCAGCCTGGCAACGAGAAGCTCTGCCCCACGCGGCCAGAAGGGGCGAACTTTGTCGTGTGCAACAGCATCGACTTGCTCTGCGACGGAAGAGAGGAGCTACCCTCCAACTCCTCCTACTGTGCCGCCGGCCAGGCCGGTGCAGCAGCCGGCGGTGGCGGCGGCGACTCCAGCGACGGCGATGGCGACGGCTTCCCCGTGGCGGCGGTCGCGGTGCCCGTGGCGGTGGCGTGCACGCTGGCGCTGGCGCTGGCGGGGTTGGCGTGGCGGCGGTACCGCGCACGTGCCGCCGCCAAGGGCAGCGGCGGCAGCAAGGGAGCGATGTACAAGGATGCAGAGAGCGGGCTGTTCTACGACGCCGCCGGCATGCCGCTGCCACCCGGCAACGGCGGCGCGCATGACACAGATCGGGACGCGGGCGTGACAACGGCGCAGTTCGGCAGCAACGGCAGCGCCTCCTGGCTGCCCTGCCTCACGAACCATTCCGCTGAGGTGCGTGCTGCCCTGCCGTGCCGCTGTGCTGCCTGCCTGCCAGGTCTGCTCTCGCCTGTCATGCAAGCCTGCTACGTCCCCGGCACGGCTTGCAGCAGACCAGCATCAGCGGTTGGCCTGTGCCCAGGTGCTGTACCGCCTGGCGTGCGTGGTACCGCCTCACCTGCAGCCCCCTCCTCCCGCCCCTCTGGCGCGCCACCGCAGCTGGACACCCTGCCCTCTGACTGCAACATCTCCCCACCCAACGGGTTTGCCCCCAGCGGCCTGCACCACACCAGCAGCACCGACGGCACCACCACCACCAGCAGCCACCTGGGCACCGCCGACGGGGTGAGCAGGCGGGGCGGGCGGCGGTGCAGCACCGCGCGTGTGTCTCTCTGGCTGAGCCGGGTGTCGTCGTCGTCGGGAGAGCCAGGTGCCGAAGCGCCGTGCCCGAAGCGTCTGCACGGCTGCACGGCAGCGCAGCCCTGTCGCCCGTCGTGCGCAGCATGTGCCCACAGACAGGACGAAACGTGTTGTCATTGTGTGCCTGCAGGCGGCCAACGGCGACAACCCCTGCTTCACCTCCCGGGAGCTGGCGGCGCTGCAGCTGTCAGACTGGGAAATAGGGCCAGAGGGTGAGGAGGCAGGGAAGAGAGGGGGCCTGGCGACGGGCCCTGCGCTGCGGTGGCAGCTGCCGCTCCGGAGCTGCCGCCGCTGCTGCCGCCGCCGCCGCTGCTCCCGAGGTCGCGACTCGCCAGCCTCCACCGCCTGCCTCGGCCCCCCCCTCACGTGCCCTGCAGACATTCAAATCTTGAAGCGGCAGAACGGGTCGGACTGGCAGCTGGGCTCTGGAGGGTTTGGGACGGTGTACAAGGCGATGCGCAACGGCGTGCAGCCGGTGGCGGTCAAAGTGCTCGGCACGGTGAGAAGCTGCCCCCGGTTCTGGACGCACCGCGGCCATGCCCTGCACGCGTGCCTGCGTGCGCCCACCGCCTGCGCGCTCGCGGCCGACGGCGCGTGCGCTGCGCGCCTGCCGGCCTGCCCACTGCCCGCTGCCCGCCAGCCTGCTCTCGTCGCGCCCCACGCGCTGTCCCATCCCCCCCACACACCCCATGCCGCCCAGGCCAACTCCAAGATCATGAGCCACAGCGAGTTTGCAAGAGAGATCTCCATCCTGCGCGCCTGCCGCGACACCAACATCCTGCAGTTCCAGGTGGGTGGGGTGGGTGGGTGGGTGTGGCTGGGTGGGCGGCTGGCTGGGCGAGAGGGTCGGTCCAAACCCCTGACTGTCTCCCCTGCTGCGCCATGTGCGCTCCCCACCCGCGTTTGCAGGGCGCCTGCTTCCAGGACAAGCGCACCCTGCTGGTGACCGAGTACATGGAGGGGGGCAACCTGGCCCACAACCTGCGCGCACAAAAGGTCGCCTGGTACCGCCGCGGAAAAAAGGTGCGCGAGGGGGCGGGGGGAGGGGGCGGGGGGAGGGGAGGAGGGCTCCTACGGGGGGCGCACGCAACAGGCTTGCCGCTCAACGGGCAGCAGAGGGGAGGCAGGAGAGGGGCGGTGGCGCGCGGTCGGGCACACCTCCATTGCACGCAACAAACGGGCCCTGCTGATGCTCCCCCGCCCCCCGCCAGATTGCGCTGGACGTGGCGCGCGCGCTGGTGTACCTCCACGCCCGCAAGATTGTGCACCTCGACATCAAGTCGGCAAACGTGCTGCTCACGCGGTGAGGCCCGGCAAGGGGCGCAGCAGCAGGGGTGGGGCTGCATGGCCTGAGGGGGCACGAACCTTGGGCTGCCAGTCGTGCAGAACCTGCACACTGCATACTGTTGGCGACGCCAGCTGGGCGCGCGCAAGTGTGCTGCAGAGTCCCTGCGCCAGAGTCCCTGTGGCAGCGTTCCTGTGTGCACGTCTGGTTGCACACAGAAAAGAGACAGCACCCCTCTCTGGCCCCTCGCGACCGTGCAGCGACGGCAACGCAAAAGTGGGCGACGTCGGCATGGCCAAGATCATGGCGGGAGATTACGTGTCTGGCGTGGTCGGCACGCTGGCCTGGTGAGCGCAGAGGAAGCACACGGGGGCAGCGCCCCAGGGCGGGCAGCGCCCCAGCCGCCGCGCAGCGCATGGCTGCCCGGCACTGCAGTGCGACGCGGCACGCATGGCGCCGCTGCACAATAAAGAGTTTCTAAATCAGTTGTTCCTGTCTGAAAATAAATCAGGCAGCGTGCCGCTGCTGCGCCGCTGCTGCTGAGTCCGTACCGCGCGCCCTCGCCTGCATCCCCCCACCCTCCCGCCCCTCAACCCCCCCCCGCCCCCCCACCCCACCCCACCCCCAACCTCAACCCCACCCCCCAGGTCTGCCCCCGAGCTGCTCATGGGCCAGCGCTGCGCAGCCAAAGCCGACGTCTACTCATTTGGCGTTGTGCTGTGAGTGGCTGCAAGTTAGGTGGCATGTTCCGCAGGCATGCCTGCCCTGTGCGTCCTGCAGCCGCAAGGTGCATCTGCCTGCCGCAAGGCGCCCCTGCCCAGCCCTCTCTCATCACAGTCCGCCCCTGTTTCCTCCCCCTCCATCGACCCACCCCTCATGCAGGTGGGAGATCTGCACAGGGGAGCTGCCCGTGCGCGGCCAGCTGCGCGACCCTCGGTGCGCTTGCTGCCGCTTGAGCGCAGGGGCTGCTCGCCTGCGCGCCCTCTGCGCGCCTGCCTGCAGCACCGTGCAGCCCGCCGCTACATGCACCCGCGCGCACCCACCCCTCCATTGCTGCTTCCAACTTGCTGCCGCCGCCCCGCCACCCCCACCCCTCTGAAGTGTGCCCGGGGAGTGCCCCTCGGAGGTGCTTCACCTCATGTACCGCTGCCTCAGCCCAGACCCAGCGGCCCGCCCCTCCTCCACTGAACTGGTGGAGCTGCTGCTGCAGTCGCCCGGCACCCCCAACCCTAGCAGAGTGCTGCCCGCCGATGGCGGCGCCGGCGCCGGCGCGCTCCCCGCCCTCGCCGGGGGCGGCGCAGCGGCGGCAAGCGGCCAGGCGTGCCCCACGGCGGCGGCGCCCTCCGCCGCGCAGCGCGCAGGGCGGGCCGAGGGCGCCGCACCCGACGCCGCCTGCACCCCCTCCAGCCGCGCCTCCTCTGGCGGCCCGCCGTCGGCGCCGCCGCTGCCGCTGGTTCAGGAGGCGTCGGCGGGGTGGGCTCGGCGGGACGACGGCGCCGCCGTGGTGCTGCGGGATGCCGGAGAGGAGGAGGCACTCGAGGAAGTCCTCATAGAGGAGTTGGTGTCGGAGAGTGCCCCCAACAGCGGCACCTACCACCTCTCGGGCGGCGCCGCCAGCGGCGGCAGCGGGGAGCTGCAGCGCCGGCTGGTGCTGCCGCCCGCGGGCAGCCTCAGCACCGCGTCGCCGTTCGTGCAGGCGGCGAAGCCCCCCGCATCGCCATTCACGAAGCAGCAGCAACCGCAGCGGCAGCAGCAGCAGCCGCAGCAGTAGCGCGCGCACGGCTCTGCGTCGGCGTCGAGCCGCCGCGCCGCCCATCCCAGCCCCCTGCATGTTGTACGACGTCTATTGTTCCTTTCCCACCATCCTTAGACATCAGCCTTCGCGGCTTCACAACAACGCGGCGGCACCGTCCGGCACCGCATTCTTGTCTGTGCGCATCCTTCACACTGTTTTTCTTCAAGCGGGCCCCCTCCCACCCCCTCCCACCCGAACCATACTGCGTGCATCCTGTGGCCTGCCCACGCCGCGTTGTTACGCATGGCATGTGTGGGCATCCTTTGTGTGCTCCCCCTCCTCCTTTCTCCTTGCCGCCCGCGGCCTTTGACGTGTGTTACTTGTCCTGTTTATGCTCCCCCTGGCATCCCTCCCTCCAAACCCTTTCTTTGGTGCGAGCCTCCCATACCGCTACTCGGTCATTGCGCTTTCTCCCTCAGGAGTGACCCCCTGCCACCAGCCTGCGTCCCTGCAGCGCAACGCACCCCCCTGCATTTTAAGGCTTAAACGCACCCCAAACCGGGTGCACTGAGGAGCAGCTGCTGGCAGAAAAAGTTCATGTGGGGATTTGCAAAATGAACTTGCGTCCCACCGCCAGCCCACCGCCGGTGCTGCCCGTCCTCCTCCCCGCAGTTACTGAAGTATCTCGTCAATCCCCATTCTTCCAAACATGATAGTTGAGGAAGCGCGGGGCAGGTGAGAGGGAGGGCGCGCACTCCCGTGTCCATCAAGGCCACGTCGGAGCGCCTGCCGGCCGCGGCCGCGGCCCTTGCAGGCAATGCATGGCGCGTGCAGCGAATCATCTTCTTACCTCGAGGTTTATTCCAGAGCTTGCCGCGGGGCGCTGGGCCTTGCGCGGGCAGATGGAGCCTGAGCCACGGGCCTCCCGGTGCAGTTGAGCGCGGAGGCTCAGCATGCGCATATTACTTCTGGGCCTGCAGCTGGCGCTTCTGGCGCTCGCGAGCGCTGAGTCGCCCCCTGCAGGCACTCCCACTCGCGCTCCTATACTCCACGGTGAGCCGTTTTGCCCTCAGATGGCGGAACGCCGGCTCATAAGGCCAAGGAGCAGCAGAGCCGACCCCGCAAGCGCGTGGGGGCCCAGCTGGGGCGGCTCTAGTTACGTCACTGCCGCCGTGCGCGTAGTCGAAAAGCTCACCTTCAACTTGCCAACCCCACGTCCCTCAGAGCGTGACCTGCTGCTCGCCTTTTCAAAAGCTGTGACGAATTGGGCTGAGGTGATGGCAGCGTGGGAGCTGCAGGGCTGGACCGAGTGCCGCCCCGGCAGCTGCCTGCCCGTCTGCTCCTGGAGCAACATCGAGTGCGTGCCGTCCGGCGGGGGGTGGCCCGGCTTGGTACACCTGCGCCTCTGTGCCTTCCTGCGCATTGGCGCACCTATGCTGCCACACCCTGCCTGCTTGCCACCCCGCTTGGCCCGCCGCCACACCACCACCCGCCTCCCTCCCGACTCCCGCAACCGCGGCCCCCACCCCCTGCCACTGCAGGTGTGACCCTTATGGGACCGGCGCCGGCGGCATGCAGGTCTCGGCGCTGCACTTTGGGTGCAGCGGGTGCGGCGTGCCGCTGCGCGGCCGCCTCGCGCCGCAGCTGGGGCAACTGCAGGCGCTGCAGCAGCTGCACCTGGCGGGCAACGAGCTGGGCGGACAGCTGCCGGCGGAGTGGGGGGAGCCCGGCGCTTTCCCGTGCCTCCTGGAGCTCGACCTCTCCTCTAACAACGTGGCCGGCAGCGTGCCCGACCAGTGGACCGCCGGCGCGACGTTTCTCAAGCTGACAGTGCTGCAGGCGAGGCGCCGCGCGACGGGGGCACCTCGCGGCGCTGCGGCTCGCATGCGGCAGCGGCGGCAGCGGCGGCAGCAGCAGGACTGCTGGGCCCTGGCTTGTGGCATCCACTAATCAGGCAGCCCTCGCCAAAGCAGCCACGCACAGGTATTCCAGCCTCCTCACATGCCTCTGCCGCGCTGCCGCCCCCTTCCCTGCAGCTGTCCGGCAACCTGCTTGGGGGGCCCTTCCCGCCTGGGCTGGCAGCCGCCACCACCGCGTTTGCATCGCTGCAGGCGCTGTGAGTGCGCATAGCGGGGGTGGGGTTTGCCTCACGAGCAGATGGTCAGGGGGAGGTGCCAGGGCTGAGGCAAGCTGGCTCCTGCACGCCCACAGCCGGCAGCCGCGCTCCGCCATGCCAAGCCGAGCCGCCCGCATGCCAGGGCCCCTGTGCCAGGGCTGTTTGTCGGCGCCTGAGCTGTGCTTCACGCCCGTCCTTGCCGTCCTGCCTGCACGCCACCTGGCCTCCCCTGCAGGTACCTGTCGGACAACCAGCTGAGCGGGCCGCTGCCGCGGAGCCTGACACTCTTCCGCAGCCTCACGCTGCTGGCGCTGCAGAACAACGCCTTCACAGGTGGGTGGGTGGGTGGGTGTGGGGGGGGTGCGTCACGCTGTGCATGGCGCGGTCGTGCTGCCGCGTGCTGCCGTGTGCATGTGCGCGGCTTCTGGCCCTGCAGAAACAACGCTGCTTCGCAGGTGTGGGGCGCAGGGGGCGCTGCAGGGACACGCTCCCCCCTGCGTGCACCTGGTCCCATCTGTGGCAAAGTGGTGGTGCTGGGAGCAGGGATGCGGCCTGGGCACGCTGTGGCCGCTGCCGCGGCGCCGCCCACACTCACCCACACGCTTCTCCGCTGATGTCGCCCTGCGCAGGCCCGCTGCCGGAGACTTGGGCCGCCCCCAACGCAACAGGCCCGCTCCAGCAGCTGTGAGCGTGGGGTGGGGTTGTTGATGGCCCCGCCGACGCATGTACATGATGGCTGAGCGCTATTGCCTGTGCACTACCGGGCAGGCCGCAGAGCAGGGCAGGCCGAAGGAGGGAGGGGGGATTGCCTCTCCTGCCTCTGCTGCCTCCCCCCCTGGTGCCACGCGCTCCCCCTCAGCTGAGACGCCCCATGCACCCTCTTCTTCTCCTGCCTGCGCGCAGCGCGCTGCACGGCAACCAGCTTGCGGGGGGGCTACCCGCGGGGTGGGCCGCGCCCGGCGCGTTCCCCTCGCTGCAGCAGCTCACGCTTTCGGACAACCCGCAGCTGGGTGGCGCGCTGCCCGCCGCGTGGGGCAGCCTCTCCGGCGCGTGGCCCTCCCTCCTGGAGCTGAATGCCTCTGGCTGCGGCCTGGCTGGCTCCCTCCCGGACTGGAGCGCCGGCCTGCAGAGCCTCATGCATTTGTGAGTGCGGCCAACCGGGGCGCCCGCCCGCCCGCCGGGCTTGTTGCAGGGCCGTGGGGCGGTGCAGCCGCTGCCTGCCCCTGCCGAGCAAAGGGTCAGTGACACGCTATGGCATGGGCCAGCTCTGTTCACATGTGCACACGTGCAAGAACTCTCTGCCTGTGTCCAACCATCTCCCCTTATGCCCCCCCCACACACTTGCACCACCACAGGTCCCTGGCAGGAAACGAGCTGGCGGGCAGCGTGCCGGCCAGCTGGGCGCAGCTGCCGCAGCTTCAGCGGGTCGACATGCAGCCCGGCAACCCGGGGATGTGCACGGCGCTGCCAGAGGGGTCGCGCTTCCGGCTGTGCCAGGCGGGCGGCGTGCTGTGCACCGCGCCGGAGCCCAGCAATGCCAGCCAGTGCGAGGCGCCGACGCCGTCGCCTGCCGGCAGCAGCGGCTTCCCCACGGCGGCCGTGGCGGCCGTGTCGGCGGCGGCTGCGGTGGTGGTGGTGCTGGCGGCAGCGGCGGCGGGCGTGTGGTGGCGGCGGAAGCGGCGAGCGCGGGTGGCAGAGGCGGCGGGGAAGCTTGAGCTGGTGCCTGACAGCGGAGAAACCGGGGGTTCGTGCGTGCAGGTGGGCGGGGCGGCCGCCGAGTCGTGAGCGCTACGGCGGGCGCTGCAGTTGCGGGCGGCGCGCACGGGGTGCCTCGGGGCGCGGTGGGCGGTGCTGACACCGAGATGCTGAGTCGTTGCTGGGGCTGGTCGACACGCCGCCGCCTTGCCTTGTCCACTTCGCAGGAAGGGGAGGGGTGCGGGGAGCACCCCGGCAACCCTGAACTTGAGGCGCAGGCTGGTGGCGGGCACGACGTCGGTGGCGCTGTCGCCATCGCTGTCGCGGCGCCGCAGCACGTGCAGCAGGCGCAGTGCACGAGCCCCTGGGAGCTTGCCCGGCAGCAGCGCCAGCCGCAGGAGCAGCCGCAGCCGCAGCCGCAGAAGGAGAGTGGCTTCGGCGGCGGCGGCGCGTGCACGCCCCCGCCGCCGTCCCAGCCGGGCCTGGAGCCCACCGGTTCTGAAGTGGTGCACGCGGAGGCGATGCACGCGCTGCTGTCGCAGCGCAGCAGCATGTTCGTGTCTCCGCACCCGGGGACGTGCCACAGCGGCAGCGAGGCGGGGGGGCAGGGGGGCGAGGAGGGCGCGCTGGCGGGCGGCCCCCTGCCATCCTTGGACGTGATACTGTCGCTGGATGTGGTGCCCTCCTTTCCCTTGCGAGAGCTGGCGGCGCTGCAGCTGTCGGACTGGGAGATAGACGCGACAGGTGAGGGGCGCAGCGGCCTGGGCCAGGGCAGGGGCAGGGCTGCATGCCGGTGTGCCGCTGCGGGGCCGCATTGCCACGGCGCCCGCCCGCCAGCCGCCCACGCCTCGTGCCGCCGCTGTCTTTGCCACTGCAGTGCAGGCATCCTAAATGGTCATCAACGCCTTACATTACCACATTACCCAACACGCCACCCCTTGCCCCTCCGCAGAGATACAAGTGATGAAGCGGCCAGACGGCACTGACTGGCAGCTGGGCTCTGGAGGCTTCGGCACCGTCTTCAAAGCGCTGCGCAACGGCGTGCAGCCGGTGGCGGTCAAAGTGCTGGGCTCGGTGAGGCCGTCGACTGCGGGCGTTTGGCTGCAGCTGCAGTCGTAGTATCACTTGCCCGCCCGCAAACCCACACGCCCGCAACCTTACGGCGTCACGCAACCGCCCCTCGCTTCTCGTTGTTTCTTCGTGCCACCCGCAGGCGTCCAACGCTGACGTGGGCAAAGCCATGCTGGACAACACCTCCTTTGCCGCCGAAATCTCCATCCTGCGCGCCTGCCGCGACACCAACATCCTGCAGTTCCAGGTGGGTGGCTGGGTGGGTAGGTGTGGCTAGGTGGGCGGTGAGTGGATTGCAGTGTAGCGCTGGAGCGCTGCTGCGCTGATCACACCTTCCTTTATTGAGGCTGGCGCTTGCATCCTGTGCCACACCTCATCTGCGCCCCAATACATCCGACCGAGTGATTCGTTCTGTGCCACACCTCATCTGGGGCGCCCCAACACGTCTTTGGGGTGCGTGCGTCCAGAAGGACAAGGCCCTCTGGAGATCCCCCCCCCCCCCCCCCCCCCCAGCCTGCCCCCCTGTGCCCCCAACTGCTGCGTGTGCAGGGCGTGTGCTTCAAAGACGACCGGACGCTTTTGATCACAGAGTACTGTGAAGGCGGCAACCTGGCCCACAACCTGCGTGCCAAGCGCGTCAGCTGGTGGCGCCGCGGGAAGAAGGTACGAGGCGGGACGGGCGGCTGGTGGGGGGGCCCACAGGCGCACTGAATGGGGGTGGGGTGCCCAGGGGTTTTGCAGCCGGGCAGGCTTGCGGCGCAGAGGGGCGGCAGCGTTGCACCGGTGTGCAATCACGCCAGGTGGCGTGGCAGCGCCACGGCAGGAGGGTGCACAGGGGGTGGGGGAACGGCGCGGGCGCTGACGTGGCCAGCACCAGTGGCAGCCACTGCTGTGAGGCGGTGCGTGCGCCGCATGCGCCCCCCAATGCCTTGCGTCGGGCTGAACAACGCCCATCCCCGCCTCCCCCGCCCGCCGCCAGATTGCGCTGGACGTGGCACGCGCGCTGGTGTACCTCCACGCCCGCAAGATTGTGCACCTCGACATCAAGTCGGCAAACGTGCTGCTCACGCGGTGAGGCCCGGCAAGACGCGCAGCAGCAGGGGTGGGGCTGCCGGGGCTGAGAGGGCACGAACCTTGGGCTGGCACCTTGCATGCGGATGCCGCAGTGGGCGTGCACCCGATCGGGAAAAAAAGTGCGTGCCCTTCTGACGTGGGAGGATGAAAGGGGGGCATTAACAAATCCACCGCACCTCGTCGCCTACCGCCCACCGTGCAGGGACGGCACCGCCAAGGTCGGCGACGTCGGCATGGCGAAGGTGATGGCGCACGGCTATGTCACGGGGGTGCTGGGCACGCTCGCGTGGTGAGTGAGCAGTAGGCAGTTGCGGCCCTTATGTTTGCTGGCAGGCGCTTCCCTCCTGAGGGCCGCGGGGCTGCACGCGGCCGGGTTGCTGGAGCCCCTGCTTCTGCTTGGGGCGCCGCCAGGCCGCTGCCGGCTGCGGCCCGGCGCCCTCGCGCTGCTGGCACGGCACCTCTGTTCCCATGCTCACCCGTCCTGCTCCCTGCTCTCTCTCCTCTCCCTCCTTCAGGTCTGCTCCAGAGATGCTGTGGGGGAAGCGCTGCACAGCCAAAGCCGACATCTACTCATTTGGCGTCGTGCTGTGAGTGGCTGCGAGTCGGGTGGCGTGCGCCGTCGTCGTGCCTGCGCCGGTGCCGCCGGCGCGGCCGCGTGCCGCAGGCGTGCCTGGCCCCATGTGCCCTGCAGCCGCAAGGCGCCCCTGCCCAGCCCTCTCTCATCACAGTCGCGCCCCTGTTTCCTCCCCCTCCATCGACCCCCCCCTCATGCAGGTGGGAGATCTGCACAGGGGAGCTGCCCGTGCGCGGCCAGCTGCGCGACCCAATGTGAGTGTGCACAAACAGCGTACAGAATGTGCAGTGCAGCAGCAGCAGCACCAGCACCAGCACCAGCAGCCGCACACCCGCCGGCCTGCAAGCAGGGTCTGGCCCGCGCTGCTGCGTCGCCCCCTCTGCCGGCACGCAGCGCATTCCTCGCCGTTCCCGGTGAAGCTAGGCATTCGCCCCGGAGCGACGGAACGCCTCGGCCCCCCCACCCCACCCCCACCCCACCCCCACCCCACCCCCACCCCACCTCCCCACACACACCACCCACCCACCCACCCCACCCACCCACCCACCCCACCCACCCCATCGCAGCGTCCCTGAGGAGTGCCCCAGCGTGGTGGTAGACATAATGTACCGCTGCCTCAGCGCCGAGCCAGAGGCCCGCCCCACGGCAAGCGAGCTCGTCGAGCTGCTGGGGGGCGCGCCAGCGGTGCAGCCGCACGGCAGCGGCGTGCCCACCCCTCCGGGCACGCTGTCCCCTTTTGGCAGCCGCGGCACCGTCGGCGGCGCCGGCAGCAGCAAGGGGAGCAGCTACAGCCTGGACGCCAGCAGGCGGCCCAGCGTGGAGGTGCTACGGCCCAGCGTGGACAGCGTGAGGCACAGCTGGGACGCCCACGGCCACCTGGAGCTCGGCCTCGCGTCGCCCACGGCCACAGCCGTGCTGCCCGCCGCCTCTCGGGCCGCCTCTGCCGCGGCGGCCCCTCACTTCACGCGCCCGCTGCAGGCGACGCCGCCGCCGCTGCGTCTGCCGGTGCCGCCGCTGCCACTGCTGCACCCGCCGCCGGCGCTGCTGGCCCGCGCCGCCTCGGCCCCCTATCCAGGCTGCATCCCCTCGCTACGGCAGGCGCAGCAGGCACAGCAGCAGCAGGTGCTGGACGATCGGTTGGTGCGAGAGGCAGTGGCTGACATGGAGGCCGGCGCGCCGCAGCCGCCGCCTCAGCGCCGGCCCATCGTGCGGTACCATGCGGTGCCACCCCCCGGCATGGCGCAGCTGGAGCCCGCGGGCTCCCTCACCGCCACCTCGCCCTTCCGCCAGGACGACGTGCAGCAGCAGCAGGCGTCGCCGCCGCCGCAGCTCAGCCCGGCGGCGTCCAGCCTGCCGCCGCGGCCCGGCCAGGCCCGTTCTGCGCGGCTTAGCCCCGCGGGGTCGGGACAGCTGCCGCAGCAGCAGCAGCAGGCGCAGCGGCAGGCGGCGCAGCTCAGCCCCGCGGGCTCCGGCCAGCCGCCGCTGCAGCGGGCGCCTGCGGCGCAGCTCAGCCCCGCGGGCTCCCTCACCGCGGCTTCGCCGTTCAGGCAGGTGCAGTGACGTGCAGCATCGAGCACCTGCAACGCATGCACCAGCACACACCCGTCTCCCACCTCGCGCACCCCTCTCGCTCTGCGCCACTCCGTTTTTCCAACTTCATTTTTACTGTTTCTTCCCATAACTGAGCACACCCCAGCCATTCTTCTATCTTGCATGGCGCCGCGCGCGCGCGCCGTGCCTGCACGCCCCGTTGTCTCACGTCCGTATCGTCCTCCTGGCGCCCTATGCCTATTTGTCTCCCTTCCAGACTCCCCGCCACCGTCACTGTCGCCTCCTCCCCAGAATCTCAGCCCTCACCGCCGTCTCCACCCATCAACTTGCCCCCCTCCCCCCCGCCCCCCCTGTACAAACGAATTATTTTCTCCCCTCAATCCCCGTCTGTCCCCTCGGTACGCGTAGCAGCAGGGTGCACCCCCCGGCCTGTAAGAGTGCCACCGTGTGTGTGTGTGTGTGTGTGGCGGAACCACGCTGAAGGTGGACGTGGACGGGCGCAGGAGGGGATGCACAGGCGTGGGGCTGCGCGCACGAGAGACGACGCGGGATGCGCAGCACACGAGGAGGGGGGGGAGTGTGAGGCGCCAGCGCTGCAGCGTGGTGCCAGCAGTGCAGCACAAGCGGGTGGCACAAGCCAGGGGCAGTAGTGTGAGTGCACCCCTGAGGGTACAGCTGTCCCCCACGCAGCCGCGGTTAGGCTTTCGCGGGAGCGGAGTGCATGGCCATGGAGCGGAAGGCTGCAACATAAAAGTATTCGCGAGCATTGTTAAAATGTAGGGCGGAGTGCATGCACAAGGGGTGGTGGCAGCACGCGTGAGGGGTGATGGCAGCGTAAAATCAGGCGCCAGCTGCGGCAGCAGGACGTGGTGTACAGGCGGTGCAGGTTAGCAGAGAGTGAGGATGGAAGAAGGTGGGCGGGGCGCGCCGCTCAGGGGGTGGCGAGGCACGCATACGCCTCTTGGCAGGCAGATGCCGAGGGGATGGGAAGTTGGCGAGGGGCGCGCACACGCAGCGTGCCGCTCCATGCCCCATCCTGGTCAGCCTTTGACTTGAATAAACCCGATTCCTGATGTTCCCAGGCCTCACAGCGCCTGTGGGCCTCACAGCGCACCTCAGCTCTAGGTGAGAGCCACGAGCAAGCTGTAACCGGCTCTTTGGGCTCGCCATGCTGCTCTGACAGCTCGGCAGGGCAGACCGGAAGCTGTCGCCGCACGGCCGAGGCGGCCAGCTGAACGGATGCAGCCCCAGCACTGAACGCCTTCCGACTTTCGGCGCCCTCGCTGCTTGCCTCCTGCAGGCCATCCAGCTTGCCCTCCCACCCTCCAGCGTGACATGAGCCAACGATTGGTGCCGCTCAAGGCCGCAGGCAGCGGCGGCGGCGGGCGGCAGCTTGACGGGCTCGGCGGCGGCAGCGGGCGGCAGCTTGAGGGGCTCGGCGGCGGCGGCGAGGGGCCCTCCTCTGCTTCACGATCGCCCAGCGTCTCTTCAGACGACGAAGGCTGGGAGCCCGGCGACTATGGGCTGGTGGACGCAAAGCCGGCGCCGCGCCGCCGCTTCAACAGCCCGCGCGGCGGCGCGGCACTGGCCAGCGGGGGCACCCGCCCCGCCCGCCTGCAGGTCAAGCAGCTCCCGGCCTCGCCGCGCGCGCGCAGCCACTCCCCCTTTAGCCAGCCGGCGGCGCGGGGCTTCGAGCCGGCGCACGGCAGTGGCGGCGGCGGCGGCGGTCCCGCGACGCCGGCGCCCCGCCTGGTGCTGGCTGCGCCGCTGGAGGGTGCGCTGCGAGCGGGGCAGCGGCAGGGCAGCGCGGGCGCGCGCCGCCTGGACGCTGCTGCGCTGGACGCCCTCACCCAGCACTTTGGAGCAGACAAGGTGAGCGGAGGACGCACGCTGCCTGGCTGAGGCATGCCGAGAGCTTCAAAACACAACGCTGCAATGCTCGCTGCGTAACAACATGTCTTGACATGTGCAGCCCTGCGGACCCATGCACCCTCGCCTCCCCATGCAGGTAGCTGAGCTGAAGCAGCGCCTGGGCTCTGGCGAGCTGGCAATGCTGGCAGAGCGCCAGGACAGCGCCGCCTTTGGTTCCGAGTTTTCGGCGCCGCAGTGACGCCCGCCGCAGGCACCGGTGCCTGGCACCGCGCCTGCCACGCACGCTGAGTTGATGGCTGGACCCCTGCTGGCGGCGCCGCAGCCACCGCCGCCGCAGCGTCCGCCGCCGCCGCTGGATGGCACCACATGCCAGCCACGCACACTTTGTTTTGTGGTACGATTCCCTGCTGGCGGCGCCACACTGTGGCTGCTCCCAGGCCTCGTGTTCCTTTCCGTGCTGCTGCTCCGGTTTGCAGGCTTCCCTTGCGCGCTTTTCCGGTTGCGGGCGCTTGGACGGTGCCCCCTGCAGCGCTGCTCACTGCTCGGCCATGCGCCCTGGTGGCCCTGCTGCCTGCACTACCTGCCTGTTGCCACGGCTGCCTGCGCACACCCGCTCACCCGCGCCTTGCTTCGTGTTTTTTACTTGCCCTGACTCGTTGCCATCATGGTGTGCTACGCCCCTCCTACACGATGCCGTCACGCCCCTCCTGCACGCCGGCAATTTTCCCGCTGCCTGCCCCTGCTGCTTCGCCGCCCTGCTGTGATGACCCTGTATCAGTTACAAAACCGCGTGCCGAGGAGCACAGCACAGCACAGCACAGCAGAGCAGAGCACAGCACAGCACAGCGTAGCACGGCTTGCCGGGAAGCGGCGTGTGGCAGGCAGAGGGCGGGCCATGCTGGGCTGCAGAGGCGCATCATGCAGTGGCTTGCGCAACAAGGAGCGGCGACACGTCGTACCGCAGCAGGTGCGCCGCGTGCGCCGCGCCAGGGGGTATGTCAGGGCGAAGGCACCGTGTGGCTCCTGGCCTACGAGTCGTACTGCTGGCGCAGCGCCATCTCCGCCTGCGGTTTTGGGGGGGCCAAGCATGGCAGGGTGAGCGAGGCAAGGTGCGTGCAGCAGCTGCACCGCCACAGCCGTGCAGCACCGGCGCAGCGGCTACGCACGCGGCATGCACGCCCTGCTGCTGCACCGCCCCCAAACCTCCGGTTTCCCTCCAGTCTGCACGCGTGCTCTACCTCCCCCGCACCCCGGCGTCAACCGCCGCCCACCAACATCAACTTCCACGCATGCATGCCCCGCCACACTCCACAGCGCCCACCGCCGCCCACCCAGCCACCCACCTCTGACTTCCACGACGCGTGCGTGCTCTGCCCCCGCAGCCGCTTGTCCTTCTCCTTGTCCTTCCGGTCCTGCCTGCAAAAGCGAAAGCAAACACACGGCAAGGCTTCTGAAGCGCGTCAAGGCACCCGTCCCGCCGGCGGCGGCGCAGCCCGCCCTCCGCCGAAGCCCCCGCAGGCCCTCTCCCACCCCCTCACCGCTTGCGCGGCAGCTGCGCGCCGCCCACCCCCTTCTCCAGGAATTCGTCGACGCCCATGGGCTTGGTGGGCTTGCCCTTGGGGGCGGGGTGCTTGCCGGGCCCGGGGGCGCCGGGTCCGACCATGCCGCCGCCCTCTTCGGCGCCCTCAGTGTCATCATCCTTTACGTGCCCACCCAGCATCGCAATCTGCCAGAAGGGCAAGGGCAATTGGTAGAAGGAGGCAGAGGGCTGTGGCGCGGGCTTCAGGAGTGGGCGTGCGCGCAGGGCACGGCAGCCAACCCCTCTTTCTCGCCTCCTCACCTCACGCCGCTGACGGCGCCCACCCACTCGGAGACACTGTCCTGAGCACCCAACACACGTACCCCATCGGTTTCCCCTTGCTGCCTTCACTCATCCTTGACCCATTTATGACCCACCCCTGACGCATGCCTGGCCCCCTCCCCACCTGCGCGCCGCTGACGGTGCCCACCCGGTCGTCTGTGCGGTACCGCACCGCGGCACCAGTGATGACGCCCTTCTCCTGCTGCCTGCAGAGGGGGGCAGGGAAGGGTGGAGTGCAGGCCAGCGTGATGTGACTACACGATGACAGAAGCGACGACGCCTGTCTCCTGCTGCCTGCAGGCGGCGGGAGAGGGAGGGCGACACGCGAGCGAGTGTGTCATGTGCGCACTGCCAAGAGCGAAGACACGCAGGTGGACGCCCCTCTCCTGCTGCCTGCAGGAGCGAGGAAGGGCGAAACGCAAGCAAGCCAGCAGGCCCACTCACTGCTGCTCCTTGAGCTTGGCATCCGGCCGGCGTCCCGGTCGCACCTTGCATCCCCTGCCTCCGCCATTCCCAAGCCACCAACCACCTAGCCACTGCCGCGGGCCCCTCCCACGCAACAAAGCACGCCCAACCAGCACCAACCACGTACTGCTGCTCCTTGAGCTTGGGCGCCATCTGGCTGACGTCCCAGTCGCCGGCGGCCTGGCCCCGCTTGTTCTTGTGCTGGTTGGCTGACCCGGGGTCGGGCAGCGCGCCGCCGTCAGCACCCACGTTGACGACCGCCCGGTGCACCGCCGCCGCCAGCGGGCGGGTGGCCTGCGGCGGAAGGCATGTACGGGGGGGCAGGGCGGGGCAGGGCGGGGTGAGCAGCGGGCACGCGTCCTGGCTGCTGCGCAGCACAAGCTGCCTGCCTGCCTGCGGCAACGCACGCCATGCAGCTGTTCTGCTGCCAGCCAGGCGGCACCGCGCATCACCAAGCAGCACCCAGCAGCACCCACCTCTGGGTCGAGGAACGCCGGCGGCCCGTCCACTTCTGTGAACGCCGCAGAAGCAGAGGGCAGCACGCCGCCGCCGGCCGCAGGCTTGCTGGCCGCCTCCTCAAAGTCAACTATTCGCGCCGCTGCCTTGCGCGCCCGCCGCGTCACGCTGTCGGCGCTGCGCAGCGGGTGGGAGTGGGCAGGGGAGGAGGGTGGGTGGCTGCAGCAGATGTGTGTGCAACATGCGCGGCTCCAACGATGCATGCACGGAAGTGGCCCCCTGCGTTCTCAGACCGCGTCCCGCGGCGCCAAACGCACCTCTCACTGTCTGATCCTTCAAAGTAGCTGTCCTCATCCGAAGTGCTGGTGTCGGCAGGTGGCTGCGGTGCCGCCTGGGCGCGCGGCGCATCTGCGGCCGGCGGCGGTGGGGCGGCGGCAGGCGGGGGGCGGTGGGCAGGGCGGCACTGCGGTGACGCGCACTGCAGGGCCGCTAGCGTTGGCTGCTACATCTTCACACCGCTCACCGTTTCCCCACAGGGCGTCGAGGTCCTCCTCCTCCATCGCGTTCGCTGCGGGCTCGTGGCGTGCCGGAAGGGTGTTGGAGGCCAGGAGGTGGTCAAGTATTGCAATGGGATGGTGTGGGCGGACCGATCGGACAAGCGGCGCAGCGAGCCCGGTGTGCCCAAAGGGGAGGCCTGTTGGCGCTCGCTCACCGCCTTCCTCAGAGCGCATCCCTGGATTATTTCAGCGGCTATCCTGCCATTACAGTCTGTAATGGCTGAAACGGCCGCAAGCACGCGCACGAGCCAGGGCAAGCCGGCACCGGCGGTCCCTGTAGGCGGAGCACAGCCCGCCGCTGTTTGGCAACAACTTGCGACATCAGCAGCCAAATTTCTCAGGAGTCTGCAAGTCGCCGTCACAAAGGTGCACAGCGATGGAGGGGCCGCAACAGGAGTACTCCTGTCGTCCGGACGCCGTCATGTCGCCGCCGCCGCGGCCACCGCCGTCGCGGCCACCGCCGCCAGCAGCCGCTGCGCCCTGAATATAGAATCCTCCGTCGCTGGGCTGCGCTCCGCAGCGGCAAGGTAGGACTGTAGCGTGGCGGCGCCGCCGTCGCGCGCCACCGCCGCCAGCCCCGCCTCGCAGCCCGCCAGCACCTCTAGAGCAGACAGTGCATATTCGACGACACCTGGGAGGGGGGGGCAGGGTCGGGGGATGGCTGGCTGGGTGATCAAGGCTTCAGCCCACACGACGAACCAAACTCCCCAAACTGCTGGGCATCCACACCGCGGCAGGCGGCAGCAAGCGCATGCAACGACCTCACGTCGAGCCTCCAACAGTCGAGCTTCGGCCCCCACCGCCGCCGCCCCGACGTGCGGCGCTCACCTGCGTCGGTGCTGGGCGCCACCAGCTTCAGCAGCTTGGGTGCCGCACCCTCGGCTGCCGCCTGCTCCCGCGCCGCGTCCAGCCGCATCAGCAGCTGCAGGCGGGAGCAGCCAGCTTTCACCATGAACGGCTGCTGCGCGTCCAGCAGCGCGAGGCAGTTGCCGACAGACGCCGCCGCCACCGCGGGCAGCACGTTGAGCCCGGCGGTGCAGATCATGAAAAAGGCAAAGATGCGCAGGATGCGCGGCTTCAGCGTATCGTGCACCGCGGCGTCTGCGGCTGCAGCCTCTGCGCGTGAGGAGGTGGCACGGGGAGGGAGATGTTGCGGCGGCAGGCGGCGGCGGCGGCGGCGGCGGCGGCGGCGGCGGAAGCCCAACCTCTCCCCAATATCTCTATACTGCCGCTGCAATCACCTTCAGAGGCGGTGCTCAGGCGCCGCAGCAGCACCAAGTGCGGAGAGGCGACGGAAGGACGCCAGGCGGCTCGCTGCAGGGCGCACGCCTCTCCCGGTCCGCACGCGGCTATCTGCCAAGCCACCGGCGACCCTCGAGCCGCTTGTTGACAAAGGGTAGAGAGCTGGCGTGCAAGGCTGCCCGCAAAGGGCTCCCGCGTCGCCAGGAGGCGGGCTGCCGCCTCAAGGGCGCAGGCAAAGGAACGCTGCATCATTTTCATTGTGATTGCACACTGCAAAGCGCTCGAGAAGGCCCGCCAAGGGGTGGGCACTTCATGCGTCGGCGGGCGCCCGGCGGGCTCGCGCCCGCTCAAGCCTCCGGTGGCTCGCACGCCCCTGTTTCTGGCTCTCCTCAGCCTCCTACCACCGCACGCCAGGGCCCAGATTCGTTGGCAGCCTTGGCAGGGCGGGAAGCCACTAAGCTGGACCGTTTCCTCTCTTCCCCTTCCCTTTGACGACCCCAGTGGGCCCCAGTCTGAGCGCAAGCGCGTGTGCCCAGTGCCTTCCTCCTTCCTGTGGCTCTTTTGCACAGTCTGCCAGCATCGCACGTCTCTGCCCGCCACTCGACCCGCCTACCTCACGTCCCCCGCAGTCTGAGCCGGCGTCTGCCTGGCTGGCCGTGCTGCCCGACGCGGCGTTTGAGTGAAGGCAGTGCAGCGCTGCTTTGCCTGCCCGAAGTGCCTGCTGGCCTGCCGCAGCTCCGCCCACGCGGTGTCTTGCTTGCTCGTGTGGATAGTACCCTCGGTGATGACGAACTTGCAATCACAGGCGTTCGCTCGCACTCTACCAGGGGCAGCATCGGCCTGCCTTCTGTTTTGTGCTGTTGCTGTGTGGTCAACTGAGTCCATCACGTCTTGAGGCCTGGCTGTGGGGCAGTTGCAGTACTCTCGTTTTTTGTGAACGTGCCTCAATGATGGAGGCACGAGGCGCAGCAAGTGGCTGGCTCCCGTCACGGCCAGCTTTCTTCGGCGGCGACGCGCCGCATCTTGGGCCTCTATACTCCAGTCGCCCCAGACCCACGTCCGCTTCCTTTCCGCGTTGCCCAGCAACTTATCTATCTTCTGTATTCGTCGGCGCTATCCTCCAGCGGCGTCGAGAGCCTGCACAACCCTTCCGCTCGCAGCCGGCCTTCGTGGGCGCACCGCGGTTGCGCAAGCCCCCAGGAGTGCTTGATCATCCACATCGACCGGATCAAGCCGCTAGAAGGTGAGCGCGCAGGTTGCCGCCGCCGCCGCCTGCCGCCCGTCGCCCGCCGCCGCCGTTACCTCAACCCCCCGACACCTCACCCTCATCCGATTTTATCCCGACTGGCCCTCGGACGCGCCTACGACACCCACTGTGCGCCTGCAAGCCACCCACCGTCTGCCTGCAGCGCACGCACCTGAGAGCTTGCCGCAGCGCTGGCCATGTCGGCGACGCTGCAACGGGAGGAATCGGTGGCAGAGCTGGTGGGAGAAGAGCCCCCGCTCCCCTCTGACCGCGACCACTGGCACTGCTGCGTGGCTGGGGAGCTGTGCCTGACGGTGGTGGTGCTCGGTGAGCCAGGGGTAGGCTGCGTGCCTGCAAGCGCCCTGCAGCACGCACCACGGCTGGGCAGCTGTGCGGTGCTCTTTGCGTGCATGCCGTGCGCTGCCGGTCTCCACGCCCTCGCCATCGCTGCAGCCGTGCATGCGGTTGTGCCGTAGCCAACTGCTGCCTGCGCCGCGGCCCTGCCCCCCGACCCGCCCACAGGTGCTTCTGGGGACCTGGCCTCCAAAAAGACATACCCCGCGCTGCAGTTCCTCTTCCAGAAAGGGTGGGTGGGTCGGCGCTGACCCAGAGACACTGTAACGCAAAGCTTTCTGCCCCGGGACGCGTTGCTCATCGGTTGCGCTCGCAACCCCCTGGCCGACAAACATCTGTGCAGACCCCCCACCCTTGCTCCAATCCAACCTGCCCGCCGCAGCTTCCTGACGCGCAACACCAAAGTAATTGGGTACGCTCGCAGCCCCCTGACCGACGAGCAGCTGCACGCCAAGCTGCGGCCGCGCCTTGAGGGCGGCGCCGCCGAAGCAGACGCCTTTCTGAAGCGCTGCACCTACGTGGCAGGTGCCACGCACCTGTGGCTGCGCTCTCGTGCTGCCGCGTCGGTGCATCCCTCACCTGTTTGCCTGCCAAACCCACGCACGCAACTCCACCCCTGCTGCGCCCCCAGCCCCCCCAGCGCCCAGCGCGCTGTCGGACTACTCTGGCACCAACAGGCTCCCCCCCCCCCACCCCCCCACCCCCACCCCCCCACCCCACCCCCCCCACCCCGCCCCCCAAAGGCGCGTACGACGGTCCCGAAGGGTGGAAGGCGCTGGCGGCGGCGCTGGCGGCCCGCGAGGCCCGCCACCCCGCCTGCCCCTGCGGCCGCCTGTACTACCTTGCCCTCCCGCCTTCTGTCTACCCGCAAGTGTGCAGCGGGCTCAAGGTGCATTTACAATGGGAAGTTATTGGTGGAGGGGGGCGGGCTGGGCGGTGCAGCTTGCATCTGCTGCCTCGCGCTGCCACCCTCTGTTCAACCCCAAGCGTGAAGCAGGATGAACGTGCAGTGGAGGTAGAGTGGGATGGAGGTCTGGCGAGTGGGGGACGAGAAGATCCAAAGCTTGCTGCACACTGCGCCAAGCAGCCCACACCATCCCCCCTCCCCCGCCCCAAATGAACAGACCTACTGCGACGCGCTGCCCTCAACCGAGGGCTCCTGGATTCGGGTGATTGTTGAGAAGCCCTTTGGCAAGGACCTGGGCAGCAGCGAGGAGCTGGCAGGTGAGCGTGCGGCGCTCACACGCTGTAGCGTGTCGTGCACTGCCCCCCCCCCCCTCCTCCTACATGCTGGCCGTTTCTGCTCCTCGTCTGCCCCGCGCCCCCCCCCCCCCCCCCCCCCCCTTCCCCCCTTCCCGGCCTCCCTTCCCATACGGTGCGTCTGTGCCACCATCCGCTGCCGTGCAGCCACGCTGGGCGCTTTGTATCCAGAGAACCAGGTGCGGACCAATCCGGGGGTGTGGGTGGGTGGGTGGGTGGGACCTGTCGCCGGCGCCAGGGTGTTCCTGTGGCTCAAGGTGTGGGCTTCGCTGCCTCCCGCCTGCCCTCGCCGTGGCTGCACCACCCCCTCATCTGAAGCCCTCCCCCCCCCCCTTCTGCCCGCCCCCGCCCTCCCCCCCGCGCGCCTCTGCCCATGCAGCTGTATCGCATCGACCACTACTTGGGCAAGGAGATGGCTCAAAACCTGTTCGTCATGAGGTTCGCCAACATGTTCCTTGCGCCGGTGGGTGGGCGGGCGGTGCGGGGCGCGCTGGTGGCAGTCGATCAATGAATCGATTGATCTATCGATCGATCGATCGATCGATCGATCGATTGATCAATCAATCAATCAATCAATCAATCAATCAATCAATCAATCAATCAATCAATCAATCAATCAATCAATCAATCAATCAATCAATCAATCAATCAATCAGTCAATCACATTTAAAGTCCTAAAGTCCACGGGGGAGAAGTGTCGGAAGGTCAGGGTTGGCTGCCGTACGCGGCATGCCAACTCGGCACTGTGCAGCAGCCTCGAGGCAAGGCGCGCAGCTGGTGACGGCGCGGCGACGCAATGGCAAGCAGGAGGCGGCGCTGCCCCCGCCCCCGCCGGCGCTGATCCAGCCTCCCTCCCCCACGCTGACGCCTCTCTTTCCCTCCCTCCTCTGTGCCAGCTGTGGAACCGGGAGTGCGTGTCAAATGTGCAAATCACGTTCAAGGCAAGTGAGGGGACGCCGATCGCACGCCGACCGGACGCCACATCAGGCCAGCACCCAATTCATAATATGTCTACACCACATCGTCCAGGCCAGCCCAGCCCAGCCCAGCCCAGCCCAGCCCAGCCCAGCCCACCACGCCACGTCATCCCATGCCACATCAACCAACAGCCCACCCCACCCCACCCCTTTCTGCTGCGTCCAGGAGGACTTTGGCACCCAGGGGCGGGGCGGCTACTTTGACACCTTTGGAATCATCCGGGATGTGGTCCAGGTGGGCAGGTGGGAGGCATCCCTCGTCCTCCTGCTTGTGCTGCCGTGCGGCTGCCCTTTGCAGCAGCTTAATTGTGCGACCCCTCCGCGGCCGTCTCATTTAGCTGCCGACGTGTACGGCCACCTGACGACCTGCTTGCTGTGTCGCTCCGCTTGCTGTCCCTGTCCGCCATCCGCAAGCGGCGCGGTCGCTCTACAGCCGGTCGCTCTACAGCCGGTCGCTCTGCAGCCAGTCGCTCTGGCGCCCGCGCTCTGCAGCCGGTCGCTGGCGGTCTGCAGGAACGCAGCAACGCGTCAGCGCTGCGCCCCTGCTGCTGCGCCCCCCCCCCCCCCCCGCTGCAGAACCACCTGGTGCAGCTGCTGGCGTTTGTGGCCATGGAGAAGCCGCTGAGCATCCACCCAGACGACATCCGAGATGAGAAGGCAAGTTCACCCACAATACCGGGGATGTTTAGTGTTGACAAACCAAAACAAAACAAACAAAACGTGTCGAGGGGAAGCCGCTGAGCATCCACCTGCACGACAGTTAGGACAACAGCCTACGTTTAGACCCTTACCCCGCGACTCAGATGCCCCCGCCACCCCCCCTTGCCCCCGGCGCAGGTCAAGGTGCTGCGCTGCATCAAGCCGGTGCAGGAGCACAACGTGGTGCTGGGGCAGTACAGTGCGGCGGGAGGCCAGCCGGGGTACACAGGTGGGTGGCCGCGTGCGATGCGCGCCGTGGCTGGGCAGCCCGATCGTTCCGCAGTGCAGCGGCGGCGCAGCAGGGTTGCCTGCGAGAGCACAACAGCGCGCGGTGCTTGGGCAAGCCCCACCCTCCCACCTGTCTGCCCGCCCCCCCCACCCCCCACCCCACCCACGCACCCCCACAGAGGACCCCACCGTGCCCGACGACTCCCGCACCCCCACCTTTGCGGCTGTGACCCTGTACATTGACAACGACCGGCGAGTGGCCGTGGGTGGGGGGGGGGGGGCAGCGTGGGCGCCGTGGGTGCCCTCATGCCGCCATGGCGTGCCCTATAGCCATGCCATGCCAGGTGCCCCCACAAGCGTTGTGCTGCGACCCTGAATGTACCGATGTGCTGTGTGTGACGCCTCGCCCGGCCCGGCCACAGTCCTTGTATGGACGGCCAGTAAGTGCCCGGGGGCAGCGCACCTGTCGGGAGGTAGCTCGCTGAAGAAGAGGACCCCCCCCCCCCCCCCCGCGCGCTCCTTGTTGTTCCCCCGCAGCTGGGCGGGCGTGCCGTTTGTGCTGAAGGCCGGCAAGGCTCTGAACGACAAAAAGGCGGAGATCCGGGTGCAGATGGTGAGGGGGCGGGGCGACGTGTCGGGCGTGGGGTGCTGCGGGTCGAGGCTGTGATGCCGAGGTTTGTGCCTTGCTCGGCAAGTGGCCTTGGCGGTTGGCTGCAAGCCCAGTTACTCTCTCTCACATGAGCTAAATTTGTCACATGAGCGCGCTTGCGAGTGGAGTTAGATGGGAGCCTCCGAGCGGCGGCACCGGCCGGCGGCGGCTCCCCCTGCACGCGTGGCACAGCCCCGGCACGTCCCTCCCCTGCCTCTCTGCGCCCCTCGCGCCCCGCAACGCGCCCGGACCCAGCTGGTGCCCCCCCCCCCGCCTGCTCCCCCCCTGCAGCGCGCCACGCCCCACTACATCTTCCCGGGGCAGCCCGAGGCGACGCGCAACGAGCTGGTGGTGCGGCTGCAGCCGGATGAGGCAATCTACCTCAAGATGATTGTGAAGAAGCCGGGTGGGTGGGTTGGCGGACGGGGTCGGGTTGGTGGGCAGGCAGGCAGGCAGGCAGTGTGGGCTTTCCGCACACCCGCCACAAGAGCGTGCTTGCCCTCCGACACCCCTCTGCGTCAACGCCGCCTTAGGCTCCCCTCCCCTCCTCGCCAGCCTGCCATCTGTGTGTTGCGGTTTGTGCTGCTGTCAATGTCCCCCCCTTCTGCACACTGTTCGCGCCCCAGGCCTGGACATTGATGCTGCTTGTGTGAGCGGTGCCCCGCCCTTCCCCTGCTGCCAAACATGTGCCGGGCAGCTCTTCCCCTGCTGCCAAGACGTGCCACACGTGTCCCACCGTTTGTCGCCCTGCTCACCCCGCCCGCAGGCCTGGAGATTGACACCGCCATCAGCGAGCTGGACCTGGACTATAGTGAGTCACAATCAGATAAAGTGGAGGAGTCCCAACGTTATATATAGTCGCATCTACCGAATGTGTATGCAGTCCCAGTGTTTGTAGATATAGTGGTTTGACTCTGGCGCGATGCCAGCGTATGCTTGAATATGTTTGGACTTTGTTAGCGCGCTGCCACCGCCGTCACGCTGCGCTGGCTCTGCGGCGCGCAGCGTGCGGGCACGCCGCCGCCGCTGCCGTGGCCTCCCATGCCTCCATCCATCCATCCACCATCATTCACGCGTGCATTCGGCAGCGCCGCAGCACCGCGAATGGGCGCCGCCGCCTTCCATCGCCACTTCCCACCGCCCCCCCTCCCATGCCCCCGTCCCCCGCCCGCAGGCAAGCGCTACCCCGGAGTGGCCATCCCAGACGCGTACCCTCGCCTCATCCTGGATGCAATCCGCGGAGACCAGCAGCACTTTGTGCGCAGGTGACTGCCCCCGCCTGCCCGCCTGCCAGCCCGCTCACCCGCCTGCCAGCTGGGAGCACTGCTCCCCCGCGTCGACAGTGCTTGCACTTTGTTGTGCAGGTAAGTCCGCGCGCCCGTCTCTCCGTTGCAGACTGCTGGCGCATGTCCGTCCGTCCGTCCGTCTACCCACCCGCCCGCCTGCACGGCGGACTGCTTGCATGCAGGCAACCGCAGCGCTGCTCGCTTCTGTGTTCTCCCTTGCCGCCCATCCCTATCTACCTCCCTTAGACCTCCCTCTCCCCTGTGCCTCACCCCACACCCCCCCTTCCCCCCCTGCGCAGGGACGAGCTGCGCGCCGCCTGGGCCATCTTCACGCCGCTCCTGCACGCCGTGGACGCTGGGCGCCTGCCGCTGCACCCCTACCCCTACGGCAGCAGGTGGGCGGCGGCGGGAGGGCCTGCGACGGCACAGGGGGGGCTGGCGCAGCGCTGATGCCAGCTGTGCAGCCCAAAGCTTTTCATCGCTTTTGCCTTTGGCCTCCTTTTGCCCATCGTCTCCATCCCCTCTCCTGCAGGGGCCCCGAGGAAGCGGACGAGCTGCTGGCGCGCGTACCACCCCTCTGCCCCTCATCTCTGTCCCTCGAGCGGCCTCGTCCCCACTCCTCTTGTCCGCCCCTCACCTCCACCCCTCTGCCCCCCACCTCCACCCCCTGTCTTGCAGGGGCCCCGAGGAAGCGGACGAGCTGCTGGCGCGCGCCGGCTTCGTCAAAAACCTCGACTACCGCTGGCACGACGCCCCCGCCGGCGCGGGCAAGTCGGGCGCGGCCAGCTTTGGCGGCGGCGCCGGCGGCAACCCAAAGCTGTGAGGAGCCTGCTGCGCCGGGTTCCGCTGTCCGCACGATGCCGCAGACGCGGGCAAAGCGTGCGTCGCCAGCTTGAGTGGAGGCGGCGGTGGTGGCGGTGGCGATGTAGGGGATACGGGGGAGGCTCCTGTATGTGCATGGCGCTCCGAGCGCAGAGCGTCCATGGTCAAGGCTGTTCCATTTCGCAGCTGCTGTTCCATTTCCGTGGCATGTTCGAACGTTTGTAAATTTTCTGATGGTTCGATTCTGGCGTGCTTTTGCTGTTTTGCCGCCCGATGGATGTTTTGATGCATGTAAAGCAGAGATCATGCGGCGGCGGCGGCGGCGGCGACGGCGGCGGCGGCGGCAGCGGACGGGCGGGCGGGAGGTGGTCCTGCGTGGCCGCCGGCGTTCAATTATGCACACCAGGCCGCACTTAGCGTGCCAGCAGCAGCATGACTGCTTGCCAGGTCGGATCCACCTCTCTCGTCAGGTGCTCTCGAGACTGGCATCGCGTCGCCGTCGTGCAATTTAAAACAATCAGTGCACCATCGATCAGCACACGAACACGCTTACGAAACAAGGAGCGGTCGAGCCACTCGGGAAAGACACACCTCAGTTTGCGCTAGACCACCCCGCCCTCACGCGCCCGTCGCTCGCCATGGCGGCTTCAGGAAAGCTGGAAGGCGCCGTCGCCGTGACGGTAGAGGCGGACGAGTGGGAGGCCCTGGCTGGGTCCTCGCCCACAGAGAAGCTGAAGAGCGCGCTGGCCGCCAACAGGTGCGCCTTACAATATCGGGCAGTGTTTAGAGAACGGTGCAAGGCCTGGCAAGGCAGCGATGGGGCCGCCGCCGCTCACTGCCAGCGGCACAGCTGACCCCCCCCTCCGCCGCCTCCCCGCCTGCAGGGTCGTCGTGTTTGGGCGCAGCACCTGCCGTAAGTGGGCTCCGTGCCGAGCTGCCAGTTGTGCGCTTGCCGCGCCAGCAGTCGCCGCCTGTGCATGGCTGTATGTACCGACTAAAGACTTAAGGGCCGTGCATTCGCTCCCTGCCTTCGTCAACGTGCAGCCTGCTGCATTGAGCATCTCGCCTTGAATCCCTGCTGCGTGCAGCCTTCTGCATTGAAGTATCTCGCACGCTGGTGGAGCTGGGCGTGCCCTTTGCTTACCACCAAATCGACCAGATGGCCGGCGGCGTAGCTGTGAGGAAGCTCCAGCCGACTGACTGATGTCGTGCAGCCTGCTATGCACGCGTGCGCTGGTGCCCTGCTTGCGGAGCGCCGCGCCGGCCTGCCTGCCGCGCGGCGGCGCGCGCCGCCTGGCTGCTGCGGGCGTCCACCCCCTCCTTCCCGCCTGCGCCCCGCCTGCAGCTGCACGAGGAGCTTAAGAAGGCCACCGGGCAGCGCACAGTGCCGTAAGTCGCCAGCCCTTGCATGCACGCCGCGCTTTACCATGCATCTACCTCGCCTCACTTGTTGCCGCCAATTTCCGAGTCGACGGTGCCGGTGCCCCCTTGGCTTGCGCCTTCACCCCCCTTGCGCGCGCTGCAGCTATGTTTACATCAACGGCAGGCTGGTGGGCGGCTGCGACGCCACCAAGGCCCTCATCGCCTCTGGAGAGTTCGACACGCTGCTGGGGGGCGGCGGCGGTAAGCTGATCGACTCAGCGAGCTGAGCTCTCTGGCTTGCCACTTTGATGCGTTCTCTGGCTGCGAGAGTCGCCAGCAGAGGCGGCAGGCTGGCTAGGCTCGAGCCAGACGGGGGTGGGCTGGGCGAGGGCAAGCAGGAAGAGTGAAGCCTGACACCCTTGGGACCCAGCCCTGTGCGTGCCCGCGCTCATATGGTGCATCCCCGCCCCCTCGTGCGTGCCACGCAGGCTCTGCTGGCGGCGGAGAGAAGGAGGCGTTGCTCGACGAGGGGCCGCCGCGCATCAAGCTGGCGGGAGTGGACAGGGACGCGCCACTCGTGATTGGTGAGGCCCTCCCTTGCAAATCGGGTTTGTGCTGCGTTGTTGGTGGGGGCAGGGGGCGTGCTGTGGAGCAGCGGCAAGCAGGCAGCGCAGGCAGGCGTCGGCGGGCGTCGGCGGGCACACGGGGCTTGAGGGTCGTCGCACCCGCCACCGATCCCGCTCCGGCCTTCCGTCTCCGCGGCTGTACGCCTGCGGGGGCAGCTGAAGGAACAGGCAACGTGTTGCGTGCATCTGCATCTCATCTGTGCACGCCTCGACCCGGTTTGCCGCTGCAGGCGCGCTGTTTGAGTTCCCCAACACGGTGGACGGCCGGGTCATCCGCCTGGTGGCGCTGCAGGTGCGGGGGTGCGGGGGTGCAGGTGCACGGGTGCAGGTGCTCTGCTTGCTGTGGCGTCGCAGGCACTACCAGTTGGCGGCTGAACGCCGCTGTGCATGCATTCACTTATGCCGGCCCGCAAGCGGCGTGCCTGCCTGAGCACCACCCACACACATTCCCACCCACCCGCTTCGGTGACGCTGCAGGTTTTCTTCATCTCCCTCTTCCTGGCCATCTTCTCGTACAAGAAGGAGCAGGCCTGGCACTGGGTGGCGGTGGGGCTGCTCGTTGACTTCTGCCTGCGCTTCTACGTGAGGAGGGCGCGACAAACAGGGGCATGACACGCGGGCCTTGCGGTGCCTTAATTGTTTGTGCACACATGTGCACACAATGCATGGGCGGGTGGGTGGGGCAGCAGGGCCAGGCAGTCGCGCAGCAAGCACTTGCGCCTCCCTCTCAGCCCTCTCCCCCAGCCGTCCCCTTGGACCCCCGCAGGCCGGCGCCGGCATTTCGCCGCTCGGCTCCCTGGCCATGCTGGCAGCGTCTGCCATAGACCTGATTGGGTCGTGGACCGGGAGGGAGACCGGCCCGGTGTGGGGCGCAGGTGCGCACGCAACACATGCACGAGGGGGGAGAGTGGGGGTATGCAAGGAGGGGGCGTGGGCGCAGGGACGCGCACTGCTGGGGTGGGGGTTGGGGGGTGGGGGGCAGTCGGGGCGATCTGCCAGGCGGGCGCAGGCTCTGCTCGGATGCTGGGAGCAGCGCAGTGAGTGGCAGCGCTCACCGTGCGGCGCGGCACCCGGCCAAACAAAGCGCCCCTGCCTGCCCCGCGTGCACTTGCAGGCCCCCCCAAGCAGTTTGCCGTGTCGGTTGGCATCATCTTCTCAGCCGCCATCGTGGTACTGCAGTTCTGCCATGCCTGGCAGGTGCGCGGCAGCTGCGCAAGACACTCGGCTGTTCTTGCGGGGAGTGGGGCTCCGCCCTCCTGTCGCAGCCGCTTTGGCAGCCGCTGTGGCACCAGCTGATCGCGCAATCAGCTGGCTCCCAACCTTATCCGCCCAACCCCAACTCACCCCACCCCACCCCACCCCACCCCACGCCAACTCACCTTGCCTCACCCCGACCAGGCTGCCACCGTGGTGGCAGCATGTCTGTGCTTCGCTGCCGGATTGGAGTGCTTCGTTAACTTCTGTGCGGGTGCGCCTGCAGGCAGGGGGCAGCATCGTGGCGGGGCCGGGCGGCACTGGGTGGGTGGGTGGGCTGCTGGCGGCTGGCGGTTTGGTCACGTGGCCGCTTGGCCGCCTGAGCAACCGTCTACCTGAACCCCCCGCATCTGCATCGCGCCGGCACGCTGCTCAAGCAGCGCCGCCCCGCCCGCGTGTGCCCCACAGGCTGCTGGTTGTTCCAAAAGGCTATCCGCTTCGGCGTCATCCCAGACACCATCTACACCGTGCACGTCAACACCCTGCCAGAAACAAAGTGAGCGGGATGGCATGGCATGGCATGGCATGCGCGCTGGGCGGGCGACGGCGCACGCCCCTGCGTGCGTGGTGGGGTGGGCAGCCGATCGGCGGCCGGCGGCGCGCCAGCGCTGCGGGGGATCCATGCACGTGGTGGCGCCGAGAACGCGTTGCTGTCGCCACCTGCATCAGCTGCGCCCTGAACCCATCCTCATCTGACAACACCTGATAACAAAATAACAAAAAAAATAAACAACGAAGGGACCTCACTGAACACAGGTACATGTGGAAGGAGTGGGTGAAGCGTGTGCACCCGGCGGCACCCGTGGAGGTCACCGAGAGGTTTGCCCCCAACCTGCGCCCCGGCGGCAAGCCCACCCGCGTCGACCTGCGTTACAAGGTGCAGATGGGCGGGGAGAGGGGGGAGCTGAGCATGAGGCTGCCACCACCAGCCTGCGGCTTGCGAGGGTGGTGGTAGGAGGGGGGGCGGCGCCAGCCTTGCTGCGGCGGCAGAACCCTCACTGGCACGCGCTAGCTGTTGCTGCTCTGCCCCCTCGTGTGTAGACCGGCAAGAGCGACGACTGGGAGCGGGAGGCCTTCGATTACGTCAAGGCAAGGCTGGGGGTCCGCGCTGGGTGCACAGCGCATGGCAGCACACCGTGCTGGCAGCAATGTGCTTGCTGAACCGCACAGCAAAATGAGCCCTTCATACTGCTTGACCCCTCACCCAGCCCTTGCCGAACATGTCAACACGATTCCCCTGCGTGCAGTACAGCAAGATGTCCTTCTTCTCTGCTGTCATCGGCCCCGTCGCCGTGGCGGCGCTGTTCAGGTGCGCCTGGGGTCCCTTCCAAAGATTGGGTGTTGGTCCTGCGCGGCTGGCCTCCGCCCCATGGCTGCGGCAGCGCTGGCCCCATCCACGCACCGTAGCCGCCTGCCCGCCTGCCTGCCTGCCTGCCTGCCTGCCCGCCGTCGCGCCGGGTGCCGCGCACCACGCCTCGTTCACTCGCCGCCGGCCCTGACCTGCCCAGACCGCTCGCCGCCGTCCCCAACCCTTGATTGCCTTCCGAGTGCCGCAATCAACCCTATTACTTCCGCCAGGTTCACCGCCATCATCCCAACCATGGGCACCCCCGACCTGGTGTGGAAGGTGCTGGCGCTGCTGAGCCTGGTCTGGACCGCCATCTTCCTGCTCCCGTGCCTCCTCAAATGCGTCAAGTACCCACACAAGGCAAGGGAGGAGCAGGCAGCGGGGGGAGGGGGGAGTGGTCCAGGGCGGGCGGCGTTCGCCGCCCGCTCACGCCTCCACAACCCGCCGCCCGCCCCCGCCCCTCTACCGCCGCCCCTGCTTTGCCGCAACGCGTACGTGCCCTTGACGTCCCTGCAGATCCGCCAGGAGTGGCAGCATCCGATGATGAACAACGCCTTCTCAGTGCCCTGGATGACGCTGGTGGTGAGTGGAAGGGTGCAGGGGCTTGCGTGCGTCCAAGCGCGCCCTGGGTGGTCGCTGATAGTGTGGGGGGTGGACGGGTGGGGGGCAGCCAAGCACAGTCTGGACACGGCAGTGGTGGCAGTCGGTGCCAGGATGGCTTCTGGCGGCAGCGGGCGGCAGCGTGCGGCTGCTGATGGGCACATGGACGCGCCGCGGTGCCGTCGGAGCCCGCTGCTGGTGCAGCCGGCTCGTCGCGGCGTCGCCACAGGAGCCCTGGCTGCGCTGCATCGTGTCCTGCTCCGCCGCCGCCCGCTGTGCGTGCCCTCACATCCATGACACCCACCCACTCCCTCCCTCAAGCCAGCCTGCCGTCAACCAATCGACCAACCAGTCGACCAGTCGACCAATCACTGAACAATGCAACCAACCAAGCAATCAGCCAAGCAATCAGCCACCCATTCCACCCTGCAGGTATACTCCTTCCTGGCGGCCCACTACTCCCTCACCTTTGCCAAAGTGCTGTTCTGGGCGGGCGCCTCCCTCAGCATGCTCTTCTCAGGTGCGAGCACACGGCCAGAGTCACGGTATGTGCTCTGCCGGGGGCTGCTGTCGGTGCTCTTCTTAGGTGCCGGCTGGGGCAGCGGGCGTGTCTGGTTGCCAGGTAAAGGTAAAGGTAGCTTTACCAGCACGGTCGCTCTTGCTGCAGCCCCAACGCTTGCGCGCGCCCGCAGGTAATGTCGCTAGCTGCCGTCGTGAGCCCAACCATCGCGCCCCCCCTTGCATGCACGCCCTGCAGTAATGATAGTGGGGAACTGGCTCGCCAGTATGAGGCACGAGGGCCTGGTCAACGGAGCCTTCATGATGGCGCCTGTAAGAACAGTGGCAGTCCGTGCTGAGCGTGCTGCGCTGTACCGCCGCGCAGCAGCGCTGCCGGCCGCCCCGCATCGCGGCTGCCGACTGCCGGCGCGTCACCTCCTGCGCGCAGCTCACAGGCTAGCCTTCGCTGTCCCGGTTCGACAGGTCGGCAACTTCATCGTTGCAGTGATGGGCCCTCTGCTGGATTCTGGCTACCACGAGGTGCCCCTGTCAGCTGCCCCATGGGTTGAATGGGAGAGCGCCGGCAGCTGGGAGGCTGCCGCCGTGCAGCGGAGGGCCGCGGCGCCGCGCGCTGCGCTGCTGCTTGTGCGTTGGGCGTTGCATGCGCCCGCGCCCACTCAACCCCCGCGCCGCACACCAAGTGAATTCTGCCCCACTGTCGGCAGGTGTGCTACCTGTGGTTCGGATTTGCTTTCATTATGTGGATTGCCCTCTTCGTCTTCACGTTTCAACGCACGGTGAGCACTGTTATCAAGAGGTAATAGCTGCTGTGGGGCAGTGCGGATGATGGCTCAGCGTTCATAGCTCTCTTCGCTGTTGGCATGGCAAGCGGTTGGTCTAAAGCCCCTTGATCTGTCGCTCCGCGCCGCCAGTACCCCAGGTGCTTGGCCACAACGCCGGCCGGCCTGCTGTGCATCTCACGCCCTCCTGCCTCCGACCGCACTGCTACCCCCCCCCCCCCGATGCTCCAGGTCCTGGGCCACAACGCCAACCCCCGCGGCCGCATGTTTAGCATCATTTGGGTGGCCGCCCCTGCCGTTGCTGCAATCGCCTGGACTGTCTTGAACGCGGCTCGCACCGCAGCCAAGGCACGCTTGGGGGGGGGTTCAGTGATTGAAGTATTGCAGGGAGAGGTGGCGTGGGGCGCGAGGCTGCTACGTTTCTAGCTGAAATGTGCCCCACTGCCAGTGTGGAACTCTGTCATTTGGCCCCTCTCCCTCCCCCGCAGGCCAACCCAGGGTTGGGGGGAGAAGCGCTGACTGCCGCAATGTTTGGGGTGCTGCTGGATCCTGTGAGCGGCGGCATGGATGCCACAGGTGCTTTGGTGGATGCAGCGTGTGCCGCCGCCGCCGCCGCGGGCACCGCCGCCGCCGCCGCTGCCGCCGACGCCGCCGACGCCGCCGCTGCTGCTGCTGCTGCCATGCTGGCACCACTTCACCGACGCAACGCCCCTGTTTGCTGCGCTTCAGCCATGACCCTGTTCTGCATCGCCAGCTATGCATCTTCTAATCAATCGTTCATGCGTGCTTTCCAACACCCTCTTCTACATTGCCGTCTCGCTGGGCCTGGTCAGAGAGCCGACCGTTGCAGTGGCCGCGTTCCCTTCTGCAGCCATGACCCTCTTCTACGTCGCCGTCTCGCTGGGCCTCGTCAACGTGTGGATGGCGTGGCGCCGCTTCCTGTGGGCTGACAAGTTCTTCATGCAGGCAGGCGTGGGCGAGGCATGCGGCAATGTGCATGGCGTCACACGCATGCTCGCGTGTTGGCGTGCACGCGGGCCTGCATGTGTGTGCGCGTGCATGCTTGAAGTGAGATGTGGGCCGGTATCTCTGCTGTGCACCCCCTACCCGCCGTTCAGATGTGGGCCTTTGGTTTCCCCACCGCCGGGCTGGCCTGGGCGGCGGTGCTGTACGACATGACAGTCAACACCGCGCTCAGGTGAGAGGGCGCAAGGAGGCGGCATATGCGTCGGCACCGGTTTCCCGTGGTTGGGCAGATGTGCAGCGCACAGTAGTGGAGGTGCACTTGGGGCGGCGGACACAGCGGCAGGGTGGCGCAGCCGTCCGGCAGCACCTTCCGCCTGCCCCCCCTGCACCCCCCCTGCTCAGCTCTTCCTCATTCTGCACGCCCTCTCCCGTCCGCCCGCCGCCTGCGCTGCAGCAAGGTGCTGGCGGTGTGCCTGATCGCCCTGGCCTGCATCATCTGCGTGGTGCTTGTGCTGCGCACCTGCGCCGGCATACTTCGCCTGAAGGCGAGCGGGGGGGTGCTCTCAAGAGCTGCAACTGTTGCGCTGCTGCTAGTGCAGCCCACCCAACATGAGCAGTCTGCGTCGTTCACGAATGCACGGCTGCGTGTGCACCCCCTGCATCATGCTTGATGACCCCTGCATGACGCTTGTGTGCAGGTCTTCATCCCAGAGCACAAGTGGGGCCCCATGAGCCACCTGCCGCTGGCGCAGGAGGGGCTGCGCCACCTGCTGGACCAGCTGTGCGACTCGGTGGGTGGGCCCCTGTGGTGCCGCGCCACGCTGGCATTGTCCCGCCGATGCTGCCGTGTGCCACTGTGCATGACAGTCTTGAGGGAGCACTGCAATCGTAGGAAAGAAAGGAAAGGAGGAACAAAACAAAAGCAGGGGTAGCAGTATTTCCTCAATTAACACAGTGCACGCGTCACCCCGCCCCCACGCCCTGCAGGCCAGCGCCCTGGCAGCAGATCCCTCCAACACTCGCGTCGCCTTGCGCCTCAGCGAGCAGTGGCGGGTGAGCCGACAGGCAGCCTTCTCCTCACGATGGCATCCACTGCTCAAGATCATCTGGCTAATAATTGCGTCTAATGATCATGTCGAAGATGAAAACAGTTGGGGTTTGGTGCCGACGCCTGTGCGCGCTCTCCCCTCGGCCTGCTGACCTCGCTTTCGTTGGCCCCCCGCATCTGCAGGCCTTCCGCACCATCAACGACTTCTATCTGACGCTCAAGGACGAGGTCTGCTTCCCACAGGTGAGCCCTCCGTGCGCTACACACGATCGTGCACGCCTGCCCCTGCCCGCCCTCCTTGTAGCCGTGCCGTCCTCCCTGCGCCCTGCGCTGAGGCCATGGCAACGCAACCCTCCACCCCCCAAGCTCACAATCTGCCCCTGCTTCGACCCTCACCTAAGGCCCTACCGCAGGTTTCTGCCTTGATGCCCGGGCTCCACGCCAAGGCCATCGCAGCCCTCTGCCCTCCACCCTCCTGTGCCCACCTTTAGCAGCACCCCCTGCCCCAATCGGTCTGTCCACCCAACCGCAGATTTCTGCTTTCTTCCCCGGGCACCACGCCAAGGCCATGGCCCAGAACCAGGAGATGCGGCAGCTGGAGGGGGAGGTGGCAGCGCAGCTGCGGGGTGGGTGAAGAGTCTGGCGGGGGCCCTGGCATGCGGTCAGGCGGGAGGGTGGTGCTTGCATGTACATGTACGCTACCGCAGGAACTGCACCCCAGGCTGCTGCCAATCCCTGCCTGGTGTGCAATGCAGGCCTGGCGGCTGGCGGTGGCACCGAGGGTGCCACGGGCAGCGGCATCGCCGACACTTGTGCCGACGTAGACAAGTGGGAGGGCACCACTCTGGCAGACAAGCTTGCGGCCGCCACCGCCACCAACCAGTGAGCGTTTGGTGCACTTCGGGCAGGGCTGCGAAACAGTCTGCAGCAATCCATGTTTTTATTTGTGTCTTTTTTCTTTTCAACAATTTTGTAAATTGTTGAAAAGAAAACCAATTTGAAATTATTTTGGCTCTTAATAACTTGTAATTAAGAGAAAAACATGTAGTCTTTTACTCGCGCAAAAGCTCAGACTCTATCATCATCCTTTAACAAAATTAAAGGACGTTTGGCGTATAGTCGTTGAGGATCCTACTACAAAAATCACATAAAAATGCAATAAGTGATTGGTTTCCTGCTGATTGCCTGCATTCGATACTGTGCCCTGTGTGCCACCAACCAGTGTTTTGTTTGTAGTTATGGCGAGAAAGAAGCACACTCTGGCGTGCTCCCCTTGGGGCACCCTCGCTTTGTTCGCTCGCCTCGTCTTCCATCCGGAACCCCCTCCCTTTGCCCAGGATCGTGGTGGTGGGCCGCTCCACCTGCCCCTTCTGCATCGAGGTCACACGCACGCTGACCGACATGGGCCTGTCCTTCCCGTACCTCCTCGGTGGGTTGGTGAACCTATCGAGCAGCTGCGCTCAAGTCGTCGAGAAGCAGCAGAGGGGGAATGCCAGCTGGCGGCGGCGGGCAGAGGGAGTCAGCCACCGTGTTAGCTGCTTGCGACGCTGTGCCTGCTCGCGAGCCTCGGCGCTCACGCCATCGCCCCCTCGCCCGCTCGGTTGTCGCGCGCTGCAGTCGACAAGATGCCTTCCGGAGCTGCGCTGCACGAGGAGCTTAAGAAGGTCACCGGGCAGCGCACCGTGCCGTGAGTCACTTGTTCATGCTTTCCATTGCAGCAACTCGAATGTGTGCCTTGTTTGAGGCCCTCTGGCGCTGGTGCCGCATGCGATGGGAGCAGCCATAATGAAAGCAAACAACTTGCCATCGTGACGCGTCGAACCCGCCACCCACCTACCACCACCACCCCTCTCCTCCCTTGCCTACGTGCAGCTACGTGTATGCCAATGGGAAGCTGCTGGGCGGCTGCGACGCCACCAAGGCCCTCATCGCCTCTGGGCAGTTTGACACGCTGCTCGGGGGCGGCAGGCAGGGCGGCGCAAACGGCAAGAACGCCAACGGCAAGGCTGCCAACTCTGCCGCGTTGCAGGTGCGGAGGGCGCTGCGTTGCATTCCAGGTGGATGGGCAGCGCTGTGCTATGCCGCGCTGCCGGTGTGACAGCACACTCGTGGTGGAGGTTTGTTCCCTTGGGTGGTTGGCTGGCGCTGCAGCCCGGCGGCGACTTTTGCGTTGCCTCAGGCTCTCCCCCCCACCGGAGCCCTTCCCACCGGAGCCCTCCCCACCGGCTCCCCTCCGGGTCCCCCCCGGCTTCCAACCACTGCGTTCGCTGCCCCCCACCTCCCGCCCTCCTCCTGCCCTGCCCTGCCGCGCCCGCAGGCCGCCGTGGCCCGCCTGGCGTCCTTTGCTAAGGCTAACTACGACGTGAGCGGGGGGGGGAAGGGGGAGGGGGGGGGGGGGGCAGGGCGGAGGTGGTTGTGCGCGTGAGTGGAAGCGTTGCACGAGGGTGGGGACAAGGTGGGGGCAAGGTGGGGACAAGGTGGGGACAACCATTGAGGGAGACGAGGGTGCCGAGCGACTACGACGTGAGGGCAGGTGGGTAGGGTTGCCTGCGTGAGTGGGAGCATGGTGCAAGGGTGTGCGTGCAAAGGGCAGTGCACCTGGAACCGGCGACACCACGCCCCACCACCCCTTCCGTCCATCCCTGATGCCCCCTCGTCTGCCACCCCTGCATTTCCCGAGGCAGTACGTGGAGGATCACATCCGCCCGGTGGTGCGCCGCTACATCCCTGGTGAGCGCGGGCAGCTGTTAAGGGCAAGGCCGGCACAGGTCCAGGCGTCGCATGACGACCACCGATGCTTCGCCTCCACTGCAGCTCTGCTCCTGCACTCGGGGCAGCTCACGCCACGCCCATCGACGCTGGTTCGCCCTGGCCTGGCCTGCCTCCCGCCTGCCTCCCATGCAGGCACTGTGCAAAAGAAGATAATGAACGACTGCTTCGACGCCCGCCCCGCCGAGGAATGGTTCCAGGTCGTGCCGCTGGTGGTGCAGGCGCTGCCGATGATGGGCCAGCGCGCAACTTGTGAGTGCCGCCGCCGCCGCCGCCGCCGCTGCTGCTGCCGCCGCTGCCGCTGCCGCTGCTCCTGTTCAGGGGAATGGAGGAAGAATGGAGGCGGCCGAACGAGGAGAGGGGTGGGCGGTGCCAAAGCAAGGGCTGGCATGCGGCATGCGGGCGGGAAGCGGCATGCGGGCGCTAGGCAGAGCGGCGTGCGGGCATGGGTGCCGTGGCTGCAGGTTCTGCCGCCCTGTGGACCTCGCACCGCCCAGTATTGCGTACGCCTGCCACATGTATGCCCTGCCCTCCCCCTGCAGACGTCCGCTGCTTCCTCTGGGCCATGCCCGAGCGCTGCCAGCAGGTGGGCTTGCGGCCTTGGCCTGCGGCGACCAGCACCAGCAGCTGCTGCCTGCCTGCCTGTGGCGGCTTGCTTCTGCGCCGCCTGCCCCTGCCTACACTCACATATTCTTGCTCACAATACCCTCACATGCTCTAGCCCAACCTTTTCAACGGCTGCCCTCCCTCTCTGTCGTGAGCAGTTTGGCATCATGCTTGCGCTGGGTACTGACCCCGTCACCTGGTACCGCCTGCGCCGCCTGGTACCCGACATCATCCCGCGTGGCGAGGCCGGCTGGAGGCACTTCTGAGCGCCACGTCACGCCTCCCCCGCTGAGCTGCCGCCATAGGACCGAACGTTGCACCGCCGGGCGCACCAGTCGCAGCTGCCTTTGTGTTTCATCGACTAGCGTGCTTGCCTGCATGCCGGGCACAAAACTACAAAGGGTCTTCACTAGTTTAAAGTGCCCGCCAGCTGTCAGCGTATTTTTTGGTTGCCTTGCTTTTCTCGCTTGCGTGTGCGCTGCATATGGCCCAACTTCTTTGCGTTCTCACACCACCTTGCATTCTCACGTCAAAGCGGCAGCTCTCATAAGCCGCACGCATCTCCACGCCGGCCACCCACAAGTGGTTGGGCCTGCCCTCCCCCAGCCCATCCCGTCCTGACCTGCATCCTCTCGACTGTTCTCCATCACCCTGCACCCTAGACCAAATAAATCCATGTTCGCCGTATGCTGGAGCGGCGCAGCTATGGCACACGCCGTGCTGCTGGTGAACACACGCATGAATGAACCCTGCGCCCCTGCGTGCCTCCTGCCCCTGCACCGCCTGCGCGCCTCGGGAGGGCGCCCTTGCTACGCGCTCGTGTGATGCCAACATGTGCTTGTGTGTTGGCAACAGGGGAGGCAGCAATCGATATGGCAATGTGCCAGTGCTTGAATATGTTGAATATGAACTGAGGAAGACGGCGGGGGGCCAAGCACAGGAGCAGGGGAGGGCGGCCTGGGAGCCAGGACGGCAATAGGGTGCAAGGCGTGGAGAGCAAGCAACGGGGCAAGGGCGGAGGGGTTGGGGCCCGCACCAAATGAATGAAAACCGCAGGGGAAAACAGGCAAGGGGTTTTGAGTTTGGGTGCAGCCTTCTGAGGGCACTTGGTGCACATGGGTTTGTTTGTTGCAGGAGCAATGGCCAGGCAGCAGGCGGGGCAGCGGGCAGCGGGCGCATGGGCGCCACGCAGCCGCTGCCAACAAGCACGGCAGGCAAGGGCTGCCAGCTGACGGCAGCGGCGCCGCCGGCGCCGCCTGCTCCGTTACCCCGCGGTGCCTTCCGCAGCAGCAGCAGCAGCAGCAGATCCGGCGGCGGCGATGCCACCCACGACAGCTACGCTGCCGGGCCTGTCCGGCACTTGCATCAAATCGAAGTCTCGATGGAAGTAGGAGCGGATGTCGGCCATGGCTGCAGGCAAAGGGGGGTGGGGGTGAGGTGTGAGGAGGGGGCACGTGAGGCCAGGGCACCCCACGAGTCGGGCTCCCGTCGTGTGTTGATAGATGCGGATGGCCCTGTGATTTGACAGCCCAACGATCCCTGCAGATGGAACCCCCTCCCCTCCCCCTCTTGTCCCCTCCGCACCGCTGCTGGAGTTGGCGTAAATGGATGCATAGTACCGCCACAGCTCGTCCTGCTTGTCCCTCAGTTCCTGCACCGCCAGCTGCCACCGCGGCATGCGCCCCACGCGCAGCGGCTCCACCCCGGGCTCCAGCCTGGAGTTTACGATTTTGACAAACTCCTGAGAGGGGAGGGGAAGCAGAGGAGGGATGGGGGGGCTAAGCTGGTGTGTGTGTGTGTGTGTGTGTGTGTGTGTGTGTGTGTGTGTGTGTGTGTGTGTGTGTGTGTGTGGTGTGTGTGTGTGTGTGTGTGTGTGTGTGGTGTGTGTGTGTGTGTGTGGTGTGTGTGTGTGTGTGGGTGTGTGGTGGTGTGTGTGTGGGTGGGTGTGTGGTGTGTGTGTGTGTGTGTGTGTGTGTGTGTGTGTGTGTGTGTGTGTGTGTGTGTGTGTGTGTGTGTGTGTGTGTGTGTGTGTGTGTGTGTGTGTGTGTGTGTGTGTGTGTGTGTGTGTGTGTGTGTGTGTGTGTGTGTGTGTGTGTGTGTGTGTGTGTGTGTGTGTGTGTGTGTGTGTGTGTGTGTGTGTGTGTGTGTGTGTGTGTGTGTGTGTGTGTGTGTGTGTGTGTGTGTGTGGTGGTGGGGTGGGTGGGGTGGGTGGGTGGGTGGGTGGGGGGTGGGGGTGGGGGGTGGGGGGGGCGGAGCTTGGAGTTCACATTTTCGACGGTCTCCTGGGAGCGAGGGGAGGGGACGAGGGGAGGGGAGGGAGGGGAAGCGAGACGCCGGGGGCAAGGGGAAAGGGGGGGTCAGCGTGTGCATTGCGTGTGGTGGGGGTGGGGGGTGGGTGGGGGTGCACCCATGGCGACTTCTGTTCTTCGTGACAGTCTCCTCGACACGTTTCCCAATGCAGGTTCGTTCTGTCCCCCGTGTTTTACCGCCCACCCACCTGCATGTCCTCGTCCAGATTCTCCACACGCCCGAAGAAATCCACAGAGGGCCGCCCCTGGTCGTCAAACAGGCACGTGCTCTGCGGCTCAATGTGCTCCAGCAGCCACCCAAAGCGGCGGCGGCAGCAGTCGCGCCTGGGGGGGCGCGGGAGGGAGGGAGCAGGTGGCATCACGAGCGCTGCCGGGAGGCGTCGGCAACGGCGTCGGCAGCTGCACTGAGCAAGTTGCAGCAGTCGCCGCGCCGCTTTTATAGCGGCGCAGCGACTGCTTCCCCATCAACGCGTTTCACGGCCCCAAAGCACTTCATGCTCTGCAGCGCGGCGGCAGCTCTGACTCCTGGCTGAACGCCTCCTACGGTGCAGGGCTGCGCATTTTAAGCCCCCCCCCCCCCCCCCCCCCGTTACCGCCCACTCACTCTGCGAGGCACTTTGCGCCGTAGCGCGACGGCAGCTGCGCCCACTTTTCGAAGCTTTCGAAGCAGGGCTCCTTCATGCCGTGCTTGTGGACGTGGTGCCAGCTGGACAGGGCGCGCGCCCAGGGGTTGCGCACGAACGAAAAGACTGCGGGCGGGCGGGCGGGCGGGCGGGCGGAGAGGGGCGCAGCGGCGTGTGTCAAGTCGTGGGGTGGGTGGCTGGGTGGTGGGTGGTGTGTGTGTGTGGGGGGGGGGGGGGCGGGGCAGAGGTTGCAGAGATGCAGGCAGGGTGGCACATGGGTCTCACGGCAGGGTGCCACATGGGTCTCACGGCAGGGTGCCACATGGGTCTCACGGCAGGGTGCCGAGCGCAAGGCGTGCACAGCGGCGACGGCGACTGAGGCGCCAAAGATGAGGTGGTGGGTTTGGCGGTGGTGGGCGGCAGGCGACTGCGGGCGGCGGTAGCAAGCGTGCTGCCCCCTTTTTCACGTTCCCTCGCGTGCTGTGCCCACCACCACACAAATACAAACACACATTCACCCACCCAAACACGCATCCACACATCCACCCACCCGTCCACCCCTCGTTCACCCGTATATTCTTTGAACAGCTGCCTCAGGCGGTCCAGGTTCGATATGTTCTCCAGGCAGACCTGCTTGTTCTTGCACTTGCTGGCGCACGTGTCGGGCTGGTAGCTGCCAGGGCAGGAGGGAGGCGAGACACAGAGAGGCAGGAGTGCGGTGGTGGTGGGTGGGGGGGTGGATGGGTGGTGGTGGGGGGGGGGCCGCCGGATGAGGGCGCCGCTGTGGAAGTGCCGGCGCCGGCGCCGCCCCTTACAGCCCCTCCCTCCCTCCCGCGGTGCTGCTGCCGCTGCCGCTGCGCCCACTGCTGCGTTGTCATCTCGCCGCCGGCTCTTACGTGCAATACATTGGCAGCTCCTTCTGCCCAAGAGTGATTGAAATGGAGGTGCCCGCGGTTTTGAAGTTTCGAACATACAAGATCCTGCAGGCACGGTGGTTGGGGAGGAGGGAGGGCCGCGCTGAGCGCCGGCCGAGCACCAGGCCGCCCCCAGCGCTTGCACCCTGCCAGAGGCATCTCTTGGATGCCAGCCACAACGGCGCGCGCACCTAGCACGAGTCTGCACCTCACACTCCCAGGCTCACACTCCCTGCCCCTGCCTCTGCCCCTCCTCACTCGTTCATAGTACCCCCTGACCCCGCCTCCCACACATTCCGTCCTGCTGCCCGCCCCCCGCACTTGCACCCTGCCCCCCCCCCCCCCCCCCAACCCCCTCACTTGTACTTGTGGTCTGCCCAAAAGTGGCAGGCCGGCACCGGCGACTGCAGCCCCCAGCTGCTGTGCCCCGCAGACTGGTTGAACCTGCGCTCAGCCGGGCACAGGAAGGAGGCGACTATACTCGTTGAATCTGCACGCAGTCGTTGAGAGCAGGGCATGTCCTGCCGGCGGCGCGACAGCCGGCTCACACGCACGCTGTGCGTGCGCAAGCGTGTGCATGCCTTGCCCGCCCCTCTCATTCCTGCCTATGCACCCTCTCGCCCCATCCCCCATGTGCCCTCTCTGCCCCCCCCCCCACCGACTCACGTGTAGGCCTGCGCAAACCAGCGGAAGATGGCGGGCCCCATGGTGGCTGGGATGCCCTCCTCCCGCACGTTTGGGTTTGTGTCGGTGAGGTGCGCCACGACAAAGGGGAAGTTGGCTGGCAGGCCGCCCTTTTGCACAGCGCCGTGCAGCCCCACGGGCGCGCGGATCATGGCCTCAATGCGGTCAGCTGGCAGGCTCGCGTAGCGGTCGCGCAGCGCTGCCTCGACCACAGGGGCCGCGCCTTCGGCTTGCGCCGCCGCTGCCGCCGCCCGCGCCGCCGCCACCGCCGCCGCCTCGTCTCGCTGCTCCAGGCCCTCCCGCGCGCTGCCCATGCATTTTTGCACGTCCCGCTGGGTGCGATGCAGCAGCAGCAGCGAAGCCACCACCGCCCAGGCAACCAGGCTGGCAACCAGGCGGGGCCGCGGTACGCCGCGGGCTGGGCGGGGCGGGCCCATATGGCTGCAGCTGCCAGCACACGCCCCGCCGATGCGTGTGCAGCCGGGCTGGCTGCTGGAGCTCCTCAGCAGCGATAATCTGCGTGGGAACTCTGGATGTGGGGCGTCCCACAGGCAGGAAGGCAGCGTATCACGGAGGGGTCGAGAAATACTGGTGGATGTAGGAGACGGTGCATGTACAGGCGTGCTCTGCAGGCCGGGCGGAGCGCAGCAGGAGCGCACCGCCGGCGGCGAGTGGCGGCGGCGGCAGGTGCGCAAGCCACTTTCTAGTCTGCAGGGCAAAGCCTGAAACTGTTTGATCACTCCTGCAGTAGCAACAACGCCGTGTGCGTGCCAGGTGCAGTAGGGCAACAGACAGAGGGGAAACACCCAGTGCAGCAGTGCTCTGCCGGCCGCTGCATTGGCCGCACGAGCCTGTGCTGCGAGACGTGTCGCGCTGCTTAATACACGAGCTGCAAAAACACCCGGATCACTTGCGCCGGTGGTGATGCTGGGAGTCCGCAGTGTATCAACCAGTGTATCAACCGTGCACCAGCACTTGCACTGCCGTGGCGCCGCCCGCTGCCGCCCGCTGCTGCTGGCCATGAGGTCTCAGCCCGGGCAGTCCGTCCTCGACAACTCACCGCGATCCTTCGTGTTTATCAAGCATGTCCGCCGCACCCAGCGCCTTCCAGGTACCTAGCGCAGCCCCCTACAGGCGCGTCGCTTGCGCAGCGGCCCTCTAGCGCCGCAAGTATTGCTCGCTACGATGCCGGTAGACCCACTGAGCTACGTGTTGGTGGAGGGCGAGCCGCCCGCAGACGGTCAGCCCTTGCAACCACCTGCTGCGGCGGCGGCAGCAGAACCGCCGCCAGCGCCGCTGCCCTCTCGCCCCTGTTCGCCCGCGCGCTACACGCGCAGCCTGCTGCGCCAGGCGCTGCAGCTGATGGGGCTGAAGCCGCGGCAGAGCGACAAGGCGGCACAGAAGGCGTTTCTAATTCTGCAGCAGCGCGCGGCGCTGCCGCCCGGCGAGCCGCTGAGCCTGGCGGCACGGCGCTGCGCAGCACCCGGCGGGCATGCTGGCGTGACGCTCACCCGCGCCGAGTTCAACTGCCTTGTCATAGACTGCTTGGCGTCGCCGGCAACGGCAGCAACAGAAGGTGCATTTGCAGCGCAGCTGGCGGCGCCGGCCGTTGCGCCGGCAAACCAGCAGCAGGCAGCGCTGGCAGAGGCCGCCCAGCAGGCCACAGCCGCGGCGCAACCCTCGCCCACACAGCAGCAGCAGCAGGCGGCCGCGGCGCAGCACGCGCCGGCGCCGCTGCCGCCCGCGCCCGACCCGCTCACAGACTTCCGCATCGCCTGCTCCTTGCGCGAGCAGCGCGCATCGGTGGCAGTGCTGCTGTGCGGCACCAGCGGCACGGGTGAGGCGGGGTGTTGCTATCGCGGGGCGGCTGCGAGGCACGCCCCGTCTGCTGCAGACGGCAGCTGCAGCCTCTCCGCCGCTGACAGCAGTGCCGTGCTGGTGCAGCGCACGCTGCGGCGGCCTGACCGCCCGTGCCTGCCGTTTGTGCATGTGCAGGCAAGTCGACGCTGGCGGCCCTGCTGGCGGCTCGCCTGGGCATCTCCACCGTCGTGTCGACAGACTCCATCCGTCACATGATGCGTAGGCAAGCGCGAGGGGATGAACTGGTTGGGGACGGTGGGGGTGAACGGGCGCAGCCTTGCGGGTGGGCAAGGTTACGCAGGCCGCAAGCAGACGCGCCGCCTGCCCCCCCCCACCCCCACCCCCACCCCCACCCACCCACACACCCACCCACACACACGCACGCACGCACCGTCTGCCCCTTCCCCTTGGCAACCGGCTCTCTGCAGCTTCTGCAGCCAAGAGGAGGACCCCCTGCTGTGGGCCTCCACCTACGAGGCAGGCTCGGTGCTGCAGCAGCTGGCTGCCACGGCGCTGGGCGGCGCCCCTGGCGGCGCCAACGGCGGCTCTGGTGGCAGCGCGCAGGCTGCCGGCGGCGCGGTCGGCGCCGCTGCTGCGGCAGCGACGGCCCAGCGCCTGCTGGCACGGTACGGCTGCCCGCCGCCGCCCGGGTGGCTGGCGGGGGACTCGCGCAAGGCGGCGGTGGGGGGGTACAAGGTGCAGAGCTGCCGGGTGCTGGAGCATGTGGACCGCCTGCTGGCTGGGTGCGAGGCGCGGCGGCAGTCGGTGGTGATCGAGGGGGTCCACCTCAGCCTCAGGTGTGTTGTGAGGCACCTCTTGTAAGCTGGGGGGGAGAGTCTGGGAAGGGGAAGGGGTGCCAGGCGCGGCGGCAGCCGGCGGGCGTGCACTTCAACCTCTCAGGGGGGGGAGGGGGGGGGGGGGGGCGGCGGTGCAGGTGGCGGGCAGTGTGTGTGGGGGGGGCGGGGGGTTGGCAAGCCCCGCCCGCTGTTGGCTGGTTGTTGTGCTGTTCGCCGCCTTTTCGCTGCCTGCGTGCGCTCATCTGCCCACCCCCTAACGCAGCGGTGGTCTAACTTGCTGGCACGCGTCACCCCTCGGCTGCGCCCTTGCGTTCCGCCACGTCAACAACCAAGCCTCGACCCGATGCCCCTCCCTCCTGCAGCATGGTGGTGCGGCTGATGGCGCGGCACCCCTCGGCGGTGCCCTTCCTGGTCCACATCTCAAACGAGTCCAAGCACATGGAACGGTTTGCTGTTCGCTCCAAAGTCATGACCCTGCGCCCCGACGGTGAGCATCTCTGGCGGTACAGCTTACTTTGCGTTATGGTACAGCAGGAGCAGCAGGTTGCAGCATGTAGGAGGAGCAGCAGGCTGCAGGAAGGCGGGTGTTGACGCCGCTGGCAACTGCGGCGCGCAAGGGTGCAGGTGCAGAGGCCCCTTCAGGGTGAGTGCGCCTCCCCCGCCGCCTGCCTCCCGTGCCCCGTGCGTGCCGCAGGCAACCGCTACGTCAAATACTTCCGCAACATTCGCGCCATCCAGGATTACCTTGGCAAGAGCGGTGAGAGAGCCCCGTCGTCTCCTGCATGCCCGCAAGCGCGCGGCCGCCCGCTCGGCCCCGGCCACCTGCCCTGCCAACCATCCGTCTTCGTGTGGGCAGCGGGCCGCCCAAGCCCACACGCGTGCAAGCCCCACAGCAACCCAGTTAGTTGCCTGCCCGGAAACCAGCCGCCCCCGAGACCTCGCCCCACGCCTCTGCAGCCGACAAGCACGCCATTCCCAAAGTGGACAACACCAACGTGGATCGCTCGGTGGCCACCATCCACGCTACCCTGCTGGGCAGCCTGCGGCGCACAGCGCGGGTGGGTGGGCGGTTTGCTGCGCTGGTGGTGGTAGCGCGCCGACGGCCCGTTAGCTGTGGGCTAGTCCACAGGCAGTCTGGCCGGTGGGCGGGCTACATGCACGCGGCAGGCATACAAGCAGCGGCAGGCACGAGGGAAGGCACAACAGCAGAGCAGGCGCACGTTCACCAACTCTGCTCCTCTTTGCTGCAAAGCCATCCGGTCGGTGCAGGGTGGATCCGTGCAGAGCGGCGGGCCCTTGCTGACCTGCAAGCTGCCCACACGTGCGAGCATGACCTACAACCTCGCCCTGCCTCCCTCTGGTACTGGCACTGCAGGGCGAGAGCGTGCTGAGCGGCGGGCCCTCGCTCAGCTGCAAGCTGCTCTTAGAAGAGTACCTGCGCTGCCAGTCGGGTGCGCCAGCGGTGGGGGCCGGGGTGCAGTGAGAACACGGATCGCCTGCTTGCTGTACCTGCATCGAGTGCTGCCTGCGTGCTGCCCCCCCCAAGTTAATTTCGCGAACCACGGAGTCATGCCAGCCCAGAGCTGGCCCCACGCGCTCAGCACTGCAGCAGCATGTGTCTGCCCGCCTCCCCGGTGGCTCCTGCTCCTTCACACTGTCGCTGTCGTCCCGCTGGGCCTTCCTGGCACCCTCCCGGCACCTTCCTGCAGCCACCTGGAGCAGCAGCGACATGCTCGAGCTCCTGCGTCGTCGGTCCGCCGCCGGAGAGGCGCCCAGCCCCTCTGAGGATGCTGCCTCCACTGTCACCGCGCCCGCCACGCAGCCCGCCACCTCCCCAAAAGGTGTGGGGGGCAAGTGGAGGAGGCGGTGGGATGCGTGCCGGCAGGCTGGCAGCGGCAGGTCGGGGTGATGGAGGCGTGACGTGCGCGCTCTGCTGGGCTGCATCGCCGCCCGCCAGGAGTGTTCAGGGCACCGCGTCTGAAGCGCGGCCGGCGCCTCTGCCTGCCAACCCTTGCATGCAGGCCCGCTGTCGGAGGCGGCAGCAGAGGAGGTGTGGCTTGGCTCCCGGCGTGGCTCTTCAGGGCCGCTGGTGCTGCGGAAGTCTGGCGAGGGTTGGGACGTGGCACGACCCCCGGCGCCGGCGCCAGCAGCGCCAGCGGCAAAGGCGGAGGCGGAGGCGGAGACGGACGAAGGCGACAACCGCTCTTTTTACGACAGCGACAGCCAGTCGAGCAGCCAGGAGGGCGAGGGCAGCAGCAGCTGCTCCTGCTCGGGCAGCGACAGCGAGATGGGAAGCGCCGGCGAGGCGGCAGGGCGCCGCGGCGACGGCAGCCACGCGCAGCAGCGGCGCGGCGGCAGCCTCCCCCGTCCTGACGAGCACCACGCCGACGAGGGCTTGGCCGGCGGCCCAGGCCTCGTGTGCGCGCACCGCCGCCGTGACCGCCGGCGGCTGCGCCGCGGCGGCGGCGGCGGCGGCGGCGGCGGCAGCCTGACTGCAGAGATCCCTGCGGGGCCTGTGCCGGAGCGGCAGCGCCGCCGCAGCGAGGTGGGTTCTGTGCTTGAGCCGGAGCCCCACAGCGATACAGAAGATGCAGAAGTGCTGGCGGCGCCGTCGATTTGCCAGTAGACGCAGTCGACTGCTGCTGCACGAGTCAGTGGCGGCGGCCAGGCGTGCCTGCCCGTGCAGCGTTTGGCGTGGCAGCATGGCGGCATGACCGTGCGACACCCTTTGCCCGTTTCGAACTTGTCAGTGCGAGGAGCCCAGTACCCCTCCCTCCTTGCTTCTTCCTCTACTCTGCTCCCTCTGTTCTTCCCAATTCACCACCTCCTCCCTTCCCTTTGATTCTCATTGCTTTGTTACTCCCCTTTGGCCTACCCAGCGCACCCCGACTGCCTCCCACCCTTCTGCCTACCCTCCCTGCCATCCTCCCAAACGTCTTGTGCCTCCTTCGGTTCTCTCGTGCTGTGAGCGAATTACAGCCGCTGGGCAGGAGAATGGGGTACAGGGTGGAAGCCAGGCGGCAGCAGGGAACATACACATTAAAGCGCAGAGGCACGCACACGGGGGGGAGAAGACAGAAGGGGAGTAGCAAGTGAGCAAAGGCGGAGGGTGGGCTGCAGATGAAAGCGCAGTCAGTCGTGGGCTGGAGGGATGAAATATCACAGTTATGGAGGCAGGGTGTTGTGTTGGCGGGGGGTTGGCGCTGCGTCAGGGTGAATGGGGCCTCGAGAGAGGCTGGGGTCTCAACAGGGGCAAGGGGCGTGGCCTGGCAGCTTCAGGCCGGGGTTTCTTCACAGGTGCTGCTGCGGCGGGCGGGCAGCTGCGCCGCGGCTTCCGCCTCACAGAGACTGGTACTTGGCCTCCAGCTGTGCCTGCATCTCCTTCAGGTCCTCGTCTGCAGGGGGGTGGGGTGGGAGGGGGTCAAGTTGGAGGCAGACAAGAGGGGGGAAGATGCACGGCAGCAACACCGTGCAGCACACAGCAGCAGGCAGGCCCGGCAGGCAGGCCAGGCAGCAGGCGGGTGCAGGCACCCCCCCCCCCCATGCGCCGCTGCCCACTCACTCTGCGCGAACTTCATGTCCAGGGCGGTGGAGTTGGTGCGGTCGGCCACAGACTTGGTGATCTGCTTGGCCCAGGCGGGGGAGGAGGGGGCGGCGGCCACGCTCTCCAGGCCCTCGTCCTTGATGAGGGAGATGTAGCTGCAGGGGGGGGGGGGAGGGGGAGGGGCAGCGGTGAGCCAGGGGCAGTGCTGACAAGCGCGGGTGCCGCACGCTGATGCCGCTGCAGACGGAACAGGGAGGCGGGCCATGCACGCTGCGGCAGGCGCAGGCGGCGGCCCTCACTTCTGCAGGCTGGTGCGCTGGACCTTGCGGGCGTCCTTGCTGTCGTAAGCGTAGGGGGGGTCCTCGGCGCGCAGGGTGGACTGGCCGCCGGTGTTGCACACCACGCCCTGGTCGCCGCCGTGCACGAGGCGGATCTGGCGGGGGGTGAGCGGCGGCATGGCAGCCAGGTCCACGTGGGTCTTCACGCCGTCCACAACCACATACGCGCTGGTGGGGAACTGCAGGTAGAGGCAGGGGTGTGTTGTATGTGTGTGTGGGGGGGGAAAGGGTCAGGGCAGAGATTGGCGGCTGGTGCGTCGACAAGCGGGGCACATATCGCAGCAGCAGCGGGCTACAGGTGCAGGCGAGGCACACATCGCAGCAGGCCCAGCAGCAGCACTCACCACGAACTCAAGGTTGGGGGAGTCGTCCTCAAAGTCAAACGCCCAGTTGTGCACCTGCACGCCGGTGATCACTGCAGGGCAGGCAACAGGAGGGGGCGGGGGGGACACGGTGATGAGCGCGCTGTTCGGTTCACGCTTGCACCGCTGGCGCTGCTGGGCACACCCAACCCCCAAGCTCACAACGCCGCCGCTCGCTCAAACCCCAAACCCCAACGCTGAGCTTATCGGGCCGCCGCGGTACCGCCCCCCTTCTCGCTGCCGCACCTGCGTAGTCGGCCTTGTTGGTGTCCACGGTCTTGGAGATGAGGTACTCCAGGTCGTCGCTGATGGTGCGCTCGGCCACCTTGGTGATGTCAACCAGGCTCAGCTGCTGCACAGACTCGTCGGTCTCGCCCTCGTGCCTCAGGCGGCGGGCGATGCGCTGCTTCAGGATGCTGTACTCGGGGTTCTCGGCGTCATGCACTGCGGGCAGGCAGCAGGGTGGGGTGGGGCAGCAGGGCGTCAGGCGTGGCACGGGTGGCAAATCACATGGCAGCCTGCAGCAGCTGCAAGCATGCAAGCATGCAAGCATTGCCCCTCCCCCAGCTGCACGCACCGCCGGGGATCTTGCAGTTGCAGGAGACGCCCTCGCTGCGCAGCTCGGTCCAAGACTTGATCAGGGCGCCGCACGCGCACGACTGGCCGGGGCGGCCGGGGCGGGACATGGGGCCAACCTCGCCCTTGGAGTTGATGCTGCAGGCGGGGCAGGGAGGGCAGGGGCGGCGGGGAGCATTGAGCAACGCACAACCGGCAGGCAAGTTGCACGCACTGCTGCCGAGCCGAAGAGTGCACGCCAGGCGAGCCCGCATGCAGCAGCGGCGGCAGCGGCTGTACCTGATGTGGGGGAAGGAGAAGAAGATGTAGCGCTCCTTGCCGGTGGTGTCGCAGATGGGGGAGTGGGAGAAGCCGGCGCCCATGCCGACGGCGCCGCAGGTCAGCACGCCGCCCAGGCCGTTGGTGGAGAAGGAGGCGCCAAACACGGCGTCGATCTTCTGCTTGAGGGTCACGGTCACCTCGTCACGGCACAGGTTCACCATGGCTGCAGGTGGTGGGTGGGTGGGGGAGGGAGGCAAGGGTGGGTGGGTGGACGGATGCTTGCGCATGCGGGAAGTCAGCAAAGCATGCCCGTGCCACGGCCACTGCCGCTTGCAGCCGCCCCTGCTGCAGCAAACAGCCCCCCCTCCCCCCTTCCTTGCCTCCCGCTCACACACCGATGGAGTTCTCGCCGGTGAAGCCAAAGGCGTACAGCGCCATCTCCACGCGCTGGATGAAGTCGTCGGCACCCAGAGAGCCCTCAAAGTGCTTGTTCACAATGGCGGAGCGGGCTGCAGGGGGGGTAGGGGGGAGGGGCAGAAGAGGGCAGGTCAGCGCAGCGGCGTTGGAGATGCGGGCACCACTGGCCACCTTCAGGCAGGCGTGCAGCGCGTCGCCCCGCCCCTGCTGCACCAGCACGCCCAGCCCCGGCACCCACCAGTCAGGTACTCCACCTCTGCCGACTCCTTGACGTCGACGGCGGCGGAGGCGGCGGGCTGGCTGATGATGATGGTCCCATCGTCCTCGACCACAATGGTGCGGCCACCCACCTCCATCACATTGTCGGAGGCTGCAGCAGCAGGGTGGCAGGCAGGGGGTCGGGGTCAGGGGCGGGACAGGCAGGCGCTTAAGTAGCGGCTGCGCCACTACACACGCGCGGGGTTCTCCAACGGCCGCTGCCTCTCCCACGGAGCGCCCGTAGTAGGAGGCGGGCGGCCGCAGGCAGGGCCGCGCAGGGCCTGCCTGCACGCCCACTGGCACTGCACCCTCACACAGCCCTGCATCACGCACCAGCACGCACAACCAGGCTGCGACCGCGGCGGTGGGCGGCGCAGCGGCAGGCCGCGGGGTGCGCCACCAGAGCGCGTGCGCCCGTGGCGGCAGAGCGCTTGGGGGCGGCGCTGGCGCGCTGCTGCATGGCCATCGCGGGCTGGGCCGCGGTGGCGGCGAGGACGCGGGGCATGGCGCGGGGGAGGAGCTTGTGCAAGGGGCGCGGGGAGGCGGGGCTGTGAGGCCGGGCGGGAGGGGCAGAGAGCACCGCGCGGAGGTTGTAAGAAGGGATGAGTGACGAAGTGAGCCGAGGGTCTCGCATTTGAGGGCTGGCACCATGTGGTAGGGTCACCGACCGCCTCGCTGGCGCCAGGCACACCCACGTGGGAGCGAGGCCAGCCTCCCCCTACCACCCGCCCTCCGACAGCCCTGCGGCGCCTCCCACGGGCCCAGTGAGTTGCTATTCAGTCAAGGAAAGGGAGACGAGCTGGGGGGAGGGCTGGAGCGGGGGCGGCGCGCGTCGTGGGTGCACCCAAGGGGCCTCCTGCGCTTCTCCCACGCCCAGACCCTCCTCTGTGGGAGTGATGGCGGCTGGCATGCCGAGGGGCGGCCGTAGTGCCCTAGATTCCGTGTCGGGAAGGTGGGTGGAAGGTGTGGGTAGGTTGGGGCAAGCAGGAGGGGGCGGAAACCTCGCATCCAGGGCGCACACCACCCCATGGCTGCTCGCTGAACTCGTTGAGTGAGACCAGCAGGCACGCCCCGCAGCAAGCCGCCACCCCCTTGACTCCTTGTGCTCCTGCTGCACCTCAGCACCTAAGCTAAAGCGCGGGAGCGGCAGGGGCGAACCGGACCCACGTCGGCGTGTATCTGAACACGGTGTCACGACCCACGCTCTTCCACGCCGCCGAGCACACCCCTGCCTAGTTGCGCTGGATTACACATGGCTTAAATGCAGTGCTGGCAGCGGGGGCTTACCGTGCCGCAAAAGAGTGTCAGGGTGGGGTAGTAATATAGGTATTAGGGCTGGAGGAGGCGCAGAGGCGCACGAAGAGGAGGGGGGGGCAAAAGGGGTCAGGTGCAGCGCCGAGGGGAGCGGTGGCGCGCACGAAAATCACTTCAGTCTGGTCATGATGAATGGGTGGGGGTGAGAGGCCCATCAATCAATTAGGTGTGTACGCTGGGGGTGGGGGGGGAGGGAGGGACTGGCACAGAGTGGCGCTGAGGGGCAGGAGTGGTAGAAAATCAGAGGGTGGGCATTGCGGCACAGGGGCGCAGGTGGGGGATTTAGTGGGCTGCAGGTTATGGAGTCTTTGGTGTTAATGGGGAGGCGGGTCATGCGCAGGGCCGGGAGTGGCAGCACTGGCAGACGAAGGCAACGGCGTGCCCTAGCGGGCACGCGCACCAGGCAAGGGGGAGAGGCGGGCCGGGCCACCGGGGCGCGCCGTACGACGTAACACCCGGGGCAGCCTCGAGCTTGCGCTGCCTCGGCGGGCGGCTGGGTGTGGACGGCCGCCGGGGGGTGGCGGCTGCCGCGCAGCTTCCTCCTCACAGCGACTGGTACTTCTTCTCCAGCGCCTTCTGCAGCTCCTGCAGCTCGGCGTCCTTGGCGTAGCGCTGGTCCATGATCGTGGAGTTGTCGGCGGTAGCGCAGCGCGCGGGGGTGCCAATCGCAAGCTTCTTCTGCAGCACGGGGGTGGGCACCGCCACGTTGTCCAGGCCCTCGTTCTTCATCAGGGAGATGTAGCTGCAGGGGGAGAGGGGTGGGGGGTGGGGGGGAGGGGCAGTGATTAGCAAGGAATTCAGGGCGTTTGTGCGTGAGCACAGGCGCAGGGTGCCGCTGCAGGCGGTGTGCATGCCGGCGGGCCACGCATGCCGGCGCAGCCAGGACGAGCAGGCGGGAGGCCAGCGGGCAGGCGCTCACTTCTGCAGGCGGGACTTCTGGACCTTGCGCGCATCCTTGCTGTCGTAGGCATACGGTGAGTCCTCGGCGCGCAGGGTGGACTGGCCGCCTGTGTTGCACACAACCTGGCAGTCGTCGCCGCCGTGCACCAGGCGAATCTGGGGGGGGGATCGGTGGTGGTTTGCACACATTGGTTAGCAGGCTGCTGAGCTAGCAGGGCAGGGTGGGGCAGGTGGGCGGCGCACAAGCAGCTGCGGGGAAACCAGCACTGTCCAAACAAGCAAGCACTGTCCAAACAAGCATTGCACGCGGGGAATGCTGACCTGGCGGGGGGTCATAGGCGGCATGGCTGCAATGTCGATGTGCGTCTTGTTGCCGTCGACAACCACGTACGTGCTGGTGGGGAACTGCAGCGGTGAGAGGGGTGTGGCGCGAGGCACGGATGAGCGCAGCAGGAATGTTAGGGAAGGGAGGGGGGCGGCGCCATGACGTGGGGGCGAGCTGGCAAGCCTCGGCCGGCACGGAGCGCAGCAAGCGTGCATCAGCAGCTCAGCATATGCGGCGCAGCCGCAGCGTGCCCAGCCCAGCAGCAGCACTCACCACGAACTCAAGGTTGGGGGAGTCGTCCTCAAAGTCAAACGCCCAGTTGTGCACCTGCACGCCGGTGATCACTGCAGGGCAGGCAACAGGAGGGGGCGGGGGGGACACGGTGATGAGCGCGCTGTTCGGTTCACGCTTGCACCGCTGCCGCTGCTGGGCACACCCAACCCCCAAGCTCACAACGCCGCTGCTCATTCAAACCCCAAACCCCAACGCTGAGCTTATCGGGCCGCCGCGGTACCGCCCCCCTTCTCGCTGCCGCACCTGCGTAGTCGGCCTTGTTGGTGTCCACGGTCTTGGAGATGAGGTACTCCAGGTCGTCGCTGATGGTGCGCTCGGCCACCTTGGTGATGTCAACCAGGCTCAGCTGCTGCACAGACTCGTCGGTCTCGCCCTCGTGCCTCAGGCGGCGGGCGATGCGCTGCTTCAGGATGCTGTACTCGGGGTTCTCGGCGTCATGCACTGCGGGCAGGCAGCAGGGTGGGGTGGGGCAGCAGGGCGTCAGGCGTGGCACGGGTGGCAAATCACATGGCAGCCTGCAGCAGCTGCAAGCATGCAAGCATGCAAGCATTGCCCCTCCCCCAGCTGCACGCACCGCCGGGGATCTTGCAGTTGCAGGAGACGCCCTCGCTGCGCAGCTCGGTCCAAGACTTGATCAGGGCGCCGCACGCGCACGACTGGCCGGGGCGGCCGGGGCGGGACATGGGGCCAACCTCGCCCTTGGAGTTGATGCTGCAGGCGGGGCAGGGAGGGCAGGGGCGGCGGGGAGCATTGAGCAACGCACAACCGGCAGGCAAGTTGCACGCACTGCTGCCGAGCCGAAGAGTGCACGCCAGGCGAGCCCGCATGCAGCAGCGGCGGCAGCGGCTGTACCTGATGTGGGGGAAGGAGAAGAAGATGTAGCGCTCCTTGCCGGTGGTGTCGCAGATGGGGGAGTGGGAGAAGCCGGCGCCCATGCCGACGGCGCCGCAGGTCAGCACGCCGCCCAGGCCGTTGGTGGAGAAGGAGGCGCCAAACACGGCGTCGATCTTCTGCTTGAGGGTCACGGTCACCTCGTCACGGCACAGGTTCACCATGGCTGCAGGTGGTGGGTGGGTGGGGGAGGGAGGCAAGGGTGGGTGGGTGGACGGATGCTTGCGCATGCGGGAAGTCAGCAAAGCATGCATGCCCGTGCCACGGCCACTGCCGCTTGCAGCCGCCCCTGCTGCAGCAGGCAGCCCCCCCTCCCCCCTTCCTTGCCTCCCGCTCACACACCGATGGAGTTCTCGCCGGTGAAGCCAAAGGCGTACAGCGCCATCTCCACGCGCTGGATGAAGTCGTCGGCACCCAGAGAGCCCTCAAAGTGCTTGTTCACAATGGCGGAGCGGGCTGCAGGGGGGGGGAGGGGGGGGGGGGGGGGGGGGGGGGTCTAGACAGGTTCACACATGCGCAAGTAGGTACCAGCAGGCAGGCGGTACGCAGCAGGCAGGCAGGCAGCAGCAGCAGGCAGGCAGGCGGCAGGCAGCGGCAGGCAGGCGGCAGGCCGCAGCAGCAGAGCAGCAGTGTCAGCACACAGCCAGCAGAGATGCAGGGATGCACCACTCCCCACCCCCACTCCCACCCCCGGCACCCACCGGTCAGGTACTCCACCTCTGCCGCCTCCCGGACATCCACGGCAGCAGGCTTGCCCGCGCCCTGAGGGCCCGCTCCAATGATGATGGTGCCGTTGGCCTCCACCACAATCATACGGCCATTAACATCGAGCACTGAGTTCTCGCCAGCAGCAACCTCGGAGGTGGCAGCTGCCGCGGCCGGGGCGGCAGCGGCGGGTGCAGCGGCGGCCTTCTCCTCGGCGGCGGCGGCGGCTGCACACAGGGGGGGGCGCAGGGGCAGCAGAGGTGGTGACGGCGGTGCATCCTGATAATGCGGTGTAGGCGCAGCTGGGTGCTGCACGGGTGGTAGTGGGCAGCAGTGGCGGAGCTGGTTCCCGCTTGAGCGGCTATGTGGTAGTCACTGAGGCCTGCCCGCCTCCCTAGCCCTGCAGCGCTTGCCGCTGCTCTGGGAGCCGCCCCATGCCTCCAGGCAGCGCTCACCAGGGACCTCAGGCGCCGGCTCAGGCGCCTTCTTCTTCCTTCCCCAGAAAGCCGCCTGCACGTTGCGGCTCGAAGTGAACTGCCGTGCTGGGCCGCGCACCAGGCCCTGGGGCCGGGCACTCTGTGTAGGCTGTGCACCTGCGGCACGGCTGAGCGCGAAGGCTGCCATCGTGCTGAAGGGAGTCGGCAGGGCAAGGGAGGATCGAGGATGCACAACAACCAGCGCAATTGATCTGAGCAATGTGCGTGCAACGGCGGGGCCAGCTTGTAGAGAGCGGGATGAGTTTGCGCGCCACGTGGCGTTGGTGAGGTTTCTGCACCCCATGACGCCCACAACAGCGCTTGCAAGCTCTGCCACCGCTGATTATCAAACCGCTGAGCACGTCCCGCCCCCTCCCGGCCTCTTTCCTGCCCCACGCACCGCCTCCAACTCTCTCCGTCGGAGGTTCACTTCAGCGCCTCAGCAGCCCACCATGCAGCGCGTCCTTGCCGCCAGCGGCTCTACCACTCACATGGCGGCCCGCCCCGGGCTCAGCGGCAGCAGCCGTGCGCGCGCCGCTACCGCTGCCGCCACCGCGCGCCTGACGCCCGCCGGCCGCGGCAACGCGCTGCGCCTGGCCATGCCGCAGCACGCTGGTGCAGCCGCAGCCGGCCCACGCACGCGCGCCCCCGTGCGTGTGTCTGCCGCTGCCGACCCCGCCGTGAAGCTCACCGGCGACGACCTGAAGGAGGCAAACCGCAAGCAGATGCGCACGGTGCGTATGTGGCATTGCAGGGGGCACCCACACGCAGCGCACCGAGGCCCTGGCTGGCCGCGCAGCCCTGGCGTGAACGGCGGCGCCGACAGCAGCGCCGGGGGATGCGCCGGCATGGGCTGGCCGGCGGGGCGCCCGCTGGCGTTCAATCGGCGGAGGGGTAGAACCTCGCACGGCCTCTCGTACGAGGGCCCACCCACCTGCCCCCATGCCCCGCCGCCTGGGCAGCTGTTCCCGAGCACCTTGCACGCAACCGCACCACCCACACAGCCCCCCCAACTCCCCTCCTCCTTGAAGGTGTTTGACTTCGAGCTGTGGCGCAAGCACCGCTCCTCTGCCCGCTACTGGCGCCACATCACCGGCATCTTCGAGTCTCGCATCGTGAGTGGCAGCAGCGTGCTCTGCCGCGGCCTGGGCACCGCGCTTGCCTGGGAAAGGGCACAGACCGCACGCAAGGGACTGCAAATGGTGCGGCGCGCTGGGACCTGCCTGCAAAGGATCTCGGGTGGGCCACTTTCTAACACCCGCCGCCCGCCCCGCTCCCCGCCCCCCAACTCTACCACCACTGCGCACTCCCCCCGACCCCCTGTGCCACTCTCCCTCCCCCTCTCCCAGGTGTCTGGCCTGGCCGCCCCCCTGGGCTACGTGGCTGCCCTCTCCACCACTGTGGCGCTGTACCATGTGCTCGCTGAGGTACGCGCAGCCGGCGGGGGTTGCGGCGCGCGGCGGGCAGCGGCAGGGGCGCCTGCTGCGTGAGGCAGCAGGCAGGCAGCCTGGGCAACGGAGCGCGGCTGCTGCCCCTCCAGTTGCGTCAAGCAGGCGGTCGCGACGTGCCACCCGCGGCCATCTAGCACGCAGCCAACGCCTCCTGCCCCTGCCACCTGCCCACCCACCCACTTGCCCATCCACCTCCTCCCTCTCTCCGTGGCTCCACAGGCCGGCTACATCATGGATGTGCCTGACCTCAAGCTGGCCTCCAACGCCCCCTTCGGCCTCACCTCCTTCGCGCTGTCCCTGCTGCTGGTGAGGCGCCAGGGGGGGGGGGGGGGGGGGGGCTGCTCAGGCGCTGGCTGCGCAGCGCACCGCCCGCGCGTGCCGCCGTCCCGCGAGGCGTCCCCCTGCCGCCGGCCCGTATCTCTGCCTGCCCACCTGCCTGCCATCGTACCTGCGCCTGCCCACCTGCCTGCCTGCGCCCTCCGCCGCTCACCCCGCTGGCCCCTGCCTGTGTGTGCCCCACAGGTGTTCCGCACCAACTCCTCCTACGGCCGGTGGGATGAGGCACGCAAGATGTGGGGCCTGATTGTCAACCGGTCCCGCGACTTTGTCCGCCAGGTGGGCGGCCGCCCGCCGCTTGCACAAGGACGCATGCACGTGCAGCTTGCTTGCACACACTGCCAGAACGCTCAGCTTCCGCAAGTGTCGCAGCGCCAGTGCGCGGCTGCGCGTGCACGCAGCGCCCCGTGCCGGCCGCGAGCCCCAGGCTTACTAACGCAGGCGCACCGCAGCGCCTGCGCCCCCACCGCCACCTGCAACCAACCCCACAGGTGCCCACACCGCTTGCATCTGCACCTCCCACCCGCTGCTTCATCCCGCAGGGCCTGGGCTACATCCCCGACAGCCAGCCCGAGCTGCAGAACATGCTGTGCCGCTGGACTGTCGCGTACAGCCGGTCCCTGATGTGCCACCTGCGCCCCGGAGAGAACCTGGAGGAGGAGCTCAAGGTGAGCTGAGGGAGCACATCGCTCAGTCGATTGAAATATTTACATTATTGTTCGATCAAGCAATCGCGGGCAACGCGGTGACATTCAGGGGGGGCCAGCGTCGTGCGACTGGGGAAGAAGGGCCACGCCGCTGGATGGCACACCAAGCGGGGCGCGCGCCGCCAAGCGGGCCGTCGCAGCTCGCTCGGTCGCAGCCTCGCCCCTCCCTGGCGCCCATGGCACCCTTGTAAGACTGTGCCCTCGGACCCCTGCCTCCCACCCGTCACACCCCCCTGCAGGAGACCCTGCCCGCCCACGAGCTCAAGGCGCTGCTGTCGTCCACCCACCGCCCCAACTACGTGGTGCAGGTTCGTCCTGGTGGGGTCATCTCCGTGACTTGCTGCGCCTGCTGCCCACTGCTGCTGCTGCCGCGCCGCTGTGGGTGCATGTTTGGCCTGCGGTTGCCCATGGCTCTCCTCCCTGCCTCCGTGCTCACACCCTGGACCACCTGCTGCCCCTGCCCCCGCCCTGCAGGTGCTGACTGCCGTCCTCAAGGAGGCCCAGCTGCCCACCGCCGTCACCTCCAGCCGTGACAGCACCGCCGTGGTGCCTGCAGGTGCGCATCAAACATTGGCGCGGATCAATTGAAACAAACCACACGCGCGTACCGCTGCGCTGGCTGGATGCGCTTGCCCGGCGCCCGGCCCGCCGCCGCTGCCCGCGTGCTGCATTGGGCGACCGCCTTGCCTTCCGTGCGTGCCTGCCAGCGTGTCCACTGACGTGTACTGCCTCTCACCTCGTGTGCCCACCTGTAGGCGCTGCCTACCGCATGGATGAGAACCTCACCGTGTTTGCCGATGTCACCGGCGGCTGCGAGCGCATCCTGCGCACCCCCATCCCCCTGAGGTGCGCTGCCGCGGGGCTGGCAGGCTGGTGGGGCTGGCAGGCGGGAGGCGGGGCGTGCGCCCAGGAGGCTGCACGGCGACGCCCGCGTGGTGCTCCCTCCTGCTGCCTGCTAGAGATTGATCAAATCATTTGATTGGTTTCATTCGATTGACTTCTTCCTGTTATTTCCTCCCTCCCCTGCCTGCAGCTACACCCGGCACACAAGCCGCTTCATGATGATCTGGCTCACGCTGCTGCCCTTCACGCTGTGGGACTCGTGCCGCTGGGCCATGGTGCCCATCTCCCTCATCGTCTCCTTCCTCCTGCTGGGTGAGCCGTGGCTGCATGCCGGCGATCGCCTGATTGATCGATAGATAGATTGATTGGCGGCAGCATCGCGGACCGCTTGCCGTGCAGCATCGTCCACCAGCTGCCCTGCTGACATCCGTACCACCTCCCCCTCCCCTTCCCCCTCCCCCCGTGTCCCGCCCCCCCCCCCAGGTATTGAGGAGATTGGCGTGAGCATCGAGGAGCCCTTCACCATCCTGCCTCTGGAGGTCATCTCCCGCACCATCGAGGGCAACGTCAAGGTAGGTTGATTCAGCGAATCGATGCTTTCGTGATGGGTTGACTACTGACCGACTAGGGGGCGCCGGGGTGGCCGGACGCAGCGGCTGGGGGCGGGGCCGATGCATCCAGTCACCCCGATGCAAGGCGCTCACACGCCTGCCCCCCCCCCCCCCCCCCACTGCTGCAGGAGCTTCAGAAGATGCACAGCTCCGAGGGCAAGGCCGTCATGGGCGCCAGCGCCGAGGGCGACAACCTGTCCGCCCAGGCGTTGGTCGACGCCGTGCTGCCCGCCATCAGCGGCAACGGCAACGGCGGCGCGCTGTCGGCCGCGGGCAGCTCCAGCGGCTCCAGCCGCATTGTGATCAAGGTGTAAACCAGCCACAGCCACAGCCACCGCGCGAAACGCGAGCCAGCGAGCGCGCCACGCTGGTGGCGTCGATGCTCGCTTGCGGGCCGTGGGCCGTGCGTGCAGGGGGCACCGTGGAGGGCCCCCCTCCTCCTGTGAGGCCCTCGGGGCCGTCGCACGCCCGGATTTGGCCCCGAAACGTCAGCCCGCCGCTCTCTCCCGCCCGAGAATGTCCCGCTTTGCAAAGCCCGGGGCGTTTTTGATTTTATTCTCCGCTCTTTCCGTCCCTCCCCCCTTGTTGTTTACCCAGCGACTGCCGGGGGCGCGGCGGCGGGCGGGCGCACCCCGCCCTGCCTGCCGCCCCGCCCCTGCTCTTCTCTTTAGTCCCCTTCCAGCGCCCCTGCGCGCTGCTGGCGGCCCCCTGTACGTCCCGCCCCCCTCCGTGTGCCACGAACCCGAACCATCCGTCCCTAGTCCACCCACCCACCCATTCAATCCATTCCTTGCCGCGTTTCATCCCAGCATTCAGAGGGCACGGATGGGAGCCGCTGCGCCCCTCGCTCCCATACTAAGCACCATTCTTCCCTCAGCGTCCCCCCACAACACCATACCCATGTAACCCTGCATCGCTCGTCACGCCGTGTCACAGACGGGAAGCGGGATATCAGCGCGCCGCAGCAGCTGCTGCGCTCCAGCGGGCGGCAGGCGTCGGGCGAGCCTGGCGCGGCCTTATTGCTCAATTACTGTGCAAGCCAACGATTCTTGCCCGTGCACCGAATTCACATCTTCGAGTTGTGAGAGCCTGAGTTCACTGTGCCCAGGAAAGTCAGCTGCCGCTGCCAAGCCCTGGTGCAGCCTGCAGATGCAGCAGCCTCTTGCTCCCTTCATCGACGTTCATATGTTAACAGCTCTGTGACCGCTGCGTCGGTCTAGACTTTGGGACCACGCAAGGTGGCATCGCAAACAGCTTAGCTGGGGGGGGGGGCGCACACAGAGGGTGGGCAGACAAAGGCGGGGAAGCGGCATGGACGGCGCAGGCCGTCGGGCGCCTGCGCCGTATGTCCTGCGTCATGGATGCGCCCTGCGTCATGGATTGGGAGGCAGGGCAGGCGGACCACCCCCCTCTGTTCCACGTCTGCGTGCGGAGAAATGGCTTTGCCTGCTTGTGGCTTGCATCAGGTCTCGCACACTCTGGGGGGAGGGGAGTCGGTGGCCGGCAGCGGCGCCGCCATCTGTCCGGGTGGTGTGCGCCCTGGATGCGAGGTTTCCGCCCCCTCCTGCTTGCCCCAACCTACCCACACCTTCCACCCACCTTCCCGACACGGAATCTGGGCCACCACGGCCGCCCCTCGGCATGCCAGCCGCCATCACTCCCACAGAGGAGGGTCTGGGCGTGGGAGAAGCGCAGGAGGCCCCTCGGGTGCACCCACGACGCGCGCCGCTCCAGCCCCCGCTCCAGCCCTCCCCCCAGCTCGTCTCCCTTTCCTTGACTGAATAGCAACTCACTGGGCCCGTGGGAGGCGCCGCAGGGCTGTCGGAGGGCGGGTGGTAGGGGGAGGCTGGCCTCGCTCCCACGTGGGTGTGCCTGGCGCCAGCGAGGCGGTCGGTGGCCCTACCACATGGTGCCAGCCCTCAAATGCGGGACCCTCGGCTCACTTCGTCACTCATCCCTTCCCCACAACCTCCGCGCGGTGCTCTCTGCCCCTCCCGCCCGGCCTCACAGCCCCGCCTCCCCGCGCCGCTTGCACAAGCTCCTCCCCCGCGCCATGCCCCGCGTCCTCGCCGCCACCGCGGCCCAGCCCGCGATGGCCATGCAGCAGCGCGCCAGCGCCGCCCCCAAGCGCTCTGCCGCCACGGGCGCACGCGCTCTGGTGGCGCACCCCGCGGCCTGCCGCTGCGCCGCCCACCGCCGCGGTCGCAGCCTGGTTGTGCGTGCTGGTGCGTGATGCAGGGCTGTGTGAGGGTGCAGTGCCAGTGGGCGTGCAGGCAGGCCCTGCGCGGCCCTGCCTGCGGCCGCCCGCCTCCTACTACGGGCGCTCCGTGGGAGAGGCAGCGGCCGTTGGAGAACCCCGCGCGTGTGTAGTGGCGCAGCCGCTACTTAAGCGCCTGCCTGTCCCGCCCCTGACCCCGACCCCCTGCCTGCCACCCTGCTGCTGCAGCCTCCGACAATGTGATGGAGGTGGGTGGCCGCACCATTGTGGTCGAGGACGATGGGACCATCATCATCAGCCAGCCCGCCGCCTCCGCCGCCGTCGACGTCAAGGAGTCGGCAGAGGTGGAGTACCTGACTGGTGGGTGCCGGGGCTGGGCGTGCTGGTGCAGCAGGGGCGGGGCGACGCGCTGCACGCCTGCCTGAAGGTGGCCAGTGGTGCCCGCATCTCCAACGCCGCTGCGCTGACCTGCCCTCTTCTGCCCCTCCCCCCTACCCCCCCTGCAGCCCGCTCCGCCATTGTGAACAAGCACTTTGAGGGCTCTCTGGGTGCCGACGACTTCATCCAGCGCGTGGAGATGGCGCTGTACGCCTTTGGCTTCACCGGCGAGAACTCCATCGGTGTGTGAGCGGGAGGCAAGGAAGGGGGGAGGGGGGGCTGTTTGCTGCAGCAGGGGCGGCTGCAAGCGGCAGTGGCCGTGGCACGGGCATGCTTTGCTGACTTCCCGCATGCGCAAGCATCCGTCCACCCACCCACCCTTGCCTCCCTCCCCCACCCACCCACCACCTGCAGCCATGGTGAACCTGTGCCGTGACGAGGTGACCGTGACCCTCAAGCAGAAGATCGACGCCGTGTTTGGCGCCTCCTTCTCCACCAACGGCCTGGGCGGCGTGCTGACCTGCGGCGCCGTCGGCATGGGCGCCGGCTTCTCCCACTCCCCCATCTGCGACACCACCGGCAAGGAGCGCTACATCTTCTTCTCCTTCCCCCACATCAGGTACAGCCGCTGCCGCCGCTGCTGCATGCGGGCTCGCCTGGCGTGCACTCTTCGGCTCGGCAACAGTGCGTGCAACTTGCCTGCCGGTTGTGCGTTGCTCAATGCTCCCCGCCGCCCCTGCCCTCCCTGCCCCGCCTGCAGCATCAACTCCAAGGGCGAGGTTGGCCCCATGTCCCGCCCCGGCCGCCCCGGCCAGTCGTGCGCGTGCGGCGCCCTGATCAAGTCTTGGACCGAGCTGCGCAGCGAGGGCGTCTCCTGCAACTGCAAGATCCCCGGCGGTGCGTGCAGCTGGGGGAGGGGCAATGCTTGCATGCTTGCATGCTTGCAGCTGCTGCAGGCTGCCATGTGATTTGCCACCCGTGCCACGCCTGACGCCCTGCTGCCCCACCCCACCCTGCTGCCTGCCCGCAGTGCATGACGCCGAGAACCCCGAGTACAGCATCCTGAAGCAGCGCATCGCCCGCCGCCTGAGGCACGAGGGCGAGACCGACGAGTCTGTGCAGCAGCTGAGCCTGGTTGACATCACCAAGGTGGCCGAGCGCACCATCAGCGACGACCTGGAGTACCTCATCTCCAAGACCGTGGACACCAACAAGGCCGACTACGCAGGTGCGGCAGCGAGAAGGGGGGCGGTACCGCGGCGCCGCGATAAGCTCAGCGTTGGGGTTTGGGGTTTGAGCGAGCGGCGGCGTTGTGAGCTTGGGGGTTGGGTGTGCCCAGCAGCGCCAGCGGTGCAAGCGTGAACCGAACAGCGCGCTCATCACCGTGTCCCCCCCGCCCCCTCCTGTTGCCTGCCCTGCAGTAATCACCGGCGTGCAGGTGCACAACTGGGCGTTTGACTTTGAGGACGACTCCCCCAACCTTGAGTTCGTGGTGAGTGCTGCTGCTGGGCCTGCTGCGATGTGTGCCTCGCCTGCACCTGTAGCCCGCTGCTGCTGCGATATGTGCCCCGCTTGTCGACGCACCAGCCACCAATCTCTGCCCTGACCCTTTTCCCCCCCCACACACACATACAACACACCCCTGCCTCTACCTGCAGTTCCCCACCAGCGCGTATGTGGTTGTGGACGGCGTGAAGACCCACGTGGACCTGGCTGCCATGCCGCCGCTCACCCCCCGCCAGATCCGCCTCGTGCACGGCGGCGACCAGGGCGTGGTGTGCAACACCGGTGGCCAGTCCACCCTGCGCGCCGAGGACCCCCCCTACGCTTACGACAGCAAGGACGCCCGCAAGGTCCAGCGCACCCGCCTGCAGAAGTGAGTGCCGCCGCCTGCGCCTGCCGCAGCGTGCATGGCCCGCCTCCCTGTTCCGTCTGCAGCGGCATCAGCGTGCGGCACCGCTTGTTAGCACTTCCCCTGGCTCACCGCTGCCCCTCCCCCTCCCCCCCTCCCCCCTGCAGCTACATCTCCCTCATCAAGGACGAGGGCCTGGAGAGCGTGGCCGCCGCCCCCTCCTCCCCCGCCTGGGCCAAGCAGATCACCAAGTCTGTGGCCGACCGCACCAACTCCACCGCCCTGGACATGAAGTTCGCGCAGAGTGAGTGAGCAGCGGCGCGAGGGGGAGGGGGTGCCTGCACCTGGCTGCTGCCTGGCCTGCCTGCCGGGCCTGCCTGCTGCTGTGTGCTGCACGGCGTTGCTGCCGTGCATCTTCCCCCCTCTTGTCTGCCTCAGACTCGACCCCCCTCCCACCCCACCCCCCTGCAGACGAGGACCTGAAGGAGATGCAGGCACAGCTGGAGGCCAAGTACCAGTCTCTGTGAGGCGAAAGCCGCGGCGCAGCTGCCAGCCCGCCGCAGCACCAGGCGCCATGACGGCCTGGGCGGCGCGCCTAGGGATGCCACGCGAAGAACCTTGGGCCAGATCTGCCTGGCCTCACTGTTGAGATTGCCCCTCTGGGCGCCTTCACTGACGCAGCCCCACCACCCTCCCCACATACCACCCCCTTGACCCCCCTTTTGACATTTCATCGCCTCCGTCACGCCGGCCTTTTCATCCACTATTCGCCCATTCGGACCCATTGCTACCTTCTTCACCTTCCCCCCCTCGCCGCCGCCCTCCCCAAGCGCGCGCACGCCCGTGTGCTGTGTGTACGTCTCCCCCCGCCCCTGCCGGCTGGCCCCCAGCTTAGTACCCATGTGTACTGCCAGCGGCTGTAATTTCCCCACAGCCACAACCAATCAGGAGGGGAGGGCAGGGGGAGGCGGTCGAGCAGCGCTGGCGCACGGGATAGTTGCGACAGCCTCACAAGCCTGCATCGCTCCAGTTCATACAAGTCTACAGAGCAGCAGCTGCATTACACCACGTGGCCACACCCAAGCGAGTCATGCGCGGGTCATCAGTACCGCAACAAGCTGGTGCAGGCTAGCTGGTTCCATGTGCGGCAAGCAAGGGAGGCCTAGTAACGGCCGCGGCCGCGCCCACGCCCGCCGTACCGGCCAGGCGGGGGGCCGCCAAACTGACCGCCCCTTCCGCCGTCACCGCCGCCGGGTCCCCACCCTCGTCCAGGCGGCCCGCCGCCGTACTGCTGCTGCTGGTGGGGGGGAGGCCCGCCACCATACTGCTGCTGGTGGGGAGGAGGCCCGCCGCCATTCGGCTGCTGCTGGTGGGGGGGAGGGCCGCCGCCGTACTGCTGCAGCTGAGGGGGAGGGCCCCCAAACTGCTGGTGGGGCGCGCCACAAGGCCCGCCGAACTGCTGCTGGGGCGCGCCGCCAGGTGGGCCGCCGTACTGCTGCTGGTGCTGCTGCTGCGCAGGGCCGCCAAAGTGTTCAAATCCTTGAAGGGCGCCTGGGAACTGCGGCGGGGCATTGGGAGGGCCCGCAGGGAAGGCGCCCCCGCCCGGCTGCTGCTGCTGCTGCCGGGAACCGCCGGGGAAGCCCGCAGGCTGCTGCTGTGACGGCGACGGTGGCAGGGGGCCGCCAGGGAAGCCTCCCATGGGCCCCGGCCCCGCCTGCACAAACCCTCCAGGGGGAGGAGGGCCGGGCTGGTATCCAAACTGCTGCTGGTGCTGAGGCGGCACGCCCTGCTGCATCGGCGGCATGCCCTGCTGCAGGCTGCGGTAAGGTCCCTGCTGCTGCTGCATCGGCGGCATGCCAGCCGGCGGCATGCCAGCCGGCGGCATGCCAGGCGGCTGCATCGACGGCTGCATCGGACGCATGCCAGGCTGCTGCGTCGGTGGGAAGCCAGGCCCCTGCCCCGCAGGCATGCCTGGTGGCGGAGGCTGCTGCTGCTGCACGGCGCGGCGGGGGTCCGACGGCGGCTGCATCGGCGGCCCACGTGCCCCCACGGTTGCGCTCCTGCCCGGTGACGGCGGCGTCGGGCGTGCCGCCAAGCCCGGCGAAGGCGGCGCTTGCTGCTGCTGCTGCTCGCTGGCGCCGCCGTCGCTCCCCTCCCACCGAGAACGCCGCGGCTTGCCTGCCTCCAGCCCTGGCTGCCGCGGTGAAGGCTGCGGGGCACCGCCCTCCTCTGGTGCTTCCCACCGGGACCGACGCTGCCTGCCCGCCGGCTCCTGCGGCGACGGCCCCGCAGCGCCTGCTGCGCCTGCTGCGCCCGCCGGCGGCGCCACCAGCGTCGACGCCGGCAGGCTGGCCAGCAGCTGCTGCAGCTGGTCCGCCTGCAGCGCGCCCTGCTGCTGCGCCTGCTGTGCCGCACCTGGCTGCGCTGCCGGGGCCGCCGCGGCGACGCCCATGGCGGCGGCAAGGGCGCTGATGGCCCCTAGGTCCAGGCCCGCTGGCAGCGCAACAGGAGGCTGCCCTGCCCCTGGCTCTTGGTTAGCCGGCGGCGTCAGGCCAGCCATAGCCGCCGGCGGCGGCAGGGCAGCTGGCGGCGGCGAGGGCTCCGGCTCCGCCTCGCCGCCCGGCGCTGCGGGCGGCGGGTGCAGCCGTGGGCGGCATACGGGGCGTACAAAGCCGTGGGGCGCACGCCAGTCCTGCAGGGCAGAGCAACGTAATGGGGCGGGGCACACGCTGTAAGCAGTTCTGCAGCGCAGCCAGGCCGGTAGGCTGCGCTGGCTGTGCAGCTGCTGCACGGCTCACCCTGGCCCCTGCCAATGCCCCTCCACAGCTGTGATTGCTGCCGGCTTGCGCCCATACCAACAAACCCCATCAGCAGCCCCGCCTCACCTTGCGATGGATGATCGCCAGCAGCAGCTGGTCCGGCCGCAGGCTCGGCCCCCCCAGAGCTGCGTCCACCGCACTGCCAACCGCGCCGCGCGCCGCCGCCAGCAGCCTGCGACCAGAGGGAGGAGCACAGGACCGGGACGCGCGGGACGTTGGACAGCAGGGCATTAAGGCGCGGCCTCATCAGCTGTGTACAAGCACACATGCACGCAAGGGGGAACGGTGGCAACAAAACAGCGCTGTCACAGGCTGGCCGCACCACGCTCCCACAGGTGTGGCCACCGGGCCTCGTCGCCGCCCAACCCACCTGTCTGCAATGTCGCAGGCGGGCAGCAGGTAGGCCTCGGCGTCGCGCGACGGCTGCGCCACGCCGGTGCGCTCGCGGCTCGCGTACTGAGAAATGAGCTGCACACAGCAGAGGAACGAGACAGGAAAGGATTGAGACGGAGACTAGGCGTGGAGAGCAGCAATGAAAGCGGGTACGCCAGCCCAAAAGAAGCACCCCAGCAGCGCCCGTAGCACCCTTGCAGCTAACCAGCGCGCTCTAATGATGCACCACGCACCTCCTGCAGCGCCGCACGCTCCTCAGGGAGGCAATCTTCGGAGGGGGACAGCACGCCAATGGTGGCTGCAAGTAGCAACGGGACAGCGCAGCAGAGGTTCAAGCACGGCAGCTAGGGGCCGCGCGCGTGCTGCCAGCAGCCCGCACTCGATGTGCGCCAACAACAGCTTATTCGAACAGGAGAACACCAGGCCTCACCTGTGCGGCTGCGCGAGTGGCGCAGCTCAGCCAGGAAGTGGCCCAGCTTCTGCAGCGCCAGCCGGCCCTTCACCTCGATCTGCAAGACATGGAGGAGCAGAGGGGGGGGGGGGGGCACATCAGAGGTCGTGAGTCCTTCGGTGATGGAGGTGAGAATGGCTCTGGGGTGGAGCTAAGCACTAATGTGCGCTGAGCCCCTATCACCACGTCCGCAACACAGCGCCGCTGCCCGCCACGGCATGCCTGCAGTCCTGCCGTGCTGCCAAGGGCACGCCACGGCTTTCGCGTGCCCCCAAAAAACAGCAACCCGCACATCAGCGCTTGCCTCTTGCTCTCCAAGCAGCGCCGCAACGTCGCCGCTGCCCGCCAGCGCGTCAGCGCTCAGCAGGAAGGCGCCGACGCCGGGCACAAGGAACTGCCCCTCCCACACGCCTGCGGAGCACAGGAGGGCAATGGGCCGGCAGAGGCAGAAAGCAAGGGTGAGCAGCACAAGCAGGGGGTGTCGGCAGCGCATCCGAAGGACGCGTGGAGACAGAAACAGGGCAGGTACCAAGTCGCTGCCTGCATGCGGAGCCGAGCGTTGCACCGTGCATGCACGCGCGCGCACCGGCCGCGTGCCCAATCCTGTAGTGCACGCTCCCCTGCGCTGTGCCCTGACCAGCGCAGCGCGGCCACAGCAGTCCACAGCGCAGCAAGCACAGCGCGCAGGCGGTGCAGCAACCGCAGCGGCCCCACCAGCGCAGCGCAGCACAGCGCAGCGCAGCGCAGCGCAGCGCAGCGCAGCGCAGCGCAGCACAGCACACCTTTGCCAAAGAGGTACGAGGGGTCTGCGGGGGGCAGCACCAGCGGGCGCAGGGAGCTGGGAGAGCCGGGTTCCGCTGGGCTAGGGTGGTCGCCGGCCTGCAGGCGTCGGGCGCAACGGTGGGCGGGCAGTTCAGGGGCAGGGCGCTGTCCAGGGGTGAGGTCTCAGCAGGGAGAGCAGCAGCAGCAGCAGCAGCAGCAGCGGCGGCAGCGGCAGCAGCAGCAGCAGCAGCAGCGGCGGCAGCAGACGAGCGGTTGCCGGCTGCGGAGGGGGCGCCACGCCCAGCGTCTCTCTGGCCAGACGCTGCGCCAGTGCAGGGTGGCTACTTGCCTCGTGGGGGGACAGCATCTCAAGGGGGGAGGTGTGCTGCCGCTGGTGGTGCGAGTGGTGGTGGTGCTTGTGGTGGTGCCTCTGCTGCCTGGCATCAGAGCTTTCACCGGGGAGGCTCGGCGAGGGGAGGGACTGCAGTGACCCCAGGGGGCGGCCGCCGCCTCCCAACACCGAAGTGCTGCCGGCGCCGCCGGCGCCGCCGGCCTGCTGCTCCGCGGCCGCCGCGGTGGCGGCGGCAGCCCGGATCTTTGCCCAATCGAGCGTCGCGGCGCCCGGCGCCAGCTTGCCCTTGTCCGCGTCATCAAAGGCAGTCTCCGGGTTGTACTCCTCTCCACCGCCGCCAGCTGTCGCCGCCAGCTCAGCGTCTGCTGAATCCGACACGCGGTAGCCTCCTCCTCCGCCGCTGCCGCCGGCACCGTCGGCCCCCACCCGCCCCAGAGGGCCGGCCCCCTGCTCCCCAAGCATCGTGGGCTGCTGCTCCGCTGCCGCGCCTGCACTGCCTCCCTGTGTGCGCGGCGACGCCAGGGGCTGTCCGTCGGTGGCGTGAGCGGCGCCGGCGGCCCCTGCCGGCTCGGGCGTCTGTTCCCGCGCTGCCAGCATGCCAGAGTCTGCCATGGCTGCACGGCAGGGGCGGGGGAGGTCGGTAGGTCACAACGTGGGTTGTGCGGCGGGGGGCACAGCCGCGCACGCTGCATGCGAGCGGTACACATCTGAAACGCAGGAGCTGTTCTTTCCTCCCTTTGTGAAACTTTTAGGTTTTTTGCTCGGCTGCGCCGTGGCTGCGCCGTCGTCAGCGCTGCCCTTTTGTGCCCTGCAGTTGGCGGCGGCATCGCACCTGAAGCGGGGAGGGCCAGGAGGTCGCGCGCGTCCAGCGCTGCCGCGGTGGAGAAGCGCGCCGCCGCTTCCGCGTCCAGCACGCTCATTTTGAGGGCCTCCTCCTCTTTGGCTTTGCGGTAGGCAGCCAGCTCCTGCGGTACAAGAAAGGGGAGCGGCGGTACAGGTGAGACAAAAAATGACGAGGGGCTCGCGTCGTCAAACCTTTTCCTGACTGCAGCAGGCAGCCAGCTCGTGTAGCCAGCTCGTGTAGCCAACGCAGCAGAGGCAAACACGAGGGCATGCATGGGTGGACAAGCCCGTGCGTGCATATCGACGGACGTGGTGTCAACTGCCCGAGCAGGCACCAGGCAGTGCCGCCCACCAGCACGTGCCAGGCAGCGTGGAAGCTCATGCCGATGCTGACGCTGGCTGACGCGCTTGCCCGTGCTCCATGCCCAGGCACTCCCCCCGCCTCCTACCTTTGAAGCCAGCTCGGTGGCGGTCATGCGCACAAACGCATCAGGGGCGATCTCCCCGCGCAGCACGTGGGCACGTAACTCGGGGTTGTGAAGGTCCTGCAGGGCACCAGGGGTCGTCACAGCAGAGGATGCGTCGGTGCATAGACTGCGCCGGGAGAGGCATCAAAAGACAGACGCAGGAGGCACAAGGCCAGTGGACTGTTCGCTTCCACAACGGGGAAGCGGTAGGCACCACCACCACCACCTGCGGCAAACAACGCTGCACAGCCCTCGGCACACACCTTGAGGTTGAACCGCAGGCTAGAAAACTTTTGTTTGTAGTCTTTGGTGACGCCGCCTGCAAGCAGGAGAGCACAGGTTGAGGGCAGGGCAGGCAGTTGGGCAAGGAGCGGCATGAAGCTTGCAGGCAGGCACTGCAGTGCAGTGCCGGCGGGCAGGGCAGGACGGCAACGCGGGGCGCCTGCGCCCCCCCCTGCCGCGCGCTCTCCTTTCGGCACAGCAAGACGCATGCAGCTTTCGCTTTGACGACTGCTCAGGGATGAGATGTACCGTACATATGTGCATCACCCCTTCCCCTCCCACACCGCACGCACCATAGCACTGGAACAGCGCAGTTTCAAGGGCCTCTGCCACCGCAGCAGGGTCGGGCAGCGCCGCCGCCGCCTCGCCCGCCGCCGCCACCGCGCCGTCTGCCTCCGCGGACGGCTCGCCCGCCGCCGCCGCCGCGCCCTCTGCCTCCGCGGACGCCTCGCCGCCCTCTGCCGCCGTCTCCTCCTGCTGCTGTGGTTCTGCTGCCTTGGCTGCCTCTCCTGCCACCATGTCCAGGCCTTGCTGCAGGCCGGCCCGCACCTGCGGCCACACAGACGGGTGGAGTGGAGCAGAAACAGGGGGAGCGCGCAGGTTGGGAGGGCACCCAGAGGCAGGAGGGCACAGGTGGGGTGGGGGGGGGGGCGCTCTGTCCGCTGTGGGCCTCGTGCCACCGCTCCACCTCGCCCTTCCCCTGCAACGGAGCCGCAGGGCGCGCTCCCCTTCACGCATGCGTGGCGCCGTGCACCCCTGTCCTGCGCCTGCAAAGCCTGGCTGACATGACGGGTTTGCAAACGCAGCTCACCTTGTGCCGGAGCTCCGCCTCGCTCTGCCCGAACGACGCGCGGCGGTCGAGCTTGCCGCCGCTGCCGCCGGCGTCGCCGTAGAAGGCTCCTTTAGGGCGCTCCCCGGGCAGCGGCGCCGGCTTGCCAGCGGCGCGCGCCAGCAGCTGGCGGGTGAAGGCCTCTGCTGGGACGGGGGTGGGGTGGCGGGAAGGGCAGGGGCACTGCCTCAGCAGGCGGCGGCGGCGGGGCGGGTGGGCAGCGGCACTGCAGGCACCCAAACCCACGCAGTTCTTGCAGCAACCGTGAAGCTGTGGTTGTCTACGTGGCGCCTGCGGTCGTAACGCAAGACGCTGCTGTCGGTGATGCAGCAACAGCCCCACGTCCTTGCCTGCCTCCTCATCTTCATCTGACCCAGCTGCGCCACGCGGCGCGCGGCGCTTGCGCGCCGACGGCGGCTCGTCGTCAGAAGACTCTGCGGGCACGGTGGAGGGGGAGAAGGGAGGAGCAGGGGTGAGAGGCAAGGGGGTGACGGCGCACAGACCTGCGGCCAGAGCTGTTTGCAGCAGGCCGGCGGCGGCAGCAGCACACTCACCATCCTCCGCTGCCGCCGCCTGCACCGCAGCCACCGCCTGCACAGCAAACGCCACGCCCGCCGCCGCCTCGCGGCGCCGCCGCTGCGCCGGCTCGGGCGCCGCTGCGGGTGGCGCCGCCACTGGCGCTGCCCGCCGCGGCGCGCCCGCGCCCGTCGCCGGCTTCTTGGCGGCTGGCTGCGCGCCGGCTGCGGCGGCGGCGCCGCCGGCGCTCTTCTCCACTGCTGCCGCACGCTTCTGCTTGCGCTCCAGCTCGCCGGCACGGAACCCCAGCGGCTTCTCATCGTCGCTCATGTCCTGCAGGGATTGAAGGGGGGCGTGGCATACGCCAGTATGGTGTGCAGCGCAGATCGCTGTGCAGTGCAGCTCAAACCCTGGCAGCTCCTCAATTAAAAGGTCGTGCCGCCCCGTGAGCTTGGGGAAGGCGCGGCCGATGCTGCGCCAGAGCTGGGCGTGCGGCGGCGGCAAGCAGTGCAGATGCAGGAGGCGCGGTGCCGGGCGCGCGCGCACGCCTGGTCGTCGGCGGCGGCAGCGGCGGTGCAACCCCACCCAGCAGCTCACCCGCATGATCTCCCTCTTCTCAAACTCCTCCAGGTGCACCTCTTCGTCGGAGGTGTCGCCCCCCAGCGCCCTGCCGCGCTTGCGCTTGCGCCCAGACAGCTCGCCGGAGGAGAAGGAGACGTCTGGAGGGTGGGGGGCGAGGCACGAGGCTTGGGCCGGGGCCAGGGCAGGGCAGGCAGCATGCGGCGGAGCATGCTGGTGCCACCACAGCAGGCGCCGCTGCGGAAGGCGGGCTGGTACTGCGGCGACGCAGCGAGCGATTGACATGCGCAGGCCAGGCCCCGCCTGCACGCCCCCCCGACCCATGCACCACGCCCATCTCAGGCGCAGCATCAACCCCGTCTCAGCACCCACCTGAGTCGCTGTCCTCCAACGCTCCAGCGTCAGCCTCCTCCTCGCCGCCGCTGCTGTCCTCCAGCTCATCCGCCAGGCTGGCGTCGCCAGGCTGGCGCCCGTAGTACTTGGTCCCCACCTGGATCTCTCCGGGCTTGCACGCGTGCGACACGGGGCGCGGCTCCACTGCAGTTGGAGGTGGGGGTGGGATGGGGTGGGTGGATGGGGGTGTTTGCTTGCTTGCTTGCTTGTGTGTGGTTTGTTTGTTGGGGGATGGGTGGGTGGAGGGATGGATGGATGGGTGGGTGGGGTGGGGGTGCAGCTAACAGAGGCAGGCAGGCAGGCAGGCAGGCAGGCAGGCGGGCAGGCGGGCAGGCGGGCAGGCGGGCAGGCGGGCAGGCGGGCAGGCGGGCAGGCGGGCAGGCGGGCAGGCGGGCAGGCGGGCAGGCAGCGCAGGACACAATGGTCAGTCAGCTGGTCAGGCAGGCAGGCAGTCAACCAGGCAGGCAGGCAGGCAGGGTGTGCAGGGCGTGGCAGGCTCCCTGCACCGTCCCCCCCCCCCCCCCCCGGGCCGCCGCCTCCCCACCCCACCCCTGGCCCCCGGCACTCACGGAAGGCGATCTGGCCGTCCCCAATCAGTTCAGTCAGGTTGGCCTCCTCCGTTTCGTCGGTCTCCGCGTAAAAGATGGTTGCCGTGCCAGCACCCACGTCGCACGCCTCCACGTGCCCCTTGTACCAGGTCCCATCGTCGGGCCACAGCACATATACCTGCGGGGGCGGCGGGCGGCATGCAGGCCTGCATGGGAACCGGGTGCTGCGCGCGGCGACGCTGCACAGATCTCCTGCTTCATGTGGTGTTCCTGTTGCCAAGCTGCCTGCACGGCGTGATCCTCCGTCATTGCCAGCAGCCAGCAGCCCGCCTGCCGCCGCTGCTGCCGACGCAGCTGCTGGCGAGCGCTGCTGCTGCTGCTGCTGCTGCTGCTCCGTCCCTGCTATTTGGCTCATGCACATCACTACAGCACAGGCGCGTGCACCCGGTGCAACGGGCGGTGCGTGTGCCAGCTTTACAGGGAAACTGCCGCACAGCGACGGGGCCTGCAGGCGAGCGGTGCCAAGCGGCAGCGGCGGCGGCGGCGCGCCGGCCTGCCCCGCACGCACCGTCTTGCTGGCCAGCGCATCGTTCACATCTCCCTGACGCAACAGCCGGTAGACATATTTGACTTTGGACTGCCTGCGAGCGCCCACGCCGAGGGACTCGTCTGCTCGCGCGGGAGGGAGAGGCGCAAGGGCGTGGGTGGTTGATCCACAAGTGCTTGGCATGCTCCCAAGCCTGGTGGACGGCAATCGTGAGCGGGCCGACTGCCCCATCGGACTCGGCAACCGCTGGAAGCTCACCTTCTGCCCCGTTGGAGGTCGATCGGCCCGGTCTTCGCTCCGACATCGCGCGCCGGCCGTGCCGCTGCCCTGAGCGGCCGCCCAAACACTCGAGGTGCTGCCGACGTTGGCAGGTGCAAAACCGGTGGAATTAGGATGCGCGAGCGACGAATGGGGCGTCCACGAAGCGAGAGCTGCAGCCAGGCGCCGCGCCGGCGCCGCGGCGAGCGCGCTGGCTCCGGATGCCTTGCTGCTCCTGCCGAGCACGCAGGCGCTCAGCAATCATCCCTTGTAACTAGTTTTAGTATGCACATCGTCATTATCAAGGCGTCCTGCAAGGCTGCAAGCCTTGGAAGGCAGCGCGCATCCAGCGCGCATCTGCCGCCAACGTCGGCGGCGACGGCCCACACTATGCATGCATGCTCAGTAGGGGCGGTGCTGCTCGTCTGGACTTCATTCCGTGTCTGTCTTCCTTCTGAGACATTCTTCTGGCAGCCAGGTGCGCCGTAGCCAGGATGGGCCTGACCCTCTGTGATGTCGCTGCTCTCTCCCGGGCCCTCATACGGCCTACCGTAGAGCTCACCAGTCTCGAGGCCGCGGCGCATCGCTGCAGATGCTGCCAGCCTACTCCGGGCCTTTCCCTCTCCGCCCGACGCTCTACGTGCTCTTTCATCGCTGCAGGCGCCCGAGGCCTTGACCGGTTAAAGATCCCCGACAGCTTCCAGCGGGACGCACAGCGACTGCCAGCGTGCTGCCGCCACTGCCGTCGACGCGCTCGCCACAATGTCGAAGCTTTCCAGCAGACTCCTGGGCTTGAAGTTTATGCAGCGCGCAAAGGAGAAGGAGAGAAAGGCTTCTGCAACCGAGGTGGCAGAGGAGCGGGATGCAGAGGTGCGGAGGCGGGGGCTGCCGTGAGGTGCAGGCGAGGGGAGGCGCAGTTCTGCAGTGCCTTGAACGCCGTCCACTGTGCTTCACCCGCTGCTCTCGCGCCCGCTGCCTGCCCACCTTTCCCCTCCTCCCAAATGACGCAATGTGGTGCAGGCACACTGGGTGGTGGAAGGGGCCCGCACCGCCTGCATGGTGATTGCTGAAGGCGACCCCCCTGCTTGGGAGGTAGGCGGCGGCGGCCCTGCCGGGCGGCTCAGCTTCCGCGGCTGCAACCCGGATGCCGAACAGGCGGCAGCAGATGGGGCGGCTGCAGCTGCAGAGGCAGCGAACCCGGAGGGCAAGGTGGTGAGCGACGAGGCAATGGCTGCGGCGCTGCGGCAGAAGCAGAAGGGTGAGCAGAAGGGTGGCGGCGGCGGCGGCAAGCAGCCGGCTGCAGAGCAGCAGCAGCCACAGCAGCAGCAGCCCGACAAGCAGCAGCGGCAGCGGCAGAAGGAGGGAAGGCACGACCGGCACGACGGCAAGCGCGGCAAGCAGGAGGGCGGGCGGGACAAGAAGCAGCGGCGAGGGCGGGACGACGACGACGGCGGCGAGCGGCACGGCGGCAAGAAGCCCCGCTTCAATCGGTACTTTGGGTGATGCCAGCGCTGCCCTCCCGACTCGCACCATTATGACGTTGACCCTTGCTGCTGTTCGCCCTGGTGCGCCCCCTCCGTTCACCTGTGTGGCTGCTTGCTGCTGCTCTCGCTGTCCCCTTCTGCTCTGCCTGTCCACCCCTCTGAACTGCCCATCCGGGTGGCGCTGTCAAACCAGCGCCGAATTCACGTCAGCGAACTTGATGAGTAAGTGATGCAGGTGCATCATGCAGGTACTGCACAGCAGTATAGTATACACAACTGATGCGGCATGGACGGCAACCGCCTGCGGCAGGCACTCAATGCTGCGCCGCACAGCGCGACGCGTCGCGACGCGGCGCGCTGGCAAAAGAGGGGCGTCCTCCAGGACCAGACCTCCAGTGTTGCAACCGCTGCAACCTGCTGCAAATTTCAGGAACAGCAGCCGGGGCTCCCCACCACTGTCGTTGCGCCATCTGCCGCCACATGCTCAAGAGCCTCCACTGACCTTGTCTAGGCATTTGCCTTGGACATTCTTAGACTCGATACGGCAGCAGCAGCGGTGCCGGAGGGCGGCGCTCGCGCTGCGCCCCCACGCGGCACCTTCGCGCCCAACCGCCTCCGGCGCTGTGGCGTGACCATGCCCGCTTCCTGGCCATCCCTGCCGGCGGCACAACGGGCTCTGCTGCTAGTCGCGCTCTGCGGCGCGACCCTGTGCAGCGTCGCCGCCGCTGCTGCCACCGGCGGGGTGCCCTGCGCGTCGCTGCCCGAGCTCAAGGAGTTTAGCCTCAAGGTGGCCATCCTGGGCAACTGCAGGCGAGTGTGCATGGCAGAGGCAGCCGGTGTCGGAGGCCGGGTGCAAGGGAGGCGGGGATGTGATGGCTGCCACCGGTGTCCGCTGCATGTGGGTGCCATCCCGAGGGGCGCTGGCTTGGCCGCAGCAGATGCGCACCGCGCTGCGGCATTGCGGCCAGACTGCATCTCACACCGATCGACATGATGCATGCCACTTCCTTTCCCCGGTTGCAGCGACGGCGGCGACGGCGGCGACGACGTGAGCCTGCAGTCGCTGGGGGGCAGCGCCAGCCAGCGCTGGATCGTTGCCTGGCGCCCGGGGGCAGCCGGCACGGCGGCGGCCCTCAGCGGCGAGGCGTGCGCGGAGGGCGAGGCGCCCGCCGCCGGCCGCTTCAACGCCTCGTGCACGCACCGCTACGCGGCGGCGCTCCCCGGCTTTGCCGCCCGCTTCTCCAGGGAGCAGCTGGCATCCTTCCTGCGTGCCTACTCCGACCGGCTGGCCTCTGTGGCGCCCGACACCGCCGTCAGCCTGCGCAGCCCCGTCGGCGTCAGCGGCGGGGACGTGCCGACCGGCGTGCACGCCACCGGCATCGACGCCGCCAGGTGCGCCGGGCGCCGGGCGTGCCGGGGAGGGCTTGCGGCGGTGCATGCCTGTGTGGCGACTGCGTGAAGGCCTGGTGCAACGTGCACCGCTGCTCAGCGCAGCACAGTGCAGCACAATACACACGCTCGCATGCTTCGACTTTCTTGTACCGCTTCCCTTCCCCTCCCTCCCTCCCTGCCATGGTGCCAGCAGGTGGGGCCTGGACCGCCTGGACCAGCAGTCGCTGCCGCTGGACGGACGGTTCCAGTACTACAGCACCGGCAAGGGCATCAACGTGTACATTCTCGACACGGTGGGTGGTGTGGCGGGTGGTGGGTAGTGGGGTTTGCACAGTGGATGGGTTGTGCTGGCAGCGGAGTGCAAGCAAGCACAGCACGAGTGCAGCAGCTTGAGTGCAAGCAGCAAAACAAGGGGCGTGCAAACGTGGACCCCCTCTCGCCCCAATGCCCCCCTGTCCTGCCACCACCTTCAAACCTGCGCAGGGCATCCGCGCCTCGCACACCGAGTTTGCTTACAGCGACGGCCGCGCCGGCAGCCGCGCCGGCGAGGTTTTTGCTGCGCCCAGCCTGGACCCCGCCGGCGCTGGCCTGGACTGCGAGGGGCACGGCACGCACGTCGCCGGCGTGGTTGGCGGCCTCACCTTTGGGTAGGCTGGTTGGCAGGGGTGGGGCAGGGGCGGCATGACAAGTATGGATAAGTGTACAATTCTGGGCATGTATACCAATGTGCTTGATCGTCTCTAGACACTGTTTCTGCAGATAGTTTCTACATGTACATCTGTCTACATATGTGGCACCAACCGCCACCAACGTTTGTCCACTGCAGGGTGGCCAAGGACGCCAAGCTGAATGCATTGCGCATCCTGGACTGCCAGGGGAACGGCGCAGGTGCTGACGTGGCACGGCGCTGCTGCCGGGGCGGGTCATGGCGCGTTGTGCAGTGCAGACAGCGGGATGTGAACTGGCAAGCTGCCGGCCGCAACTGCTGCGCTGCGCACCCACCCACCGCCTCGCTGCTGCTGCTGCGTTCCCGTCGTGCAGTGTCCGACGTGCTGCTGGCGCTAGACTGGCTGAAGCTGAACGCGCAGCGCCCCGCCGTGGTCAGCATGTCGCTGGGCGGTGAGCGCCGCCAAGCCGCTTGTGCTTTCTTTCTCAGACAGCCACTGCCGTGCGCGGTAGTTCAGCAAGCTGCGAGTGCAACCCTGCGCTTTCTGCCCGCCACCTGCCTGCGGCCCTTCGCGCTGCCCCTTCATCATCACGTGCTCGCGTCCGTTCCCCCTGGTGCAGGCGAGGTGCAGCTGCAGCTGGATGAGGCTGTGAGGTCCCTCACCGAGGAGGGCATCCATGTGGTGGTGGCAGCCGGCAACGAGGTGGGTGCAAAGGCTGGGTCCACTGCCCCCACTGACCCAGGCAGAGCGGAAGCGGCATGGAGGTGCACTGAGTGAGACAGAGCGCGACGAGGTGCACAGCAGGCTGCTGTTCAGCCTGCATGGCTGCATGTCGTGCTGCTCGTGGCAATGCCCTCGGTGGTGGTCATGCCTCCCCCCGCCCCCCCCCCCCCCCCACCCCCTCCCTCCTGCTCTGCCCCTGCCAGGACATGGATGCGTGCGACACGTCCCCCGCCCGCGAGGCCGCGGCGGTGACCGTCGGGGCCACCGACGCCTCTGACCGCCGGCTGTGGTTGGCACCTGGTGAGGGGGGGCCCAGGCGTTGGGGGGGCAGAAGCAGGAAGGAGCGCACCACCCTCCAGTGCCCCTCATCGCTGGCCCGCCTGCCCCTGCCGCCACTCTCCTGCCGACTGGCGCCATGCCCTTCCCTGCTCTCTGCCTGCAGGCAAGGCCTCAAACTACGGAGAGTGCTTGGACATCTTTGCCCCCGGCACAGACATCCTCTCCGCCGGAGGCTCCTCCGACAGCGCGCAGCAGTGAGCGCCGGGGGGCCTGTGGCGGGGCGCAGCCAGTCGCCTCAACGGCTGGACCTGCGGCGGACCACTTTCAATGTCCACTGCCACGTGTACATCACTGCGCAGCCCTGCACCCCCGCCACCCCGCCGGCCCGCCACCCTGCCTGCTCCCTCCCCGCCCACGCAGGCTGCGCACGGGCACCTCCCAGGCGGTGCCCTTTGTGGCGGGGGTGATGGCGCTGATCCTGCAGAACTCGACGGGGGTGGCGCCCGCAGAGCTGCAGCGCCTGCTCGCCGCCTCGGCGGCCGCGGGGCAGCTAACAGAGGTGGGAGCGAGGTCGCCAGCCGTGCTGGCTGCAGCCAGACTGCCCCTGGTGACTTGGCTGCCTCGTGCGGCGGAACTTGTGACGGGCAGGCGCCGCCACCACACGTGGCCACCCCCCCTTTCATGCCCCCCTCCCTCCCTCCCGCCCCTGCGCCCCCCTGCAGGTCCCCGGCAGCGGCTTCGCCTCCCTGCAGGCCAGCAACAGCCCCAACCTGCTGCTGCAGGCCAGCGTGCGCGCCCCCATCTCCGTGTCCCCTGCCTCGCTGGGCCCCATCGACGGCGCCGCCTCTGGCCCCTTCACCTTCACCGTGGTCCTCAGCCAGGCACCCGCGGCAGAGGTGCAGCTGCGGCTGTCCGTCGGTGCGTGGGTGGGCGGGTGGGTGGCTCCGCGGCTGTAAGTGACGGCTGCAAGCGGCCGGCGTCGGCCTGCTCCTGCGCCGCCACGCCTGTGCCTCCGACGCCGGCTGAGACGTGCACTGCCCGCCCGACTTCTGTCCATGCAGACGCGTCCCGCGGCTCCCTGCAGCCCAGCAGCCTCCGGTTCGGGCTCGACAGCTGGAGCAGGCCACAGGCTGTGACGCTCACTGGTGGGCGCTCACAGGGGGGGGGTGTCCCTGTGCAACCGCTGCCTGCGCCTGGGCGGCAGCCTGCTGCTCCCCCGCCGCGCTGCAGCCGGCGCCCACCTCCTCCACGCACAGCCTTCTGGTGGCCCCCCTTGTTCGCACCTATCGTAACTCTTGCACGGATCCCATTGCTGCGTGCCTCTCTACGTGCGCGGCTGACGTGCCTGGAAGTGCACGCTCCTCCCGCCCCGCAGTCTCGCTGTTTGCAAGCACGGCCAGCACCCCCCTGGCCATCGCGATCGCAGCGTCCTCAGCAGACAGCTTGTTTGTGGCCAGCCAGGTGAGCGCTGCTGTGCGTGCCGGGCTGGGCTGGGCTGGGCTGGGCTGGGCTGGGTTATCCCCGGCACACCACTAGGGTGACGCCCTCCGGCACCCTCCCCCCCCCCCACGCCGCCTCCTCTCGTCCTCCCTCCAGACCGCCTTCACCCTCACAGACTACAAAGGCGACACCCTGCAGTACCCCAAGGCCGTCACAGCGCTGCCCTTCAGCGAAACGGGGACCACCGGCGAGGGCGGCGGCGGGCACTATCACGACAGTTACGGCGTGGTGTGCGGCGCTGCAGACGCGGACCAGGGCGGGTCGCCGGTGAGAGGAGCGCCGCGACTGGCGGCGAGGCATGGTGGGAGGGGAATGCGTGTGGGTAGCGCAGCTGCCAATAGACAGCTATGGCGTCGGTGAGCGCCTCGGCGGTGGCGGGGCGTGTGGGAGGGCAACACGGCTGCTAGTGTGTGAAGTGGAGTGGCAGCGCTGTGGCTGGTGGCGGTGGCCCTCGTAGGATCTGGAGTGCTGCTGCTTGTGCCCCAGCAAGCGATGCGCTCCAGCCTGTGGGGAGGCGCCTCTTGACGTGCGCCTATTATCATCTACCATCAATACATCAGTCCATCACAACTGCCTTGCATTCCCCCCTGCAGGATGTTGTGTACTACTTCCGGCCGACCGCCGACTGCACCGTCACAGCCTCCCTCTGCGGCTCCTCAGGTGCACGGGTAGCACGACCGCTCCGCGGCGCGGCGCGGCACCGCGCTGCGCCATGCGCTGATGTGCTGCGCGCCGCTGCGCTTGTGCAGGGTGGGAGGCCTGGGCAGGGCCGGATGCACTCGCCACTCGGACGCGCCCCAGCGCACGCTGCCCTGCCACACGCTGCGCTGCGCTCGTGCTGTGGTCCCAACGCGCTGCGCCCCCCGCCCCCCCCCCCCCCCCCTCAGCCCTGGCCGACACTTTCGACTCTCGGTTGTACCTGTTGGCTGACGTGGACCAGGGGGGCACGCTGCAGGCGGCGGCCTGCAGCAACGACGCGTGCGGCGCGCTGCCCTCGCTGACGGTGCGCCGCGCTCTGGGGCGGGCAGGCAGCGGGTCTAGCGAGCGGTTTCCCGCAGGCGCTGGCCGCCACTTGTGCGCACGCTGTGCTGCAGAGGCGAGGGTGGTGGGGGTTCCCAGCAGGCCCACCAACGGGGTGCATGTCGCACAGCAGCTGACGCCCCCGCTTGCCCGCTGCGCTCCGCCTGCCCCTCCGCTCCTGCTGCAGGCCCCCCTTAAAGCGGGCGTGGGGTACGCCTTTGTGGTGGATGGGGTGGCCGGCGCCTCTGGGCACTACAGCATCAGGCGAGTTGGGCTGGGCTGCGGGGCGCGGGGGAGGGAGGGGGGGACTGCCGCACGCATCTGGCGAGCCGCATGGCGAGCGCTGCATGCAGGCCAGCAGTCCCAGAGTCGCTTCAACTTCACCATGCGTCTTTGTTCAACCTGGCACACCCTGACTCCACGCTGTCGCCTGCAGCATCACCGCCGCCGAGGGGGCGGTGTCAGGCGGGCTGCCGCCCGCCAGCCTGCTGCAGGCCCCGGTCACCGTCGCTTCTCTGGGCCCTGCCGCAGGCGCCGCAGGTGGGGGAGGGATGCAGCCTTATGAAGGGCTAGTGATGGGAAGTCTTCTGAAGGTGGTGCTGGTAGTCCTGCGTGCACAATAGATCATGTGACGTGCTTGCCAACCAGCCCCTCCCCTGACCCTGCCCACCCCGGCTGCAGGCACCGGCAGCGCAGGCTTCACCACGCAGCCTTCCGCAGATGGGGCCCGCTACTGGCTGCTGGGGCCCTGGTCCGCGTGCAGCCCGCAGTGCATGCAGGTGGGTGAAGGGGTGGGTCGGGGGAGCGCTTGCTGCTGGGGCCCTGGTCCGCGTGCAGCCTGCAGTGCATGCAGGTGGGCAAGAGATCGGCTTACCGTGCAACAGGGCTCCTTGGGAGCGGGTGGCAGAGGGGGTGCAGAATGTACCGCCTTCTCACGCGCCCTTGTACTGCCCATCCGCTCCTCCTGAAGACCCGCAGGGTTGCATGCTACGACGCCGGCGGCGCCCCCCTGCCCGCAACGCGATGCGCAGACCTGCAGCGCCCGCCCAGCCAGCAGGCCTGCAGCGGCTGCACCGTCAGCGCCAACAGCACCGACCAAGTGGAGGGCAGCAGCGGCGGCGGCGGCGGCAACACCGCCGTCATCGTCGCTGCATGCTCTGTTGGCGCAGCAATGGCGGTGGGAGTGGCGGTGGGAGCATTCCTTCTGGTGCGCCGCCGCCGGCAGCGCCCGGCGGCAGGGCAGCAGGCGCCGCCGCAGCATGGCGGCGGCAAGGGCTCCTCCTCAGAAGAGGAGGGCATCGAGGGATGCATCCCCTTGCCCAAGCAGCTGCCCCCGATCGCCACGGGGCGCGGCCGCGCGCGCGGCGCCTCTGCCCGCGCCAGCCCCCGCGCGCACGTGGCGGCGGCGGCGGGCGCCGCTGCGGCGGCGCACCAGCTGCACCAGCAGGGCGGCGGGTGCGTGGCGGCTGCGCCGGCGCACCTGCAGGGCCACGCCCCAGAGTACCATGTCGTGCACATGCTGTCGCCACGCCTCCCAGGCAAGTCCGTCCACACAAGATGACATGCAATGGAGGGGTCAGAGCCAGCCAGCCAGACTTGTCCAGGGCAACCTTTCGTTGGCGCTGCGGCGGCAGCGCGCGTGGCTCCCTGCATCGCTTGACGTGTGGGTGCACACCTTGGGGCAGCGTGCTCTGTCACTGACCAGCCTCCCTTCCCCCTTGCCACCGACGCACAGGCCAGGACACCGGCTCCCCCTCTGGCCTGCGCCGCTCCCTGCGCCAGCGCTCGCCCACTCGGCGGCCGCACGGCGCCAGCACGCGCGCCACCCCCGACGCCACAGGCCCCGGGGAGCACCGCCTGGCACGCAGCAGCAGCGGCCACCCGGCGTACGAGGCCTGACGCAGCGCCGCAGCGCCGTTGCAGCATGGCAACCTGACAGCCCAGCACCTTTGTCATCAGCGCGGCATCATGCGATGCCTCTGATCCTGCGAGCCCCCCAACCCATGCTTTCCCCACAATCCTCCCTCCCGGCGGTGCGACCCGCCGTCATGCTGCTACGCCCCCTCCCTCTGTTGCTTGCCCAGCACCTCGGATGTAAAGTTGGCCCATGGCCCGACCTGCCGGCACTTTTGCGCCCATTACGTGCCTCGTCTGAGCAGTGCACGGGCAACTGCATGCAACTCCTCTCTCTGGGCGTGCGCTGCATCGGTGCTGAGCCCAGGCTGTCACATAATACGATTATGCGGTGGCAGGAGGGCCCGTGAAGAATCAACGTGGCTTGAAGTGTCGGTGCGTTCGTTGGGACGTTGCGATAGCGGGGGGGACAAAGGAAGGGGCAGGGTGACATGTGCAGGGTAACGACTGCAAAGGGGGGGAGGTCCAGTGTGCCGGGCCCCGGGGAAAATGGAGCTGGCGAGAGAAAGCCTGACAAACAATCAAAGGGCAGGGGGCTGATGGGGGAAGGGGGGTGGGTCTTCTCGTGGGGCAGAAGGACAAAGAAAGCGGGGGTGCGGCCAATTGGGGCCAGTTGCAGGTGCGGCGGCGCGGGGGCGCTGCGCCGCCGCCGCTGCAACGAATCAGTGCTGGCTGCCGCCGCAGGCCAGGCCGCCACCGCGGTTGGCGGCTCAGTTGCCGGCGCGCTTGCGCTCGAGGAAAGCGCACTGCTCAGGTGACAGGCGAGCAGCTTCATCTGCGGTCACGTAGCGGTAGGTGCCGCTGGCGCCGCTGCTGCAGCAGGGAACGGGGTGGGCAGGGAGGTGTGTGAGCAAGGATGTCGGACGGCGGCAGGCACTGGGCATCTCGCATGAGCGGTGTGCGGCGCGAGCGCTGCACCGCTGCGTGCACCGCTGCCCGCATGGCATGCAGCGGTGTGCGCAGTGCCGCTTGGCATGGGCCGACGGCGTCTCACCCATGCTCGCGGATCATCGGCTTGGGGGTGGGCGATACTTACCTCCTGCCGCTGCTGCTGGGGCGCACGCTGCTGGGGCGGGTGGAGGCGCTGCGGCCGCGGGTGGGGGCGGGGGCCGGGCTGGCAGAGCGCTCGCGGCGCTGGCGGTCCAGGAACTCCTGCTGCTCAGGGGTCAGGCCGCCGACGGGCGCCGGCGCAGAGTAGGAGGGGGCGGCAGCCGCGGCGACCGGGCGGCTCGCGCTGGAGGGGCGTGAGCTGGGGGGGCGCGCGGTGGGGCGGGCAGAGTTGCTGCGGCCGCGGGTGGGGCGGACGCGGGGCTGGCAGAGCGCTCGCGGCGCTGGCGGTCCAGGAACTCCTGCTGCTCAGGGGTCAGGCCGCCGGCGGGCGCCGGCGCAGAGTAGGAGGGGGCCGCAGCCGCGGTGACCGGGCGGCTCGCGCTGGAGGGGCGCGAGCTGGGGGGGCGCGCGGTGGGGCGGGCAGAGTTGCTGCGGCCGCGGGTGGGGGCGGACACGGGGCTGGCAGAGCGCTCGCGGCGCTGGCGGTCCAGGAACTCCTGCTGCTCAGGCGTCAGGCCGCCGGCAGGCGCCGGCGCAGAGTAGGAGGGGGCCGCAGCCGCGGCGACCGGGCGGCTCGCGCTGGAGGGGCGTGAGCTGGGGGGGCGCGCGGTGGGGCGGGCAGAGTTGCTGCGGCCGCGGGTGGGGGCGGACACGGGGCTGGCAGAGCGCTCGCGGCGCTGGCGGTCCAGGAACTCCTGCTGCTCAGGCGTCAGGCCGCCGGCGGGCGCCGGCGCAGAGTACGAGGGCGCGGCAGCCGCGGCGACCGGGCGGCTCGCACTTGAGGGGCGTGAGCTGGGGGGGCGCGCGGTGGGGCGGGCAGAGTTGCTGCGGCCGCGGGTGGGGGCGGACACGGGGCTGGCAGAGCGCTCGCGGCGCTGGCGGTCCAGGAACTCCTTCTGCTCGGGGGTCAGGCCACCAGCAGCGGCCGGCGCAGAGTAGGAGGGGGCGGCAGCCACGGGGGCCGGGCGGCTGGAGGAGGGGCGAGAGCTGGGGGGGCGAGCGGTGGGGCGGGCAGAGTTGCTGCGGCCGCGGGTGGGCTGCAGCATGGGGGCACGCAGAAGTGAGAAGTGAGCACGACGTTGGGGTGCAATATCCTGTGCGTGCTGCGGCGCTGCACTGCAAGGCACCCACTGCAGAGCTGTGGCGGAGTTGGTAGCCAATTGCAATGCATGCAAGCCGGAGACGGCGTGCGCTGACGCAGTCGGGTTGCCATTGAGAGTTTTGTGGGTGTCGCCCCGCCGAGGCACCGCTGCCGCACGCACCGGCGGAGGGGAGTTGCTAGTCTCGTTCCGCTTGCGGTCCAGGAACGCCTGCTGCTCGGCAGAAAGCTGGGCAGCCACGGCGCGCACCACCATCACGCGCGACTTCTGCAGCAGAAGAAAGATGGCGGTGGTCAGCGGCGGCAGTCAGCAGGCGGGCAGGCGGGGGTGGCGTGACAGCAACTGCGCACGGGGCAGCGCGCTCGGCCACAAAAACGTGCGCAAGGCGGATCTGACGCGGTGCATGGCGCGGGAGGGGAGCGCAGACCCCTGGGGAGCCAGACGGCGGCCCTTATCCCGCGAAGCCCTGCCGCCCCGCCCGCTTGGACGCGCTTGCAAGCCCTGCCCGCCCTTGTATCTCACCAGGGCGCTCCGGGCGGCGCGGCCCGCGACGGGGCGCGCCACAAAGGCCTTCTGAATAGTGGCGGCCTGCATAGTGCTGCTAGACTCCCGAGCGGTTGAAGATGGCCTGCAGCAACTACGATCGACCGAGATAGAGGGCGAGGGCGGCAATGTGTCAGCGATGATGGGTGTGGCGAGCGGTTTCCACCCCACAAAGACTACCCACAGGCCACAGCACGCTGGGCAGCCATTCGCGCGGGCGCTCCCCGGGACCCGCAATTGTGACTCAGACAACAACACGATGTGTCGGGAGACGGCTGTGGGGGGCGCATGGCTCCTGCCTGCCGGCCTGGGCAACTTGGCGCTGCCGCCTTCGCCGCCAGTGCGATCCTCGGTCCGTCTGCGCTCCCACTTGCAGGTTGCGCTGGTCGACTTGGCGACCAATCTCTCTTATTTGTGCAGAGACTGTGGATTATTAGTGGGTGCGCGTTCGAAACCGCAGGATCGAGGCGACAAAGCAGAACAGCAGCACACCTGACACGATCAGGTGCTGCCTGCCGGCACGAAGCGGCACCGCCAGCAGCGACATGGCCCAGTCGGCAAATAGGTCCGTAAGTCCCATGGTGGCCAGGGCAGTAATCACTTGTGTGTGGGGGTCCCTTGAGAGGACAGCGCCGCCCACTGCCAACCCAGTTACAGGTGGCGGTGATGGTGCGCTTGCATCGACTTGTGCCGAGGGCAGCAGGGAGGGGCAGTTGCAGAGCCGGCGGCGCGCTGGCGCGACCACAGCAAGGCAGCTCACGTGGAGGCTGTTAACACAAGGTAGACTGGCTTCAGCAGCTTACGCATGCAAAAGCAGAACAGGCCACCCAGGAGGGGCTTCCAGGGCACCGCTGCCCCCGGCGCCCCGCTGCCCATGCCATACGGTACCCAGCGCCGCCTTCCAGCACACACTACATGTCTGCATCTGTTTCGATTTGCATTTGTGCTTCACATCTATCACTGTGTTATCAAAGGTTATGTGCACTTGTCTGTGACATTCACAAACTGCGGCGGAGAGCGGGGGCAGGTCACTGCTGCAGCGCCGTCCACGCCGCCCAGGCCGCCCCCACCACCACCGTTTCCAGCGCAAAGCGCCCCGCCGCCGCCGCCCGCGCCCGCGCGCGGTCTGCTTTCACGTTCTTGCCTCCCACCAAGTCGCTGAACCGCAGCTGCGCCCCCGCTGCAGACAGGGGGTGGGGTGGGTGGGGTGGGGGGGGACAGTGGTAGCACAACCGTTCTGCCCTGGCGTCTGGGGCACAACCACTCCGCCCTGACGTCAATGCTCCCCCCAGGATGGCAGGCGAGCAGCAGGGCCGGGATGAGGGCCGCGCTGACAGAGCCTCGCGCTCGGCCCGCCCTCCATTCCTGCCTCCGCGTCCCTCCTCCCTCCCTCCCCTCACGCTCTCCGCACCCGCGTCGTGCGTCAGCGCGTAGCACACGCCTCGCAGGTGCCCCTTGCCGACCACGCCGACCACAGCGCGCGCGCCGTTCACCGCCTTTGAGCGCTTGAGGCTCCACGCCAGGTACAGGTCCCGCTCGTGTATGAGGGGGGCCACCAGCTGCGCACATGTGTAGGGGGGAAGGTGGGGATACGGGGAGGGGGTGTATGTGGGGTGGGGAAGGGAAGCAAGGGGAGAGGTCCCGCTCGTGCACGAGGGGGGCCCACCAGCTGGTCGTGCGCACGTGAAAAGGGGGCGCGGGGAAGGGACGGGACGTGGGGAGGGGGGGGGGGGGGATGAGGAGGCAGGAGGCAAGGCAGCAGATTGAGAGGCTCAAGGGTGGGCGAAGGGGCGGAAAGAGGCCCTCTCATGGTGTCCTGCTCCCCACCCTCTGCAGTACCCGCACCAAAACACAGGGACGTTGCCTGGAAGCCCTGCCCACCTCGGGGTATTGCTGGCCGAGTGCGGCAAACAGCAGCGACACCGCGTCGTCCTCTTTCAACCGCTCCACAGCCGCTTCTTCCAGGGAGCCCTGCAGCCAAGCAAGGGTGGGTGTGGTTGGTGCACAACGACGCAAAACAACCGACCACGCAAACTGAGACAGCCAAGCGTGGGTCGTTGTTGGGGATATCGCAGAGGCTCCCAGGCAGAGGCGGGTCAGCAGCGGGCGCCGGCGGGGTGCTCCACACGCGCTCGACCCTTCCGCAGGCCTGGCAAGCGACGCCGGCCTGTGCGCGCCGGCGCCCACCTGCTGCACGCTCAGCAGGCCCTCGGCGAGCTCCGTGCCCAGGCGCAGGCGCTGCCGCCAGCTCAGCGCATCCCATGCGCGCTGCAGCGTGATCTCGATAGGGCGGTCACCAAGCACCAGCTGCGGTGCTAGGGGAAGGGCACTTGTGGATGCAGAGGGACGCGTGCAGTAGGGGGGACGTACGAGCCACACAAGGCGAGGCTCTGGCGTGATCTCAGTCGGGCGGCCCCCAAGAACCAGCTGCAGGGGCAGGGGGCATTTGTGGACGGCAGAACAGGGGATGCACACAGCAGCGTGCGCTGCAGCGACACAGCGTGCTGGGGAGAGCAGCAGGCAGGCGGGCAGGCGAGCAGGCGGGCAGGCAGGCAGTAGTGCCGCAGCACCCGTCCGCTCATCGCCGCCCGCCCGCACCCCAGGTGATGGATGCGCACCTGCGCCGCCAGCACCTCTGCCTCCTCCCTGGCCGCCACAAACTCTGCTCCGCTGCTCACCCCCAGGCTGCCCGCCATCCGCGCCGACAGCCTGCCCAGCAGCAGGCGCAGCAGCAGCGCGCTGGCCCCGCCCAGCTCCATGCTGCGCTGGAAGGCGGGCAGCAGGCCGCCGCCGCTGAGGCTGAGCAGGTTCCGCGCCGTGGATACCTTGCCGCCGCCGCTGCCGCTGCCGCTGCCGCTGCCCTGCTGCCCGCCGGCTGCTTCGTCGATGCTGCTGCCGCTGCCCAGGGACTGCAACGCCCCCGCTGCCCCCTGCTGCTGCTGCACGTCCTGCCGCTGCTGCCCCTCTGGCGCTGGGTACATGACCGCCTGCCGGCTGCGGCACAGCTCCACCACGAGCGCGTCGGGCTGCACAGCCTGCACCACCCGGCGCACGTCCGCAGCCGACTGCAGCAGGCATGGACCAGCAGGAGGGGCCCCGGGTGGGGAACAGCGGGGGAGGGCCGCCACCACAGTCCCTCACCTTGTCGGCCGCAACACCGCAGCCCATGCGAGTGAGCCTGGTGCACGCATGCCTGGGCAACCAGAAGGGCATGTGTGGCAACACTCGAAGAAAAGAACTACCTGCTGCGACACGTGCGCTGTGCCCACCAGGAAGAGCAGCTCCGGCTCCCTGTAACCGTCCTCTCGGCGCTCTACGTAACTGGCAGGGCGCTCCAGCGCCACCAGATTGCCTGTGGTCAAGGGGTCAAGGCAGGTGGGAGCTAGGAGGGAGGTTGAGTGCGGCGGGGTGCAGCCCATGCTCGAGGGCGGCGGCGGTGGCGGCAGCGGCAGCGGCGGCAGCAGCGGCGGCAGCCACTCCAGCGCCTCACCTTGTTGCACAAGCGGCAGCAATTGTGCATGTTGTCCTCCCAAACGTGCGAGGAGGGCAGCGGATGAGTCCCTGAGAGCTCTGTGGTCGTAGCTCTGTGGTGGCCCTTGCACCAGAGGCGCCTGCCGCGTGGCTGCGAGGACTAGCGGGCGCATCGTGGCTGGTGCCCAAGCAGCCGTGCAGTGGATCGAATGGAGAAGCTGCAATGTTGCAAGCCACCATCGGGCAAGCTCAAAGACCGGAAGTGCCCACAAATGCTCGACAAGCCTCTCCTGCCGCTCCGTGATCGGAGATCCGTCACCCCTTCTCCAGCACAGCCGCTCAAGCGTTGCGGAGCGCCTGGCAGCTCATATGTGCTCGGGCCTGCGCTGCGCCCTGCCCCAGCTGCTGCCCCTGCGCGCCCTGGCAGCCATGCGGAGCAGCCTAAGCACTCTGACTATGCCAGCAACTCGCCCGCTGCTCACCCTGGCAGCACCGCCGCCGCCACTGGCGGCTGCCGCTCGAGCAGCGGCCGCGCATTGGCAACGCCAGGCGCTGCAGCGGACACACGGTAGCAACCAGCTACGAGGCCTAGCCTCCGCAGCTAGTTGCAGGAGCAGCGGCAGCAGTGGCGACGCCGGCAGCAGAGGGAGCCTGCGGCAGATGCACATCGGGCGCGTCGTCGGTGCAGCGGTGGGCGACGCTCCTGTGGCAGCAGGGGCTGTCCCCCCGCTGGTGGGACCGCCGCACCCCGCCAGCGCCGCTGCCGCAGAATGCGCCGCGCTGCAGAGCAACAAACGGTAGGGGGCGTGCTCAGTTGGGGCTTGGCATGGAGGGGGCTGCCAGATGCTTGCCGCCAGCTGTTGCCTCCATGACTGCACCGCTGCAAGCTGCCGCCTCCCCCACCCTTGCTCTTGTCGGCCCTGCATCCTCCCGCCTGACGCAGCATGATTCTGTGCGATGCCATGGCGCTGCTCTACCGCTCCCACTATGCGTTCTCCGAGGCGCACCGCCTGCGCAACGTCGCCGGTGAGCAGGGGGGGGTCGAGGCCAAGGGTGCAAGACCTCGAGGGCTCTGAAAGTTGCAGCAGGCGTGCAGCAGGCGTTCTGCTCTCTCACTAGGCCTGTCTGCACAGCAGGAACTCGACCATGCCGTGTTGGGTTCCTCGTCACCCTGCTGCATCTGCCGCCAATCTCCTGACCTCGCCGGCACGTGCCGCGTCCCCGGGCCCGCCCGCACTCACACACAGGAGAGGACACGACCGTGCTGTTTGGCTTCCTCTCGACCCTGTTCAACCTGCTGGAGGTCCAGCCGCCGCCCACGCACTTTGCCGTTGTGTTTGACGCGCGGGGCAAGACCTTTAGGTGCGCACACAAGCCTGGGCTCTGCGCTTGCTCCCCTGCTGTCCCCCTTTGCTGGTGTTGTACAGCCGCTGGGGCTGGGGAGCGAGTGGGTGCAGCAGCAGCAGCAGCAGCAGCAGCAGCCGGCACTCTTTACCGCGGTGTTCGATGCACGTTGCATTGCATGACTTTCAGGTTGCATGAGCAGGCGACGCATGTTTGCCGTCGCCGGTGCACCTCCACGCACGCTGAATGTGCAGCTTGCATGCATCTGTTGAGCGCCCGCGCCGTGCCTCCTCCCTCCCCCTCCTTCCCACGCTCATGCAGGCACGAGATTTACGAGGGCTACAAGGGTCAGCGTGCGTCCTGCCCCGAAGAAATCAAGGAGGCGATACCCCGCCTGCAGCAGCTGCTCCGAGCCATGGCGATACCCTTCATACAGGTGGGTGGGCCGTGACATGCACGCATGTGGGTGGCCTGTTCAGCCCCTCTGCTCTGCGTGCGCGCTGGCCCCCCACCAGCGCTGCCCTGGCACACCTCGCTCCGTCGACCACCCTTCTTGCCAGCTCTCAGCCCCCAACTCAAAGCCCTGGTGTGGGGGCAGGCAATGCCGTTTGGGACGCTCGTCTTTGGCGCAGCCTATGTGCCGACCCGCGCCCCTTCCGTTGAGCCGTCAATCCAAATTCACTCGCTTGTGCTGCCTACTCATCTCCCACCGCCCGCCCGCCCACCCACACATCCACCCGCCCACACGCCCACATCCACCCGCCCATCTCACTACGTGTCGCTGCGCTGCAGGTGTCAGGCGTAGAGGCGGACGACGTCATCGGGACGCTGGCGGTGCGGGCGGTGGAGGTGCGAGGGGTGGATGGGGTGCGTGCAGCTGCCTGCATGATGCAGGCGGTGGAGGTGCGCAGTCGCCATTGTTGACCTGATTAGCGCCGCAGCCGCAGCCGCACAGCCCTGGGGGGGGGGCGGAGATGCAGGCCCCCAAAAGGATGGGGTCATGCTGCCTGCACGGTGTGGTCGAGCACGCAGCTGCGTGCCTTCCATGCCAGCTCCGCCCAGCAGAGATCCCTTGCACCCCTCCACCCCTCCCCGCGATTTCCACGCTAGCAGGAGGGCATTGCAGTGGCGGCGGCGGCGCCCGAAAAAGGCCTGCTCCCCCTCCCTTCACCCCCTCCCTGTTCTTTTGGGACCTTCCGCAGGAGGACATCGTCGTCGCGGCTGCGTCGCCTGACAAGGAGTTTCAGCACTTCGTCCCCTCCCCACATGTTTCTCTCGTTTCCTTTCCGCAGGAGGACATCGTCGTTGCGATTGCGTCGCCCGACAAGGATTTTTTCCAGCTGCTGCGCGCGGGGGTCATGCTGCTGCGCCCGCCCAAAAAGCCTGCGCCCGGCGAGCGGGTCAACAAGTTTGCGATGCTGCCCTATTATCCCGCCAATTTTAAAGAGGTGGGCGGGTGGGGCGACCCACGCAAATGTGTTGTGCGTGCTTGCACGCCGGCGCACCTGCCAAACAAGAGGGCGCGGGCAGGGCTTTGACAGATAGACAGATACAGCACGTACAGCACTGAATCATTGAATGGATAAGGACGGAGCACTGCAACGAAACGTACCCGCTTGGTTGCTTGGTTGCAGGACTATGGCCTGGAGCCGAGGCAGTTTATAGACCTGCTGGCGCTGGCGGGGGACAGCTCAGGTGCGGCGGCGGGTCTGGTCCAGTGTCGTTATTGCCGGTAGTGCCTGGTGCGTTCCGGGTCGTGGATCTGCTGGCGCTGGCGGGAGACAGCTCAGGTGCAGGGGTGGGTCTGGTGTGATGTGGCCGGGTCTTTGTTGCACACTCTGGTGCCCAGCAGTGCATGGCGCACACTGGTTTGTGGTGTGCTGTCATTGGCAGGCACCACCTCGTGTGCGCTGCAGAGGAAGCAGCCATGCATCGACCGGGCGGGCATGCCGTGCCTTGTGAACCGCGTGCATGATTGTGCTGCAAGCGCACCCTTGGCTACCACCGGCCCTGCTTGGTCCCGATCTCACCCCTGAAGCTGCTTGATCCCACCTCACGCCCAACCCTCGTGCTCCCCACTCCAACCCACGTGCCACCGCAGACAACGTGCCTGGGGTGCAGGGCATCGGTCCCAAGACTGCGGCCGCGCTGCTGCGCCAGTACGGCACCTTGGAGGGGGTGTTGGACCACGCGGCAGAAGCAAAGCCCAAGAAAGCGGCGGCGCAGCTGAGCTCCCGTGAGAGGGCTAGGGCTAGGGGGGTTTCATGAGCAAGGCAAGGCATGCGGACCGCGGCGGAAGGGGATAGAGGAGGAGAGGGAGATCGGATGAGGGCCGCGCAGGTTGGTGGCGGCGGCGCAGCGATTTCCGCGCGCGCAGCAGCGCCACAGGTGTGCATGCATGTCGCACGGCGTGGCAGGCAGGCGTCCAGGCGCCCTGCCAGCGCTGTCACCCCGGCCTGCTGCGCCCCTCCCTCGTCGCCTGCAGCCGAGGGCCGCGCCGCGGCGCAGCTGAGCCAGAAGCTGGTGCGCATAGAGACGGCGCTGGACCATCCCCCCGTCCAGCTGCCTCTAGAACAGCTCAGGTGCGCTTGTTTGTGACCTCTCGTGCAACTCTCGAGGTGTTTTCCAGCACCGGACAGGGCGCTTGCCTCCCCAACCAAAGTTGTCGCGTGCTCTCGCTCACCCACCGTCCCCCCCCCCCCCCCCCCCCCCTCCAGGCTGCAGCTGCCCGCCGACCGAGGGGCCGACCTGCTCAAACAGTTTCAGCGGCTGGACTTCACGAGGCACACGGCCAGAGTGAAGGACCTTTGGGCCGGCCCGCTGTACCAGGCACGGTGACCCCTTTGCCGCCCGTGTACCTGTTGATTATGTCCCGGCTCGCACTGCGAGTTGGTCTACAAGTGCGGTGGGCGGCGCGGCGCGCGGCGCCATCAGCGCAGCAAACGCGCGGAGGCGACAGGCGGCGGGACACGTGCTCTCTTTTGCCAGTTGGCCTGTAGAGTCGCAAAGTCGACTCTGGTGTTGTAACGAATCCACCTGTCAGCACCCCTCGCAAATTCGCAAATGAACTGCGCGGGCTTTGCGCGCTGATGAGCGAAACGGCGGGCCGGTGGCGGCGGGTGTGCCTGACGCCCCCACATTTGTGCCACCTCAGATTTGTGAACCCCCTGGCGCTCTCCCCAGAACCCGATCGGCCCGCGCTTGCGCTTTGCCCACCGTTTCTTACACCTCCTCCGCACGTTTTGGTCCCCTGCCGCCCCCGCAGCGCCGCTGTTTTCGAACCATGACTGTGACAGCCATGAATTTCGCCCGCCAAGCGCGCGAGGCCAGCCAGAAAACCGTTATGCTGTTCCGTAACGAGTGCGACAGCATCGCAGCGGCGCTGGGGGGGGCGGCAGGGGGCAGCGGCGGGGGCGTCGGGCCTGGCGCCAAGGCGCCCACGCGGCGGGGCGGCGCACGCCGCAAAATTGCCGCCAAGAGTGCTGGCAAGGGAGCCAGGTATGTTTGGAACAAAGCTAGGGTTGCTGTGTGTTGTGGAGAGAGCACTGCCTACGCCGCGGCCGCCCGCCGGCAGCCATGCCCCGTCTACTTCCGCGCTGACCACGTGATGATCCAACCCCGCGCCCACAAAATGCCTTTTGCAGGGCCCAGCTGGCCTTCTTCAACACCAGGAACAACCGGGACCTGGCCAAGGACTTCAGCCTGATCACCAATGAGGACGGCACGACCGTGCTGTGCCGCCGGCGCGCCAGGGAGGGCTTCTTCCCGGTGGTGCCCGCTGAAGACCTGGATGGCCTCCTGGCGAAGGAGCACGAGGCGCTGGGCCACCCTGGCTACGAGACACTATGGACACACGTGAGATGCAGAGGGGGCGGGGGCTGGCAGCCAAGGGAGAGTGGCAGTCGGGCGAGCTGGCATGTGTGCATGGAGCGGTGGTGTTGAACTGAATGGACTCACGGCAGGTTGCGTGCCGGCACCTGTGGCCTGCTCATCTGCTGCAGCCCCTCTCCATCACCTCCTTCCCCCAGCTGTCCAAGAGCTATCAGACCGAGCTGGGGACTCCCGCTCCATCACCGGCCTCGTTGGCTTCACCAGGGAGCTGGTGAGGGAGTGGTCCTTCCAGTGCCCCACCTGCACCTACAAGCGCAACAACAAGCCCGCCAAAAACCCCGTCACCACTGCCATCCGCGTGCGCGAAGTGTATGAGCTGCAGCAGGTATGTGCTGGCTGGCGAGTGGGGCTGCGGGAGGGGTGTGACGAGCGCCCCACCGGGAGCACGGGGCTGACTGCAAGGGGCAAGGGAGAGGCGGTGGGCGCAAGGGGGCTGGCGATGCAGCGAGTGAGGGGCGCACCTGCCCTCTACCCAAGATGCTCCATGTGCTCCTCCCTTCTCTCACCTTGCACCCTGCAGATTGACCTCTGCGATTTCAACTCTTGGGGCCACCCTGTTTACCGCTACGTCCTCACCATCGTTGACCACTTCAGCAAGACCGTGTGGCTGCGCCCCCTGAAATCGAAGGAGTCTGCCGAGATCGCCAAGCATGTAAGAGGCTGAGTGGGGCGAGCCATCACTGCTGAGGCTTGTGCATATGGTGGCTGCCTCCCCCTGCGCTCCGTGCTGGCAGGGGGGGGGGCGGGGCAGCAAGCAGCAACACATGCACGTGTGCTGTGGGCAGGCAGGCCAGCAGTGCAGGCGGGCATGGCGGGGGGGCGGGGCAACACGCAGGCATACCTGCAGGCCTGCCTGCCCCCTGGCACCCCCCTGCCAGTGCTGCACGGCAGGGCAGCAGGCGGGGCAGCATGCAGGCATAGCTGCAGGCCTGCCTGCCCCCTGCAGCCCCCTGCTAGCGCTGCACGCTGCCCCGCCTCCCCCCGTGCTCCGTACCGGCCTGTGCCAGCACCCCGCGGGTTGTATGGGTGCCTGCCCTGGCTTATTCACACCTCCCTCACCCCCACCCACTCCTCCCCTGCAGCTGCGCCAACTGTGGGCCGACACGCAGCGCCCGACCAAGCTGCACAGCGACAACGGCAGAGAGTTTGATGGGGACGTGGCGGCGCTGGCCAAGAGCCTGGGTGTCCGCACGGTCCACGGCCGCCCCTACAAGCCCACCACCCAGGGCTTGGTGGAGAACATGAACCAGAACATGCAGAAGTGGATGAGAGTGGCAGAGAAGAGCCACCCCGGCTGCTCCTGGCCTGAGCTGCTGCCCGTGGTGCAGGAGCAGCTGAACGCCACACCCCGCCGGGCGCTGGCTGGCCAGTCCCCCGGCGAGGTCATGTATGGCCTCCCCAACCGCCTCCAGGGGTTTGCCCCAGGCTCCCTGGATCTCCTGGATGAGCCCAGGTGCGCGGCAGGCGCCAGGGAGGGCCCCTACACAGCACAGCCCGCATGCTGGGCAGTGCGATGGTCAGCAGGGAGAGGGGCGCATGCACAGAGCATGCCCAGCACATGCTCAGCACGCATTCCCAGCGCATCCTCTGCACATGCTCAGCACACACACCACTCCTTATTGTAAATGTGCCTTCTCCCTGCCTTGCAGCAGCGGCGCTGAGGACGGCGCAAGCGATGGCGAACAGCCCAGCGGCAGGTGCGTGATGGAGGGTGTGGCAGGGGTGGTGTGTGTGTGGGGGGGGGGGGGGGGGGGGGGGGGGACTGCTAGGGCGCGCCAGATGAGAGTGCATGGGGGAAGGGGCAGCAAGCGGGGCCAAACAGCCGGGTGCACGGCGCTGCTCCCAACCAGCCAATGAACGGCACGCCCTGCCCCCTCTCGTCCCGCATGCGACACATGCCCTCCTGCCCACGTTTGCCATGCTGCAGCGAGGAGCTTGGCTGCAACGAGGAGGAGCCCGACACGCCAGACGGCCCTGCCCCCAGCCCCAGCCCTGCCAAGTGCCAGCGGCGCGGCGCTGCTGCCCCCCGGCGCCCCGCCGCGAAGCGCCAGCACCCTGGCGCTGCTGCCCTGCAGCCCGCCAAGCGCCAGCGCCGTGCTGTGGACCAGCAGCAGCCTCAGCTTGCAGATGGAGACGTGGTGCCTCCACAGGCCAGCATCCCTGCGCAGCAGGCCGGCAGCAGCCGCGTGAAGCGTGCACCGGTGCCCAACACGCAGCTGCGGGGCTTCATCCTTGAGCAGCAGCAGCAGCGCAGCACGCCACGGCGCCCAGCGGCAGCGGGCGTGGCCGCGGCGGCAGCAGCGGCAGCAGGCGGCAGCAGCGGCAGCGACAGCGACAGCGAGGAGGGTGCAGCCCTGCTGCTGAACCTGGGCTTGGCAGCTGGCAGCCCTGGTGCTGAGGCAGCAAATGAGGAGGAGCAGGCGGCATTCCAGCAGCGGGCAGCACTGGCGGCGGCACGCGGCGCTGTGACGACACAGCAGCCCAAGACGTGGGGCAAGATTGAGCGGCCACGCAACACACGTGGCGCCGTCACCAAGGAGTTTGCTGTGGGCGACTGCGTGGTGCTGGTGCTGGCCAAGGGCCAGGTGCCTAAGGCGCTCTTCAAACAGCTGGCATGCCGCGTGGTGAAGGTGCACGCCAATGGCACCTACACGCTGCGCTCCAACCACGGCGTGCTGGACCACCAGTACCCTGGAAAAGAACTGGTCGCAGCACCACAGAACGAAGGTGACCTGCACTTCACCGACACGCGAGTGCAGGGCATCCCCAAGCTGCCAGCCAGGGAGGCGGCGGTCGCCGAGCACGCGGCGACGCGCAGCGGACACATCCCCGCTGTCACGTGCGCTTGCCGCTCTGGCTGCAACGCCCGCTGCCCCTGCCGCAAGGCAGGCAAGACCTGCGGCCGTGACTGCAAATGCCCTGCAAAGAAGCGCACCTGCAGCAACTGCGGGTGATTCAACGCCTTTGGTGCTTGCCTTGCTGCCGCCGGCCGTCACCGCCTGCCCGTCGCTTGCTCCTCTGCCACTCATGCCCACGTCTTAACGCATGCCCCCTTATCATCAGCACTGTGTAAGTGTTTCGTATCAGTTTAGCAACTCTGAAGGGCTGGAAGGAGGGGCTATGCAATGCGCTGCGGCACGCTTGCCTCGCTGTGCACGGCGCCGCCGCCGCCGCCGCCTCTTCACCCAGCTCTCGCCTTGTTCTCTCCCCTTTGTCCGCCCCCCGCTGCATGCCTCCCACATCAACAACATTGTGTGAGTATTCTAGAGGCGCAGCGCCAGCCCAGCGGTGCAAGGCGGGGCATGGCATGAGCGGCGGGCCGAACAAGCAGCCCGCGCCCGGCGGCCCTGCTTGGAGCTGATAGCTAGTGATCATGGGAAAGAGTAGGGAGAGAGAGAGCGCCGTGCGCGACGCGCTGAGGAGAGAGCGGAAAGTGTCGCGCACTTGCTCTGCCATGCTCTCCCTAAGCTCATCGTTATCTTGATCGCGGCTCTGCAGTATATTTGACTTCACCCCGCAATGCCCAGCGGGCTGGGGCCCGCGCTCCCGCTGGCAGCAAGAGTGGCGTGTGACGAACCGGCCGCGACGCACGATGAAGAGTCGGAGGAGCAGTGCAAGTATTGCCTGCAGCCCGCGGATGCAGAGGAGGGTGAGCGCCGCGTTTGCGGCTGGTGCTCAGCCCTGTGCTCAGCTTGCCGGCCTGCTGCTGCAGCAGGGCTGAGGCAGGGCGGCAAGCAACGGCAGCATATTGTGTCCTGCTCTCCTGCTGATGCCCCATCACCTGCTGCTTCGTTTTCGATACAAATGGATCCATCGGACCACGCGTGTGCCCCTGATGCATGCTTGCAAATAATTGTACTTCCGCTCCATGCAGGCGGCGAGCTGATGTCGCCGTGCGCCTGCCGCACTCCAGTGCATCAGCGCTGCCTGCTGCAGTGGCTGCTGCAGAGTCGTCGGGGCAACGTGGTGCAGTGCGAGATTTGCCACACCAACTGGCAGGGGATGCTCCCAGGCACGTAAGGCTCCTGCCGCTGCGGCCTCTCGTCCTCATTGCCACTCCCGTGCCACCGCCATGCTGCCATCGCAGCCCTGACGATGCAACTCATGTTTGTTGCCCCTGCTCTGCCCACCATTTGCAGTGCCTTTGGTGGGGGAGCACCTGGCGGCGCAGCGGCAGCTGGGAGGGAGCGGCGTGCCAGCAGATCTGGACGCCATCGCTGCAGTTGCCGCCGTGAGGGAGCTCGCCAACCAGCTGCTGCTGCACCGCGAGCGGGAGCTGCGTCGCGACGCCGAGGCGCGCGCGGCGGCGGCGGAGGACCGTGCCCTTGCCATGGAGGTGCTGCAGAACCAGGCCAACCACCTAGCCGGCCGGGTCAACACCCTGGAGCGAACGAACCGGCAGCTAAAGCAGGAAGTGGAGCAGCAGAAAGCCCAGCAGCGGAAGATGCGCCGGCTGCACATGCCGGTTGGCGCGGCGCTCAGCTCGGCGGCCGGATTCGCAGCGGGCTGGCTCGCGCAGCAGCGGCTGGGCCACCAGGCGGCGCGGGAAGGGCAGCCGCAGCGCAGGAACCGCTGACAGTGCACTCTGACGTGCGCCTGCCCCTCCACGTGCCCCCTTGTGATGCCACTCTTCCGCTGGACTTGACAGGGATTGTTGATGTAAAAAGAGCGCGGGGGCAGGGTGCCGCATGCCTCTACTGTGGCAACGGAGTGGGAGCGCGAGAGGGCAACACGTTGCGGCTGGGGGGCAGGCAGAGGGCCAGGGGTGGGCGGGGGGCAGGAGAGGGGTGCGGGGCGCGGCCCGGGGAGGGGCCGAACAAAAGCCAATGGGCTCGCCGGCCGCCCTCGGGGATTCGATGATTGGTTCCTTGCAGCGGCCTGGCGGGTCGAGCGCTCGTGGCGCCGTCGTGCCGCCGGGCTACGCCGGCAGCGCAGCGCGGCGCAGCGCGCTCATCCGGACTTGCTCATGTGGATCGCCAGGTCGACCAGGCGGTTGGAGTAGCCCATCCTGCACAAAAAAGAACAAGGGGGGCCAAGGGGGAGGGGTTGCAAGCTCAGTCGATGCATGCTGCAGCGGTGGTCGACGAGCGGGGCAAGCAGCCGCAAGTGCCCGGCAGAGCGGCGCGCCACAGCCGCACGCACGCAGGCGCTGCATGGCGGTACAGAGCAGGCTCGGTGCCAAGCCTGAGCGGCAGCTGCGCTGCTGCCGCAGCAGGGCGGCCCTGCTCAAGCCAACAAGGTGATGCTGTTTGGGTGTACTGTGCCAACTCACTCGTTGTCATACCAAGAGATCAGCTTCACAAAGGTCTCGGACAGCTGGATGCCGGCCTGCGCAGCGGTGGGTAGGTGGGAAGTTGGGTGGGAAGTTGGGTGGGAAGTTGTCTTGTGGGCGTGGAACAAATGCTGGCGCTGCTGGCGTTGCTCTTGCTTGGGAGCCGGCCTGCTCGCAGCGGCAGGGGGCGCGCGACCGGGCGGCGGGTGGGTGGGGCACCTCCAGCGGAGGTGCGCAGCGCCGCGGCGCGCTGCTGCTTCATGATGCTAGCGCAGCCCGCGAGGTTTTTCCTGCTGCCCGTGCTGCTGCCGCTGCTGCCCCTTCCCCTGCTGCCCCTGCTGCCTACCTTGGAGTCCACGATGGAGGAGCGCTTGTCTCCGATGAAGTCGGCAGACACCACGTCGTCCTCGGTGTAGCTGCAGGGGGGGGCGGGGGGGACAGAAGGCAGCACAACATGTCAGCATTGGGGGGGAGGATTCAAGTGGGAAGACGTGACGCCGTCCTCGGTGCAGTTGCAGGGTGTGGAAAACCAGGTAGAAACAGAGGCGGGGATTGAGCGACAGGTGGCAGGGATTGAGCGACAGGTGGCGAGGATTGAGCGACAGGTGGCGAGGATTGAGCGACAGGTGTGCGGAGCTTCCTGCAAGGCGGAGCAAGGCGGAGCATGTGGCGGCGGCTCGCAGAGTGCAGCAGCAGCTGAGGGCAACCACCAGCGGTGAGGCCCCGCCCGCGCCCCGTCGCCCGTGTGCTCACCCCAGCACTCCCTTGAGGGGGCCGTCTGCAGCCGCCTTGCAGGCCGCCATGATGTCGGCGTACTTGGCGGGCTTCTCCAGGTTGACGGTCAGGTCGACCACAGACACCTGTGGTTGGAAAACAGGTAGATTCGAATCGAAAAAGGATAAAACAATAGGGCGGGAAATACTTGGCGGGCTTCTCCAGGTGGACGGTCAGGTGGACCACAGACACCTGTTGCGCAGAAGTGTTGAGCCAAACGTGAGCGCACGGCGCGGCCGAGAGGGTGGCTGGCCTGCTTCTGCACACCCCCGACTGCTGCGCAGCCTGGAACAAACATGCGATCGAGCGCCCGCGCGTCCGCCACACGCGAGGGGCCCGCAAGGGTTCGCAGACTCTGGGACGGCAAACCAGTCGGGCAGGCGAGCGCACTCACATCCAGGGTGGGGACGCGGAAGGCCATGCCGGTGAGCTTGCCGTTGAGGTGGGGCAGCACCACGCCCACAGCCTTGGCGGCGCCGGTGGAAGAGGGGATGATGTTCTGGGCAGCGCCTGCACCGACGAACCAATTGGTAAATCAACAAATCAGTCGATCAATCAATGGGCGACAGGGGAGGAACGGGCAGAGGCAGCGCCTGCATGGAGGACAGCATATGGGTGATTGGCAGCTGCGAGGCAACGAGGGCGATGGGCTGGGCGAGGAATGAAATGAACAATGGTGGTGACGCTGTGCACAGTCTCGACAAGCTGCCGAGGCGGGTTGTGAGGGGAGGCACGCGTGCCGCGTGGCTGCTGCCAGCTGTGCTCCCTGCGGCCGCAGCGCCAGCCTTTGTTGGAGGGGCCGCAGCCAGGCGTCCCCAGCCGCAAATACCCTTTGCACAGACACCAAAGCAACAGACACCAAAGCAGCAAGGTTCAAAAGTGCTGTTCCTCACCGCGGCCGCCGCGCCAGTCCTTCTTGGAGGGGCCGTCCACGGTCTTCTGGGTGGCGGTGGTGGCGTGCACCGTGGTCATCAGGCCCTCCTTGATGCCTGCGGGGCAGGGGGGGGGCAGCGGTGCAGCGGTCGTCGCTTGGCGCAGGTGCAGAGGGAGAAGGCGGGGCCAAGAGACGGTCGTCGGGCCGTTCCTGATTGCGCTGCGGAAGGGGCGCACGAGGCAACGCCTCGCTGTGCAGCCGCTCGACCCTGTTTCCCGCCACCCACCGAAGGCATCGTCGATGACCTTGGCCAGGGGCGCCAGGCAGTTGGTGGTGCACGAGGCGTTGGACACGACGTCCATGGACTTGGCGTCGTACTTCTCGTGGTTCACGCCCTGCATGAGGTGACCAAAGCGCGTGCAGCATGGGCGTCAGGCAGTGCACAGACAGGCAGTGCACAGACGTTGGGCACAGCGGCCATGGAACTGGTGTTGCATTGTCATGGTTCAAGCCCTGCAGGCAGACAAGAGGTAATTAATGTGTACGACCATCTCATTGATTGAGTTGATCTCATGTTATTGCCCAGCACGCGTGCTCTTGCCACTTCCGGTCAACTCTCGACGGTCAACACCGGCGGCCAGGTGTCGCGGCCCCGCTCACCATGACAAACATGGGTGCGTCCTTGGAGGGGGCGGAGATGATGACCTTCTTGGCGCCGCCCTTGATGTGGGCGGAGGCCTTGGCCACCTCGGTGAACACGCCTGGACGAAAGCAGGCAGGGGCAGGCAGGAGGGGTGGGTTTGTGGCACGTTTGCAGGCAGCGGCGAGAGGCTAATTATCAGGTCGTGTGCGCAGCTGCTTGTGCTGTGCAGCAGTGCGGCGCCGCTCCGCGCTGCATGTCACGCAGCCGTGCCCCCGTCTCACGCACCGGTGGACTCGCACACAAAGTCGGCGCCGCTGGCCCCCCACGGAATCTCCTCAGGCTGCAGGAAAGAAAAGGTGCGAAGCGGGGGGGGGGCAGCGAGCGCCTCAGCATCCCGTCGCTGAGAACGTGTGATGGCAGAGAAGCGGAGGGCAAGCACAGCACGCGAGTCGGCGGCAGGGCGACGCGTCAGGCGGGATGCGCCGATCAGAGTGGGCACGCCGCGCCACGGGAGCCGGATGGGCTGGCTGGCGACGCGCAAGCAAGGCGCAGGCGCCTCGCAGGCTCGCAACTGCTGCTGTTGCTGCTGCTGCTGGTTGGGCAGCAGGCGACGCCCCATTCCTCGGGCCTCCACACGAGCATACAGAGGTACGTCTCTTCTCACGACTCTTCTCTGACAATCAGTGTTTGGACTCACGTTCATGCAGTTGAAGACCTTGATGTGCTTGCCGTTGACCACCACAGAGTCGGCGGTGTGGGTCACCTCGCCCTGCAGGCAGCAACAAACAGGGACAGGCAGCAGCGTCAGGACAACGCCGCCAGGTGTGGCTGGCAACACGGCCCCGCCCTGCACGCGCCAGCCAGCGTGTAGCCTGTGCCGCTGGCCAGCAGGCGCATGAGCCGCGCCGCAACACCCCACGCTCGCGCAATGCCTGCGACGACGGGCAACATTGCTACGCATTTCTACTTGGCAGCCCTCCTCTGCTCCAGCGCACCTTGAAGCGGCCGTGCACAGTGTCATACTTGAACATGTAGGCGGCGTACTCTGCAGGCAATGAATGAGCAGGATGCAGGAGATGAGGAGGGCTCCGGTGCGGCAGTGCGGCGGCGCAGGCAGGCAAATGGGAGCGCGGCGGCGTCGAGGCAGCAGCATGCGGGCACCATTTCAGCCGGCAGTGGCAGCAGGTGGCACTGCTGGCTCACCGGGGTCAATGAAGGGGTCGTTGAAGGCTTCAGGCGTCAAGAGAGGAGGGCGGGGCGCAAGGGAAGAGGGTCAGGACGAGGGGGAAGCGCGCGGCGCACCGGCGTGCCGCCGCCGCTCTGCCGCCACCCTCCAACCCGGACGATCCAGCTCTCCGCCGCCTCCTAGCGCCTTACCCCGCCCCCTGACGGCATGACGCACCCACAACCTCCACATCGTCGCGCTCCATGGCCGCGCGACACACCTGCAGGTCAGAAGGCAGGGGCGTCAAACCCGAGCCGATCACCCGTCCCACGACCTCTCCGCCACTCCGTGCCAAGTTGGCCGTCGCCCGGCGGCTGACTGCCGCGGAGCTGCCAAACCCCAGGCAGCGCATGTCGCTGAACGCAGCGCCTGCTGCCTCCAGCGAGCTGGCTCACCAGGCGGCCGATGCGGCCGAAGCCTGCAAGCAGGTGGGGGGAGGCAGGGCCTGTGATCGCGCCGCACGGCGGCCCTAGGGGCCGTCTCCTACCGATGGCGTCTCAGGGCGGCTGGCGCGCCTCAATACCCCCCAATTGTCTCACCGTTGATGCCCAGCTTCACGGGAGCCTGCAAACAGGGCAAGAGGGGCGGGGGCAGGTGATGGTGAGCGAGGGGAAGCGCCGTGGTTTCAGCCCGCTCCAGGCCACCTAGGGAGCCTCACCCACCATGCTGAGATCTGTGATGGGCGACGAGGGATGCGGACAAGTCGGGGAGGAGGGCCGAGGCGACGGCGGAGGTTCGCAAAGAGGTGAGCGAGGGAAGAAGGTCGAGAATGCTGACCAGGGCCGCCTGCGCATCCAAGCACATCGGGATTCACGATCGGAAGCCACAATAAGCGGTTGTGGGGCCGCAGAAAATCCCAGAGCCCACACCTCTGCTGCCGCCGCCGACGTCGGAGTGTGCCCGCTGGCCCACGGGACGGGTCGGGCTCGCCCGCGACGGCGGTGCTTGCTTGCCCGCTCGGGCAGCTATCCCGCTTCTTCAACATTCACTACATCCATGTGGTGGTGGGGTTGCCGGTGCGGCCGCGTAGCAGATAGATGTGCTTACGGTTGGAAGGCATCTTTTCGAGCACCTCGAGCGCGACAAGCAGTTAGAGCATCGTGATCACAGGCAGTTGAAAGCCGATCACTTGATCACACGGCACTGGCGGCAGCGGGCTGAAAAGGCATGGCATTGCACTATGGTGTAATTCCGCGGCCGCTGCCGCTGCTGGCACCACAGCAGCGTGCCATGTGCGCTGCGCCACAGCGAAGCCAGCATCGCCTGGGGGGGAGAGCACAGGAGCAATACATGGGTGACACGGGTACCTCCCCGAGTGTTAAGCCCTGCAGGCAAGTGCCGGCTGTGGCGCTGCCTTCCGCTGTAACATCCCAAGGAGTGCGGAGGAGGTGGCAGTAGTTGACAGGCAAGCAGGCGGTCGGAGGAAAAGGAGCAGGAGAGGATGCAACGTGGCAGCGGGGGGGGGGGGGGGGGGGGGGGGGGGGGTTGTATGTAGAAAGCAGATGGTAGCGGCAGGCTAGGTTAGGGAGGTCGGGCAACGAAAGGGTGCAGCGAGCGGAGAGGCACGCACACAATCCCCTGCCCGCCGCCTGCCACGCCGCCCGAGCCTCCAGACCGCCAGACTGATTGGGACACCGCAGGGACCGTCGCTGGCTCACCAGCCTTGCTTATGGGGGTGCCCCCCCCCCCCCCCCCCCCCCCCCCCCAACAACATATGCCTGCGTGACACGCGCCGGGGTTACAGCAGGTCGAGTGCGTTCATACGTGCATACATACATGCATATCTCTCAAAGGTGGCTAGTCGAACAGGCAGGGGGAGCAGGGTGGGCGGGCAGGCAACTCTGGGGGCACATCTGGCGCACTCCCGGGGCGGGTGAGGGAGTGGAAGGGAGGCAGAGAGGGTGTGTGCGCAGGGGTGTGAAGAGTGTGTGTGGGGGGGAGGGGGGGGGGACTTCAGTGTCGGAGGGGCTGGCACAGCGACCCAGGGGACAACGTTCAGGGGACAATGTTCTCAGGGCGCACTACGCATTCCGCACAGCGCCGCGTTCCTGGGCAGCTCCAGGGGGCAAGGCAAAGGGGAGGCAGGGTAGGGCAGGGTGGGATGCACAGGCCGATGCCGCAACGTGTGGAAGGGAGGCAAGAGGCGGCTCGACTGTGATGCCGCTCACGGCTCCCTCGCTGGCAAAATTTAGAAGAATACATACTAGGAAATACAGTTTGGCAGGAAACACAAGCGATACGCAAGCCCTGCGGCTCCGGCTCCGCCCAGGCCTTCAAACCACATCTCGTTCTCCAGAGACTGGCAGAGGGCTGCCTGCGGACAGGGCTCTCCTCAGAGGGGCGGCGGCGGCGCCGCCGCTCAGTTGGGGATGATCAGGTAGGAGAGCTCGGCGGTGAAAGCCAGGATCAGCAGGCACTGCGGCGCCAGCTCCGCCCACGGCCGGCCGCCCAGCTTGCGCGTGAGGACCAGCGACAGCAGCGCGCCAAACGCGAGGGTCGAGCCTTGCAGGAACTCGGTGACCTGTGGGTGGAGAGGACGAGGGAGTAGTGAGGTGGGTGGACGTGCGGTGGTGGTGGGGTGGGGTGGGGGGGTGGACGTAGTAGGCGAGTGCGCAAGCGGGCGAGGGATGCGCGACAGCGCGGCGACAGCGGCGCGTCACAGGCTGGGGTTGGACCCTTGCAGGCAACGGGATCACGTGTACGTGTGCACACTCACCACTGGGTCGACCACAAAGGTGGGCAGCCAAGGCATGTCCAAGCCAAAGGTGCGGGCGGCAACCTGCGCATGCGATGGGGTGCGGTTGCCGATGGCAGGCAGGCAGGCAGGCAGGCAGGCAGGCGGGCGGGCGGGCGGGCGGGCAGGCGGGCGGGCGGGCATGCGGGCGGGTTGATGCCTGGCAGGCGGGCGGGCGGGCGGGCGGGCATGCGGGCATGCAGGTAGGCGGGCAGGTGTCTCATCACTCACTGGCAGGATCAGGCCTGCTTCCTCAAACAGGTTGTCGAAGTAGTAGGCCAGCGTGCCAGCCCACACAAGGGGCAGGTAGCCTGCAGGGGGCCGTACGGAGGGGGGGGTTGAGAGGTGGAACAGGGAGGGGGGACAGGTGTGGTGTGCCGGCGGCACCGCTGGTTGACGCTGCAGATGACCTGTAGGCAGGCAGGGCAGGAGCGAGTCATGGGTGGAAGCAGAGGCGGCAGAGGGCCCCGTGGCTGCACGCCCATGCGCCCATCCCTCCCCGCCGCGCTGCGCACCGTACGCCAGCTCGACAAACGGGCGCAGCGGCGGCAGCCTCGCATACTCTGCCTCCGCTGCCGCCGCGTCCGCCGCCACCGCCTCCACCGCGCCCGCCGCCGCGTCCGCCGCGGCGCGCTGCTGCTCATCCAAGTTGGCAGCAGGCGCGGCCCTGAGCAGGGCGATCGCCCGCGCCTGCGCCGCCTTCTCCTCGCTGCGCACGGCGGCCGCCGCCGCGGCGCCGGCGCCGGCGCCGCCCAGCGCGGGCAGCAGCGCGGGCAGCGTGGGCAGCGCCAGGCTGGCGGGGTAGCGACACACGCGCCACGCAGCATCCACTGCCCAGGCAGCCACGCCAGGGGCCGCCAGGAAGGCAGCAGAGGTGATGATGTGGGGCAGGCGGTCGTCTGCACCAAGGACAGCAGAGGGGGTTGTTTGGAAGGGTTGAGAAGTTGCGGCACGGCAGGGCGCAGCAGGCAGCGTGCAACAAGCTGGCAGCGCGAGCCGGCAGCCCGGGACGGCGCCAGACATGCCCCAGAGAGAGGCGGGCAGGGGGGGCAGGGGGACGGGAGGGCAGGAGGGGCGCAGCGCCAGCGCGTCCAGGGCACACGCTGCATGCAGCCAACCGCAGCAACCACGTCCCTGCACGGGCTACGCATGCATGCCGCCTGCTGGCGCCAAAGACTCTAAACGTAATGCAACGGCCACGTTGCATTCGTTGAGATAAACAAGTGGAGCTCACCCAGGAACAGCTCAGGCTGCAAGCCAAGCTGCACCAACACGTCGTCGGCGTCGTGCAGGAAGACTGCACGGGGCACATGAAGGGACGATGGGGAGGAGCAGGGGCGGGTGTCGTGCTGCCGCGCTGCTTGCTGGCGCGCCGCTCCGCAGCACTGCCACTTGCGAACGCTCGCACAATGCATCCGACGGCGCACAAAGCAGCCCGCTCTAATCTCCCAGCTGCACGCAGCACGGCCACCTCACAGGCTCACTTCTTCCCCTTTAATTTATCACACACCCACCCACAACTCACTTCCACCCAGCAGCATGAACATGAGCCACACTTCCGCCGTCAGAGGCTTGTGGGTGGTCCAAAGGTCGACGCCCGGCAGGCGCAGCCGGAACTCGATGCTCCTGCGGGCAAGTAAAGCAGGGGGGGCAAGCGCAAAGGAATCACTGAAAAGCGGCACCAAGCAGGCTGGCTGACGCCTGGCAGGCGCAGCCGCAACGGGATGCACAGCAGCATGGCGTGCAAGTGGCCCGCGCACTGGCCGCCCCCGCAGCACCCCCACCCACCGGTGCGGGCAGGCCTTCAGGCATTCCATGCTGCAGGCAGGGAGGCAGGGAGGAGAGCGGCCGGCTCGGTCGGCGCGGGCAGGCGGCGAGCCAACTCAAAATTGCCGGGGCACCGACAGCCGGAGGGGGCAGAGCAGCGGGGAGGGCCGCAGGCAGGGCCGCATGTGGTTGGCAACCCTCACCACAGCACGCAGTCACGGTTGGACGCGAGCTGCACACGGTGGGGGAGGGCGGGAAGGGCGCAGCAGGTGGGCGACGCGCGGAGCACACAGATGCATGCATGCCTATTCGTCTCCGCCACGCCCCCTTCCGCACCCCCGCACCCCACCCCCCTGTTTGTACACCACACCCCATGTCTGTTCCCCCCCCCCCCCCCCCCCCCCTCTGTACAACACGCCTGTGCGGGGTGGGAGTACACCGGGCAGCCCAGCGTCTCCATGCCTTCAGGTGGCACCGCCGGGCCTCCCTTGTAGCAGCTGTAGGTGCTGCACGTGCCTGCGCTCAAAGCAGGGCAGGCCGGCCAGAGGATGGATGGATGGTGGACTTTCGACGGGATTGAAAGGGATGGGCAGGGCGCGGCGCGGTGGGTCGCCCGGGGCTGCACGAGCGCAGGCGCAGGCGCCGACGCGGGAGGGCGGGGCGTCCCGGCAGGCCGCCCCTCCCGCCCTCCCTCCCCAACCCGCTCACTCGAGCAGACGCCCTGGCGCGCGCGCAGCTCGGTCATGCTCAGCTTTGCGAAAAGGCCATTCATGCCCCCGATGGGGCACCTGTTGAGGGGCGCTCGGCCATGGGCGCATTCAAAGTGGAAGACGGGGTGGCAGCGGCGACGGACGCCGCTCCCCACCGACGCGCCGCCTGCGCGCTGCGCGTGGCCGCCCCGGCATGCCCCTGCCCCTGCTCGGGGGCCGCAGTGCCCGCAGCACGCCTACCATGCCCCCGCCCCCTCTGCACTGTCCAGCCCTGCTGCTCACAGGTAGCGGCACCAGATGCGGCGCTCGAAGAACCAGGAGCCGATCATGGCGCCAGCGGTGATGAGCAGCAGCAGCCAGGACGACAGGGCAGCGACGTCCGGCAGGTCCCACACCTCCTCCCACACCAAGATGGCTGCAGCGGGGGAGAGCGGGAGGGGGGGGGGGACTGAGAAGCAGCGACGAGCAGAGCAGGGGGCAAGAGGGTGGGAGAGGGCGGGCGGCAGCGTGGCGCAGGTACCTCGTACTCCCTCACTAATTCCAGGGTGGCTGCAGCAGGGAGGGCGGACAAGGGAGGGAGGGCGCGAAACGACGAGGAACAAAAGCAGGGGTGGCTGAGGCCCACACGAAAAGGAGCGGGAGCCAGCAGCACTGCTGGGCAAGCTCCCAGAGGCCTCCGCCCAACCCAGGAAGGCCGCAGCACAGGGCACAACGACGAGGCAGGGAGACGCCCGTCCAGGTGCGGCAGGCAACAGCTTGCAGTCTGCAGGTGCGAATGCTTGCCGCCACCCCGCCCTGCTCGCCACCCCGCCCGCCCAGCGCACCCACGAACAACCAAAACAGGAACCAAGGTCCCCAGTGGTCGAGCTGCTCCCGAGGCCACTTCAGCAGCTGCGCGCCGCGGCTGCAGGGCGCACAGTACACGCAAAGCATGGCTCAGCCGCGCGACGGGGCGGACGCCCGCGACGGTGCATGCATGGATGCGGCGGCGAGGCGCGGCGACGGCGTGCAGGCGTGCACGCGCCCTGCTGCGCCCCTCCCGAGGCGGCGCCCCGCCTGGACACCGATCCCTTGATCGCTTGCCTGACCCTCCAGCGCTGCACAATCTCTCCGTAGATCATGAAGGGGCAGACTGCTCCGTGGGGGCAAGTGCCAAGCGAGCGGCGGAGCGGTTTGCGGGGGCAGATGCGCAGAAGGCGGCTGCAAGGGGCTGCAAGGGGGCTTGCCCCCCTTCCCCCCCCCCCCTTCCCCCCCCCCTCCCCCCCTTCCTCGCGTTGCCCCGAGGACTGCCTCCCATGCAAGCAGAAGCCGTGCACTGCGCTCGGCCCAGCAAGGGGCGCATGTAGGCTGACGGGAGGGGCGAGGGGCGTCAAACGGCTGGAGAAAGGGCTCACCTGCGCACCACACGCGCCCGAGGAAGGGGTACACCAGGAAAGAGGCGGGCCACCAGTAGCACCAGAACAAGTTGAGGCCGAAGTTGCTGGCGCTGCGCGGCGAGGACGGGGGGGAACGGGAGGGAGGTCGGGCGCGCGGCGCGAGCGTGCAGACATGGGGACGCGACGGCCAGCGCATTGCGCACACCCACGCCCGTGCAGTGGCTCCCACACGTGAAGCGACTCACCGGTCCTGCGGGCCCACAAACAGCAGCGTGACGAGCGCGGCAAAGGCATACACGGTGAACCTGCGCAAAAGAGGAGGGGGCTGGGAGCATGGTGAGATGGTGGTGTGGCCTGCCGTCATTCCACCCCACGCTGTTGCCCTGCCCCCCCTCCTCTCCCAAGCCACCCTCACTTGTGGTTGATGTCTTCCGGCCACAGCGAGGAGCGCAGCAGCCCCGAGGGCTGTTCCACTCGTGCGCATCCATGAACGTGCCCCCCCCCCCCCGCCACCCTCACTTGTGGTTGATGTCTTCCGGCCACAGCGAGGAGCGCAGGAAGCTGCGGACGGCGGGGATCTTGAGCAGGTTGTACCGCAGCTGGTCCTTTGCCTGCGGGGGAGGGGGGGGAGGGGGCAGGAAGAGTGCCATGTACTGCCTGCCGTGCAGACGGCGGGGATCCTGAGCAGGTTGTACCGCAGCCGGTCCTTTGCCTGCCTGCAAGGCAGGAACAGGCGTTACCCCCCTTGTGCTAACTATGTGGGGTCGCTAACGAACGAACCTGGGCTTGGGTGCCCGGCGCCCAGCACGCGGAAGGTGCAGAGAACACACCGGCCACAGCGAGGAGCACACACGCAGACCGGCGACAAACCGGTTCAAAACGGTTCAGACCCACAAAACGGTGTTGCAGCCTGTTTTCGCACCTGCTTGGCAAACCAAAACACCTCCTCATTGATCTTGTTGCCGGCATCGGGGGAGGACTGCAGACGGTGGCAGATGGGAGGCGCGCAAGGTGGGACCATGCAGGCAGCGCAGGCCCCCGGCTCAGCTGCCCGCTCCTCTGGCCGGCCGCCACTGCAGGCGCCGCCGCGGCACAGCGCATGCACACGGGTACCTGCCCCATCCCGTCCCATCCCTCCAGCACCGCTACCCGCCTGCGCCGCCGCTCGCTCCACCATCGTTTTGAGTTCGGAAATGTTGAGGGGATACGAGTAGGCTTCGAGCTGGCGCACTGCAGTGTCACGGGTATCCAGCACGGCAAAAGGATCAGGCAGGGCCAGCTGGCGCCCACACTCTTTCACTCACTCACTCACTCAATCAATCACATTTAAAGTCCACGAGGAGCCAGCAGAGGTCTCGTGGGACACTGCGGAAGCGCACGGGACGCTGCCGAGCAGCAGGCTGGGAGCAGGCAGGCAGTGCGGCCCTCGGTGCACATGGCACCGACGACGGCACCACCGGCACACGCCGGGCCTTCCGGCGGCGCGCCGTCGGTTGCGCAGCGACGGTGCAGCGGTCGCTGCACTGCACTGCCACCCGCCCAGCCCACCTGCTTCGTCGGAGAGGCGGATGAAGGGCAGGCCGCGCTGCTTGGCCACCCGTTGCAGGAAGTAAGACTGCAGGGACGCAGCGTGGGGAGCACGGACAGCGCGACTCGTCAACTGGTCCTCTAGGGCCGCCCCCATCTGCTGCTGCGGCGACGGCAGCTGCAGGGCCGGCAGTGGCGGCAGCAGGCAGCAGTGGCAGCCGCTGCAGCGGCAGCGACAGCCGCGCCAGCTACAACAGGCAACAGGCAGGAGAACCTCGGAAGCGGTGGCAGCGCACCTGCATGGTACGGATGTCGGAGGGGCGCACGCGCAGCGGCGGCACCTGAACCGAAGATGGAGGGGGACGGGGGGGAGTGTGTGCGCCCGGTCTCACTCGGAAACCGGCACAGCAGGTGTCGCACATGCACGTGAGCGCCTCCCTGCCGCAGCACCGGCGCTACAGCCGGCGCCTCGACCGCCCAGCACCCTGCGGCCCTCCCCCGCCTGCCTTGATGACGCTGCACAGGGGAGCGAACTCTGGGAGCGCTGTTTCGGACACCAGGATGATGCGAGGGAAGACCGACCTGTGAGGTGAGGTGTGGTGAGGCGAGGCAAGGCGAGGGGAGGCGAGGGCGAGGGGAGGGGAGAGGGTGAGGGCGAGGGCCAGGGCCAGGGCGAGGGGAGAGGGGGTGAGGGCGAGGACGACCATGGGAGGCGAGGCATGCGCAGAGGCGAAAAGGAGGGGGGCGCCGCACAGGAAGGCAGCCCATCTGGCGCAGGCACCGGAGGGCTTGCCCCTGCTCATGCCATCGCCCACGGCGCCCCTGCCCACGCTGTTCTCCGCCGTGCCTGCTGCATGCACAGGCACCCCAAATCACAACACGACGAGAGCGCATATACATGCATGCAGCACACGACATGGCGCCAAGCTCAGGGCGAGGGACAGCCAGCGGCTCACCCGGCTTCCCCGTCGTCCATGCTTCCCCTGCTGACGCTGTCCACCGTCGACTTGATGAGGGGCAGCACCGCCTTGGGGGCTTTGTGGATGTTGTTCAGTAGCAGCGTGCCCTGCGACGGCAACGCGGGGTGTGCGGGACGGGGGGTTGCGGCGGCGAGGTCCAACAGGGAGGTTGAAAGGACGCGCTGTTGACGACCCACGGCACCTGCAGTCGCCAAACCATACGTCTGGAGGCACGAGGAGTCCTTCGAGGACCCTTTTCCGAATCATTCAGTCAATTGAACAGCCGTGCAGCAGCGCACGTGCGTGCAGCAGACGCCGCACCTCTTGGGGCAGCCAGTACGGCAGGCCCTTCGCCTTCATTCATTCATTCATTTGCACGCATTCATTTGGCAGCCCTGCAGCAGCGCACACGCGTGCCGCAGACGCCGCACCTCTGGGGGCAGCCAATACAGCAGGCCCTTCTTTTTCCCAGCGCCAAACAGCTCCGACGCGTCGTCGTCCAGCCTGCAGCCAGGGGCGGACCAAACCGCGACTGGGCAGGTCGGCAGCGGCCGGCTGCTTGCGCGACAGCGCCTGGCGTTTACGTGTGTGTGTGCGTACGCGAGCCGCCTGGCGGTGGGCCCCGCTTGAAGCCCGCAAGGGCCCCAACCGGCGCCGGTTGGGCCCCCTCAACGCGGTTGGCCCCCCTCAAGCGGAGCCTTCCCCCGCCGCGCACCGGTCGCAGTCCAGCCGCACAAAGGGGGCTGCGTGGTTGCGCGACCCAAAGTGGATCAGCGCCGCCAGGTTGTCCTTCTCCAGCCCCGGTTCGCCAAAGATGAGCACGGGGCGCCTGCAGGGGGTGGTGGGTGTATCGGTGATTGGCGGGGGGGGGGGGGGGGGGGGGGTACATTGGCAGGTGGATTAGGGTGGCAGCGCTGTCCTTTTCCAGCCCTGGTTTGCCAAAGATAAGCACGGGGCTCCTGCTCGAGGGGGGGGGACGGGGCATCGATGCGGGACAGGAGCAAGCGCGCACAGGGAGCCGGCGGCGCGGACGTTGCATCGCGAGAGGGAGATCGCATGCGCGAGCGGGCGGCCATCAGCTCTTGGCAGGCGTGCAGCGCCGGGTTGGCTCGCCGCCTTCCTGGAGTGCCCCAAGCTGTGTGTCAGTATTCGCCTGGGCCCTACACACAACCTCCTCCGCTCCTCCGCTACATTCCCTCCACTTCCCTCTCTCCACTGCACTCCCTCCACCCCCATCACCGGCTCCTGTCGCGCGATGCCTGCACGACCGCCCTGCGCAGCTGCTGTGCATAGCGGGAGTTGCCCATCACGCCGCGCTTGGGAGCCGCCACCCGGTAGGGCGCCAGCAGCGCCGCGCGCCGCTGCTCGTCCTGCAGGCAGCAAGACAAGGCAGGGCAGCCGCCGGCCAACCTTTGGCAGGTAGGCAGGCAGGCAGGCAGGCAGAAGCACCATGAGGGCATCTATTTAGAAAGGGAACCAGCAGCGACAGGCAGAGGGGATCTTGGCCCACCTCGAGCGCGCGCTCTGCCAGCATCAGGCGCCGCTGCAGGTCTTCCATGCGCTGCTGCATCTGGCCCTCCATGGCCTGCCGTGCCCGCCGCAGCGCCGAGTCGCCAGCCAGGCTGTCGCTGCCGTCGGGCGCCGCCGCTGCCGCCGCCCCAGCTGCCGCTGGGCGTTGGGGACGGCGCCGAGCTGGGCGCGCACTGGAGGCATTGCCTAGCATTGCCGCTCGTTGATGAGGCACGGCGAGGCGAGCTCCGGCACGCCCAGGCGCAAGGGCGACGAAAGCTCGGCCGGTGCTGCAGGCCTGGGCGGCCTGTGCGCCCAGCATGTCTGCCCGAGCTCCTATCCACCGATGGCGGGCAGTAAAACAACGACGACAGCCAGCAGAAGAGCTGGGGGGCAGGCAAAGCGAGGACAACCCCAGGCAGCCTGTGTCGCTGCTGGGCTTCTGATCGTGACTAAACGCTCAATGGCTGAAGGTCGCACTCGCCGGTGAGTTCTGCTGCCACGATCATACCGCCGCTGCTGCCGCCTCGCTGCTCCTCCAGCACGCCGCACCGACGAACCGTACCTTCTGCGCTCGCGGTGCAATAGCAAAGTAGATGCCCTGCTGCTGTACCGAACGGTGTCACGGCAAGTTGGGCACGGTAGGGAAGTCGCAATTGCTGGCAGGCAGCTGCGGCCCGGACCGAGTTGCCGCCATCACCTGCATCAAACGCCCGCAGGCTGCACCGCCCCACACGGGTAGCTTAAATCCGTCAGTTAACCTCCCATAGCCATGCACATGCACATTGCTGCTCTGCAACGCTTGGTATGCTGTGTAAACTCCCTGCAGGCTGCTGTTGGATCGCTTCGGCGGGAAGCGGAACGTGCCCACACCATGCTTGGTTGTGCACCGTCCTCGGGTAGCAACAGCAGTGTCAGCCCCCCAAACGCCCCCACCATCCTCAAAGCCCCTCTTGTGCAACAACAGCAGCAGCACAATTCAGGCCTGCAAGGGACCAGGGCTCCCCCTGCAAGCCATGGCAAACCTGCCTCCGCTGGCGCATCAGGCGCAGCTGGGCGACCTTCCTGACTACGTCATGTTCTTGATTTTCAAGCAGCTGAGCCTGGAGGACCGGTGAGTTTGCGAACAACTTTTGAAGCGGGGCCAGCCCCGCCTCTCTGCGAGCGGGGTCTGGCTCGCGCCATGGGGATGACGCGTGGCGAATTCATCATGACCGATGGAAAGCACGGCGCCACGCTGGGCACGCCAGCGGGCGCAAGCGGCGGTGTGTGTGCACTGCGGCCGCGGTCAAACGCAACGTGCAGGTTGCAGTCACTAGTGCTCTAACACTGGGCTCCCTTGTGCTCCGTGCTGCACAGGCATTCCGCCTCGCCACTCGTGCACACCCCAGCGCTCCTTGGCAGCGTGGACGTGAGCACTTGGGAGTGGAGTGCCAGCAAGCGGCATCGCGCGCTGCTGCGCTGGCTCAACACGCGCGCGCCGCCGGGCGCATGCAGCGCCTGGACTTGGCGCTGGCCAACGCCGGTGCAGCGGACACCAGCAGCAGTGGCGACGCGGTCAACGGTTGGCTGCTGCCCGCGCTGTTCAGGGCCCTGGCTGCCTGCGGGGACGCCGGCGGGCTGGAGGGCCTCTCAGTGGACATCGACCTTGAGATGCACTGCACGGGCGACGTGATGCGGACCCCACGGTCGGTCGTGCTGGGCTCCTGGGCGGCGCAGCTGCGCGGCCTGCGCACCCTCGCGCTCTCCGCGCTGCACACCCTCGACGTCACGGCGCGCCTGGACGGCCTGTCGCAGCTGCAGGTGGGTGGGCGGCTGCATGCTGCCCCCTGACACTGCCAGACACAGCTCCTGCAGCTGCCGCTGACTTCGTTGCCTGCCCACGGCCGCGGCCGCCATCGGTGGCGCGCTGCCGCTGCCGCTGCCGAGGCCCCCCACCACCACCACCACCCACCACCCCCCACCACCACCACCCACCCACCCACCACCCACCCCACCCACCCCCACCCCACCCCCACCACCACCCCACCCCACCCCACCCACCCACCCACCTCATGCCTGGCCTACTCAGGAGCTGAATTTGATTGGACAGTCGCTGCACATGGCTGCCGAGGCGACGCTGCCGTTGTCGCTGACTGCGCTCGAGCTGGGGACGCACCACGGTGTGGTAGAGCAGGCCATGCCTGAGCAGGTAGGATGCACCACATTTTGTTTTTGGGCTGGGCGCACTTGTAAGGTGGTCAGGTATCATCGGCGACCAGTCATTGCAGCCAGCCCTTGCCAGGCACGCACACAGCGCACGCCCAGCGCTCGCTGGGCCGTGCGCATGGCAGGCGCGCTGCATGCAGCAGGGGAGACCCCGCCGTACCAGGGAACACGTGCGCTCGCCGACCACCGTTGCCTCATGCCAACGTCGCCTCACATGCTGCCCCCTGCCCATCTCGCAGGTCTCGACGCTCACACAGCTGCACACCCTGACGCAGCAGATGCTGTGGTATGACGACGACTCGCCGCTGGCGGCGCTGGCCGGCACCCTGCACACCCTGAACCTCGAGGATTGTGGGGACGACCTGCCGCCCAGCCTGGCCCACCTCACCTGACTCAAGTCTCTAATGATTTTCGATTACAACACGGACTACTACACTGAGCGCTTGCCCCGCCCCGCCGGCCGCGCGCTGCGCGCGGCGCTGCCGGCATTGGCGGCGCTGACGCAGCTCACGCTGTCGCCGCTGCCAGACCTGCGTGCGCCGCCCGCTGAGCTGGCAAGCATGACCAGCCTGCGGTCGCTGACGTGGCTGCCCGTCACAGAGACAGACACAGCAGCCGACGCGGCGGTGCCAGCAGGCCCGTGGCTGCAATCCCTGCGCCACCTGGCGGCGCCGCCAAGGGTGCTGGCCAACAGCGCCGCGGCGCTGGCGGGGGCGGCGCAGGTGGTGCAGGAGCCCCTGACAGATGCGTGGACCTTCGCGCCTGTCTGCGGCGCCGGGTTTTACGACAACTATGACAACTTTGAGGGGTTGGACAGCGACGGCGACAGCCTGTGGGGTGATGGCAGCGACGGCTCTGCCGGCGACGGCGGCAGCGACGGCAGCAGCGACGGCTCCGACAGCGGCGGCTCTGGCAGCGACGGGAGCGGCATGTGAGCTGCGGCGCGACGCTCGCCCTCGCTCTCGCAGCTCCACCTCCCTGCCCTGCCGCCGTCCGCCTCGTGCACCTTCCCCGATCGCCCCCTTCCACCCTCTGCCCTGCACTCCACGTGGCGTGCGGCTCATTCCCCCTGTCCACCCTTGCCACGTTTTGTTTGGTGCCGGCGCCTTCTGGGGGCCCCCAAGGCAAGCAGAGCAAGCAGCCGATGGTGACTGCTGTCAGCGTCTGCCATTCCCATTCGTGGCCTTGGCGTTGGCTCAGATACTCCGCCGCGCCATGTGGGGCAACACACATGTGTGCAGCACCAGCGCAGCGATCACTTCCTCGCGCTTTTACCCTCTGATTTCAAGATGTCTTCCGCAAGCTGTGTAGCACGCGTGAGCAGCCCCTGGCGCATGGCGCCGGCCAGACAGCCGGGCCGCGCGCGGCGTCTCCTGGTCGCCGCGGGAGATCCTGGCCCCGCTGCAGATTTCCCGGCAGAGACAATTGCGGCCTTCGGAAGCGCCTTGAGGGCGAAGGCAAGTTGGCAGGGCGGGTTTTGGGGGGGGGCACTTTTTGCTGCGCACCTTCCGGCACGTGCGCGCCCTGTCATAACCGTCTGCAGATCGTGCAGGTGCAAACGCGAGCTACGCACCAGCATTCCGACATTCTTCTGCCTGCCGCCGCCGCCGCTCCTCGGCGCCCCACGTCCCCAAAAAACCGCTGCAGTCCTCGCCTGGTCGCCTCCGCAGCGCCACCCCAGCCACCAGCTCCTGGCGCTGCAGTGCCCCCAGCTGGCGGCGGAAGGCGCCTGGGCGACGCCGCTGGCTGGCCCACGGGCGGGCGCGCTGCTGCTGGCCATGCCGGCGGCGGCGGCCGCGCTAGGACCAGACTATTGGCAGGCGGTTGTACTGCTGCTGCAGCACAGCAGCCCCGGCGGCCTGGGGATGGTGTTGAACCGCCCCACAAACGCACGCGTGGCGCAAGGCGCAGACGGCCTGCTGCTCGCCGTAGAGGTGAGCTGCGGCCTCGGGCGAAGGCGGTGGCGGCGCTGCATGCGTTGCACGCACGGCGGAAGCTGGACCTGGAGCGGGGGCAGCAAGCCAGCGCATTTGGTTCTGCGCGTGGGCGCAGGCAGGGCCTGGGCGCAGCCCTGTTGCGTTGCCCGGCCTGCCTGCCGCTGCATCCTGTCCCTGCGCCGCCCATGATTGCTGAACCCGCCGCCCCCTTTCGGCAGGGCGCCGCCGACGGCCTGCCCAACGGCCGGCTATACTGGGGAGGCGGCGGCGAAGACGTGCAGCACGTGACTACGGTGCTGCACGGCGGCGAACCACAGCTGGAGGGATCACGTCAGGCGCGTGCTCTAGCTAGTGGGAGGCTTTTTGCGCCGGGTGCGCCATGCCCGCTGCGCAGCGTCCCCTCCTCAGATCCGTGCGCCTGCGCGCCTCGCTCCCTGCTCCCCGCGCCCTCTGCAAGCCCCCGCTGCCTGCCACGCTTGCATGCTGCCAAACAAACAAATGACCAGGCAGACTATGACTCCCCCCCCCCCCCCAATGCTCTGCGAGCTGAAGCATCGGCTTCCTGCAACCATCTCACAACGTCGCCATGCCACGCCGACCGTGCTGCCCCCTTTCTGTGTGCAGGTGTCGCCCGGCCTGCACGTGCTCTTTGGGCAGGCGGGCGTGGGCGCTGCAGCGGGCGGAGACCTTGGGCAGGTGCGCTTTTCCTTTTGGCCCTATGGGTGTGTGTGTTTCCCAGTGAAGCCTGTTCTTGGAGGGGAGGGGAGGCCGGCGGGAGTGGGGCAGGTGCATGCCTCCCCCCCCTGGGGTGGCCTGCGCGCCTGGAGTACCCTGTGCCTGGAGGAGAGGCACCCCGTCCATGCAACACGCCTGGGCCGCCAGGAGCGGGTCGGTGTGCGCTGTGCATGCCGAGCATGCGCCGCCCAACCCCCTTGTGTCCTCCCTGCCCTTGGCCCTCACGACCGGTGCCATGATGTGCTGGTTCTCTGGTGGTGCAGCGCCGCCACCCTTGCTCACCCCATCCCCCCCCCCCCCCCCCCGCGCCCGGATGCCTCCTTCGTGCAGCCCGGCACCCCGCTGCGCTTCTTCGCTGGCGCTGTGGCCTGGGGGCCAGGGGAGCTGGAGCAGCAGCTTGAACAAGGCGTGTGGCGATGCGCCGGCGCCAGCCGTAGCCTGGTGCTCAAGCACGCGCGTCAGCTGGAGGTGCCGCTGTGGCGGGAGCTCACAGACCTGATGCAGCAGCAGCCCGAGGGCGCCCAGCCTGCTGCGACGTAGCGCAGCGCGTCACCGCCGCCTCTTCTTTTTTACTGCCACGTGCTTGTTTTGCGAGATAGAGAGCGCGTCGCTGATTGTGCGGCGCTCCTCGCCCAACCCTGCACCCCGTGCGCTGCAGTGCGTGGCACATGCAGCACCACATTGCTTCGAGTTTTCCGTACCGGTTCCCACTGCACTCGCCCTGTGCCAATCGCAATGCCCCGATTGCGAGCGGTTACCCATTCGCCTGCACCTCTCCCTCTCAAACCTCTCAAATGTTTTTTCTTTTGAATCGCTAGTCTGAACCCGATGCGCCGTCCGACGGCGCCTGGCCCTCACGAGTGCTTACATCGAGCTTCGTGTCGTGTTGACATCACCCGTCCTTCTTCCCTGCCTTCCATTGCACTTGTGTCCGGCATGCTGATGTGATATCTTACGTCACCAAAATGTGTAAATGCTGCATGCCAAGCAAAGGCTGCCGTGGCGCGTCGGCGGCCGCCGGGCAGCCGCCAAGATGCCCGCCCCATTCGCATGCCCGCTGGTGCAAGCGGCCGGCCCCAAAGCGTGAATCCCTTCTTTGCAGCAGTCGCGCGCCTCTCTCCCCGCTCTTCAAAACCGCTGCTTCGATGAGGTCTTCCAGCTGCGGCCCCTGTGCGGGTTCTGCCTGCCAAGGGCGCGCCCGTTCGCCGCCCAAGTACCGGGACCCTGAATCGACAATCCCACAGGCAATCTACGGTGCACGGCCGGCTAGGGCCGCAGTCGCCGCCGCGTTGCCACCGTCGCCGCTGCTCGCCGCCACCCGTCGCTGTCCACCGCCCTGCCCTGGCAGGTTCTCGCGGACAAGTGCGCTGCAGGAGAAGACATACGGCTGGATCCAGGTGGGGTGGGTTGCTGGGGCTGGTTTAAAAGGATGCATGGCAAAGGATGCAAGTGCGCGGGCAAAACCAGGTGAGCATGCCGGCGGCCCGTCGGACGCGCGTGCAGTTTGCGAAAGCAGGGCGCAGAAACCCTCGACAGCAGCGACAGGCGCGCGGCTGACCTGCGAGAGAGAACGCAGCACTCACGCCTGCACAGCACGCCACTGTGACAGGCCCCAACGGCTGGTGCAACCAGGCTGTGCGCTCCTTTGACGGGGAGGTGGGTGGGCGCGCCAGCGCCGCGCCATGGGCGGGTGCAGGCAACTCGTGTGCGGGCGGTGGCAGCAGGGATGCCCCCTGCATCTGCTACGCAGCGCCTCCATTAGACCCTCCGTCCCCCCTCTGTCGTTCAGGGCGGCGTGGCACTGGTGGTGATTGACCTCCAGCCCCTCTTCATCGACCCGACGTCCCCATGGGGCAGCAAGCCCGCCGCCGCCAGCTTCCACGGGGTGCTGCCTCAGGTGGGGGCAGGGCCGCGGGGCTGGGGACCTCGCAGTCGTGCCTTCACAGCACGCGAAGCGCACGCTGAGGGGGGGCAGGGCTGTTCCTGGGTCACCTGCAGGCATCTCTGCTTCCCCACCATATGGACCACAAACAAGCGTCGCAGGCCTGCTCGAAGCCGCCCGCCCGCCCGCCCGCCCGCCCCCCCGCTGCAGGTGCGCGAGCTGGCGGATGCCGTGACCGGCTGGCGTGCGCGCAGCGGCCAGCCCGGCACCCTGATCTTCACCGAGGCAAGCCGTGCAGGGTCGTGCCTCGCCGATGGTGCGAGGCCTTGAGTTCGTGCCCTGATCCTCGATGAAGCGCTGGCGCAGCAAGGGTATCCCGGGCAGGCGCCACCTTGGCTGGCAGTCGTCTGCGCGAGCCTGTCGCTGATGTGGCGTGCACGGGGGATGCACCATTCGTGCACTCACCAACTCGGCTCTGGCGCCCTCCCCCCACTCCACCTTCACCCTCACCCTCACCCTCGTCCTCGTCCTCCACAACCCGCAATCATCTCCACCCTCATGTTGCCCCTCACCCCCTCACCCTCGCCAGTTCATCCCCTCTGACGAGCCCGGCACCGGCCAGGGCACGTGGGCACGGTACTACGACCTGGATGTGGGCGCAGGCAGCGGTACGTGTGCTGTGCACGCTGTAGTACTATGGCGCCGGGGCAGGCAGCAGTACACCTGCTGGGCCTGCTGCGGCAGAGCTGCATGGTCAGCTGGCAGCTGTCCTTGCATCCTCTTGCACCTTGTGCCACCCGCCGGCCCGCCCGCCCCCACCAGCAGCTGCCCCCCCACACCACCAAATCCCTTGCAGTGACCGCCAGCGAGCTCAGAAAAGAAGGCCACGACGCCTCCTTCCTGTACGGCCTCATGCCCGAGCTGCACCTGCTGGCGGCGCAGGCCAACGCGCACACCGTCGGCAAGCGCACCGCCGGCGCCTTTGGGTCGGAGGAGTTTCGGGAGGTGCTCAAGACGAACAACGTTACTGCAATCATCGTGACGGGCACCGAGACCGACTTTTGCGTGCTGTCTACGGTGTGTGGGTGGGTGGGTGTGGGGGCATGCGGGCGCCCGGCATGGCACGACTGCTGTGGGCTGCAGCCGCTGCTTGCTGCTTCCGCTGCCACTTTCGCCGCTGCCTGGCGGCGCAGCCGCGCGAGCACCGTCCCACGCCGCCCCTTGCCGCGCCCCTTCCCCGCCCCCTCGTGCATGTGCCAGGTGCTGGCGGCGGTGGATGCGGGCATACGGGTCGTCGTGGTGTCCGACGCCTGCTACAGCTGCCAGCCCAACAGCCATCAGGCGCAGCTCGACTACACCTTTCGCCGCTTCTACGCCCAAATCGAGATCGGCAGCGCCGCAGAGGTGGCCGCCCAGCTGCGCAAGCCGGCGCACGGCGGCGCGGCCAACGGCACCGCGCACTAGGCAGCGGCGGCGGCGGCGGCGGCGGCGGCGGCGGCGGCAGGGGTAGCTGCTTCTGGTGTCGGCGGGCGGAGCGGCAGCTGCCCACTGTTCACGTGCGCCGACCGCTCCCACCCCTTGCGGGCCAGACAACCTGAATTGCTGTCGCCTGTTCCCCTGAATTGCTCACCAGCCACCCCTTGCCCGGTTGCCATTTCAGGACACGCTGTTCTACCAGCATTGGTAGCCCCCAGTCAACTTCGGATCACACTTGTAGCGTTTTGCGCTAGTAATAGCACAGACATGCCAGGAGCACGGGCAGGCAAAGCAGTTCTGTGCTACCTGCCGCCGCTGGGCGCATGCGCGCCGCCGCTGCTGCCAGGCACAGGTTGCCTGTTCAAGCGGTGCTTTGCGCTCGCACGCAGCTGCTTTTACACTTTCACCAGCTCTCGAGCTATCTGAGCGCCCTGCTCGCAGCGTCAGCTACACGAACAAAGCAAACTCGTTTCAGGCGCTGCCCTGCGGCCACCCAACGCTTTAAAAAACACAACGCGCGGACGCTATTGTTTTTGACGCGCTTGCCGGCTCTTCAAGAGCACAGCCGGCTGCGCGAGCGAGCGCATCACTGTCCATGTTGCGCTGAACTCTTGTTCGGCGGTCGCCATGCCGCTGCTAGAGCTGGTGGACGGCGCCGATGCCGGCAGGGGCGCCGCCGCCGCTGCCGCCGCCCCCGCCGCCGCCAACGGCGCCGCCAGCAAGTGGCGTGCCCGGCGGCGCGCCCCGCAGCTGCAGGACGTGTGCACGCTGCTGGTGCGCGTGGTCCTGCGCGTGCTGCAGGGCCAGCAGCTGACGCTGGACACGGTCAAGGCCGCCTGGCGAGAGCTGGGCTTCTCGCACGTCTTCGAGGTGGGTGCTTGCTCGCAGCGCCGCCTCACAACCTGGTCAAACGACAGGGACGCTCACTGCCGGCGCTTCACCCCCAAGTTGGCCAAGTCGGCCACGTGCCCTGCAGGTGATTGACTGATTGATTGATTGATTGATTGCAGCTTGCCGCCCTGACCCCCCCCCCCCCCCCCGCACGCATGCAGGCGCACCGCCCCGGCACGCCGCTGGACCGCCACGTCGCGCTGCTCTATGGCGCCGCCTTGGAGCGGCTCACGCAGCCCTTCCCCGCGGGGGCGCTGCAGTCTGCGCTGCGCCAGCTGGAGGCGCAGCACGAGCTGTGGGCGATGGCGGAGGCGGCGGCGGCGGCGGCGGGGCACGGGGGGCATGATAAAGTGGCAGAGCTGCAGAGCCTACTGCTGGGGGGACTGGAGGACGAGGATGCAGAGGCGAGTTGGGGAATACGTATGCATGTGGTGCGGTAGTAGGGAGGCTGCGGCCACATGGTAGCGGGCGGCGTTGGCCAGGGCAGCCACACTGTCCATCTTCGTCCATTTCATCATCCATGTGTATCATTGGTGAAGGCATTTGGCAACGCATGATCCTGTCCAACAGTGGTGCACTTCACCCTCACCAAACCTCATCCAGGCGGAGGCGGCAACAGAGGCAGACCTTGCTGCGCTGTTTGCCCCGCTGGCGCTGCCCGAGGAGGACGCGGCGCCAGCTCCTCACGCAGAAGCAGCAGCACCAGCGCAGCCCGCAGCGGCCCCGGGGCTTGGCCCGCCGGCTGGGGCGGCCGCGGAGGCAGCGCCGCCGGGGCTTGCCGCGCCGGCGACCGCGGCGGCGGCGCCGCCGCTGGTGCCCACGCCCGCGTTGGCAGAGGGCGCGGCGACGGTGGGCCCGTCGTCTGTGGAGGTCCTGCCGGGGCTGGCCCCCATGGCTGGCTCCTCTACAGCGCTGGCAGCTCTGCCGCAGCTTGCGCAGGCGCAGGTGGCGCCGCAAGCGGCAGCAAGATTGGCGGCAGCAGCGCCTGCTGCAGCAGCAGCGTCGCCAGGAGCAGCAGCACCAGAGGCAGCAGCGGCAGCAGCGGCAGCAGCGGCAGCGCCCGTCCACACGGCGGCACCTGCGGCGCTGGAGGCGGCTGCGTCAGCAGAAGCCGGTTCAGGGGCAGCTGCTTCGGAGCCGGTGCTGGAGGACCTCGATCTGGAGAGCTTGATGCTCGATTTTGACGACCGGCTGGCTGGGCAGGAGGAGCAAGGGCCTAGTGCTGGGCTGGATGCGCTGCAGCTGCCAGCGATGCAGCAGCACCACCAGCAGCTGCTGCTGGCTGAAAACGAGCAGGGCCCTGGGCCGGCGGTGCCGCAGCCGGCAGGCAGCGAGCAGCAGCAGCAGCAGCTGGCAATGCAGCAGCCAGGCATGCAGCACGCAGCAGGCAGCGCGCCGGCGGTGCAGCCAGCAGATCCTGCACTGGCGGCGGCTGCGGCAGCAGCAGGGGCACCACAAGGCCCTGGCACCGTGGCCCCTCCTTCGGTGCAGCCACCCACAGCTGACCAGCTGGAGCAGCTGCATGAGCACTCGCCCACCCTCGCCGCGGCAGCGCTGCTGGTGGTCTTCTGCCTGCACGCGGCGCACCCGCCGCTGCCGTCGCCAGGCCAGGCCAGCGCGGCGCAGACGGCGGCAGGGGTGGCGCTCCCTGGGGCGCGGCCACAGGAGGCTGGCGGCTCTCGGGCGCCATCAGAGGCGCCAGAGGGAGCCCGCGGCGCAGGCGCAGGCGCAGCGAGCGGCGGCGACGGCGCCGCCGCTGCTGGAGCAGCGAGTGATGGCCCAGCGACTGGCGGCGGTGGTGCGGCGGCAGGCGGCGGCGAGGGCGGAGGCCTTGCCGCCGGCGACCAGGGCGGGGACGCAGCAGGTGATGCTGCAGATGGACGTGGCGCTGCAGACGCTGGCCAGGGTGGCCGCTCCCCTTCCAAAGCCAGCAACCCTGCGGCGGGGCTGAGCTCCATTGGCGGCGGCGGCAGGGTGAAGGTCTATCTGACCAGGGAGCACCAGGAGGCAATCCTAGGTGAGGGCGACGTGGGAGGGTAGGTCAGGCTGCCATGCATGCAGCGCTGCGCACGCGTGACGCAGTGGTTTCCGGAGCGACGCCGCGGTGCCTATGATGGCCCGCCTCGCGCTGCGCTGCCTCGCTGCCCCAACTCACCCGAGCTGAAATCCAGTGACCCTGCCTTGCAGCCAACGACCTGTACTGCATTACAGAGCTGGCGCCGCAGCTGGGCGGGGCCTGCCCCGCCGCGCCGGCCGCGCTGCACCCTCCTCCCCAACTTCCCTCTCCTGCCTGCGACATTGCATCGCAGAGCTGGCGCCGCAGCTGGGCGGGGTGTGCCCTGACGCGCTGGCTGCCCTGCGTCAGCTGTGCGCCGCCGGCGCTCTCGTCCTGGGCTCCACCCGCTGCCTAGTGGAGCTTCCCAAAGAGGCGGCGCTGGGGGAGGAGCGGCTGGGGCAGGCGCCTGGCGTGTTCCACGGTGCGAGGGGGGGCTGGGCGCGTGACCGCATGGCAGCGTGGTGGGTAGAGTCGAGGCAGGACATGTGGCTGGCAGCTTGGTGGCACGCTGTCTGGTAGCCCTGACGGCGGAGCCTCCCTGCTCCCCTCTCGGTCCCTCCCATCTCCAGCAGGCCTGCATGGCGAGGAGATGGCCGCTGCCAGTAGCCACTCGTTACCGCCATCCATCTACCTTGATCCTCATGCGTCCCTTTCTTCCCACCTCTACGCAGGCCTGCGCGGCGAGGACATGGGCGGCTGCCAGTAGCCACTTGTTACCACCATTCATCTACCTTCACTCATGCGTCCAATTCTTCCCACCGCTACGCAGGCCTGCGCGGCGAGGAGATGGCGGCAGCCAGTAGCCACTCGTTACCGCCATCCATCTACCGTCACGCGTGCGTCCCTTTCTTCCCACCGCCACGCAGGCCTGCGCGGCGAGGAGATGGCGGCTGCCCGGGAAGTCAAGTTCCAGCTGAGCTCCTCCCTGCACGGGCTGGGCACCGCGCACCTGCCAGAGCTCTGCGGCGACTACCAGGTGGGGTGGGGTGGTGGGGGGGGGGGGGGGGGGGGGGGGGGGGGGGGGCTCCAGCGCTGCGGCACAGGGTCGCGGGGCGCGGGGCCACGTCTACGTAAACCCTGCACACACTCCTTGACGGCCTCCGCACTTCAGGCTCCCCCTTGTGCCTCGCCATGACCCTCACGTCCTCCTCCTCCTCCCTGCTGTTGTCTGCGCCTCGCAGGAGAAGCTGGCTGCCATGTGGCGCTCCGTCGTCGCAGCGGCGGCGCCCGCCCGTGGCGCCGGCGCCAGCGCCGGCGGCGGCGAAGCCGGCGAGGGCGGCGCGGTGGAGCAGCGGGAGGAGGAGGGTATGCCGGAGAGCATAGCAGACCTGGGGCTGGGGGCGCTGCTGCACGAGTTCACGCAGCGCAAGCACGTGCAGGTGCAGCTGCTGCTGGAGCACGGGCGCGGCGGCACGGCGCGCCTGCTGGCAGAGCTGGCAGAGGCGCGGAAGCTAGCCGAGAAGGAGGCGGCGGCGGCGGCGGGGCCGCGCCGTGTCGTCATCTACCGCCGCCCTGGGGAGGAGGGGAGGGGCAGGCCGTCGTCGCCCAGGCCCGCGCAGACGGTGGGAGGGCTGACGGAGGCGCAGCAGTCGCTGCTGCTGCCGGCGGCGGGGCAGGACGGTGGGGCGGGGCGGCTGGAGGGCGCGACGGCGCCCAGCGCCACGGCCGCCGCCCCTGGCGTCGCCTACTCCGCGCGCAGCAAGAAGAGCAAGCAGCGGAAGCGTCGGGCGGCGGCGGCTGTGGCGGCGGCGGCGGCGGCGGCAGAGGGGGAGGCAGAAGAGGAGCTGGCACCGGCTGCCCTGCGCGGCGGCGTCGCCCAGGTGCTGCTGCTCGAGAAGCAGCGGCGGCAGGACATCCGGCGCAGGTGGGCGTACGATGGGGTGGGCGCCTGGCTTCACCGGTGGTTTGCTGCGAGGCACAGGAGAGGACGCATGGGCGGCTCACAGACCGTTTGGGGAGCAGGCCGTGTGGTTTGTACCTGCGCAGCCTTTGTGAAGCACACTCGTTCAGTCTGCAGTTCCTTCCCAGCCTGCACGCTCCCCCTCCCGCCTGCCGCCCTCGCTCGCTGCAGGGGCGACTTGTGGCGGCAGCATGCTGGGCTGCCTGCTGCTGAGCCTGCAGAGGAGGAAATGTCAGACATGCCCGAACTGCCCGACATGCACGACTGGGAGACCGCAGCGCCCACAGCGTTCGGCCACGACGGCGACGCCGGCGGCGGCGGCGGCACCACGGCCGGCGGCGGCACCACGTTGGCGACTGCAGCCGCGGGGCCCCAGCAGCAGCAGCGCACGGAAACGGGGGCAGCTCACGCAGATGGGCGACACCAGGTGCAAGGAGGCATCGCAGTGGCAGAACCCGCAGATGCTACAGAAGTCACGGTGCAGCAGCCGCGGCGCCGCGGCGCACAGCCGGCCGCCCAGAAGCCGCCGGCCAAGCGGCAGCGCCAGGCGGGCAGCGGCAGCCCTGCCAAGGCCGCCGCCCCTCGCGGCAGCGGCCGAGGGAAGAAGCGACAAGCGGAGGCCGAGGCGGCTGCTGATGGCAGCGCAGCACCGCCCGCTGCCGCCGCCGGCAGCGCCCGCAAGCGCGCACGCGGAGGCACCGCTGCTTGCAAGCAGCAGCAGCCAGCCGTGGTGGCAGCACCGGCGACGACGACAGCACCGGCGGCAACAGCAGCGCCGCCCTCCCCAGCGTCCGCCGGCGCAGAGCCAGCAGAGTGTGTGGAGCGCCTGCTGCGCCAGGAGCAGGAAGTGTTGGCGCTGATTCAGCAGGCAGAAGCGGATGATTATGATGGTTACGATGACGCAGGGGAGGTGCAGCAGGGCCGGCAGGCAGCAGCCCCAGCGGTGCCTGCAGCAGCAGCGGCGGCGGCGGCGGCGGCAGGGGCAGTGCCAGCAGCGGCAGCACCTGCTGCTGCTGCGGCGCCTGCAAGCAGTGGCGCCGTGCCGGCGGCGGGCAGGGCGCGTGGGCGACCGCCCAAGGCTCCTACTGCTGCTTATGCAGCCAGCAAGCCTGCTGCAGGAGCGTCGGCAGCCCCCAAGCGCCGTGGCCGGCCGCCCAAGGCAGCCCAGCAGCCAGCAGCATCAGAGGGGCAGCAGTCGCAGAATGGTGCAGCCCCCCCGCGCCGTGGCCGGCCGCCTAAGGCTGCGCAGCAGGCTGTGCAGCCGCTGGCAGCAGCGGGGCCGCCCGCCACCGTCGCTGCTCCCAGCCAACAGCCGCAGCCAGCCAGCGCGGCGGCCGCCGCCGAGCCGACCGCTCAGCAGCAGCCAGCAGGAGCAGCAGGCGCAGCAGCAGCGGCAGCGGGCGCAGCAGGCATAGCAGGCGCAGCAGAGGAGCGCCCTGCTGAGCCGGGCGACCTGGACGTAGCTGCCCTGATGGCTGATGCAGAAGCGCTTGTGGCAGGTGGGTGCTGAGGGATGAGTGCATCGACTCAGGGCGCGTGCATCGGCAGTGGCAGCAGCACGACGGCAAGTCGTCACCAGCGACGGCGCCTCTCGCTTTTCGCCCACCCACCAGACCTGACATGCGCACCCACCCCTCCCCGTCTGCTGCCTGCAGGCATCGACGATTTGTTGGCCGAGGATGAACTGGATTGATGGGCGCCCTTGGGGCTGCGCCCGCGCTGCATATGTGACGGCAGGCCCAAACCTGCCAGCTGCCCCCTCGGCGAGTTGCAGCACACGACCCCCCCCTGACCCGTACCCATTTCATACCAACCCGTTTTGACCATTGTTTCCTCTCCTGTCCGCTTCCCGCTCTGCTGTTTCCCGCCGCTGCTTCTGCCCCGCTTTGCGTGCATGCAATCGCTCCTCTGCGAGCCCTACAACTGCGAGCGTGCACGCCGACAACAAAAGAGGCGGCAGGTGCCAGGGCAAAGGGTCATGGGCAGGCAGAGCAAGAGCCCAATGGTGCAGCTGCTCAGTCCCAAGTGTCGGCACAGCCCTGCGCCGTCGCTTCGACAAGGCGCTGAGGCGGCGGCGCCGCGCCGCCGCCCGCCGCCCCCTCGCCCTCCGCTGCTGCCGCTGCCGGCGTGCCGCCGGGCGGCGCCTCCGACGCGGCCCCGCCCAGCCAGAGCTTTGCCACCACGTGGGTGGGGGACCCACTTGTCTGCAAACAGGAAGGCACACAGAAGAGGGTCAGGCTGAGATACGCGGAAGGTCGTACTAACAGTTGATTCCATTCCTGCAAAGCCTTCTCAGCTCGCCGCCGCAACAACAAGGTGCGCCTGAAGCTGCGCTTGAAGCAACACCGGGCAGCTGTACGGTTTCAGACCCCACCCCAGCCCCACCTGCGACCGGCGGCTGCTGACCAGGATGGGCACGTGGGACAGCATGCGCAGCGTGAGGGGCAGCGCCGTCGGCGCCACGCCCGCGGGGTTGCGCAGCGCCCCCAGGTTGGGCACGTCCGAGTAGTCTGGCGCGCAGGCATCCTCCCCCTGCTCCGCAGCGTTCCTGGCAACCGCCAGCGCGAGCACCCTGGCGGCGACAGGGTGCAGGCGGCGAGGGGGTGCGGCGGGCGTGGGTCACGGGTGTGCGAGCAGCTGCCGAGGGCCGGGCCGGGCGTGCACGCCATGCAAAGCGGCCGCCCGACAGCCGGCGCCCAGACGGGACGGCGCTCTCGGTCTTGTTGCAGCGCTCAGTTTGCTTGCAGGCTGACCGCCAACCAACGGCAACGACATCGTGTGACAGACATTCAACAAGCAGATTCCAACTCACTTCTCCTCCGCCGTCCAGACAGACTTCACAGCGGCCGCCCCGCCCTTGAGCAGAGCGTCGGTGTGGATGCGCACGTCGCACCCCAGCGCGGGGATGTAGCAGTCGAAGAAGCGCGCCCCTCCCAGCTGCATGACGACTGCACGGCAGCAAGGGAGCCCAGAGGTTCGTTCGTTTGACGGTTGCAGACGGTGTGGTCAAAAAGGGGGGGGGGGGGGGAGGCCTGGAGGGTGCCGGAGGGGTTCCTCCCTTCCATCCCTTCTGGCCCCATGCACGCCACGGCTGCCCCTGCCCCTCCCTGGAGTGTGCCCCACGCGCGCGCCGCGCGCGCGCCACCGCGCCGCACCTGCGTCGCAGACCAGCGGCTGCCGGTGCAGCATGACGCAGAGGTAGAGGCGCAGCGAGCCGTCTTGCACGCTCTTGGCCGCCATCTTGCGGTCGTTGGCGTGCGACGCGATCACTCCCACCTCGCCCGAGGGGAACAGGCTGCGCGGGGGCAGACAGGGACAGAGGAGGCGGGGCGGCTCTGGTAAGGCAACTGCTTGCACCGCTGCCGCTCCCACCTCGCCCGTGGGGGCGGCTGCATGGGCCCCAGGCGGGGGGGGGAAGTGGAGTGGCTTCGGCCACGCAGCTGGTGCGCACGCGCGTGGTGGGTGCCGCGACGGGCGTGCGCTGCACGGCATGCGGCTGCGTACCCGTTTGTGTGCCTGTGCCCAAGACAGCGCCACCTGTCAAAATCAAGCTACCCAGGCGGCCGCATGCAGGTCCCATGCCTGTGCATGCAACGCACCTGTGCCGCGCCGAGCGCTCCTGCTCGCTGCCCTGCTGATCAAGCAGCGCAGCCATCAGGCGGTGCACGATGATGTCGGGGTAGCGGCTGCGCACCAAAGGAAGGAGGGGGATAGGGGTACCCGGGGGGGGGGCAGACGTGGGTGCAAGCAGGATGGGGGAGATGCTCAAAATCAACAAAGGGAACCTATCAATCGGCCGGGCCAGCTCACCGGATGGGGGAGGTGAAGTGGGTGTAGTGCGAGACCGCCAGGGCAAAGTGGCGCCAGAAGGAGTCGTCCGGCGTTTCCCCGGTGCAAAAGTAGCGGGCGTTCTGCACACACGGGCGCGTGGCATGAAGGGTTTTGGGGGCAAATGAGCCGGCCAAGCGGCGGCACAATGCAGGTGGGCGGGCAGCGTGACGGATGGCCTTCACACAGGGGAGGGTGTGTTATGTTAGCCACAAACCAGAGGCCTGCCAGAGGCTGTGCTGCAAGCAGCCCAGCGGCGCGACGACCGTGCCAGCGCGGCACAGGCTAGAGGGGAACGCAAGGGGGGAGGGGGCGCGCCTGCATGGGCTTGGTCACCAGCAGCGTGAGGACCTCGAGCGCCGCTTTGTCGGTATCGACCGCCGCCTTGAGCGCCGCCAGCGAGCGCTGCAGCGGACCTGCACACGTGCACAGAAGGGGGCAGGGTCTCGGAGGTGGGCAGGGGAGCAGGCCGCAGAGGCCTGGACGTCGAACGGCCGTGCTTGCTGGCGGCGGCTCGAGCGCCGGGGGCGGGCAGCCGGGGGCGCAGAGCAGCGGCGCAGCGGCACATGGCGGCGCTGAAGCATCGCCGCTGCGCTGCGCGCGTAGAGCAGGGTTACAAGCCGCTGCGAAGCCTGCCCACGTTCCCGATGTGTACGACTCTTTCCATGAAGAGGAGGCGCCCAGGCCACCCACCTGCCCCAGAGGTGTCCAACTCGAACCCCAGCTCGGCGGCAGTCGCCGACAGCTCCACCATCTTGTGCATGTTGGGCGGCGGGTGGCAGCGCAGCAGCGCCCTGCAAGGGAATGACAAAAAAACGGAGGTCAGGTGGGTGGCAGCACTACAGTGAGAACAGGGGGGGGGGGGGGCGGGCCGACTCGACGCTCGGCGGTCGACGCTCGGCGGTTGCACCCCGCAGGGGATGGCAGGCAGCGGGAGCCCCCACAAGCACACCTGCCCTGACACGTCCGGGTGTGTGCTGCGCTGCAGGGGCCAGTGCAGCCGCGGCGCGTGCAGCAGCGCACCTGTCTGGCCACGCCTCGGCCACCATGCGGGCTGTGGTCATGTTGGCCAGCAGCATGAACTCCTCGACCAACCAGTTGGCCTCTTTCTGCATGCAAACAATCAATCATAAATGACCCAACTGATAATTGGATCAGTGATGAATGGAGCGAGTGCATGCGCAGGCACATCCTGGTCTCCCCCCGCGACCTGCTGCACCCCGCTTGCTTGCCCACCCATGCGGCGAGCCCAATGGCCTACCAACAAATACAGTTGCACAGTGGTGCACACATCAGCCGCAGCTCCGCAGCTTGCTGCAAGGCATGCGTGCTTGCCTGCTCGTACACCCCGTAGTCGCAGGGGTTGCCCTGCTCGTCCAGCCTGAAGAAGAGGCGCGTGTTGTCCAGGCGCAGGGCGCCGGCGTCGTAGCGCGCCTTGCGCAGCGCGCACGCGATGCGGTGCAGGGCCTGGGAGTCGCCCACCACCTGTGTAAACGCAGGGGGGAGGAGGCGGGGGTGGGGTGGGGGTGGGTCGGGGTAGTGGTGGTGGTGGGGGGGGGGGAGCGGTGGGCAGCAAGCGAGCGAGCGGGCGGTGCACGGTGCGCGAGCTGGTTGCATGTTGTGCGGGAGGGCACCGCCGGTGCACCTCGCGCGGCAAGCAGCCCTGGCGGGCACTGCCCGCTGGATGGTAATGGTACCACGCACCTCGGGCCAGGTATATCCTCCGCTGATTGCCACCGCCGGCGGCTCTTGGCCCTCCAGCGCTGCCGGGGGGGGGGGCGACACGTGCTGTGGGTTGTGGCAGCAGGCCAAGGGGACGTGGGCATGCCGTGGGGTCGCTGCCGCTCAGCCTTCCGGGCACACCTCCCCCAGCGCCGCCCACCATGTTGACGTCACCGCCCTTGATGGCGCCCTTGAGGGCTGAGGCAAGCAGGCCACACGTGCAGACGAGCACAAGAGCGTGGAAGAGTGCATTAGCACTGCACGCACCTAGAAAGCTTCCGTCGATCATGGACTGCACGTGCGGATACCTCGATCGAACAAGCGGAAGATACCACCCCACCTGCGCGCACCTAGGAAGCTTCCGTCGATCATGGACTGCACGTGCGGGTAGCCCAGCTTGGCGCAGGAACAGATGACGCTGCGCCCCGCCCAAGTGGACCTGCGGGGCAGGGAGGGGACAAGGAGGTAAGGGTGGGTTGGTGGATGGGCGGGTGGGTTGGTGGATGAGCGCTTGATTGTACCACAACGGCAGCACGCAAGGGCGGCGGCGGCGGAGCTGGGGCTGGTGGCAGCGAGCAGATCAAGGCGCAGGTGCTGCGCGGCACCGCCCACAGCAGGCAGAGCTGCAGCGGCAGTGGCGAGGCGGTGGCGCTGCACCCTGCTCGTGACCGCGCCACCCTGCCCCGCCCCGCCCTGCCTCACTCTATCTGTCCGTCTTCGCTCATGTCCCACACCACGCTGAACGCCAGGCGGTCCACTCCAGGGTTGAGGCTGCAGGGAGGGCAGGGCAGGGCAGGCGGGTCAGTGGACAACATGACACTGGTTCGGCTTCGGCGCGGCGCCAAGACCCAGCACACGCGGCTGTCAGCTGGCAGTCGGTGCGCCCAAGCTTGAACGCATCAATCGAATCAACCGATGCCAGTCCACAGGGAGCCAGCAGTTGTCGCAGCTGCTTCCCTACACCTCCCCCTGCCGCCCCGCCCAACCCCTTCACCTGCAGCCCCTCCTTACCTGCAGCACCCTCCCCCTGCCCACCCCGGCCCTGCCCACCCCTCCCCACCTGCACAGCTCCTCGCACAGCAGGCGGGGCAGCATGGGGATCACCCGGTCCACCAGATACACCGACGTGCTGCGCTGCTGCGCCTCCTTGTCCAGCGCGCTGCCAGGCGTCACAAAGTGGCTGACGTCGGCGATGTGCACGCCCACGCGATAGCCGCCGCCTGGCAGGGGCTCCACTGCGGCAGAGGCGGGCGGGCAGGGAGGACAAGGAGGGGGAGGTGAGTGGTGTCACATAAAGTGGGGGAAGTCAGCGATGTGCACGCCCGCCCTTTCACATAGAGGGAGAGAGGGAGGGCAACGTGGTGGGGCAGTACAGTGAGGGGCAGGGGCCCGGGATTGCGCCCGTTCTGTTCGCTGCATGCACGCCTGTGCACGCCGCCGCCGCCGACGACGCTGCCGCTGCCCCCCCGCACCACCTTCCCGCCGCCGCCACACAAAGCTCGGTGGACTCCACCCAAGAGGCAGACCATCCAATCACAACAATTCTACACAGAACACACATAAATTCGAAGAACTCGATACCGAAAAAACACGTGGTGGAGGGGGTGGCCCACCCGAGAGTGCGTCGTCCAAGTCGCGGGCGGTGGGAGGGTCGATGCTGAAGACGCGCGTCTGCCTGAAGTCCCGCCGCTTGGCCAGCTCCTCCTCGCTGATGCTCCAGGGGGTGGGGGGCAGGCAGGCCAGCACCTGCGACACATGTTGTTGCAACGATCAAGAACTGCGGGTGTCAGTAAGTGTGAATGATTAAGAAGGTCTGCAGGCCAGCTGGTCTTTGCTGATGCTCCAGGGCGTGGGGGGGCAGGCAGGCCAGGACCTGCGGGCAAGGGGGGAGGGGATGCCGCGGCGTCGCGCTGGGGGGTACATACAGGCACCAGCAGCGTGGCAAGGCATGCGCAGGGCGCATGCAGGGCTGTTCCAGCTAACAGGAGCGACACAGTCGCTGTCGTTAAAGCGCGGCACCTCTGGGGTAAACTGATCGTCGTCTTTCACTTGCTCCATCGACAGCAGCGCCGCCGTCTCGGTGGCCAGCTCGCCCGCCTGCCCGATGGACTCCCGAACCTGCAGGCAGGCAGCATCCAGCATCCAGCAGCCGGCAAGCGAAGATCAGGCTTTGGACGAGCAGTCGGCCTGCCCAAGAGGCTCTTCCCAATGCTTGTGAAGCCGGCAAGCGCAACTCGGCGAGCCTTTGGCAGAGCAGGCCACAGGCCATCCAGAAGGCATCCCGTTGCTGCGAAGGGCTGCAGCCAAGAGCCCCGCAGGCCAGCGGCGCCGCCGTGCGCAGGAGGCGGCGCGGCACGCGGACGTGCGGCGGTGCACAACCAGCAGGCAGCGGTGCTCACGGCGCTCATGTGACCCCTGCTTGCCTGGGCGACCGGGAAGGGGTGCTGCGCATCCCAGCACGTGAGGCGTGCGCTGACCAGCGTGCGCGCTGCCAGATCAGATGTCTGCGCCTCGCGCTTCAGCGTCTGCGCACGTGAGTAGAGGTGTAGGGGGCGAGGAGGGGGGGTGGGGGTGGGGTTGGGGGGGGGCGTGGGTGAGGCTGCTGCGTGTGTGGGGGGCCCGGCAGAACCCAGCTGTATTTGCAGGAGGGCCGCTGGATGTGGGCACATTGTAGCACCTGCTCTGCCCGCAGCGGCGTGATGCAGCCGATCCCCGCCTCCCGCTCCCGCCTCCCGCTCTCTCCGCCTCCCGCTCTCCCAACAGTGGGGGCCGCCCATCCACCTCCCCCACTCGCCTGCTTGATGGCGGGCGGCATCTGCGCGGACCGCACCAGCATGCGGGGCAGGCGGGGGTCGCAGGGCACCAGGAAGAACGTGCCCGTGTCCTTGTCGCCCTCCTGCTTCAGCACGCCTGCAGGACGGGGGGACGTTGGAACCGAGAGGGAGGGTTGGTCCTCGTCAGGGCACAAGCGCAGCGGCAGCAAGGGTGCCACGGCACAGGCGCGACTGCGTGTATGCGGCGGCTGGCAGCGCAAGGCACGCACCCACGACGGACTCGCGGCGCCTCGACGGCTCCAGCACCGCAACCACCTCGCCGGTCACCCGCCAGCCCTGCACATCGATGGATAGGAGAGGGTGGCGCACGGGGCGTGTGCACAGAGGAACTGCAGCGGGTGTGTGCGACACTGGCGTACGCACGCTGTGCGCACGACCGCAGCAGCCTGGCACCCGCCTCTGCAGTACCTGAAAGCATGCACCCCCTGAAAGCATGCACCCCTGCTCCCTACCTCCATCTGTCGCAGCTGCTCGGCGACATGCGCCACCGCTGCCGCCGCGCCCCGCCCAACCGGGTGCCACGTGTGCAGGGCGGGGTGCAGCTCCGCCGCCGCGCCGCCACCCGCGCCCGCGCTGGCGCCACCATCGTGGGCGGCACCACCGTGCATCGGCGGCGGCGCCCCGCCCAGCTGGCTGCGCAGAAGAAAGTCCACCATCGACTCTGTTGCCTCCTCCTCGGGAGCTGCCTCTGCCGCCTGCTGCTGCAGCGGCGGCGGCAGCGGCACGGCAGGCACGGCATTGCCAGCAGCAGTACCGCTGGCGGCGGCGGCGTTCGCTGGCGCAGCTGGCTGTGCCCCGCTCTCCGCTGCGTCACCCTGCATGTGCTCAGCAAGGTCCTCATCCAAGTGCAGCCCCTGCATGCGGAGCAGCAGTAGGGGAGCGCAAGCAGGTCGAGCGCGGCAGCACAGGGCAGCTGTCAGGGTGTGCCAGGCATCGCCCCCGTGTGGCCTACTCGCCCCTCTCTCCAACCAACGATTGCAAAACAGTAAGTGAAACAGAGTCTGCCCACCATCAGGTCTTCTTCCACCACCGCCAGCAAAGCCTCCTGCTCTTCGTCAGCCAGCCCGCCTTCGCTGCTGACCGACCCTGCGTCAGGCGGGGGGTGGATGCAGCGGAAGCTATATACAACGGCATGAATCAGGACAGAGAGAAGGAGGACGAGAGGCGGCCCGCCTTCGCTACCCATGGAGCGAGCGTTAGGCGGGGCAGAGGCAGCAGCACACACGACGGCTTGCTTATAGAGAGTTTGCGAGGAGGAACGGCGGGCAGAGGGGCAAAGGGCAAGCTGTTGGGAGATGCAGCGGCGCCTGGACGATCCCACGCGCACGGCCCAAACGGGCAGCAGCCCGCCCAGAAACGCACCGGCGTCGCTTTCATCGCTCCCGCTTCCTGCCAGCGCGGTGGGCCCCAGCGCAAAGCCCAGGTCTCCCCCGCTGGAAGAAGGCAGCAGCGCTGGGGAGGCAACCAAGTCGCCGGTGGGCCGGTGCTGCCCGGCAGAGGGAGCAGCAGCTGCTGCAGGGGAGCCGCTGGAGCCGGCGGCGGCTGCCGCGCCGGTCCACGCCGGCGGCGTCATGGCAGCGGGCGCAGCGCGCACAGCGGCGGTCAGCGGCGTGGGGGGCGGCGCGCCGCCGGCGCCCAGCCGCGACGGCAGCGGCACCACGTTGCTGCGCACCGCCTGCGAAGGCGCCTGAGCCGTGCCAGCGGCGCGGCCAGAGTGCGTTGCGGCGCTGGGTGCGCCGGGTGAGCCTGCTGCGCGCTCGGCGGCAGCCTTGCTGCTGGCAAGCTGGTACCAGTCTGCCAGGGGTAGTCAGCGGCAGCGACAAATTGTGAGCAGCAGGCTGAGCGTCAGGCCAGGGCAGCGGCGGCCACGGCAGCAAGCAATGGTTGCCGCGGGCGCAGGCCGCACTTCCACGTGCTGCCAATGCACCACACCTCTGCCCCTGCCAGACACCAACAGCCCCACAGCTCCTGCTGCTGCAAAAGCAGCAAGAGGCCCGAACACACTGCTGATGCAGCAAGCGTTCAGCGCGCACCCGAGGGGCGCATCAGGCGGATGGCCACTTCGTCGCCCTCCACAGCCCGGTTTTGCGGCTTCAAACCCTGCAGAAGAATAACACACGGACAACACGGGTGCGAGGGGCATATGGACGGCGGGCACCAGTGTGTGTGGGTGGGTGGGTGGGTGGGTGGGGGGGGCCGCCAGCCAGCACACGGTGCACCCCGAGCCTGCCAAGGTTCGCCCCCCACCCACCCCCTCCCGTACCCCCCACCCCCCCCACCCCCCCACCCCCACCCCCCCCACCCCCACCCACCCACCCGCACAAACACGTCGGTGGGGAGGCCGGGCAGGGAGCAGTAGCCCTGGGTGCGGTCGGAGGGGTTGCAGCGGAACACGGCACGGAAGAGGGCCCCAGATTTGAGGCCTTGCTGCAGGCGGGCAACAGGGAAAACAGGCCGACAGAAGCTATTGAGAATGCAGGTGGGGGTCCAAAGATGGCCCAGGAGGCTGCAGGCAAGGTTTTTGTGGCTCCCTGCATCACAGGCAGAGCAATCAAGGGGCACGAGTGGACGTGCATCCGACTCGCCTGCAGCAGCTCTCCGGGGAGATGCTCCGGGTAGCACAAGCCGCGGCGGCCGGTGCTGCGACCGCCGCTGGCCGGCGGGCCGCGCGCCTGCGGCGTGCCGTGCGCGCCGTGGAACGGCGGCGGCTGCGGCGGAGGGGTGCCGTAAGAGTAGGCAGGGTAGGCAGGCGCTGGGCTGCCGTAGCCGCCGCCGTAGCCGCCGCCGTGGGCCCCGGGTGTGCCGTAACCGCCAACCGGCGGGGCGTAACCGAATCTGCCGCCGCCATCGCCACCGGCACGGCCTGGTGTGCCGCCGTAGCCAGCGCCGTGGCGGCCACGCGCTGCACTTTGCGGTGTGCTGCCGTAGCCGCGGCTGCGCCCGCCACCGTCGCGGCCTCGTCCCACGCTGGCCAGGCCGGGAGGAGGCGGCGGCGGTCGGGTGAAGCCGGCGGCGGTGGGGTAACCGCCACGGCCGCGGCCACGACCGCCGCGGCCCTGCCGCCCACCCGTGTGCGGCGGAGGAGGGGTGCCATACTGTTGTTGCTGCTCCGGCGGCAGCGGCGGCGGCTCCTCGCCCTTGCTCTTCTCACGCCAGTAGGGCTTCTTTTGTGTGCAGCCGCGGCCGCCGCCACCGCCGCCGCCGCCGGGCGGTGGGGGCTGCATGGCGCTGTGCTGCTGCTATGGCTCTCTCAAGTTGCCAAGAAGCGATCCTTGCAGGTGAGGCCGCTGGACAAGGCGGGAGGAGGAGTTGGCGAGTGTGTTTAAGGTGCGCAGCGCCCCTTGTGATCGCTAGCACGCGGCAAAGAGTTGACGACGCGTCTTCCGACACCTACGCATCCGCCCGCAGCGGGGTCACCGACCAAAGCCCTCTGGCCAGTCGACGATCACAAAGCCCTCCTCCCCCAGAAGCCCTGCGCACCTGGGGAGCTTTCCTGTTGTTCTTCACGATCTATGGATGGCGGCGAACGGTGGCAGGATGCTGCAGGAGGTGCGCTGGTGCACCCGCCACGTCACTGCCGCCCGCCCTCCCTTTCCCCAGCTGCCACGAGAGGCCCCCCATCCTCCCCACCCGATGTGCTGCACCGCAGTCGCAGCCACACGTGCACACACGAAGTACTGGCATAGACATGTGCGCACGGGAGCAACCGGCTGGCAGGGACCTCGCACGCGTTTCCGGGGAGGTGCTGCCCTGGCATGGGCGCGGCCCGAGGGGAGAGAAGGCATACAAATGCGTCCTTCGTGAGATGCATCATCCAGGCGTCACTCCCTGAAGAAGTTGCACTTCCTCTGCCACATAGGGTGGAGGCACGCTGCCAGCATCGGGCATGGATGTGTCGGCAACGTTTGGCACCACTGGTACCACTGCTGACACCGGTGCCAGCAGCAGCCCGTAGCATTGGCAGCAAGGCAGCAAGCATGCTCCGCTGGCAGTTCGCGAGATTATCAGGTTCGTGTGATCATGTCTGGCACAGGGCAGCAATGCGCTGGCCACTCGCACAGCCGCACGCGTGCACACCAGAGCGAGCGCGGTTCTGCATTTGGTGCCGCATTGCGGGCGGTGCCAGCGGTGGCGGGACTGGACGGATGCGGCTCAGCCAGCCTAGGATATAGCTTGTGGGCATGCCATCTGATGTCCAGCAGGCGCAGCCACGGTTCAGACTGAGTGCCTGCTGACAAAGTGGGCCGCGCTGCGTGGACCGGGTGCGCTGTGCACGCCAGGTAGGCTGCACTGCCCGTCCGGTGCCGTCCACGGCGCGCTCCCCTGTTCTTCGTCATCTTTGCATCTTCAGAGCATTGCGAGATCGCCTGCGAGTGTCGTGGGCGCTTGCAGCGAGCGCACCGCCTCCGGGCTGTCTCTCGCTATTATGCCTCTACTCGGTGGAGTCGCCGGCCGGCTTGGAGATGGCTCCAGCTGGCGCGATATAGCAGCTGCTGTGGCTGTCCTGACTCTCGCTACCACAGGAAGTGAGTTGCCCTAGGGCTAGGTAGCCCACGTGCCGCGGCCCGCCTGCACCAGCGCTCTCCTGCAGCATACGGCCACTACGCCTGGGAGCTGCCGCAGCGGCCACCGACACGTTCCCTCCGCTGCCGGCCTTGCCGCCGCCGCCACCAGGCCACTTACGGGACTGCTGCCATGTGCGGAAGGGAGGTGGGGCCGGCACCTGTGTGGTGCCTTTCAGCTGACTTTGGCCCCGCCCTCCCTCGCCTCCCCGGCCTGTGCAACAGATGCGATTCTTCCGATCCCTTATGCATTTGCGAGTAAGAGTCAGGGGAGCCAGGGAAGCTAGATGGGCCTGCCCTGCCGCCGCCTGTTGCCAAGCCCGCCCCTACCCCTCCACCTGCGCCCCCCCGGGCCTCGCCCCTTCCTCCCCCTGCATCCTCCCGCTCCCTCTGCAGTCAGCGGCGCCGTGGCCTCCACGCTGATGATCGTCTTTGTGGCGCTGAGCAACGTGTTCACGTGCAAGCTGTTGCTGCAAGGCGCGGTGGCGACAGGCAAGCGCGCGCAGCGGGGGCGGCGCCGCCTGCGCGACCCCTTCCCCCTGTGCCTGGCGCGGCCGCGCTCGGGAATGCAGCGCTGTATCCTCAGGACGCGCCGCAGGCGGCGGGCCTTGCCCAGCCCGGGTTCAGTGCAGCAGGCGCAGGGTTCGCAGAGGCTTGCATGCTGGCCCCCTTCGTTGCACGCCGTGGCTGCACGCCGTGCCTGCAGGGAGGGGCCAGGCCATGAACACCACTTTTGGTTCTCTCGCCTGGCGGCGAACCAGTTGCATTCTGGTTGGAATGCTGATTTGCGATCCCGATTTGGCCTCTGCAGGGGCGGCAGACTACGAGCAGCTGGCGCACAACGTCGGCGGGCGCTGGCTGCGCCTGTGGTCGGAGGTGTGGGTTGTTGTGCTGCTCGTAGGCACCAACATCGGGTGAGACTGCGAGGCTCCAGACAGGGAGGCAGTGCGCAAGGGACATGGTACCCGAGGGGCTGGGGCCTGGTGGTAGCAGGCTGGCAGCTAGAGGGCGTAATTGAGAGATTGGTTGGTCGTGTGGTGCTTGGACGGGCACAGCCATGGGGAGAGGGTGGGCGGTGCACCCAGCACAGGAGAGGGAGACGCCACGGGCGGCGGCGTGGCGCCAGGGGCGGTGGCAGCATCGCTCAGCTGGGCGACACTGCCGCGCAAGCGCTGCCCTGCCGACATGCGTCGCCTGCCAGCTTTGCTTGTTGCGCCCCCGCCGCTGCTTCGCAGCCTCCCCTCGTGCCCTGGCCCGTTGTGCCTGCCTGCAGCGCCATCATCCAGATGGCCGTTGGTTTTGCAGAGGAGACGCAGTGGCCGCCTGATTTCTGCTCCTTCCCCGCCTCCGGCTCCCTCGCACACCGCGCTCGTCCCCTGGCTCGTTGTGCCCGCCTGCAGCGCCATCATCCAGATGGGCGAGGCCTTTGGGTTTGCTGTGGAGACGCAGTGGCCGGACGCGCCCACCTGGCTGTACGGCCGCTCCGGCACCGCCGCCATGCTCTTCTTCACCCTGGTCATTATCTTCCCGCTGTCCATGCTGCCCAAGATGCGCAAGGTGCGCGGCAGCACTGCTTCCGCGGCTGACGGTTGGCTACCTATGCCCCCCGTTCGTCGTGTTCATCGTTGGAGTTTGCATTTAGCACTGATCATGAAATTGACAATTGTTTCGCGTGCTCCCCGCTGCTTGTGCAGCTGGAGATGGTGGGCAATTTCGGGGTGGTCATCCTCTTCGCCCTGGCCATCATCGTGGCGGTCAAGGCCATCAGGTTGGTACTGCAGAGATGCACCCTTGTCAGGGCTTGGAAGCTTGAAGCGTGCTGGTAACAAATGTGGGCCAGGCGCGGCTGCCAAGCGGCGCAGGCCGCAGGCCCCCATGCGGCGCCCCTGCGCTGCAGCCGACCACCCTCCCCGCTCCCCCGCTCCTTGCCCCTCCCTGCAGCAACGGCATGCCCGCCCTTTCCTCAGGCGACTTTGCTTCAGTCTCCTCTGGAGACCTCAGTGAGTGGGTTGGGGCAGGTGGGGGTGCGTGGACACAGGCAGGGCAGCGCCGGCTGATGCACATCGTTTGCGTGCGATCCTCAACACTGCGGCGGCCCGGCCTGCATCGACCTGCGGCGGCCTCCTCCCTCCCCTCCCCTCGCTCCCCTGCCTGCAGCCAGCATTTCGGAGACCTTCTCGCTGCTGTGTTTTGCCTTCTATCATCAAGGTGCGTGCTTGGCTGGGCTTGGCTGGGCTGGGCAGAGCTGGGCTGGGCTGGGCTGGGCTGGGCTGCCTTCTGGTTATGCCTTCTGGTTATGCCAGCCTGCGCAGAGTCTGCCGTTTCTGTGAGGCGTTCTCGCTGCTCTGCACATTCCTGTTGGGTGCTTTGGTGGGGCACGCTGTGCTGGGGGGACGCAGCGTGCGTCAGCGGGCAGCAGAGAGCCTGCCTGCAGGTGAGCCGATGTTGGGTGGCTGGTGCAGCGTGTGCTGAGCCTGCTGTGTGCGTGCTGACCTCACGCCAGCACGTTCATTTTACACCGTCGTGCTCGTCCCACCTCCTCCCTGAAGTTATGATGATGCCCATGCTGAGCGAGATGCCCCGCGTCAGCAGCGACGCTGCGCGCGAGTCCGCCAGGGCGCTGCACCGCGCCTCCACCATCGTCATTTTGGGCACCTCTGGAATGTACTACTGGGTGAGAGGGAAGAGGGACGGTTGTTGAACGAGGTGGCGCAGAGCGCGAGGTGAGGGCGCATAAGGTGGGTGCCGCGGCGGGACCGTCAGCGCCGCGGCGCCGGCGGGGTGGCGCCGCGGTGCTTCTTCTGCTCGTCATACCAGTGTGCGAAAGCCTGGTCATAGGGGAAGGTGGAGTGGGTGTGAGGGCTATCAGCAATGCGCAGGCAGACGTTCAGGTGGGGAGGCCATGCTGCCAACCTCGCTGCTGCCTTCGTCGTCCTTGCTGCCGCCGCCTGCCGCTGCTGCTGCTGCCGCTGACAAATTCCTCTTCGCTGCCCTCCTCGCTGCCCGCCGTGCTGCCTCTAGCCCACCGGCGCTTGCACCTACAGCTGGCGGGGGGCGGGAGGGAGCATGCTCGGGAGAGCCAAGCAGAGAGTCCGCATTGCGCGTTGCGTCTTTTGCAAACAGGTTCTTGAAAGCCTGGGTACTCATGTGTGCCCCAGCGACACAGATGGAGACGCCCAGACGTTGGATTTCGCCGGTGTTGTGGCTGCCGGGCCGCCGCCGCCAGCGGGGCGGGCCGCGCACAGCGGCGGACGCGTAAACCATGTCTCTGGCGGCTGTCTGCCCTGGGTCAGACAGCCGGTTGCCCCTGGTAGCGTGCCATGCCAATCGCAGGACTCTCCGGGCCTCCCTGAGCCTTGCCAGAGGACAAAACAGGGCCCCGTGACCTTCCCACGTCTGGCTCCGGGTTGGGCCCCATGCCCCGTTCTGGAGCCAGAATCTGGATCCCCCAGGCCCCGGTCTGGCTCTCAGATTTTCCAAAGCCCCCTTTTAGAGCCCAGACCTGGCTCCAGAGCCAGAGAAAAAAGCACTGGTGCCGCCGCCCCCCACATGCACGAGCTTCAGGACGCTGCCCTAAACCCCAGCAGCGTGCGTGCATCCTCCTACAGCACTGGAAAGCCGTTCCCATGCGTCGGCTCCACCGCTCGTCTGCCCTGCGTGCAGGTGACCGGCTTCTTCGGAGCTTCCATGTACGGCGCCACCGACGTGAGCGACAACCTGCTCGGCAACACGTGGCTGCCCGGTGCCGGCACCTTTGTGCTCAACTTGATTGTCACCAGTGAGTTGCATTTTACGTGTGCCTGTTTTGCGGTTTCACCATCTACGTGTGGCTACTTGCAAACGCTGAACCGTCACAGGTCGTGCTCTGCGGTACTGCTGCGCCCGTTGCCTGCCAGCCCGCTGGAGTGGGTGGCCACCAGGCCGGCTGCAAGTGCGCAGGGTGCAACTGCAAGAGGCCGGGCAATGCCTGGCTGCCTCACACAGGTGCCCCCCTCGTCAACAGAACTGTCGCAGGTGGGCTCTCCTGAACTGATCATGACCCACACACAACCCTCCTGCAGTCTACCTGTCCATCAGCATCCCCCCCATCTTCCAAGCCACCAACCACACCGTCGACAGCTGGCTGCGCGGCCTGTTCCCGCGCAACTACGGCGGCCTGACCCGCCCGTGGGTGCAGGCAAGCGTGGGGCAGTGGCTGCGCCGCGCATGCTGTCACCGCACTCTTGTCAACGGCTACCTTGCAACCTGCAGCATCTCCCGCCTGTGAGTCCTGGCTGGTGCCGGCCCATGCACATGCTCGCTTGCTGCTGCATGCGCGGCGGAACCAAGGAAGCAGGCTCTGCCGGTCATGTTTGAATCGCACAACTGATCGAAACCAGCTGAACTGGGGCACCCCCCTCTTCACACATCGTGTGCCTTGCAGCGCTTCATCGTCAACCTCATCACCATCCTGACCTGCCTGGGCGTGGCGCTGGGCGTCCCCGGCGAGAGCGCCACCGTGCTCAGCGTGACCGGCGCCACAGGCAAGGGGTGGGTGTGTGGGGTGTGGGGGTGTGGGGGTGTGGGGTGGGGGTGGTTGTGTGGGGCGGGGGGGGTGGCTTGTGGGAGGCGTGTGATCGAGGGACAGATGGGAAGGGTGCAGGGTCCCTGGCACTGGCGGTGTGCGGGCGCAGGGCCAGCAGGGCCTGCTCAGCTGCCGTGCCTGCCGCGGTCACTGCCCCCCTGGTCTCAGCCCCCCTGTGCCCGCTTCCGACCGCTGCCCCTCGCCAACCCCCGCCGGCAGGAGTCGCCATGTGCTCCTACGTGCTGCCCGTCGTGTTCCACTTCTGCCTGTATTTCGGCTGGTGGGTTGGAAATGCCTTGGGTTGCGAATGCCTGGGTGGGCGGGTTGAGCACCAACAGATGCCATGCAGGGCAGGTGCTGTGCTGCGCTGTGCTGCGCTGCGTTGCATCTCGCTGCCCGCATCCCAGCATGCAGGCCCTTGCCGCGGCACGCCATGCCTGCCTGCCCACCCACGCCTTGCGCTTGCCCCCCCCCCCCCCCTCCAACAGGGCGCGCTGCATGCGGAAGACCGCCTCCTCCGCGCAGCTGTCTGCTAACGGGGGGCTGGCTGGCGTGGAGGCGGGGGCCGCGCCGACGGTGGAAGTGTCGGGCATGGGGCTGGCCCCACCCACGGAAGGCTCCACAGGTCTGCTGCTGTCGCACTGCATGTTGGGTTGTGCGCCTGCGCCGACTGCACCGCGTGCTCTTTGGGTTGCACGTGCACTGCACTGCGCGCACTTTGTTGCACCGCCTGCACTTTGGTTCGAATGCTTGCCCCTGTTGCATCTGACCGCCCTACTCACTCGACCCACTCCGCCCCCAATGCAACGCAACAGAGTCTTCAGAGGCATACAAGGACTTCAGCAACCACGGCGCGCCTGCCTCACCCAGCAAGCAGGTGGACGGCTCCCCGAAGCACGAGCCCGCACCCGACGCGCCCGCCGGGCTGATGTTCAGGTGATGGGGGGAAAGAAAGAAAGACAGCCAGGCAGGGAGACGGACACAGACAGACAGAAACAACATTTTTTAATTTTTTTTTGTTCGATACTTCCGCCGAGCCCACCGGCGGGAGCCGGCAGAGGTCTCATGGGCAGACGACAGAAGGATGCGGCTGCGGGCGTGGGTTGAGGAAGCTGGGTGGGGTGGGAGGCGGCTACGCCTCAGGAGGTCGGAGGGTGGTCCCGCGCCGCCTGGCGCCCAGGGCCTGTCCCGCCTGCCGCCATCTCACCCTGCCCCCCTCCGCCTGACCCTGCCGCAGGTACCGCAAGCCCCGGCGCTACCCCTTCTTCACCTTGGCTTACGACATCGTGCTGCCATGCCTGGGTGGGTGCGCAGCGTGCTTTCAGCTGCTGCCGCCGCCGCCGCTGCTGCCGCTGGGACTACTGCCGCTGCTGCTGCTGCTGCCGCGCCGTCAATCCTGGGCGTAGCCGCTGCACACGTGCTAGCACTGACACGCGGCCCCTGCTGTTGTTCCCTCCACACCTGCGCAGTCACCGCCCTGGGCTGCTTCTTCTCAGTTGCCACCCTGGTGCTGCTCTTCCAGCCTGTGGCAGAGGAGTGAGCTGCTTATCAAGAAGCCCCACAGCTAACAGACGCCGCAAGCGCCGCCGCTGCACCGTCCAAGTCGGCAGCCCCGGCGCTCCCCTGCCGCCGCGCTGCCGCCCCGCGGACTGACGGCGGGCAGGGCATCGAGGGTCCAGCCGGAGCGAGGGCGAGTACTGAAGACGGTCCCAACACAGGGCAGCCGGGGCAGCCGGGGCCCTCGCCTGCTGGGCCCCCCACCCCCACCCCCACCACCCACCCCACCACCATCATCACATACTTGCCCTGCACGCAACGCAACCCCGTTGTGGGCCACAGGCAGAGCGGGAGGCCACCACATCGGTGTGCCCTCTGCCCTGCCCGCTGGCCCAAGGAACCTGCCTCGAACTCTTTCTGTGCAAGCCCCAAGACCCCCTCCCCCCAACCCTTGTCCCCACCTCAGCTTGGGCCTTTCCTCCCCAACCGCTTCCCCCAAAACCTTTTCCCCAACTCAACCAGGCCTGCTCAGCCACACCCGACTGCACGCGGCCGGCTGCTAATCCCAACCGCAGTGTACCATGCACGCCGCATCTGTACCACGCACCTATCTGCACCCCACCGCAAGCAAGCCCCAATACCACGTCTCTCCTCCGCTGCCCCGCACGGTTTTCCCACGGGCCCACAGTTGCGTCCCCAACCATACCTATCTTGCCAGTTGCTGCACCCATCATCTGCTCTCTCTCCCGCCCAGTTTCGTTTGAAACAGTCAGTATCGGAGCAGTGCTACAGCCTGGACGGAGGGCTGGTTGTAACCCGCCGCTGCCGCCGGCCACCGCTCGCTGTGCCTGGCTCCCGCTTGCTGGTTTGGTCGTTGTCGTCACACGTCGCCTGGTTGCCGCCAGGCCTGGCAGGGGCCGTGCAGGGCGCCGACAAGAGCGGACCAGACACCGCTGGCCCAGAACTTCTCACAAGCTCTCGTCTTGCAAGGGCTAGCAATTCGATGAATGCCGAGTTTGACAGGGGGCTGATCAGCTAGCAGTGGGCGTGCTGGTAGGCCAGGGGCCGTCACTGCTGGCCAAGCAGGATGATGTGGTGCCGTTCCTCATCGCCCCGTTGCACCTCGCTCGCGACATTGTCCCCACAAGCAACACCCAAATCGCCGCAAAGTACCGGCATAGCTTTGCTGCACCCGCTCGTCACCTTCCCCCAGCACCGCTCACGTGCTCTCTCGCTCGCTCCTGCGCCTCAAGCCAGCGGTTTAGCGCTTGCAGCATAGCGATGCAGGCGCTCCGTCTGACGGGGTGCCAGGCGCCGGTGGCGGCGGGCGGGCGGCATGCGCCGGCGGCGTCACGCCGCCAGGAGCGCCGGGCGGTGCGGCCAGCACAGCCCGCCCTGCCGCAGCTGCCTGGGCGGCACGCGCAGCGTCTGCTGCCCTGCCGCGCTATGAGCGACTCAGAGGGGGAGGAGGAAGGTTTGGAAGTGGAGACGGCGGCGCGGCAGGCAGCAGCACCCGCAGACGCGCGGCAGCAGCAGGAGCAGCAGCAGGGCGAGGCGGCGGCAGCGGTCAGCAGCACCACCGGCGCGCCAGCGGCACGGCAGCAGGCGCGCGACGCGGTGGCTGTGCCGCCGCCAGTCGCAGAGCCAGACATGGGGCAGGCATGGAAGATGGGGCTTGGAGGCGTCGTGGCGCTCGCCGCTTTTGCTGGGCTGGGCTTCTTGGGGCACCGCCTCTCAAAGACCAAGGCAGTCACAGAAGCAGTGTCAAACGTGCAGCAGGTGCGGGGCTGCCGAGCCGGGAGAGCCGCGTTGCCTTGCCTGCCCGCTGCCAGCCTTCCTGCCTTCTGTACTGCGCCGCTGTGTTCCTGCTGCTGCGGCTGGGGCTGGGGCTGGGGCTGGGGCTGCTGCAGCGGCGGCGGCGGCTGCTGGCTGCTGTGGGAGTGCGCTGCTGCTGCTGCTGCTGCTGCTGCTGCTGTCTGCAGTGGTAGCGATGGCACAAACTCTGTGATTCACCGCTGCACCCCACTGGCTTGAACCGCAGAGCATCCAGAAGGGGCAGCTGCAGAAGGAGAGCCAGGCGCGGCTAAACGAGTTCATGTCGACACTGCGCAACATGCAGGTCAGGGCAGCGACAGCAGCGACAGCAGCAGCGGCAGCAGCAGCTGCACAGCGTGCGGCAGCGGCGTAGCATCCAGGTCAGCGCAGCACGACGCAGCAGCAGCGGCGCAACGTGCGTGTCAGGCGCAGCACCAGGACTGTCAGCAGCCGGCGGTGGCAGCGGCGGCAGCAGCATGCGGCGTGCCTGTGGTGCATGGCGGTGTCGGCCTCTCGACCCACCCACCTGGGCTCCCCACCTTCCGCTGACCGCTGACCCAGACCGCTCACCACTCTCTCTTGCGCCTCTGCCCCGCAGACCGCTGACCTGTCTGCAAAGAACCTTGGCAACGAGGGCTTTGCTTACGTGGTGGATGCCCTGTCCTTCAACGACCGGTGAGCAAGGGGGCAGGGACAAGCGTGAGGCCATCCCTTCCCCACCAATCGACCAACTGCGCCGCCGCTAACTTGATTTCAGCAACAACGCCACGCCTCGCCTATCCCACAGTGCCTGCCTGCCTGCTCACTCAGGCACTGTTTCACTCACAAGCCCTTGTTATTGTTCCCCTTTGCCTCCGTCTGCCAGCTGTGTGGCTGCCGACTTCAGCAAGAACGGCATCGGCGCGGAGGGCTGCGAGCAGCTGTGCACCGTGCTACCCAACAACAGCGGCCTGCAAAACCTGCTGCTGGACACAAACGCGCTGGGAGATGAGGGGGCTTCCATGCTCGCCACGGTGCGCACGCTGCGCTGTTGCAACGCACAAGGGGGTCACATCACACCGGCGAGGGAGGGGGGAAGCGCAGCGAGCGGTTTGCGGCGCGCGAGGGGGGGCAGCGCAGGCACGCGAGACTAGCGCCTGTCGCCCCTGGTGCGCAGCCCTGCGTGCACGTCTTTGTGCCCCGCCCGTCCGCCCGCCTCCAACACCCCCTGTGTTCTGCCCACCCCGTGCAGGCGCTGGCTGGCGGCAGCCGGCTGACCACCCTCAACCTCTCGTCCAACAACATTGGCGACACCGGAGCCAAGGCCCTGGCAGAGATGCTGAAGGTGGGTGAGCGGTGACGAGATTTGGAGATCCTGAGGAGATCCTGAACGTGTGCAGGCTGCAATCCAAGCATCCCCCAGCTGACATGCGTCCGTGCACCGGACAACTTGCACACACCTTCCCCGCTTTGCTGTGCCGCGCAGATGAACACCACGCTCGAGGTGCTGGAGCTGAATGGCAATGTGATTGATTACGAGGGCATCGGGGCGATCGCCGAGGCGCTCACCGCCAACACCACCCTCAAGACGCTTGGCCTGAGGTGGGCTGGGGCAGCAGGGCGCATGGCACGCGCAGCAAGGCGAAAAAAGGAGGGCTGCATGGCCAGGGGCAGGCAGCGGCGTCCTGGCCTTGGCGGCCCGTCGTCCCTCCAGAGCCTGTCCACGTGCTTTGTTCCTTGCCGTCAAACTGGCAACTGCCCGCCCATCTCCCCTGCAGCGACAACTACATCCAGACGCCTGGCGCCACCCTGCTTGCGGCGGCGCTCAAGCAGAACAGCACGCTGCAGGCACGCTGTGCAACGATCGGGCTGGGGGCGCACTGTGATGGTGTTGCTGTGGCGAAAGAACGGATATGCTGCCAGCACGCCAGCATGCTTACCCGCCTGCCTGCCTGCCTGCCTGCCTGCCTGCCTGCTTGCGTGTGCTGGCGGCCGGCCCACCTGCCCCGCCCGGCACAATTTATCGATTGATGGGTTGATGGATTGATCAAATGATTGATTGATGGGTTGATTGATGGGTTGATTGATTGTTTGATTGTTTGATTTGATATTGCTCCCCTGCCGCAGGAGCTCTACATCAAGGGCAACGACTTGGGAGACGAGGGCGTCAAGGTGCTGTGCGAAGCCCTAAAGGGCCACGCAGGTGCGCCCCTCGCCGCCGCACGCCACCGCTCCTGCGCGCCACCGCACGCCGCCGCACGCCGCCGCTTCCGCGCGCCGCTGCTGCGTGCCTCGCACCGGTCGCGTGGCCCGATGGGGTGTCAAGATGCTGTGCAGCAGGCAGCGGCAGCGGCGGCGGCTTCCATGAAGCGGCGTGAGCCTGGTGCGTCCCCGCTCGCCGACCGCTGGCTTCTCACGTTACTCCCCCCGTGCCGCAGAGCTGAAGGCGGTCGATTTCGGGAACAACAGCATGGGCAAGGACGGCGCGGCGGCGCTGGCAGACCTGCTGCGCGGCTCCAAAGCGATCACCGATGTGGGCATGGCGTGGCTTGGGATGGGGGACACGGGTCGGGCTTGCACAGCCGTGTGTGCCGCCCGTCGCGCTCTGTAAGGCACCGAACCTTTTGATGGGCCCCCAACCGCCAACTCACGTACCCCTCTCTCGGTGCCCCGCCTGGGAAGGGGCGCCCCATGTTACATCACTCACAATACCAGGTACCGCCCCGTTGCTTTGCAGGTGAACATCAACATGAACGACGTGGGCAACGATGGAGCCTTCCAGGTGTGGCGCCCGCGGGCTGGCGTGGGGCTTGGCGCCGGTGCAGCCAGCCTGCGTTCGCGGCCTCGCGCTGCAGGGGTGATGCGGGAGGGAACGCCGGAAGGCACACCTCAACGCGCTGGCTTGCATGACTGGCGTTCATCACAGGAAACTCCTTCACCTGCATCCCTGCCGATCTTCCTATTGCACACTATTGCACACAGATTGCTGCGGCCATCAACACCAACCGCAGCCTCAAGCTGCTGGACGTGGGAGGCAACAACATCAGCGAGGACGGAGCCAAGGCGCTGGCAGGTGGGGGCTCTGCGCAGGCCGCCGCCGCCGCTGCTGCTGGCTGGTGCTGCCAGCATTCTTGCGACTCCCCTTCTCCTCGGACAGCGGCTGTGCTGACTTGCGGCATGCATATTGTGGGCTGCCCTGCAACCCTGACGGCTCACGTCCTGTCTCGTCGCTCCCTCACCATCCTGCTGTGTTGCTATGCCCCCTGCAGCCGCGCTCAAGGGCAATGAGGCGCTGCGTACCATTGAGCTGTCGTACAACCCCATCGGCGCGCAGGGCGCCAAGGCCTTTGCCGAGATTGTCAAGTACGACATGCAGGCAAGTTTCTGCCGCGGTACTGTCGGACCCTGCTGCCCACCGCCTCGTGGTGCAAGGTCGGCAGCACCTGCTCGGTTACGTGTGCTGCTGCTGCTGCTGCTGCTGCTGCTGCCGCTGCCGCTGCCGACCTGCTCTCGCCGCTGCTGCCGACCTTCCTCCACTCCCACTGCCCGGCTTCCCTGGCAGGTGGAGACCGTGGGCCTCGGCTGGTGCAAGATCGGCAGCGGCGAGGGCGTCAAGGTGAGGGCGGCGGCCCCACAAGGGATGGCTGGACTCTGCAGGGCGCAGCCCTGGCGAGCCAGCATGCGTGGCATGCGTGGCATGGGCAGGGCATGCGGCATGGGCAGGGCATGCGGCATGCACCAGCTGCCATCCTGGCATGCTGCAGCACAGCTCAGCACAGGCCGGGCACGTTCAAGGAAACATGACAAGGAAACATCACAAGGAAAAAATCAAATTTCTTGAATACCAAAAGGTTGTTCAACTTCTGGTGACCTTCACCTGGCGCAGGCGGTGGCGGACATGCTGATGTACAACGGTACAATCAAGCGGCTGGACCTGCGCGGCAACGGCCTCGGCAACGACGGTGAGCCGCTGCCCGACTGCACGTCAGTTCGCCGCAACCTAGCTGCGCAGGCGCGCTGCCGCTGCAGCGCAGCAGAGTCTGCACGGCACGGGCATGCATCCCTGTGCTTACTTCTGTTCCCTGTGCCTGCCCGCAGGCGCCATGTGGTTCTCCCGCAGCTTCGACGAGCACACCAGGGACTCCCCCGCATTCACTCTTGTGTGCCCCGCCATTGGTGCATCAGCCAATGTTGTTGGGGCAACGAGGAGCGCCCCTAGCACTCCCCACGCCATCTTTGTGCCTGCCCGCAGGCGCCATCTGGTTCTCCCGCGGCTTCAAGGAGCACACCAATGAGAACCTGCGCGAGCTGGAGTTGGGCTACAACGAGATCAAGGACGAGGGCGCGTGCGCGCTGGCACAGGTGCCCTTGAGTCGGGCTGCCTGGCTGCCTTGTCGGGCGGTCGGTGGGGGGAGAGCGGGCGGAAGTCACGTTGCTGCCGCCCGCTTCAATCTCGCCCTGCCCTGCCGCGCCGACAGCTGTCCTGTGATGTGCATCGATGTGGCTGTGCCCGCCACCCTTGAGACGCAGGCGCTGAAGGCCAACCCGGAGGGCGCCCCCAAGGAGTTCAAGATCAACGCCAACTACCTCACCAAGTTTGGGCAGGTGCGGCCTGTTGATCTTGTGGGTGCCGATTGCGGATTGCCGGGTGTGCCGCAAAGCGGTGAATGCGGGCGACGAGGCCGAGGCTGTGCGACCCCTAGCGTCGCACCTTTGGTTCACCCTCCCCTGCCCCGCCCATGCTTCGCTGCTGCCAGGTGGCGCTGACGGAGGCGCTGGACATGGTGTATGACATGGCCAAGAAGGAAATCGTCATAACCTTCTGATGTTCGCGGCTGAGATGGAAGAAGGAAGGATGGATGGATGTGGCCGTTGCCCTACGATCCGAGCTCAGGAGGGCGAGAGGCTACACCCTGGCTCAGGCCGCCCCGGCTTGACTGGCAGGCGCTGCCCAGGCCAGCGGCTTGCTTGCGTGCTGTGCCGCATGGCAGCGGCAGTCTGTAAACAGCAAATCGTGATTACCCTCTGAACTGGGAGCAGGAAGGATGCGGATGCGCAGCCTGGCAGTGCCTGCCGCGCGCATGCGGCGGTAGCGGCGGCGGCGGGCCAGCGATGCACATGCGCGCTCGAGAGAACGTCTGTGTGTCTTCCTGACCGGCTGCGTGTTATTCCACTTGTTCGAGAAGAGTTAGTGTGTACACGCTGGAGACCCATCCCGGCACAAAGCCCGCTGCCGGTGCTGTGCCGTGCCGGCATGGGAATGACTGGGCACGCTCGTCAAACGCAATTTCGCAACTCCTGTGAATTGTACACGCAAGGGGGCGGGTAGAAGCATCGCCAGCGGCCAGGACCGTCTCTTGCACTAGAGGGAGACCAGCGCACCATGGCCCTGGCGGGAGTCGCGAAGGCTTGCACTCCCTGTGGCGCTGCTCACTGCAGCAGGGCGGTGCCCAGTGCGGGTGAGCAGGCACATTGGGCGTCGCAGCGTCGATGAAGGGTTGCTGCCACCCGCCCAGTGCGCCGAGTGTGGTAGCCTCCTCCCCACCCCTCCTGCCTTCCTACAGGCCATGTGCGTGGCGTAGTCCGCCTTCGTTCGCGCCGGATCGCCCAGAGGAGCGCGCGATCCTCCAGGGTGAGCTCGCCGCCCGCGCGACCCCTGCTGCCGCCGCCGCCGCCCGCCGTCTGCCCGCTCCGGCGAGTCCACCCCACCCTGCACAGCTGGTCAACCTGCTCGTCGTCACAATCAGAGCTCTCATCATCCATTGCACCCTGCTTCTGCTTCGCCCTGATGCTTCCCCCACGCCATCCCCTCGTCCGCTCCCCCACCGCAGGCCGCTACGGCGGCGCCCCGGGCCGCGGCGCAGACCAGCGTCTCTGCCGGCACCGTGCCCGTGTCCATCGTCGTGCCCGACTGCAAGCTGGCTTTCGGGGAGGGCATGCGCGCTGTGGGAGATTGCGATGCCCTGGGAAACTGGAGCTTGGATGCAGGCAAGTTGGGCAGGGGAACCCACCCGTTTCAGATCACAGATTTGTGGGAGGACACCGCGACGCAAAGCTGAATCACCCAGGAGCGTGGGGTTCCCATGGAGCTGTGGCCAAAGCGTGAATGCGCGTGTGTGAACACGGCAGGCAGGCTGCCACGGGCGTCCGCCCCACCCAGGCGCGGCTGCCGCTGCTCTGCAGGAGGTGTCCGCATGCGCCGCCCTCCCCCCCCCCCCCCCCCCCCCTTCCCCCCTCGGGGCTGCCCGACGCGCGGTGGAGGCGCGCACCGACGTGGCAGAGGTGCTTTGCAGTAGTTGCCTGCGCTGCACACCGACTGCCCCCCGTTGACGGACCGCCGTGCGTGCAGGCGCGCAGCTGACGTGGCAGGAGGGCGACAGCTGGTCGGTGCAGCTGGACATGTCGCCTGGGGACCACTCGTTCAAGCTGGTCATCACCAAGCCCGACGGGTCTGCGTACTGGGAGGTGCGTGCTGAATGGGCGGGCTGCTGCAAGTGCTGGGGGAGCAACGGGTGCTGCTGCGTACTCTGTTGTCATCACCAAGCCCGACGGACCTGCGGAGGAGGCGGGTGGGTGCAACGGAAAGAGCGGCGGCATTGGGAGCCGGCGCCCCGTGCTTATGATATTTCTTTCGGGTGACAGGGCGTTGCCTCAGAGGCTCGGGGGCACAGCTGCCAGGGTTGCTTAGTTGCAGGGTCTTGGCAATCTGTAGGAGAGCGCGTATCTCGAGCTCTCTCCCTCTCTCTCACACACAATTCTCTACCTGTCTCTCGTCATTATTCACCTGCCACACTGGCCCCTCCGCCGCAGGAGGGAGACAACCGGGTGCTGTCTGCGGCTGCACCCCGCGCCGGCGCCCCCATGTCCGCCACCTGTCGCTTCGGCGACACCGCCAGCACCAACGTTCTGGCCGACGCCGACATGGCGCCAGCTCAGCTCCAGGTCGGTGGCAGCGGCGCCGCCGGCAGGAGCGGCGCCAGCGCCAACGGCGCGGCCGGCAGGAGCGCCGGCGGCGGCGGCGGCGCAAACGGCGCGGTGGCCAACGGCGCCGCCGGCGGCTCGGCGGCCGAGTCTGCTGCCGCCAAGCTGGCGGCCGAGGCGCTGAAGCAGGCGCAGCAGGAGCCGGCGAGCGCGGCGGAGGCGGAGCAGCTGCAGGTTAGTTGCCACCACGTACTGCTACAACGTATGAATATATGTAGCTAGCTGGCTAGTGCAGGCGGTGGCAAGTTGGGCAGCGGTGCCTGGTTGGTGTTGCTGCTGCCATGCGCCCCGCAGCTGCCTGCACGCCACACCGCCAGTATAGCTCCTGCCCCCTGCCGAGCAGCGAACGCCGCGCGCCCGCCTGTGCTGCAGGGCGGCTCGGCGCGCCCGCTCGCAGCCCCCGGCTGGCGCCGCGCCCAGCCGGCGCTTGCGCTGCCGTGCCGCAGCGCGCCTCCCGCTCCGCCCGCCGGGCCCAGCCGCAGCCCACGCCCCGACTGCCGCAGCCACAACTCACCCCACCCTCCCATCTCATCCCCTCCCCTGACCTGTGCCTTTGTCTGTGCTCCCCCCTCCCCCACCCTCACCCACCCACCTGCCCCCAGGCTGCTGTGGACGCTGCGGCGGCGCGCGTTGCTGACCTGGACCGTCGGAAGGACGCCCTCGCCGCCAAGCTTGAGAGCCTGCAGGTTTGTTTGGGTGGCGGTGGTGGGCTTCGGCACGGGCACACCGCTGTCCAACAACCTCCGTGCAGCCGTGCGCACTCGGGCCCTGCATGCGCTACCGCCGTCGTCGACCCCACCGTCACCTGTTGCAGCCGCGTGTGTCTCAACAGGTGTGCTCTGCTGCCTCGAGCACGCGCAGGTGTGTGTGGAGCCAACGCTGGATCGGCGTGAAGCTGCAACGGGCGGGGTTCGTATTTGTCGACCAATCTGACCACACCTCATCTCCTGCCTACTTGCGCAGGTGGAGATGGAGACGAAGCTCGACGTAAAGCTGGACGACGGTCGCGGCCGCAGCCCGTCGCCGCCGCCCCGGCCCGCCGCCGCCAACAAGGAGGCGGCGCGCTCTGTGAGGTGTGTGGGGTGGCGCTGCTGCTCCACCTACGCTTGAGACGTAGAGGAGGAGGGCTCGCTGCCAGCAGGCCCTGCCTGTTTGGGCGGCCTTCACGGGAGCGCTGCCGGCGCCGCAACGGGGGGGCCGCACCGCGCAGCACCGCCTGCATGGCTGGACGCCAGAGGCAGGGAGGCTGGCTGGCAGACGCTCCGCGCGGTTCCGCACGGGATGCCCCGCTCCTGACCGCCGCCTCCGCCCTCTGCCGCTCTCCCGCCCACCGCTCCCCTGCGCAGCCCCCCGCCCCGACCCTCTTACGGTTCCCCCAAGCCCGCCACGGCTGCCGCCCCAGTCGAGACTGGCTGGCTGTTCCGCAGCAGTGACGACGGCGACGCGGCCGCCAGCTCTGGGCGCACCGGGCTGCTGCTGCTGGGGCTGCTGCCCATCCTGCTGCCGCTGTGCCTGGGGGCGTACGTGCAGGTAAGGGGTTGCTTGGGTGGAGGGCCGGGAGGGAGCAGGGCTGCTGCGACGCCCTGAATCTTGCGCCTTGTCAAAGCCTTGCGCTGCCCATGCTGTGCGAAGCGCGCCCGCGCCCCACCACCCACCCACCCTTCCTCCCCGGCCCTGTCGTCACGTGCAGCTTAGCATCGCATTCCCCGAGCTCCACCTGCCGCCAGTACCACTTAAGGAGCTCAAGGCAGCTGCCGAGCAGCTGGGCGGCACCCTGGGCGAGCGCTGGGCGGCGCTGCAGGCGTCGGCGCAGCAGGCGGGCGAGCAGGGGCTGTCTATCCTTCAGGCCGCCGGCAAGTCTGCCACCGCGGGCCTTCAGGAGGCCTCGCAGGCGGCGGCTAAGCAGGCTTCTGCTGCGACTGACGCCGTGGCTAAGCAGGCGTCGGGCGCCACCGACGCCGTGGCCAAGCAGGCCGCCGCCGCCGCTGACTCGGCCAAGCAGCTGGCCGTGGCGAAGAAGTGAGGCGTCGAGTCACGCTGTGCTGCGCCGTCGTTCTGGTGTTGGCTTGTTGTACTGGCCAAAGCCCCTGCCCGGCACGAACCGTCCTGTCCCTCTGTTTCCTGCTGTCGCTGCCAGCGCAGCCGGTTGGTGCCCACCCCCGGCTGCCTGGGCCCTTCCCTTGCAGTCGTTTCTCCCCTGGCCCGGGCACCGCCGGTGGGCCCTCCCCCTGTGCACACCCAATCCACCCTTGATCCCGGTCCGTCGCTGCCCAATCTCCTTAGTCTGGTGTGTCCCCGTCTGCTGCTGCATTGAACGAACCTGTCCTGTGTCGAACGCACTCATGCCCAGCCTTTCATTTCCTGGCCGCCCCTTGCGCGCCCTCCGCCCCTGCTGCTGTGGCTGCCCCGCCCCACCCCGCTCGCCCGCGCCTGCGGCCGCCGGTCCCCCCTTTGCGTCGGCGTGCGGCACCTCCACTGTACCTTCTTCTGCCCCGACCGCTGCCTGCGCTGCCCCTGCCCCTGTAAAGCACGCTAGTCGCAGCTGTGCCTGCCAACAGCTCTGATGAGGCTTACAGGTCACACATTAGCAGTCTTCATGGGCAAAATCCGAGGGGGCCCAGGGAAATCAAATAGCACAGAGGGGGCGCCGCGCCGTCCGGCAGCGGCAGGGGTTCATTTGGAGGAGGCGTCGACAGCGAGCGAGAGGCGTGTGTGGTGGTGGCAGAAGGCTGCCAGCAGCGGCTGCCTTGGTCGTCGCTTCAGCCGTAGCAGCGGATGGGGTCTGCAGGGGATGAGTGATGAGGAGGGGCATTGATGAAAAGCGAGAAGTTGTGTGGAGGCAAGCAGCGTCGACGCGTGCAGTGAGGCGCGCCAGGCGCAGGCCGCTGCAAGCACGCCAGCTGCCCACCCCTGCTCGCATGCCACCCCCCGCCCACGCACCCTTGCTCCCCTTCTCCGCGCTCTGGGGCCGGTTGAACCGGCCCCCCTTGGACAGGTACTGCTGGTGGTAGTCCTGCAGTGGGGCGGGCAGGCGGGCAGAGGGGGGGAAGCCGTTTGTGATGAGACAGCGACGAGCGAGCGATGCCGGCCAGATGGGCCGCCCTCCCTTGGACAGCTGCTGCTGGTGGTCGTCTCCCAAGGTGTGGGGAGGGCAGGGGGGGGGGGGAGGAACACGTCAGCAGCAGCGGCGGCAGCACCAGCAGCGGCCATCGTCGACGGCCTCCCACCGCTGCAGCAACACGCCCCATCCACAGCAACCGTTGGCACGGCCGGCGCAACGGGAGGAGGACCCCTCCGCTTTCGGGGAGGGAGGGGAGGTGGTGCTGCGCACAGACCGGCAGGCACGGGGTGAGCGGCAGGCGCTCACCTCGGCAAGGAAGTAGTCGGTGGCGGGCTGGATGGTGGTCTCGACCTTCTTCCCGCGGATGCGGAACGTTCCGTTCTTGAGCTGCTCATTCACCGCCGCCACAGCCTGCGAGAAACGAGTGGGGAGGGTGGATGCTGGTTGGTTGGTTGGGCAGATGGGAGGTGGGGCGGGGCCCCGGGCGGCCCGCCTGCCTTGCGGCGACCGACCAGCTGCACCCCGCCAAATGCTGGGTCAGCCCCCCACCACAGCTCCGGTCCAGCCTTCCACGCCTCAGCACACCTTCTCCGCAGCTGCCTTCTGCTCCTCTGTGTGGTAGAAAATGACGGAACGGTACTGCAAGGACCAGAAGAGTGAAGAGGGTGGGGCTGAGCTCAGCCCGGTCGCGCGGAGGGCGGCGGCAACCTGCCTGGCCTCATCCAGGACCCTGCCCTGCCTGTGTGCGCCCTGCGCTGGTCCTTTTGCGCCGCCGCGGCCTCGCCCTGGTTGCCCCTCCTCCCCCCTGGGTGCCCACCTGGGTGCCGCTGTCATTGCCCTGACGGTTGAGGGTCGTGGGGTCCACTTTCTGTGCAGGGGGGATGGGGGAGGCGGAGGGCCAGTCGTGACCGGGAGCAGCCGCGGCAGCAGCAGCAGCAGCGGCGCAGTGGGCAGCGCAGGCAGCAGCCGCAGCGCAGCGGCCGTGGCGGCGCGCCGCGGAGGCGGCGGCGCAGCGCAGCGCGGCGCAGCCCTCCCAGTCCCATGCGTGCCCTCTGCCTCCCATCCGCCTCCCATCGGAATTTCACAGTTTTTACTCTCCTATAAATGGAACGCACTCACCGCAAAGAATTCGTCCAGGATGCTCTCAAATGTGCACTCGTCCGGGTTGTAGTACATCTGGAGTACAGGGCAGGAGGTCGCCAATACAAGCAGAGGGATCCAAGGAGTGCATCAGCATGAGGACAAGCCGCATGACTCGCATGATCAGAGGCACGCCGGTGAAGAGGCACGCGCTGGGGCGCGTCGCCAGCGGCAGGGAGAGCGGCGGCGCGAGCAAGGGAGTGGCGCGCCTGGAAGGCACAGCGGTGGGACCAGCCCACACGCGCCGCAGGGGCTTCCGGCCCACGACTCGGCTGTGTGAGTTGCGCAGCCATCCTGCCTGCAAACCCTGCCGCCCCTCAGCAGCCGCAACGCGCTCCCCCCCCCCCCCACCAATGTCAGCTTGTCACCCCCCCCACTAATGTCAGCTTGTCACCCGCCCACCTGCCCACCCACCCGCCCACCCAAGCGCACCTGCACTGCTTCGGTGTGGCCGGTGTAGCCGCCGCACACCTCCTCGTAAGTGGGGCTGGGGTTCTGCGCCAGACAGGGTCCACGGAAGGAGGGAGCAGCGGGTGGGCGGGACGACGCAGCAGAGGGCAGCAGCTGCGGCGTGCGCTGGAGCGCGGGGCCGAACGCACGCCTACGGGGGGGGGGAGTGCTGCCCTTCCAGCCGCCCTGTGCACCTCTGCATGTCACTGCACGGTGCCCCTCCCACCCCTGCTCCTCACCTTGCCGTCGGTGTACCCAACGCTAGTTTTCACGACGCCGGGCAGCCGCTGGTACGCCAGCTCGAGGCCTGTGGGAGGGCGCACGGATGAAGCAGGGCACGGGTTCAAGTTGGTTCAAGTGTACAGGCAAAGGGGTGAGTGACTGACACGGACGATCAAGGCCGGGCGACGTGCCACACCAGAGGTGTAGAACGGCGACTGAGGGGAGCGGGCAACATGTGATGGCAAGCTCCCAGGTGGCGCCCTGCTGCACACCGCTGCGGCCGCCCGCCCCTGCTGCCGCCCGCCCACTGGCAGGCGCAGCCGCCCACGGCAACGGGGGTTGCCAGGCTCCCCTGCTGGCCTCAGCTCCGTCCTATACACCCCACAGCACAAGTTGTGCTACCGTGCCCCGCTCACCCCAGAAGCATCCCCCCGCGACCTACGATCGGGGTTGGCAGGGGTGGGTCAAGGGTCAAGGCCGGGACGGAGAAGCAAACAAACCGAGGGACAAGAAGGGACGCATTATTGGAAGAGGGGGGGGTGGGGAGCGCGGCCCCAGCGCCCGCGCACGCACAAGAGAATGGCAGCAGCGAGGAGGCGCTCACCGTGGCAATGGCGAGCCCCTCGGGCGGCTCCGCCGGCGCCAGCTCGGTCCCCTTCTTGGCAGAGCGCGCCCAGTGCAGCACGCCGTCGTTCTTGCCCTGCATTGGCGGACGCGATGTTGCGATGTTTGATTGCAAGGAACACAGAGGCGACCCGGTGATGCGTACAAGCTCCGACAGAAGAGGGATGCGGGTGCAATGCGCGAATGCGCAAAAGCTCCAACGCCGCTGGCGGTGGAAGTGTCTGCCGCCGCCGCCGCCGCCGGCCCACCACCAGCCGCACCTCGCGCTTCTCCTTGCTGCCAAACAGGCCGCCGAACAGCATCCTCACGGGTGCCTGGGTGCGCAGCGGGGCGCTGGCGCGAGCCTGGAGTGTCGAAGGGCGTGCTGAGCAGGCCAGTCCGCGGGCGTAGGCCTGCGCGGTGGTAGCGCAACGGACCGCCATACTGTAGTTTGTCGTTATTGCGATCGAGCGCCGCGAGTGGCGGAAATGAGAGGGCCGGTGGCCAGCTCGGCACTGTGCATTGCAGGACGGCGTGTCTGGAGATCTGCGCGTGTAGTGTGCGTCCCTGCACCGCGACCAGGTCCGTGTCGCGCCGAGGAGCTATGCAGGCCCGTATTGGAGGCAGGCGAGTTGTGAGCGGTGCTCAGAGCTCGCCTGAGCGGCCCGTGCACATCCTGGCTGCACCGCAAGGCATTGTTGAGCGGTTCATGGCCAAGCGCCGCGCTGCCGTAAGCCTGCCTGTTGCCCTGCCGCCGCCGCCGCCGCTGCCTGCCGACTAGCGCTGCACCGTTCCTTTGCCCTTGCCGCAGGCGCGCCGCACCCCCGCGGCCCACCCTGCTTGTCGGCGACTTGGAAGCCTGCCATGCTGCGTTTGGGAGGCTGCAGTCGCGGGTGCTAGAGCTGTCGCTGAAGCAGCAGGCAGTGCTGGAGGAGGCCGAGGGCAATAAGGCAGCGGGTGAGCTCGCAGCGCAGGACGGGCGCTATGTGAATGTGTGGCACGCGTGCGGGAGCTATTTCAATGTGGCATGTGTGCACAGTCGTCCCCAGCGATGTGTGCGCAGCCGTCCCCAGCGTCTTTTCGCGCTGCCAACCCGCCCGCCCGCTTTCACGTTATCGCCTTGCCGGCAGATCCGTGGCGGGACCTGGTGCCACTGTGTCGAGCGTTACGAGAGACACTGACCTCGCTGCGGGAGCTCTCCCACTTCACTCGAGAGGTGCGTTGGTTTGCGTGCGTGCCGCTGCACCATCCCGCCTGCATCCCGTGGTCGGCTGGCCTGTCTGGCGTCCCTCCGCCGCCGCTGCTGCTGCCCACGCCCTCCTCCCCAGCTCACCGCTGTCACCTATCACGCCGTTCCTGCACAACTCACAGGTGTATGAATGCGCTGCCGACGTGTGCACGCGAGCCGGTGATTTCCCAGAGGCCTTAAAAGCCCTGCAGACGCTGGTCAACGCCATTTATCCAGCACTGGCGGCGGCACAGGCGGCAGAGGCGACGCTGGCCAACGGCAGCGGCGGGCCGCGCTCGGCGGGCGAGCAACGGCAGGAGCAGCGGCAGCAGAGAGCAGCGGCATCAGCGCCCGTGGCCTGGGCAGATGATGAGTGTGAGGAGGAGGGCGACGAGGCTTGGCTGGGCGGGCCGGCAGCGCCGCTGGACGACGCGGTGGTTGTGGCGGCGCTGCGGCAGCACCGCTTCCGGCGGTGGCCCGAGGCGGCGGGCGCGCTGGCCCTCTACTTCGACTGCTGCTCGCCGCCTGCGGGTGCTGCCGCGCAGCAGTCGGGGCGCGGGCTGGACACGCTGGCCACGCTGCGCCGCCTGCCGCCGCGGCTGCTGGCGTCGCCGGAGGTGCGCGCCGCGCTGCGCCTGCGCGCCGCGCTGGCGGCCGGAGACTACGTGTCCCTGTTTCGGCTGGCAGCGGCCGCGCCGCCGCTGACGGCGGCGCTGGTTGCACGCGGCGCGGCGACGCGCGAGCGGGAGCGCGCCTTGCGGGTGCTGGCCGTCGCGTATCGCAACATCGCAGTGTCGGCGGTGTGCGGCGTGCTGGCGCTGCACGCGCCGCGCCAGCTGCTCGCCTGCCTGAAGCTGCTGGCAGACAGGTGCGCACGCAGCGTGGTGTGGGAAGGGTCGCCGACAGCAGCACCTGCGTCTGCAGTCGTTTGTCCCTGTATGCCCCCCACCCGCTGTTACTTCCCCTGCCTGAACCCTTTCTGCCCTGGGCGCAGGGGGCACGTGGCGGCGCAGCGGGCGCTGGGCGGGTTGCAGCAGGAGGACGCGGCGGCGCTGGCAACAGCCGATCTCGTGTTCAAGGGCTGAGCAGTATGATGCAACTGCAGCCAGCGGCAGCACTCTCCAGTCCAGTTGCTCTCCAGTCCAGTTACGCAGCCCACAGTGGCATTCTCGTGTTGGGTTTTACTTGAGTCAGCATGTAAACCGACTTGAGAGCAAGTGGAGTGCTGGCAATGGCAGCAGTTGCGTGTGCGCGCGGACAGCACGCTGCGTGCTGTCGGCCGCCCATGCGGCGGCCTCTCTGGATTCGGCTCTTGACGCCCCGTCTCATACCGCCGGTCTCATCAACTTGCCTTCCACCGTGCCATCCTCTTAACCAGCTCTCGGACGCCGGCGTCGCCTGCGGCCCCAGTCAGGATATCGGTTCGCCGCAATGCGAGGCCCCGCGCTCTTGGGCGCGCTAGGCATGGTCGCGCTAGCGCTGTGCTGCGCCCCGGTCGCCGCGCAGGAGGCCACCGTGGTGAGCTGGACGCGGCGGCGGGCGGCGGGGCTGGCGCCGCCGTTTGTTTGCCCCTGGCCGCCCTGCCCCGCCTGACCAAGCCAGAGCAGCCTCGCCCCGAGGGCGCCTCGCTTCGGGCGCTGGGAGGCGGTGCGGCTGCCACTGCCGCCCCCACCTGACGCGCATTTCCCGCCCGCCGCAACCCGCGCAGGACGGCCTGCTCTCCCTCATCCACCTGCCTGGCGGCGGGCTCTCCAGCGGCTGGCGCTTTGCCGGCTACGGTGGGTTGTGTCCCCTGGGAGTGACGGAGAGGTGCAAGGTGGATGCGCCGTCTTCGGCCAGCACCCACCTGCCTCCCTGCCGCCCCAGTATGTGCTTGGCAGAGTCGGCGCAGCACCCACGTGCGTTGCCTCCCTCCGTCCCCTGCAGGCTGCGTCGACTGCAATTTCAACGACCGCCTGCGCCGGCGCAACACCTCCACCTCCTCGATATACTCCCAGTTGGTGCCCTGGGGGCAGTGGCGGGTCGAGGCTGACCTGCCCTTCACCGGCAACAGGTGAGTGCCGGGTGAAAAGGGCGATGGCAGCAGGGCAGGCGGTCACCGCCGCGCCCGGCGCTCCTCCCCCCTTGCAAGCCTCACACATCGTTTCCCTGCCCCTGCTTGCCACCTGCCTGCAGCGTCCTGGACGCCTGGGTCAAGGGATCGGTTCTGTCCAGTGGAGGTCTCTTCCTCGAGAACACCGTTGAGCGCCGCCACTCAAAGTGGTGGGTGCCGTCGTCGTGCGGCACCTGCAACGTGTGGCTGCGCGCAGCGGTACATGGTGCAAAAGCCGCGCCGTCACACCAGCCGTAACCAACACCACCCCCTCTCGCACTACTCCCCAGGCTGACTCTGGACGGCGCTGACCGTGGCGACGCCAAGGTGCTGGCCGGCCCAGACGCCGATGGCTGGTATCACATCCAGGTGCGGCGCATGAGCAACGAGCGAGGGCATCCACCGGCCTGTGCAGCCTCACACCCGCTGCCTCTGCCTCTCCGCACCCAACCCCATGCGCTCCCCCTCGTCTCCCCTCCTTGTGGCAGGTCAACTTCCTGAAGCTGACCGATACCTCCGGCACCAAGCTGAGCGGCCTGCCGAGCATGTGCGCGGGCAGGGGCGCTGGGTGGCCGTGTGTGACGGCCCGAGTTGAGCGGGGCCAGCCCCACGCCTTCTCCCCTTCTGCCTCCTTCACTTACCTTCTTAGCCGCCACCCATGTTGCCCTCGCGTGTGAGCAGGTGGAACCGCATCTGCATCCTCGACAAGAGCGGTGAGTTGTCTTGGGGGATGAGTGGGTTCCCGACAGGCGCTCCCGTCCGGACGACATGGGTGCCGCACCAGGTCCTGCCGCACCGCATGCTGTTTGTGCCGCAGGTGCAACCGCCGCTCTCACCCTCCCTCCCTCGTCTCCCAGGCACCGGCTTCACTCTGCAGCTGGACACCGCCTTCCTCTACTCCTCCGACGCCTTCTTCCAGACCACGTCTGACGGCGAGGCAGACCCCTCGGCGCCCTTCCCCTGCGTTGGCAAGCTCTGCGACGAGCGCCCAAGTTCTAACACTGTCTCCGCCGAGAACCTGTCCCCGCTGGTGCCCCTTTACGACGCCGACGAGGACTTCAGCGTGCAGGCAAGGGGCGGGGGAGGTGGGAAGGGGCGAGGGCCTGAGGTGGGGGCGGGGCGCCAGGCCGAGCGCCTCCTGCGTCCTCGACGTCTGCTCACGCCGCGCCGTGTTTCTGTCCATGCAGGGCGACGCTGACCAGCAGATTGATGCCACCGCAGGGTTCATCATGCGCCTCAAGGTGGGACGGTTGGGGGAGGAGCGCTCGTGTGGTGGAGGGGGCTGAAGGATGCAGGTGCACATACCTGCGGCGTGGTGAGCCCTCACACGACCCCTTCCATGCCCGTTGCCATCAGCCTTCATGGACCCCTGCCCCCCACCCTGTTCTGCCACCCCGCCCCCCCTCCCGCAGCCCAACGTGACTGTCGAGGAGCTGGACCGCATCTGCGCCGAGCTGGCCACCACCGAGGGCCCCTCCCGCTTCAATGGCACCTGCATCACCGACGAGGTGCGCACTAGCGGGCGGCAGCCTGCGAGCACTGCCCGACCAGCTTGTGAGCACAGCACGCACTCTGTGCCCCTCGACTGTCCCCTCCTCCCTGCCCGCTCCCCCTCCCGCAGCACACGGCCCGTGCGCAGGTCGACGCCGACCCGCAGGCCCACCTGGAGTGGTCCTTCCAGAGCTTTGCCGTTGAGAGCGAGGTGAGGTTATCGCGAGTGAGCTTGCGATGTGGGGGTGGAGGCGTGCCGCCTAGCGCACATTTTTCCTCTCCCCTTCCTGCCTGCTCACGGCCACCCCCCCTTCGTCCCCCCCGCAGGCCGACCTGCTGGCGATGCGTCGCACCCTGGGCAGCGCTGTGCAGTACTTTGAGCGCGATCGCAGCGCCACCGTCGACTTCATTCCCGACGTGCGCCAGAGGGGGGAGGGGGTCTATGGTGCGAGAGAACAGTAGAACAGCAAGGGGGGTGAGAAGCAGCAAACACAGTTCACGAGATTAGCCTTTACATGGCTTGGTTTTTACATGCACCCCTCATCCTCCCCTCTGTCGACTGTTCCCCTCTCCTCCCTGTCGCAGGCCACCATCGAGCTCCCTGAAGTTGCTGCCGCCAGCATCGATGCCGTGGGCGGCTCCACGCAGGCGTGGGGGTGAGCAGGCACCGGGGCCGGAGGGTGAGAGGCGCGGGCGTCAAAGAGGCGGTGCAAGCAGCCTGACACGCCTGCCGCCAGCCCGGCTGCTCCTGTCACTCCTCCTGCCTCCCATTGTCGCCCACCCCGGCAGCCTGGACCGCATCGACCAGGCGGCGCTCCCGCTCGACGGCAAGTATGCCCCTGGCGACCTGGACGGCAAAGGGGCGCACATTTACGTGCTGGATACCGGGGTCCGCAAGTAAGGCGGGGAGGGGTTCCAGCAGGGTGCACGGGGGACTTGGGCTGGGGTCGGGGAGGTGCAATGCAGACTCACCACCCCATGGTGGCCAGCGGCAGTGCACCTGCTGCTGCTCCTCTGCCCCCTCTGAACCATTTCCTCCCTTCCTCACCCTTGCATCCGCGCAGCACCCACCAGGAGTTTGTGGGGCGCCTGGGCGAGTCCGTGTCCTTCACCTCCGGCGTCGCCGTCCAAGCCGAGCTGTCCGAGGCCCCGGCGGCCGCTGCGGTCCCCCAGGTGGGACCCCTCGTCCACCGTATGCGATTCCCCGCTCTGCTGCGCGCCGTCCGTCTGCAGCCTGTCTAAAGCATCTGAAATCCCAGTAGATTCATTGAGTCATTTCTGCACCTCGGCTCCACCCTGCCCACCAGGGGGGGTGCAACCCCGATGACCTGGACTACATGACTGCCACCATCGGCGGCGGCGACGCGGGCGAGGACGTGGCGGCTGTGGAAGCCTCCGCGGTGTGGGACGGCCATGTGCGTGGGGAGGGGGCAGGCTTGGGGTGGGAGAAGGGGGCGAGGCGCACTGCAGGGCACCAGTCAGGAGGAGGAACACAGCTGCTGCCCTGCATGCACCCTTCCCGCCCTCCTGTGCTCCACATCTCTTCCTTCCCACAATCACACTGGCCTCCTCTTCCTCCCCTCTATCCTCTGCAGGGCCACGGCACGCACGTAAGCAGCACCTGCGTGGGAGCGTCCTACGGCGTGGCCAAGCGCGCCACCCTGCACGCGGTGAGGCGAGGACGCGGCAGCTGCCCAGAAGCGCAGGAGGGATGCACAGGAGGGGGACGGACTTGGCAGCGTGCATTGGTGCCGCACAAGCTTCCCCTCCCCTCCCCGGCCTCTCACACGCCCCTCCTCCCAACCCCTCGCCTGCGCAGGTGAAGACCATGGGCGACGACGGGTCAGGCAGCTACTCCAACATCATCGCAGGTGGGTTGCAGGGGAGGGTGCTTCTTTGGAGGGAGGGGCTCGGTGCCTGCGACAGGCGGCCGAGCAGGCCATCTATCACTACCCAGCCACCCTGCTGCATACCCTGGTGCAGCTCTCTCCCAAACCAAACCCGCCTGCCACGCTCCTCCTCCCATCCCCCACCCCCGCCACACCCTCTCCCCCCCAGGCATGAACTGGGTGCTGCAGCACGTCAAGAAGAACGGCTGGCGCGGCGTGGTCAACATGAGCCTGGGCGGCCCCCGCTCCACCGCGCTCAACGACGCCGCGCAGCAGCTCATCTCCGCCGGCATCCCGGTGGTGCGTCGCCGGGAGTTATAGAGGGGTGAAGTTGGGCGGGGTGCAGTTCAGAGGGGCTTGCCTCACCCTCCTTGCGTCGCTGTGCACCTCACCCCATTCCCCTGCGCCTCCCCAAACCCAACACAGGTGACCAGCGCCGGCAACAAGTACGGCGCCGACGCGTGCAGCCAGTCGCCCGCCTCCAACCCACAGGCCATCGCGGTGGCCTCCTCCACCCAGCAGGTGCCTGTTTAGCGCCGCAGTTGCCGTCTGTGTGTGTTGCCCCCTTGTCAATCAATCACAAGCCCCCTTGTCAGCAATTACATTTAAACTTCACGGGGAGCCAGCAGGGGTCTCATGGGACTGCCTTGTGCCGCCTGTGCCCGCCTCGCGTCCCGAACCCGCTCCCCTGGTGCCCCCACACACACATGTGCAGGACACCATCTCGCCCTTCTCGAACATCGGGTCCTGCGTGGACATCTTCGCCCCCGGCTCCGCCATCCTGTCCGCGGGTGGGTGGGTGGGCAGGCGTCTGTGGGAGGGCAGAGGCAGGGAAGGATGCAGGAGGTACGACACGCATGCCAAACAGCCTTACGCCCCTTCGCCTGATATCCCCCCCCCCCCCCCCCCCCTCCCCCCCCCGTTGTGCCCCCAGGCATTGCCAGCGACAGCGCTGCCACCGTCATGTCAGGCACATCTATGGCGTCGCCGCATACGGCGGGCATCGTGGCGCTGCTGCTCCAGGCCTATCCCACCGCCAGCGTGGCAGAGATCAGCCGCCGCCTGGCAGAGGCCAGCCAGAAGGTGCAACAGGAGGGGGGGAAGCTCAGGGGGAAGTGTGCATGTGAGGGCTGCATGTGTGGAGTGCATCCAGTCACCCACCTCCCTCTCCTTCCCTGCCCTCCCTTCACCCTCCCACCACAGATCACCTTTGAGACCAAAACCGCGCCGCGCTTCCTGCAGGTGGGTGGGCGGGCTGTGGGCACGAGGACTGAGCGCTCGTTGTGATCGCTGCAGAAGCATTGGCCACTGACTGTTGTCCCTCTTGAGCGCTCGTGCAGGCTAGCCAGACACGCCTTGCGCCCGGTTGGGCCGTACCCAACCCATCTCCGCCGCCTCCCTCCCCCAAGCCCACCGCCTCGCCCATCGCCTCGCCTTCTCCGTCACCGCCATTTCCCCCAAACGGGACGAGCCCGGCAGTGGTTGCACCGCTGCCGGCGAAGACTATGATCTCCAAGCTGGCCATCGGGTATTCCTGAGCAACGCCAGCCAGCCTTGCTCGCCCGCCCCCGTGAACGAGCCCCTGGTTTGGCTGTGCGGGGGCTTCTTGAAAATACGGTGCCGACTTTCGAACGGCAACGACACCACCAGCGTCGCGCTGACACGCGCGCGCCCGCTGGCCGCCGCCTGCGCCGCGACCCTCGCCGCCGCAGCGCTGGTCCTGTAGCGCGACACCCCCACATGCTCATTCGTGACAATTCCCCCCTTTCACGGCACTGATGCAAACCAATCCCTTTACTGCTCCCCTTTCAAAAACGCTTTGACACTGCCTTGCCTTGCGCGCGTGCCCCCCTTGTGAAACCTGCGACTCACGTGCTTTACAGGAGCAGAGGACAGTGCAGGGGCAGAGGCCGCATCAACTGTGCCCAGGGGTGGGGATTGGGCACGGATGCAGCAGCCAACGTGGGGGCAGAGTATGGCCAGCACAGTATCCCGCCGAAAAGTGGGACAAAGTATGCGTAAAGGGAAGTTGAAAAGTGCCATGGCTGAGCACGGCATAAGAAGAGGAACGGTGTGAAAAAGCAGCATGGGTCGCGACTGACACAGGCGCGCCAGGCTAACCCTGCGGCTGCCGTAGCGGATGCGGATGCCCACCCACAACCCCACAACCACTCCCAGCCGCCCAACCCCAGCCCGCCGGCTCCTTCCCCACCACCACCTCTGCCAAGGCCCGCAGCTCGCCGCCTCCTTCCCCCTTTCTTCCATCGACACGCCCCAGCCCAAAGCCTCTCTCCCCGTCCTTTTCTTTAAAAGCGCCAGCCCTCCGCCTCCCTCCCCCTCGTCCAACCTTGGCCCCCTTCATCCAATCCAACCCCCTCTTCTCCTTACCCCTCCCAGGTGCAGCCCGCCACGGCCGCCTCCCTCCCCCTCGCCGCCTCCCAGCCCCAGCCCTCCGCCTCCCTCCCCTTCCCCTCCTTGTCCACCCCCTGCACGTCGCCTCTCCTGCGTCGCCTCTTCTCCCTTGCCGCCGCTGCCAACCCCCAGCCCGCCACCACCGCCTCCTGTAAGGGAGGGGCAGTCCCCTCCTGCCCCAGCCGCACCCGCCGCTCCGTCTCCCTCTGCGCGCCCAGGAACTCGCTCAACACCGCAGGCTCCCGCCACTCGCGTATGGCAGTGCCACCGCACACGCCGAACAACAGCCGCTGCCTGATGCGCCCCCATCTTTGTCGTGGTCCCAGCCGTGTGTTACAGAGGGCAGCATGCCGGATTAAGCCAGGTGCTGACATGTGGAAGAGAGTGCAGGGAGACAAGCCGCGGTGCGGCGCCCCAAGCTGTGCATGCTGCACCGCGCTGTTGCCTCCGTTGCCGGCCCGCCACATCCGCCTCAGCCGGGTCCTTGCTGCACTGCTGCTCATTCGTGCATTTCCACGTAATCTGGGTTCTCCTTGACAATGACGACGCCCTCCAGGGTGCTGCTGGCTGCAGGAGGGGGGGGGGGGGGGGGATTTCTTTTGTTGTGGGGGATGGGAGGGCGACGAAGAGAAGGGCACAGGACGAGGAGCATCCCCGCGGAGTGCACAGCTGTACTGCGTGCAACACCACACTCGGCACCGCGACACCGCACACGGCGACAGAGCAACAGCGCAAAGGGCGCAGGGCGGACGCGCCTGGGATGTACTTTTCTGTGCCCAGCTCCGCGCGCTCCCCCACCGACAGCAGCACCGGGGTGGTGTGCGTCTGGAAGCCGGTGATGGTCTTGGGGCGGCCGGCCTGCAGGCAGGGGACGGAGAGACGGAGGATTGAGGAATGTAGAACAAACCCATAAAATTATGAGAAGCAGATGCAGAAAAGGCATCCCCCCCCAACACACCACGAACGCTCACCGTCGTCCTATCCATGCACTACATGCACGTGCACCCTCATCTGCCGTGCCGGCCCCCGCACCTGTGCCACCGTGTCGACCGCCGTGCCGACGCGCACTGGCGCCGCCACCATCTTGCCTTCCTCGTCCACTGCAGGGGCACGAGGCAAAAGGGGGGGGGGGGGGCAACATTCAGAGGCAGGTTTCGGAAAAGGGGCAAGGCGGGCCAGCACCGGCGCCGCCGCCGCCGCGCCTTCCTCGTCCACTGCAGGGCCAAACACGGGCAGAAAGGGGACGGGGCTGCAGAGGAAGTTTTTTTTTTTTTTTAACCACAGAGCAAGGTGGGCGGCCCATGACCTGCGCATACTTGCCTGCCACGCCCAACGACGGCGGGAGGTTGGCGCAGTTCATGCAGGGTGACGACAGGCAAACACGCAGGCGCTGCGCAGGGCGAGTAGGCAGGTAGGCAGGCAGGGCAGGCACGGCGAGCAGTGCAGTGCAGATGAAGAGACGAGCAGGAAGAGGACCGAGGCAAGGCAGAGCAAGGCAAGGCGCCGACGGCAGGCTCAGGCTTTTGGTGTCAGCACGGCGCTGCTCCCCTGCCGCGCCCCGCCCGGGCGGGGTGTTACAGCAAACCTCCGGTCCCAGGGGGGCGGGGCGGCACAGCGCGTCTTCTCAGATAAGATCAAGTTGCCCTGGAGCGGGCAAATCCTCGCCCGGCCGGCGGCGCAAGTGGTACACGATGCAGGCACACATTGGTGCATGCAGAGGCGCGTGCAGGAAGGCGGCGCAGCGGATGCAGGTGTGTGTGCAGTGGAGCGTTACGAAGCAGAGCTTGTTTGCACAGGCACATCGTCGGCGCGCCTTCATCGCGATCGGCACAACGCTGCGGCAGCAGTGATTGCAACAGACAAGGCGAACAGGTCCACGCAGTTGCGCCCTGCATGCTCTGCAGCACCACCACCCCGTACCCGTCATCAGCATACGCGGCTTCATGGCGGGCGTCAGGCAGTACAGCAGGTAGTGCTGCTTCCCCGCCAGGGTGGCCTTCATGTCCAGCCCGCCCGCCAGCAGCACCGCCAGTATGCCGGCAAGCGAGGTGCCTGCACGTGGATGCATGGCACACATTTTTAAGGTTTCAGGTTTCACGTCCATTTTCTGAATGAACACCCTCCGGCTGCTGCGCTGAGCCGGCTGAGTGCAACGCGGCTGCTGCTGCGAGCGGGAGCGCTCCCAAAGCGAGCCCCCGTCACAGGGTCTCCAGGGTTGCCATGTCCATGCCACCAGCCCCTAACCAGCACGAGGCGCCCACCGTTGAGCAGCGTGTGGTCTGAGTGGTAGGGGTTGAGGGTGAGCAGCCCCTTGCCCATGTGCACCAGCCCCTGCGGGGCGCAGCGGTGGGGAGACGGGCAGACACACGTGAAGAGGCCGCGGGGCGAGGCAGCGGTTTGCACTTCAGCTGCCTGCCCACGGCAGCTGCACGCTCGCCCAAGTAACCCGCGCCCGCGCCCAGGAGAGCGGGCAGGCAGGCAGGAGGCCAAGCGAAATCAGGGCTGGCACCCACCTGCGCCGTGCGGACCAGGAACAGCAGCGTCGGCTCTTTGTAATAGTAGGACGACAGCCCGCGCAGGATGCCCGCCAGCCTGGCAGGAGCAGGGGTGGGCAGGGTGGGCGAGGTGTGGGGGCGGGGTGGGTGAAGAGGCGTGGGGTACGAGTTCCCTGCCACGCATCGGCGCACAGAACACCGCCATCGGGCAGTCGCGAACGCGCGATCTGGCGCTCGGTCGGGCAGCCTACCCCCTCACGATGACGATGGGCGCTGCCACACGTGTGCCCGGCCTCACCGCGCGTTGTTTGTGCCCGCTCCGATGAAGCCCAGCGCCAGCACAGCGTTCATCGCCACGTCGGTATCTGCGGGCAAGGGACGTGGGGGCAGCCATGGGAGAGCGATGCGGCGTGCACGGCATTGCCGGTGTCCGCGGGCACGGGGCGGGGCGCAGCAGCAAAACGAGTCGCTACCTCTCCCTTGCCACCAGGCTGGTGGAGCATTCTGCAGCAGCACGGGTCTCGCCGTTGCTTCGCTGCACGCTCCCAGTGCTTTGAGCACGGCGACCACAGCGGCCGCAGCGTGCACCAAGCGTGCACCAAGCATGCGCACTCGCCTGTGTCGTGGCTCAGCCGGCTCAGCGTGTCCATCACACCCATGCCCGGGTTGCTGACGTTGAGCAGCGCGATCGCCAGCGGGACAGACCGCCTGCACAGCAGGGCGAAGCAAACGGGAGGCAGGGCAGTGGTGGTGAGTAAGCGATCGCCAACGGGACAGCGCTCCTGCACAGCAGGGCGAAGCAAACGGGAGGCAGTGGTGGTGAGTAGGCGATCGCGGGCCGGGGCGCAGCACCGCGGACGGCGGTACCACGGGCATTGCGGTGAAGACCCTGCGCGAGCCCGCGTGCAGCGGGCACGCTGTGCGCAGCAGGGGGAGCGAGGGCAGGGAAGCGTACCGCACAGCCGGGTCTCCGTACTGCAGCAGGTGCTCCAGCGCTCGGTGCGCCATTGTCCCCCCCAGCTCCTCGCTCATCGCCAGCAGCCCCAGCCCCAGCACCGCCACTGCAGGGCAGGGGAGGGGAGGGTGGTGGTGATGGTGGGCGGCGGGCACGCTTGATGTTTATAAACAGGGCGAAGCAAGGCAAGGCCAAGCCAAGCAACGACAGGCAGGCACGCCGCCGCACGCATGCGCCCGCAATCGCCATGCACCCCCAACCGCTGTTCTACGCACCAACCCACACTCATGGAACGCCCGCAGCCACTATTGCTTCCCAGCGTTCCTCTACGTGCGGCCCCCCCCGCCCCACCCCACCCCAGCCGCACCCGACTGGTGTAGTGACTTCCACGCAGCCGCCTCTTCCGCCTCGATGTGCTCGCCGCAGATTGCCAGCAGCTGCTGCACCTGCGGGTAGGCGACGCGGGGCGCGGAGGGAGCAGCAGGGGAGGTTGGTGCGCGTCAGCAAGAGGCCTTGCAGGCGTGTGATCGCGCGCGCGAGCGGTGCGAGGTGCGCTGCAACCGAACTGGCCGGGTCTGCTCCGGGCACCGGGCAGAGCCAAGTGCGTTTGCGCCCTGTGAGGACCCCAGCCTTGTCGGATGCTGGGACGACGCAACTGAGGAACGCTTCGCTGCAGCACTGTGCGAATGCGAGCCCTTGCCTTGAGCACGTCTCCTGCACGTCTCCTGCACGTTCCGGCACGTCGCAGCACGCCCAGCACGCCGCTGCAGCTCACAGCATGCGCAGCACGCCCCTCGCACCTTGAGCACGTCTCCTGTCCCGGCGTAGGCGCACGCGTCCAGTATGACTTGCAGGAACTTGGAAATCTTCTCATCAAGCGTCTTGGCCACCTACGAATAAGAAAATTAGAAAGTTAAATGTCAATTGGTGAGATGCTGCCTGCGTGCTGCCTGTAGGGGGGAGGAACTCGCCCTAGCGGCCACGCACGCGGGCGCACGCACACGCACCGCGGCCCTGCATGAAGTAACTGCTGTGTATGCAAGCATGCAAGCACGCACCTCGAGCGTCGCATCCACTGCCCCCTGGCGGTGCAGGAACAGCAGGCCGAGCGAGAGGCACATGAGGCGGCCGCCGGGCTGCATGAGGTCAGCCTCACCGCGCAGCATGAGGGCCTGCGGCGGTGGGGCGGGGGAGCAGGGGAGCGTGTGGGGCGGTGGGCCGAAGGCCATGCAACTCAAGTTGCGCCGGTGGGGGAGCAGGGGAGCGCGTGGTGTGTCCACGCCTCTGCGATGCCACATAGCTGCCGGCACCGAGGGCGGCACAGCAGCGCGATTTCAGCAGCGGCTGCTGCTGCGACGGCGGCCACACGCGCTGCCCAGGCCGAGCACAATTGGTACTACGAGGGGGATAGTGACAAATAAACACGATAGTGCTGCCAAGGTACCGCGCACACACACGCACCTGCAGGACGGCCTCCACCGCGTCGCCGTTGGCGGTGCCCTGGTACACCAGGGCCAGCGCCAGCGCCGCTATGCTCGACACCTGTGGACACCAGGGCAGTGCGAGAGGTTCGCAAGGTGGGAGATTCGCGTGAGTGGGTCGCGGTGTGCAGTGCCGGGGCACAGACGAGCGGGGCGGCAGGCGTGCACAAGGAGGCAGGCTTCCGAGATGAACCGGGCAGGGAGCGCAGCACCCGTCGGTTCAGAAAAACAACTGTTGCGCAATCACACAGCTGGGGTGGCTGTGCGGAAGCTGTGCAGCAGCCGTGCGGAAGCTGTGCGTACCTCGATCGAAAGGTCTGTGTCCATGATGAGCGGCAGCAGCAGCTCCGCCACCTCCTCCTTCTCCCTGCCGGCGTACGCGATGCCTAGGCCCAGGATGGCGCCGATGCGGGTCTGGGGGTCTTCCTTGGACACGTAATCTGCGTGAACACCAGTGCCAGGTAATCATTATCAAGATTAGCCGCGTCATCAGTACATGCATTGACGTTGAGTACGGTGCTTGCCGCTGTGGTCGATGCCGCTCACAGCAGGGTGGGGTCGTAAGAACGCACCCGATAGGAGCGCCAGGGCAGGGTCGACCTCATCCAGCACGCCGCAGTTGACAATGCCCACCGCCAGCAGCGCGCCCGCCACCACCTGTTGGTTGGTTTCGCGGGGGACCGGCCGCCAGGCAAGCGACTGGTTGGTCCGCTGCAGGGCTGCCACTGCTGCTGGATTGGCAGGCGGCGCGCCACCGCCAGCAGCGCCTGTGCTGCCCATTCCAGCGGCGGGCCCCACTCCACGTCCCACGGGCCTGTACCGCCCCGACCCTCGCTGCCCAGGTACGAGTGCGGTATGTGCTCGCTTGCCTGGTTGTCCGTGGAGTAGAGGAAGCGGTCGATCTGAGGCAGCCCCCCCTCCACGTCCCACAGCAGCACGGTGCCCAGAGAGGCGGTGGCGCTCATCTTGCCGTGGTCCTTGTTCTTGAAGATCCAGTGCACCTGCAAAGGTAACGAAAATGAAACGAAACAAAGTGAATTAATAAGGGGAACGAAGTGAGAGGCAAGAAAAAAAGGAGAAATGTCGCTGTGCCGTGGTCCTTGTTCCTGGACTCCAGTGCACCTGCACCAATCAATCATGAGTGGTAATAAGGTTGACAGGAAACGAAACACCTTCGTCACCCTGCATGCCGGCCTGCCCGCTGCCGCTGCCGCCGCCGCCGCCACTGCCGCCGCCGCCGCCGCCGTTTCCAGCCCAGCCCCACCCGGCTGCCCAACCCATGACTCCACACGAGCGCCTGCCCCCACCTTCTCGTCCTCCGACGCAGCAGTCACCAGCTTGTCCTGCCCGAAACCGGCGTTGACAAAGGCGTTGACAAAGGTGGAGGCCAGGTTGGCGCGGGCAGAGTCCACGGCGGGGCCTGCACCGCGTGGGGTGGGAGCGAGGCGAAGGAGGCATGCACAGGCGTGATGGATGATGAGATGGAGGTCAGGCGGTTGGCACGGGCAGGCGGAGGGAGGTGGGTGCTGCGGTCAAGCGCCCACCGACGCTGGGTGCGCGCCCCTCCAACAAATGCATGCTATGCTGTACACGACCTCTGGCGGTACAAGCACACACACTGTCGTACAAGCGCTCACCGGTGGGCGCCCGCCCCTCCACCAGGTGCATCTTGTACACATCCTCTGGCGTCTTGGCCTCCATCACATCAAGGTCCCGCGCCAGGCTGAGGTACTGCTCGCTCAGCTTGGTGTTGCTGGAGGGAAGGTGGGGGTGGGGGGTGGGGGGGTGGGGTGGGAGGGGGGGGGGGGGTAGGGTGGGGGTTGGACGCAGGGTGCTCGCATTCAGCGCCAGCACACCAAGCCAGCGCGCTCAGCGCGGCGCAGCAGGCCACAGCGCAGCATCGGCAGCACAGCACAGCACCGCGCGACGCGAGACGCAGCACGCGCCTCATGATCTGCTGCAGCTGCTCCCTCAAATCGTCGTCTGCCACCGCCGCGGGGCCGTCCTCCAGGTTCAGCGCCAGGCCGTGGCGGCCCAGCATGTAGGCTAGCTGCAGGCGGGGGAGGGCAGCGGGGCCGGGGGGGCATCACGAATCTGCGTCCCTATCCTTCCCGACATCTGCAAGCAAGTAGCAGCAGGCCACGTGCCACGCTAACCCAGCAGTCAGCGTTCCGGCCAGAACAACCCAGCATGCACAGCGTGCCACCCGCAGACCCCCCCCCCCCGGAGCAGACACCAGGCGCCCACCTGCTTCTGGTGGAAGGGGTCGCCGGCGCAGGCGGCAAAGGCGGCCTCTGCCAGCTCGCGGCTCCCCGCCTTGAGCGCCATGCGCAGCGCGTCGCTGTGCTTGCCCACCTGTCGGGGAGGGGGGGGGGGGGGGGGGGGCGGAGAAGGGCGGTTTGACGGTGCAGCGGCTGCCTGTGTGGGCGCACCCTTTGGCAACACGCTTGGACCCGTATGCGAGGCAGGCCTGGCGGCAACAGCGGCGGCAGCGGCGGCCGCCAGCGGTGGCGGGCGCGGCAGAGGCCAGCCCCGCGCGAGTGGAGCCATGCTGGCACACCTTTGAGTAGATGTTGAAGGCGGTACGCAGCACTGCCGCATCATCCGGCTCCGGCAGGTAGTTGTGGCAGCCTGCAGGGTGGGCGGCGGGGCACGGTGGCGGGGGAGTCGGCCCTGCCCCAGCATGCCGGCATGCGGCGGCACCACCGCAGGGCTACCAGACATCCGGGCCCCAGTGTGCGTCCGCAGCGCGCGCAGCAATCCCCAGCATTGTTGCCCCGACCCGTGCAGCACCGTCGCCAGCAGGTACACGTTTATGCTGGTCAGCGCTGTTGGAGATTTGTGCTGCTGCAGCGCTGTGATTTGGCTGATTGATAGACCCACCCAGCAGGTAGAGGCAGGTGCGCGGCGCGTTCTTGTCGTCCACGTGCTGCTCCAGCAGTGGCAGCCGCTCCACCTCCAGCAGCAGGTCAACCGCCTCGGGCTCTGTGGATGCCAGTAGAGGGGAGAGGAGAGCAATTGAAGGAGACGGGGAGGGAAATTGGTGAGGGGATGGGCTCCAGCAGCGGCAGCAGTAGCAGCCGCTCCACCTCCAGCAGCAGGTCCACAGCCTTGGGCTCTGTTGAGTGATGGAGCGGCGACGAGGGCGGGAGGGCGGCGAGGTTAGAGGAGCTTAGGGAGGTTGGCGGAGGAGGAAAAATGAAGGGAAGGAGAAGGGCAACCTCCAGCAGCAGGTCAACCTTCGGGCTTTGATGCAGAAAGGCGGGGGGGGGGGGGGGGGGAGCGCCCACCCAGCACCCAGGTGGGTGCTGTTGCGCGTCATGTTGCGGATCACACCCCACCTGTCCCCTCGCGGCCTGCGCCAACCAGCACCCACCCTCCCACCCACCCACCGGCGTTGTGCGACATGTTGTACGGCACAATCTGCTCCACCAGCGCCATCAGGTCGTCCACAGGCGCCTCCCCCGCCCGCCGCTCCTCGTACTCCTCGCCGATTTCGCCTGCAGCAGGCAGGCAAGTGAGGGGGTGGGCGGGTTGGGGACAAACGGGCAGGCAAAAGCAGGCTTTGAACTCCTGGGCAGTGAAGCCAACCACACGCCCGTGCAGCCGCCCGTCGCAGAGCCGACCTCCCGCCTGCACGGCTGCCCGTGCGCCTCCCCCGAGCCGTGAACATGCACCCCATCCACACACCCGCCAGGTGGCGAATGTACTCGTGCCCCCACTTGGCCACGTCCACGGGCGCCGCCTGCAGCTTGTATTTGAGCGTCTCACGGCTGCCCTCCTCCGCGCTCGTCATCGCCAGCACAGACACCTGCGGCGGGGCGGCGGGCGGGCGACGCAGAGATGCACACCGCAGGTGAGAACCAGTGCAATCACGCGCTCCCTCCCCCCTCAGCGTGCCCCTGGCCGAGCAGCACACCTCCCGCAACCAGCCGCACGCCCGCGCTACAACCACTGCGCACCAGCCCACCCAGCTGTGTGCCCGCGGGCAATACACAAGCACGCACGCATGCACCGAACCATGCCGGCGAGCGCCTCGCGGTTGGCTCCACCCCTTTCCCACCATCCTCTTGTGTGCAAACCGGTGTTGCCACACTACCCAGAGGATGATGTAGCGGGAAGCAAAGCGTACTGGTATACAAGCTAACGGGTGGCGAGCACACACGCGACGCACCACGCCGGCGAGCGCCTCGCGATTGGGCGCTCCGGCGGGCAGCCCCTCCAGCGCCGCCTTCAGGGTGTCGTAGTGAGGGCGCAGGAACTTGAGGGGCTTGGGGACGGAGGTCATGCTGCTGGTGGCGGTCCTGCGACACAGCAGACCGATGAATGCACTGGTGATTCAACGAATTGAGGATGTGAAAAGTTGGTGTGATACGGTCATGAGAAGGAGAGCATGGGCACGGAGGTCATGCTGCTGGTGGCGGTCCTGCAACAAGGAGCACAGAGACGTGCAATTTGAAACGCAAGAGCAGGAGGGGGGAGCGGAGGGCCTGGAAGAGCGGCGGGCAGCGGCGACCCACCCCAGCCACGATGGCCGCGACGGCAGACGGCAGCGCCTCGGCTCTTGCTGAGCTGCCCGCTGCTCCGTTGCGGTGCCAAATCTCACGTGGATGCCGCCAGCACACGCGACGATGGCTGGATGCACCGCCACCCTCTGGCGGTCGCTCCGCAAGGCCCGTCGGTTGGCGCGCCCGCCGGCGCTGCCCGCCGCCGGCGCCCGGCACGCCCAGCCTCGCCCCAGCGCATGCGCACGGCTTACTCACATCCCCAAGACCCCCTCTACTGCTACGCGCCCTCAGGCACCTGATCTGGTCGCCCAGCGACTCGACTGCCAGCTTTGCCACGCCCACGTCGGCGTCGGCGGCGCGCACCACCAGCAACTCCAGGTCCTCCTTCAGCTTGACGTCCTCCTCGCTCAGCTCCTCCTCCGCCATCTGCGTAGCACATCGGGAGGCGGAGAGCGCGCGGGCAGGCGCTCAAGCGGCAGAAACCAGGTGATCAAGGCTTGGCTGGAGCCTGCGACTGGCGTGCCTGCCGGCACGCCGGCTCCCTGATCGCGCCGATGCCTGCTGCTGGCAGCAGGCCCACCTCGGGCGGCAGCTCTTGAGCGCCCTTCTTCTTGTTCTTGTCTGCCGACGCCCCATCGCCCTTGGGCTGCTCGGGCGCCATTTTCGCTTAAGCAGTGAGTGCCGCTGTGCTTTGGATGGGCGGGAGCAACGCGCAGGGGATGGAGGGAGAGAGGAATGCACGCCCCTTCTTGCCGACATTGCCGTCGCTGCCAGACTGCCGAGCCAGGGATGGCTGCCAGAAGCTGCCAAATGCGTTGTTCCGGCAAGAAGGGCGATTTCCTGCTTCTGGCAGGCTTCTCCACCAAACGTCGGGCACCCAGGAGCTCTCTAAACATCCTTCTGGTCATTTGGTAACCACCCTTGACCTTACAAGAGGCCTTTTGAACCGCCCCGAGCCCGCCCCGAGCCCCCTCCGCCCCAATGGGCGCGCCGCTCTCCGTTTACAGCTCTCTGTTGACCATCGCAAGCTTTTCTAAGTTGATCAAGGGCCGCACAGTTGCGGGTGGCGAGCGGCAGGCCTTCTTCTGGCTGGGGCCAGTCCTCAGAGCGGAGTGGCGGTCGGCGAGCAGCAGGCGGCAGGCGGCTTGCTGCCCACTATGCCTGGGCTGCCTGTGCAGTGGCCCACCCACCAAGATTCACTGAGGGGGAGTGCAGGGTGGTGTCGGGCAGTCTGCGCGCATGCGCGCTGCACCGCGCAGGTGGTTGGGGGGTGCGATGGTGCCGTGGGGTCGGCGTCGGCGGTGGTGCAGGTGTGCCTGCTGATGCGGCACTTCAAGCTATGCCTGGGCTGCTTGTGCAGTGGCCTACCCACCCAGTCTCACTGAGGGGGAGTGCAAGGTGGTGTTCGGCCAGTCTGCGCGCATGCGCTGCACCGCGCAGGTGGTCGGGGGGTGCGGCGGTGCTGTAGGCGCAGCAGGCAGCAGGAGCGGCGTGCGCAGCACAGCGGGCGGCAAAGGCGGGGGTGCCTGCACCGCGGCAGGCAGCAGCGGAGGCAGCGGGCGCAGCGCAGCAGGCTGCTGAACCGCCTGCCCCAGACCTGAGGCTGGTAGGCACTCTGGCGCACGAAGTCATGATGGTGACAGGTCAGGGTGGGGAGGCAGGGGGGAGTTTGCAGGTGCTGGCTGGGGGTGACTGTTGGGTGCCTGCCTGCCGTGGCCCATCCACACTGCCTGACACACACGAGCGGCTGGTTGCCACCTCTCCTCCGCGTTCAACAGACCAGCTCTTGGGCCGCTTTGACGACTTTGACTCCTGGAAGACCGCTGCCGGAAGCGGCTGTGGCGGCAGCGCCGGAAGCGGCGGTCTTTCTGGCAGCGGCGGCGGCAGCGGCGGCGGCGGCGGTCCTGCAGCCTCGACTCACGGCTCGGACTCAGGTGGCAGGGCCGCCAGCAGAGTGCCCGCCCAGATCTGCTCCCTGCTGGCCCACCTGCTGCTGCTGGCGGCGGGAGGCAGGGTGCACTGCGCCACGGCGCTCTGCAACACCTTCGGTGGGTGGGTGGGTGGAGTGACAGCCGGGCAGCGCGCGGTGCGTCGGGTGAGGCTTTGGCAGGCTGCATCTCACCGCTTGCACTGTACCCGCCCCCCACACCACGCAGGGACATGCGGCTTTGTGAGCGCTGCGCTGGCAGCGGAGCTGCCTGCAGAGTTTCGGCAGGACGTGCAGGAGGGCTACCCAGGTGGGTGGCCGGGTGCGTGGTTTGGTGCGATGGGTGAGCTGCAGCAGCACGCCCAGCAGCAGCACGCCCAGCAGCAGCAGCACGCCCAGCGGGCAGTGCGTGTTGGGCTCTGCTTTGGCTGCGCTGCAGAATTTTGTCAAGGCATGCAGGAGGGCTAACGGGTGGGCCGTGAGGCGGTGCACTACATGTCAAGGTGCCAGAATATGTCTGCCTGCCTGCCTGCCTGCCTGCCTGCCTGCCTGCCTGCCTGCCTGCCTGCCTGCCTGCCCGCCCGCCTGCCGCAAGCCGTCAACCGTCCTTCCACACCACATTGCATTCGAAAGCACACCCTCGACTGCCGCCTGTCCTGCGTCACCAGACGAGTGGGCGGCGCTGCCGGCAGCGGCGCGCGCACCCGGCGCCCGAGTGTTTGGCATGTTCACGTGGTGGCGCATGGACAGTGGCAGCTACGAGGAAATGGTGAGGGGGCGCAGCAGCCACACCGAGTCATTTCATCGTGCAACTCAAGCGTCTAAGTGTCTACACTTGGACAAGCAACAACGGTGGACAGCGGCAGCGGCGCATGAAGTGGAGCAGGTGCTGCCGGCACCGCGCTGGCGCCGGACCCTGCTGCCTCTGCCGCTGCTGCCGGCGGCGCTGCTGCTTCTGCCGCTGCTGCCGCATGCTGCCCAGCCTTGCTGTCTCCCTCTCGGCATCCAATGCCCGCAGACTGATTACGTCATGTCTGCGTGGGAGCAGCGCTGGGCGGACGCGCCGCCCGACGCCCGCCCAGCCCGTCCCCGCCTCATGCACAGCAATCTGGGTGGGTGAGGGCCGACAGGTTCCCTGCGGTGCATCGGATGTGGCCTGCGTGGGTGGGCATCCAGCAGCTGCTGCTGTATAGGCTGGCGCGACAGCTGCGCAGCAGGGCAGGGCAGGGGCAAGGCAGGAGGGGGGGCGCGCCTCGTGAACAGCGACTTGTGTGGGCGGCTGGCTGTGTGGGTGGGGAGGTGGGTCAGCAAGAGTTGTGGCGCTCGCCTGGCTGTGCGTCCCCCCCTTGCTGTGCTCGCTCCAGTGCCTTTTTTTCCTTTTTTTCAAAACATTTTGTGAACGGACGCCTCCCTCCCTGTCCTGACCCCAGAGAGCGTTGAAATCCTGCAAATGTGGCGCCTGCCCGCCCGCATCCGCCCGCCCGCGTTTGCCTTTGGCACCCTGGCAGATGGGTTTGTCTCGTTTGACTGCGAGGCGGCGGCGGCAGATGGCCGCAGCGGCAGCGGCGGCATCGACGGCGACGCCCAGGCGACGAACGGTGGTGCAGCGTGCGGTGACGGCGGCAGCGATGCAGCAAGCGGTGGCGCACCACCGGGCAGTGGCAGCGCAGCAGGCGGCAGCACAGCGGGCTGTGGCTCGGCTGTCCAAGCTGAGGTGAAGCTGTGTTCAGTTGTGATGAAAGCGGTGCAGGCCAGCCGCCCGGGCGCGGCGCTGCCGCGCAGCACAGAGTCTGGTGGGTGCTGTGGAGGGTGGGTGCGGCACAGGGCGGGTGCTGCACAGGGCGGATGCTGCACAGGGCGGGTGTTGCGCAGCTCAGAGTCTGGTGGGTGCTGTGTAGGCCCGTGGGGTCGCGCTGCCTGCCCTATAGCGTAGCGAGCACTGTTCAGCATCTGGTTTGGGTCAATCTTCCCTTCCTCTCAAGTGATTTGCATCTGTGTGACCACCATGAATCCTGTCCACATAAATGCTGTCAACTTTCTGGTGTGCAGCCCTGGCACGAGCGGCTGTGTGCTCAAACTGCACCGGCCGACGCGTCCTAGCGTGTCCCTTCCCAACCAACTCCCCCCACGCTGGCCCCCCACCCCCTTCCGCTGTGCAGCCGGCAAGCTGGGCGACGACGCCTCAGCATCGAAAGCGCAGTTCGACCGGCGGCTGCCGCCAGAGGCCGTGGTGAGGCGTGGTCGATGTCCACGCTCTGCATGCTGCGCTGCGCTGAGCTGCCTGCCATCGCATCGCCGCTGCCGCCGCCGCCGCCAATGCCAATGCTGCTGCCGACGCCCGGCCCGGGGGCTGGCCTGGCCCGGCCCACGCCCCCCGTGCATGTCACCACCCCGGCACGATCTCTGTTCCGCCTGCAAGCAGTCCGTTCACTCCGGCATGCCGCTGCCCCCGCCCCCGACTGTGTCCACCTCGCATCCTGCTCTGGCTGTCTGTGGCTGTAATGCTGCTTGCCACAGGGTTGCCGGAGAGAGCAGACCGCAGGCAGGAGGCGGGGGGCATGCATGCAGGCGCCTGCACATGTTGCCATCAACACGGCTGCGCCGCGTTGCCCTCGGCCCGCAGCTGGTGCAGGAGGCTGCCCATCTCCTAGTCACTGCCTCCTCGCCGCCCTTGTTGCCCACCTTGCCGCCCGCACGGTCCAGCGCATGGCAAGCCGCAAGAGGGACGGGGTGGGAGAGGGAGGGAGGGGAGGTGGGTGGGACGGGGGGGCATAGGGCACAGAGCTGGTGCCCTTGCCGCCTGCACTGCCCCGAGCCTGCGGCCATCTGGGCGCGCGCCAGTGCTGCACCTATCTCAGCACTCACCACCAGCATTGCTTCTGCCTTCCCGGCGCCTGCCACGTGCCGCCTTGCCTCCGCCCCCAACCCCCAGCCTCTCGCTATCCCCCTTGATCTGTGGCACCGCACTGCACCGCAGACGTGACCTGAGAATGCCTGCCTGCCGCTCCGCTGCATGCCTCAGCTCACGGCAGCACCATGCCACCCAGCATGCAACCACACTCGTTGCATGCGGGCACCCTGACGGCGCTGCAGCTCCCAGCGCCGACTGCTGCCCTGTGTGCCATTCTGAGCTCAGTGCACGAGTGCAGTGGAGTTGCACGCATGTGTGGGATGGTGCACACGAGCAGACACTGATGCATTGTCGCAGGCAGATCAGAGAGAGTACAGAGAGAGCTAGGTGGGCAAGGGGCATTGCGGTGCGGCCGCAAGCATGGGAGGAACGGCAGGTAGGGCATTGGCCAAAGATACGATGAAAGGGAAAGGGTGGAGGCAGGGAGGCTTAATCAAGGCAAAACTTTCCTGGCGGCGGGCGGAAACAGGTGGCCAGGATATATGTACAGACTGGCAGCAGCCAGGGAACCAGGTCGAGGCTCGCAGCCCAAGCAGGGTGGCCTGGCGCTGCAGGGGAGGCATGCATGGCAGGCCCCGCGCCGGCCTGCATCACTTCTTCTTGGAGGCGGTGATGACCCCTCCAGGCGGGCCAGGTTCACCTGCACGCTCGAAATTTCCTTGCTGAGCTCCAGCCGCGCCTTGTTGATATCCTGGCTTAAGTCGGTGCGAACGTCGCCGATGCGGTCGGCATCGAACCACGATTCGCCGGCGACAGCCACGATGACTGTGACCCCCAGCCCAATGGCGGCCTGAAGACACAGGACGCATGGCGCATGAGCGGTGGGAGGAGGCAGGGCTCAGCAGGGCAGGGCAGCAGCAGCCGCAAGGCCTGGAAGCACGTGTACAGCGCTGGCTCAGCAGCCATCTGAGAGGCACGCATAACCCTAGCAAGCCTTTTCTGCAAGCTGCGCTGTCTTCCAGCGCAGGCTCACCAGGACAAGGTCACTGTTCCGGCCAGGCGGCGGCGGCGCCAGCGGCGCTGGAGACGCAGCTGGCAGCTGCGCAGCCGCCATCTCCTCGTGCCCCTCGTCTGCTCCCCTAAAGGACCGCACGTACACCAGCGGGCGGCGGCGTGCGGTGGCCTGCGGGGGCAGGAGCAACGCAGCTTTAAAGGAGTGCGCCAAAGCAAGCCTCAACCAGCAGTCGGGGGCACCATCTGACGCTTACCGCGGAGCGGCTGTCCCGGCAGAGGCTGGGGACACCGAGAGGGGCGCGGCTGATGGCCAGCATGCTGGCTACATCTGACCTCGCAAAAGGGTTCCAGAGTGTGCACGAAGAAGAGAAGAGAAGAGAAGAAGAAGAAGAAGAAGAAGAAGAAGAAGAAGAAGAAGAAGAAGAAGAAGAAGAAGAAGAAGAAGAAGAAGAAGAAGAAGAAGAAGAAGAAGATGCAGCCTGGCCAATGACAGTCGCGACAGGGGCCCTGCAGGGCTTTGCGCCTGCTTTCGATCCGCAGGCGTTGCCTGCCCAGGCCAGATCGCTCGACAAGGGGGCAGCCAGCTCTAGGACACGACTCTGTCAGGTCGATCTCCGGCGCGGAAAGGCACTGCCCGCCGCGTGGCGCTGCGTGGAGCTTGTGATTGCTGCCAGAAGGGTGCACGGCCGGGCTGGAGCCGCCCAGCGCCCTTCTGACCTTGCTTCCCACCCCGCCCGCGCCTCGGCAGGCCCTCTCGCTCTCCCAGCCGCCCGCCGGCAGCCATGGCGGAGGGACGGGGTGAGCTGGAGGTGTACAACCACTGGTTTGCGGCCGCCGACCTGGACCGCGACGGCGTGCTGGGCGGGGCCGAGGCGGTGGCGTTCTTCCAGCGGTCGGGCCTGCCGCAGAGCCCCACGCTGTTCAAGGCGCGTGTGACGTGGTGGCTTGGGACGTGGGATGTGAAGGCTGCGCGGAATGGGGCGGCAGCGTGCAAGAAGAGCGGCTGGTGCAGGGACGGCGGCGTCGCGTGGTCGGCGCGCCTCGGCACCCTGCCGCCCGCCTGGTGCCTCCGCCTTGTGCAGGTCTGCATTCACATCACGGCGACGTGATGACCTTGTGCAGGTATTCATGCTGTTTGTTCCGCATTGCCCTCCAACAGCCCCCGCACGTCGCCCCCCGGCCGCTGCCCGCAGGTCTGGCAGTATGTGGCGGGCGACCGGCCGGCGCTTTCCCGGCAGGAGTTTTACACAGCCATGAAGCTGGTGTCGCTGGCGCAGCTCAACGGCGGCACGCTGGACGACGCGCTGGCCATGCGGATGGTCAACGGGCTGGGGGGCCCCGTGCCGCTGCCGCGCATGCAGGGCATGGGCGTGCCTCGCGGCATCGAGCTGCCCCCGCACCTGCTGCCGCCCGGCACGCCCGGCGCGGGCGCGCCGCCGCATGCGGGAGCGGCGCCAGGGGCACCGCCGCCCGGTGCGCCCTCGCCCGCGCGCGGCGCGCCAGGCGCGGTGCCACCGGCGTCGCCGCCGCCGGCCGCCGCCGGCTGGCCGCCGCTGTCTGGGGAGCAGGCGGCTGCCTTCCAGACCGCCTTCAGCCAGCTGGACCTGGACCGGGACGGATTTGTGCAGGTGGGGTGGCTCAGAGGGGCGGGGGTGCTCACGTAGTCGGTGCAACCCTGGTAGCAAGCTGGAAGCGTTGCCGAAGCTGCTGCCGGCACAGGCAAGGCGGTCCACACATAATTACATCGCAGATGAGAATTGTGCCTCCCCTGTGTGCACAGCCACCTGTTGTGCAGAGCAGGCTGCCCGAGGGGGTGCACTTATAACATCTTCTTCTCCTTCTTTGTTACCCTTCCCTTGTGTGCAGGGCACCGACTGCTTTGGTGCCTTCATGCAGAGCGGGCTGCCCAAAGCGGCGCTGAAGCAGGTCTGGGACCTGGTGGCAGGCAACGAGCCCCGCCTCAAGTGAGCGAGCGGGCATCCAGGGGCGGGCTTGTTGCGTTGTGGGCGGGCTGCTGCCGCCGTCGCCGCCGCGGCGGCCACCGCTGCTGCTGCCGGGCGGCTGGTGCTGCTGCTGCTGCTGCTGGAGCTGCTGCTGCTGCTGCTGGCCTGCTGCAGAGGCCTCATGTCCCTTTGCGTATGCTCCTTCCCCGTGCCGCAGCCGCCACCAGTTTGTGCAAGCCCTGTACCTCATCGAGTGCGCCAAGCGCGGCATCCCCATCCCGCCGGCGCTGCCCCCGGGGCCCTTCCCGCCCAATGCTGGTGCAGTCAACATCGGAGGCATGATGGTGAGTGGGGGGTCCACTGCAGCAGGGGCCGCGACTTGCTATGCAGGCTACCGCCGATGCTGCGGCTGCCTCTGCATCTGTGCTGCATAGTGCGCAGGCCGAGGCAGCTGTGGTGATACTGTAACCAACTCCCCCCCCCACCCCCCACCCACACCCACACCACCCCCCACCCAAAACCAACCCCCACTCCCCCCCACCACCACCCCTTTCCACGTGCAGGGCGCCCCCGTCGACATCTACAGCGCCACCCTGGTCATCCCACCCATGGCCCCCCGGCAGACCTACCAGCCGCAGGCGCAGGCACCGCCGCCGTTTGCGTCGCAGGTGCGCGGGCGGCAGGGCAGGGGGAAGTGGAGGGACGTTGGGCAGGCTCCTGGCTGCTGCACAAGCCTGGGGTGCTTGCACACGCATCTCAGCCTGCGTGTGTGTGAGAGACCTGTGCTATGGTTTGATGAATCGATCGATTGATTGATCGTTGCAGGTGCCCGGCCTGCCCGCCGAGCGGCTTGCCACGATGGATGCCCCTGACCGCCTGCGCCTGGAGGGGGAGCGGGAGGCGGCGCTGCGCGCGGAAGCGGAGCAGCGCAAGGTGGGTCGCAGAGGCGGGTCGGAAAGTGGTGCACGGTGCGGTGGAGTGCAGCGGAAGGGGGATGCGCGTTCCCCCCATCCTGCCCTCCCTTTTGGACGTGATGCCAGGCCGAGGATGAGAGACGGTCATGCAGCTGGTGCAGCCAATAAGGATTGTTACAGTGTGTGCCTCTGCCCTGCGCCGTTTCCAACCCTTTTCCTCAATGCAGGCTGAGGACGAGCTCGCGGCGGCGGCGGCTAAGAAGGAGTTTTTCACTCGTGCCCTTGGCGACATGCGGCTGGTGCAGTCCAAAGTCACCCGCGCTGTGGTTGAAGCACAGCAGCGGTGAGCGCCCTGGCGGCTGCGTGCTGCCCGCGGGTGCCCGCCTGCCAGCTTGCTGAAGCCTGCTTGCAGACGGGGGGGCGCCTGCAACACTGCCGCGATGCCTCCCTCCCTTCCTTGCTGACCTCCCCACCTCCTGGCCCCCTACCTCCCCCGCAATCCCACAGGTGTGAGATGGAACGTGCGGCAGCGGATCAGATGGAAGCTGACTACAGCCGAGCGTGAGCGCTGTGCCTGGAGGCACTTGATTTGCTGCTGTGCCCGGAGGCACTGCGTTCGAGAGCTGTGCCCGGACGCAGTTCTGCGCACTACATCCCCCATGCCACCCCTCATGCACCCACCCTCTCACCCTCCCACCCTCCCTGCAGCTATGCCGAATTCAGCTCCAAGCACGCAGCGGCGGCGCCCTTGGTGGCGCAGCTGAAGGAGGCGCAGGACGCCAAGGCGGCGGCCGCACAGAAGCTGGAGTCCCTGCGGACGATGGTGCAGCAGGTCGGTGGCTGCTGCTGCTGCTGTTGCTGCTGCAAGCGCTGCTGCTGCCGCCCACCCACTTCCGCCGCCGCCGCTGCAGGGTGCGCCCACACCCGTTGCCTCAACCGGAGGTTCGACCCTGAGTGGGAGCCAACCTAAAAGGGCTCTCTGCCTTCCTCCCCTTGCCCTCGCCTGCACTAACCCCAAGCCTCCCTCTCCTGCCCTCTGGCAGCTGGAGGAATTCGACCCAGAGTGGGAGTCGCGGGAGAAGGGCGAGTGCGAGGCACTGAACAAGGTGGGTGGAGGTGGGGCCTGGCAGGCTGGTTTGCGACCCATAGCAGGTGCTCCGCAAGCCCGTGGGCGTTGGTGGGTGTGTGGGTGCGTCACAGCACACCGGGATGTCAGCGGGGTGTGGCAGCAAGCGCAAATTGCGCTGTCGCGTCACGAATGCCACCCCTGCACCGCCACTCTTGCTCCCCGTCCGGCCGCAGGAAATCGCGGCGTTGACTGTGCGCCAGGAGCAGCTGCAGCGGCAGACCGAGGCGGTGGAGCGGCGGCGCGGCACGCTGACCGAGCAGATTGCAGGGCTGAAGCAGGTAGGCTTTACGGAGGGGGGGGGGGGGGGCGTTGCATCTCCTTCCTAAAAGTGTGAGGGGTTGGGTTGTTAGTTCTCTTCAGCGCTTAATCAGGCAGGCGGAAACGTGCAGGTGTGGATGGCGCGTGCGGCGAAGCGCAGTTGAGAGAGACGCGGCAGCATGGGCTGGAGGGCAGGGGGGGCGCGGTGCCGTGCGCCTGCGGCAGGCAGGACCGGTGCAGCCGCCAGCGCCTTGCTTGCCCGCCGGCCCCCGACCCTGCCTGCGCGCCTGCCTGCCTGTCTCATCCCCTGCCTTGCCTGCTTAACGTGCATTCCAGGCCGCCTCTGGCGTGGAGGCTGAGCTGGCCGAGCTGACTCAGCAGGTGGACGCGGTGGCAGCAGAGGTGAGGTGCACTGACCGTAGGCAAGCATAGCATGCATGACGCATGTCGTGCGACACACAAAAGAGCATGACGAGCGCTCGTGCATGCGTGCCGCGGCTCGCTCAATTGGCATCAACGGCGCGCCAGCTGGCTGGCCTCTCAGCCCCTGCTGACGCCGCGCGTACCTCCCACAGGGCAAGAAGGACAAGGAGGCTGTGGTGGGCCTGCTCAGGCGAGTGGCGCCCCTCTACAACAAGCTCTACGCGGCGGCAAAGGCGGCGCTGGTGCCCCTGCCAGGTGCGGGTTCCACGGGCGGCAGGCAGGCAGGCGGCGCTTGAAGCGCGCTCCGCCCTCGCCAAAACGCGCCCTCCCCCCCCCCCTCCCCTGCAGCCGAGGCGGTGGCCACCCTCAAGAAGGAAGCCTCCCCCTTCCAGTTCGACGACCTCGCCTGCGCCACAGCGACCGACTGGGGCTCCTTCAAAGACGAGGGTGAGCGTGCCGAGGGTGGGGGCACACGAGTGGGCGCCCAAGGGCGGGGCGGGGAGCGCCGCCGAGGGTGGATGCACAAGGGTGGGGGCAGCACGCCGCCGCCAGGGGCGGGTGCTGGGCAGCAAGGGCACACTGCCAAGGGTGATCGCTCAGGGGGCACCATCGTGGCATGGCCTCAGCGCCTGTTTGCGGCCCCCGACCTGTGCCTGAGCCCCCTCCTGCCTGCCTTTCCAAAGCTCTGCACCACTACCCCTGTGGGATCCCCGCCCACCCCTGTACCCGCCCTCCCCCTGCTTAACCCTCCCTGCCAGTGGTCGTCACCTCTCCGCCACCCCCGGTTCGCCTCACCTCTCCCATGCGTGCCCTCCACTCCACCCCCCCCCGCAGGCTTCCGCATCGTGGCCGCCCTGCCAGTGGACACCCGGCTCACCACCTACGCGCCCCCGTCCTCCGCCGCTCTGGCGCGCGACGACGAGGCCTTGACGGCGGCGGCGCCCGCTGCCGAGGGCAGCACGCCGGCGCCGGGGTCGCTCGCAAAGGCGGCGTCGAACGCAGAGGCAGAGGCGGTGAGCGCGGCGGCGGAGGCGGGCCCTCTGGCGTCGGCGATCGCGGAGGCGCTGGCGGGGGTGACCCCGGGCGGCAAGGCGGCAAGCAAGGCGGCGTCGGGCACTGCGGCGACTGCGGGTGGCGGCGCGGATGAGGCGGCGCCGGCTGCAGTGGCACCGGCAGAAGCGGAGGTGGCAGAGGCAGAGGCGGCGGCTGGCGAGGAGTCTCCCAAGGTGGCGTCCAACCCCCTGTTTGAGGCCACCAAATTTGGAGAGTCGGCTGCCAGCGACACGCCTGTTGCTGCTGACGCCGCTTTTGGCGACGAGACCGTCGCCGCTGCTACCGCTGTGCCTGATGCCGCTGCTGACGCCCCCGCGGCGGCCGCGGCCGGCATCGACGCGTTTGCAGCGTTTGACGAGTCCGCCGTCCCCGCTGGCGATGGGGAGGCGGCGGCGGAGGTGGGCGCCGCCGCCGAGGACGCCGCGGCCGTCAAGCCCGCCGTCGGCGTTTTCGGCAGCACGCAAGCGCTGGCGAGCGACAGCCCCAAGGCCGCTGCCGCGCCTGCCGCCGCTGCTGCGCCTGCTGTGGTCGGCGAAGACGAGGGCGGCGCGGCGCCCGCGGCAGCCGGCGACAGCTGGACCGCTTTCTAACCCGCCCGCTCGCTCGACCCTTGCGGCACTGCTGGCCGTGCTTCCCCCTCCCTCAGCACGCTCGCCCGTCCCCCTTTGTGACACCTGTGTGCCTTCTGTGATTGCACGCGGTTACAGCGGTTTACGCTTCAGAGGCCCGTTGTCGATCAGGGGAGCGCATTGCAGGGGGCAGTGATGGGTGGGTGGGTGGGGGTGGGGGTGCGGGGTGGGTGGGGGACCGCACCGCGGGCTGCCGCCGCGGTGGCCGGGGGTGGGTGAAATCGAGGGGGCCAGCCCTGAGGATTTCAGAGGCGGTTCCCGGGGCTATGAGGGTGAGCGGGTGGCGGGGGAAAGGCTCAACTGACTGAAGGGTGGAGGGACGCTTGCTTCAGAGGCGGTTCCCGGGGCTTTGAGGGTGAACGGGGGAGCGGGGGAGAGGCCCAACTGGCTGAAAGGGTGGAGGGGCTCGGGTGAAGGGTGGCCGGGGAAGGGCTGGACTGGCTGAAGGGTGAGGGGGTGCTTGCTGGGGCGCGGGCATGCACAACGGAAGGGAGCAAAGTGCTTCGTGATGCATGAGAGCGGTGAGGGTGTGGGAGTGGGGAGGCAGCGGGTTCGGCTGGCGAGTGAGGAGGCGTGGGTTGAGTCGCGAGGGTTGAGGGGCGAGGGCGTCCCGGGGGTGGGGGTGGGGGTGGGGGATGGGCGAGGGGTGACGCAAAGTGCGGCTAGCTCGGCTGTTTCTACAGCTTTTTGGAGGTTTCACAAAGGATGGGGCAAGGCATTAGGGGGAAAAAGTTGCACCCATGGCGGTGGCCAAGGGGCGAGGAAGGGAAGTTGTTTGTTGGCAGTGGGTGTTGCAGCGCTGCGCGAGCCCCAGTCTCGCAGGGGCCACACTTGGCTGGACGATGCAGTTGTGAGCGCTTGGCCAGCGCAGGGGCCAGCGCATCGGCAGCCCCTCGGCGTCGCGGTGCTGCGGGCCGGGTGCCTCAGTCGCGCCACAGCTGCTGCAGCAGCGTGGCCTCGACCACCCCGGCAGCAAAGGCTTGGGTGAAGGCGGGCAGGAAGGAGTCTGCGAGCGGGGGTTGGTGGGAGGGGCGGCGCGGCGGGGATGTGAGTCGATGCTACAGGAGCGCGCTCAACAGCCGACCGCATGCGCCATGCTTGCTGCCACGCAACTGGACTACCTCCCCACGCCTCCCCCCCCCGCCCTCCCGCCACCGACCTGCATACTGCGGCAGCGGGTCGAGCGCGGCGGGCGGAAGAACCAGCGGCGCCAGCGCGGCGTGCACGTCTGCGGCCAGCGCCTGCGTGTGCGGCTCCAGCGCTGCCGCCACCGCCAGCAGCGCATCGTCGTGCGCATCCTTCAACCGATCCCGGAATGAGCCGTCTGCCAGCAGGGCCGCCATGTCAGCATGGTCGGCGCCCTTGGGCAGGCCGCCCCCCTGCGCCAGCTCGCCGTGCAGGCCGGCCACGTCTGCCTGTGTGGCGGCGATGACAGCTGTCGCCAGCGCCTCGACCTCCTCGCTCAGGGCATCCAGGGCGGCCTGCTGCTGCGCCTGCTGTGCCAGAGGCAGGCCGCTGCTTGCCAGCGACACAAGGTGCTGCTCCAGGGCAAAGCGGCACTGCAGCGCCACCGCCCGCGCCTGGTGCTCAATGGGAGGCGCGGCCTGCTGTTGCTGCTCCTCCTGCTGCTGCTGGTGGGGCTGCTGCTCCTGGTGGGGCTGCTGCTGCCGTGATGCGTCGGCCTGCTGCGCTAGACGGCGGCGGTGGTGCGCTGCAGTGGTGGGCAGCGATAACTGTCGGTGAGCATCATCTGCAGGTGACAGGTGGTTCGGGAGGCAGCGGGGGCGGACTGTCAGCGCCTTGAAAGGTTGTTTAGGGCGGGTGTGGTGTGCAGAAGAGTTTGCAGCGGTGCCGTTTTGTACCGACGACCGCCTCACCGTCGGCGGTGCCGGCGGGGGTGGGGCGGGCGCCCTGGACGCTGGACAGCGCCGACAACGCCAACATCGCCGCCATCAGGGCTTTCTGCCCGCTGATTCGGCACATGGCGGCGGCTGGAGTTACGAAGCGCGAGTCTGGCCGGTGGTTGTTCGCACTGGCAACAGCGTTTTGTGAGTGCAGAGAGAGCTTGCAGTGCTTCAGCGCGGCTTGGGAGTGCGGTGGTTGCGTGTAAGCGAGCGAAGAATAGTGGGCGGGAGGCGGCGGCCCGTGATGTCAACAGGGCGCGCCAAGCAGTGCTGAGCCAGCTGGGTCGACCCCTGCACCGGTCGACCCCCTGGCCTGCCTGCTGCAGGAGGCGCAGCGGCGCCACTTTGAACTTGTTACCTGGTCCACAGAGTGTCTCTAGAGACGCGAGGCCGCGCCGGAAAAGCTGCTGAGAGCGAGGGGATGGTCGGGTCCGCGCAAGCCAAGCCCCCTGGTATCGCCCGCTGCAGTAGAGCGTTGTTACACCGCAATTGAAACGCAAGGCAGGCCGGAGAAGTGTGCAAAGCAAAGCGAGAATGTGGGACAGAGGGCAGGCTGTCGGGCAAGGAAAGCGTGAGCGGCGGCAGGAGCAGCGCGCATCACAGCGCAGCTGCTGCCCAACTTACCTGCGTTAAATGGCTGCCTGCTGCACCAGAGCTGACAGGAGGGGGCCAGGCTGTTGCAGGGCGAAGCTGGGTTAGCTGGAGACAGGTGGACTGCAGCCCACGGGCAGCGCCGCCGGTGCTTCACGTGCGGCGGCGTTTGCCGCCTGCCGTCACCAGCAGCTCTGCATTCACCGCCGCAGTGAGCGTGACCAGCGGCGCCTCAGAGGAATCCGCGTCAGCAGCAAAGTTGAGCTCGGCTGCAGACTCGGCGGGGGCCGGGCGCAGCACCTCGCCTCCGCCGTAGGTGCCCTTGAGGAGGCCGGTGTTGCACCGCAGGTGGTACTTGCCGGTCTGCTCTGCCACACCCACCATGCGGCACGTCAGCCGCTTGCGCTGAATGGTGCTGGTGCCGACCTTGCCCATGCTGGCAGGCTTCAGCAGCACGGCATCGCCGATGTCGAACTCAGCCCCGCCCTTGCCGCCCTGGCTGCGGATGCGCTGGCGGTTGCGCACGTGCAGTGCCAGCACCTGCTCCTGGTGAGCGCCGTGGTGGGCGGTGAGGATGGCTGTCGATGTAGGGGGAGGAGGAGAAGATGCCCACCACTGTGCCCACGACCGCAGGGGCGGGGGAGAGTGGGGACGTCGGAGGGGCGGTAACAGGCGCAGGTGCTGGGATGGGTGCAGGTGGGCATGGCCGCGTGGGCGTGGGCCGGGGGAGTAGATGCAATGCGGAAGGCAGGCGCGGCGGCGGGGGCAGGCACGGCAGCAGGTGTGGCGGCGGCAGGGGCGGGGGCTAGCGCAAATGCAATCCCCTGGGCTCGACCGCTGGGGGGCTGGGCGGCACGGCCTGCACTCATCTGGGAGCGCAGTGACCACAGGGCCATCTGCTCCTCCCGTGTGCGAGGCACATCCAGGGAAACCAGGCAGTTTGCGCCACGTAGGCGGCGGCGGGCAGCGAGGACAGCGGCGGCAGCGGCGGAAGGCAGGCACAGATGGCAGAAGCTGCGGCGGGCGTCCCGGGCGGGACAGGTGGCACCATGGTAACATGCAGGATCAGGCGGGAGGGCAGGCAAAGTGCAGCGAGGCAAAACTCGCGAAAGCGAGTAGTGGGGCCGGCGGACCGCGCGCCCTCCCAGCCCTCAAGGCCCATCACCACAATGCCAGACGTGCTGGGGGAGGCGCGCAGCTCCGCGGGCGTTAAAAAAACGGCGGCGGTCGGCGCGCGGGCTGGGCTGGGCGCCTCAGGGTCTCCGACCTGTGCCGCACGATGCAAGGGGGTCATCTGGGGTGGCAGGGGGGGATTTGCCGGGGCGGCAGGTGCTTGCTTAAGCTGTGTTCAGGCAGGCTGCCGGAAAGAGCTTAAGGAGACCACTCGGCAGGGGTGACAGGGGGGGACGCGCCGGGGCGGCAGGTGCTTGCTTAAGCTGTTTTCAGGCAGGCTGCGGAAAGAGCTTAAGGAGAGCACTCGGCAGGGGTGGCAGGGGGGGAACGCGGCGGGGCGGCAGGTGCTTGCTTAAGCTGTTTTCAGGCAGGCTGCCAGCAAGAGCTCAAGGAGAGCACTCGGCAGGGGTGGCAGGGGGGGACGCGGCGGGGCGGCAGGTGCTTGCTTAAGCTGTTTTCAGGCAGGCTGCCAGGCATGATCCCCAGCTAAGCTAGACCCACACACGGGTCTCCCTGCCCCCTTCTGTCTCGTTCAGTTTGCACCAAAACCTTCTCTAGGAGGGGTACCAGACATGTCTGAGTGCAGCACCTGGAGAGCCTTCTCCAAGGCGGCGCGCAGCAAGATGGACGTGCTGCAAGCATTCGACAAAGGCATGGCGATGCCGTTGCATCAGCTGAAGTCTTACCGCCACCACTCAGGCCTCGTGCCAAACGCCGAAGACCTGGGCACGGCGTGGTACAGCGGAGAGCACAACCTGGGCTTGGCACTGGCGCGCGGCAAACAACATGGCCACACCGTGTACGTGTCCCGCCAGCAACCGGGGGGCACGCACCACCACGCATCCTACCCAAGCATCGAGGCTCTCTACCAGCATGCCAAGGACGACCACCACCTGTTCGAAGTCATCGCGTCCTCCCACGGTGGGGCCAAGCTCTTTTTCGACTTCGACTTTACTCGGGACGACTTTGGGCCTGACGAACTCCAGGCCAAGCCCCGGCACATCAGAGACCGCATCAAGGCCGTCTTCTGCCAGCACCTCAACGTAGCGCTCAAAGACGAGGACATCTGCATGGCCGACTCCTCGGTGGGCAACAAGTGCAGCTACCACGTGGTTATTGACGGCGTCTACGCCCACCACCTGGCCGACATCAAGCATTTGGCGCAGTGCCTGTTCCCGGCCGACGAGGCCCAGTGGGCCCGGATGAATGGCGCCAAAGCGGACTCCATCGCGGACACCAAAGTCTACTCCCGCAACCAGCACTTTCGTGCGCTGTACCAAACCAAAAACACGCCTGGCGCAGGCACCAAGCGGCCCCTGGGCAGTGCACACGCAGAGCCTTGCATCGAGTCCTTCCGGCGCTTCTGGATCACCCACACCGCGGGGTGCGTGCCGATCAACCAGCTGAAGCTCGACGCATACCTTGCCAAGAGCATCAAGGACAAGCCCAAGGCGTTCCAACAGCTCACGATTCCTCAGACCTACCAGCCCCAGGCGACGGTGCTCCCTGTGGGTGATGCAGACCGATGTGGTGCACACGCTCGAAGCCAGCTGCGTCGAAAAGCTCCATGCGCACATTGCCGATACCCTCAATGGCGTCCAACTTTGTGTCCCCCATGGCCTGACAGACCTCCTGCTCTGTCCAGGAGTCGTTCATGGCTCTTTAAGTCCTGTGCAAGCGGAGAGGGGGAGGATGTGCATCAGCGGGCGGGCGACTCCTCGACTGGCGGCAGGCGGCGGCAGCAGCAGGCACAGCGCGTCGGCGGCGGCAGGTGTGCGGGCCTATGACCTGTCCGTTCACTCGCCGCTGTTCTTTCCCCTGCCTGCTGCAGAGCCATGGCCAACCAGGATGACAACCGCACGCGCCAGGAGCTGCTGGATGCGCTGGAGGCTGCCGAGGCCCGGGTGGAGTTCCTCAGGCAAGTATCTGCCGTGCTGACGGAAGCAGAGCGGCGGCTGCATATGTTCCTCCCACGCCGGTGCTCACAACAAGCCGTTCCCTGACGGGGTCAAACACGTGCAGAACATCGCGAACCCGGGGGTCGACCCTGCGTCACACGAGGCGGGCAGCCATGTGGCACGGCAATGGATGGGGTCCCCCTTGCTGCCTGTCCTGAAGAGCAACAACCAACGCGTCCCATATGGCCAACACTTGCCTGAGGGCATCACGCTCCTCTTCGGCATCCTGAAGCGCCTGCAGCAGCTCCTCGCGCGTACGGTTGTCACGCACGTCGGCCATGGCTCTGCAGCAAGCGGAGAAAAGTGCGACGGCGCGTGAACGTACGGTGGCAGCGGTGGGCAGCAACGCGGGCAGCGGGGCTGAAAGGCAGCTTCTGGCGGGACGCGTCGGCAGTCGGCGGCGGCAGCATGCACAGCGCGTCGGCGGCGGCGGCGGCAGCCCAAGCCCAGCCGCGTCTCCCGCGGGCCGCCTGCACCACGTCCTGCTCGCCCTTCCGGTGCCCTGGGGCCCAGCGCCAGTCCCGCAGGCCTCCCGCCCCGCCCTCCCGCCAGCCTCACCTCCCGCGGGACTCGCAGGCCTGGCGTGCGTGCTGGTCTGGGTGCTGGCGTGTTTGGGGGGCTGGGAGGCGGGTGTGCGGCGAACGGCAAGCTCTGAACAGTGACGCCTCACCAGCCGCCTGCACCCGCACCACAGCGGCCAGTTAGAACCGAGCGGTGGTACATGCGTGTCTCCCACAGCGCTGAAGCCAATGCATTCGACAACACCTCACGCAACCGCTCCCTATGCCGATGCAGTCGCACCTCCTGCTCGGCAGCAACACGTGCCTTGGCCTGCTCCTCGAGCTCCTTGATGCGAGCCATGGCAAGCTTCAACTCCTTCCCGAGCTCCTTGGATTGCTCCTCGCTCTCGGCCAACCTGATGGCACATTCCTCCGACAAACCAAGATCGAGCAGCTCATCCTTGGTCAGCTTGGCGGCCATGATTCTGTAGCAAGCAGAGAAAAGAGCGGCGGCGCGTGAACGTGGCGTCGTATGAGATCGGGAAGTGCTGGCGGGACGCGTCGGCAGGCGGCGGCAGCCCAGCGGCGGCGGCGGCAGCATGCACAGCGGTCGGCAGTGGCGGCGTCGGCAGCGGCTGCCGCTGGTGCTGATATTGGTCAGTCCAGGCAGGACAGGGCTGATCGCGGGCGGGATGAGGCATTGGCTTCAACACGGGGCTCAGCGCATCTCATTACATACTGTTGCGCGGTGCAAAGGGTCGAATTTCGCAGGTGAGGTTGTTGTAATCGCATGTCAGTACAGACTGCGTGAAGCGCAGATAGTCAGCACCCAAAATGTTGATGTCACGATAATGGGAGGAGGACGGGCACATGGTTACATACATAGGGGTGCCATTGATGGAAACACGAGGTAGGGCAGGAATATTCTCCAATTCAAAAGCCTCAAGTGCATTGCGGCACAGTAGCGTGGAAGGGGCACCAGTGTCCACAAGAAAGACCACACACCGGGTCAACTCACGAATCTTGCACGGCAGCCATATCAAAGCACGACACGTGCCCGCAGCAGTCCACAAAAAGCCAGAGTAAGGGGACGGCCGAGGGCCAGTAGTTTCAGAGAGATATTGAACCCCCAACTGCGACGAGACATCATGGAGCAAATTGTGGTGGGTCAGGTCCAGAAGAAGGGGTGCATGGTGCTCGGCAGCAAGCGGTTCACGTTCAGCACGCGGGGGCAGCACATCAAATGGGCCAATCTGCATGCTGTCTTGAGCCTCTAGCAAGGGAATAAGAACTTTATCCAGACGAGTAAAGGTATTGCTCCCAGGGGAGCGGTCAGGCAGCTCGAACCTTGCATTCCGCAGCTGTTCAATAGCGGCGCCAAGCGGGGCGTCCAGGGAGAGAACTATGATATCAGCAATATCACGAAGGGCGTCCCCTAGATGCAACTGCTCCACAGCTTGTTGCAGGGTATGCATACCTACGGTGGGATCAAGAACAGAGAAAGCAAAGTGAGCAGCAGCAGAAAGCACCGAACAGGAGGCAGGTCTGCTGCTGGCAGTCTGGCAGCAGCGGGCGGTGGTGGCAGTCGGCAGGCTGCGGCCGCACAGGGTGGGACGGAGAGCCCAGCTGCCCAGCTGCCTTGCTGCCCGCTGCCAGCACGTCCACACACAGCTGCTTTGGGCAAAGAGCGGCTGATCGCGGGCCTTACGCGGTTTGCCACATAAAATACTACCACCAAGCCTGCTGGTACTGGTGCTGCTGCTGGTGCTGCTGGTGCTGCTGGTGCTGCTGCTGGGGTCCAAGAGCAGCCGATCGCGGGCCTCCGCCGCCACAGTAGCCCCGGCCGCCCGCCTCACCTTGCTGCAGAGCCTGTAGGCTGGCGATCGGGGCGGGAAGCGCCGGCCGCTTGCGTCGGGAGGAGACAGGAAGTGCTGGCAGATCGCGCCGGCATGGAGGGCGGCGGCGGCGGCACACACAGCGTGCGCGTCGGCAAACTTGCGATCGGGGCGGGCAGGTCGTCGGCAGCGCGCAGGTCAGCGGCAGCCGGCAGGTTGTCGGCAACCGGTAGGTGGGTAGGTTGTCGGCAACGGGCAGGCCGTCGGAAGCGCAGCGGCGGCGGCTGCATGCGTCGGCAGCGTCGGCAGCGGCATGCGCAGGCAGCGCGCCGCGTCGGCAACTCCCGATCGCGGGCCTGTTCCGACGCTTCCGACAGTTCCGACGCGTCGGGAGGGCCGTCGGAACCCGTCGGAAGGCCAGGCCGTCGGAAGCGCTGCCGACAGGAGCCGGGAACTTAGGGCTCCAGAGGCGGCGGCTACTACCTCACCTGCAGCACATCCAGAACGGGCCTGGGCCTGACGAATCCCAACAATGGGACGTGTGGTCCGCGGTCATGTTTGCCCTGCGCAACAACGGCGCACCCGAAGAAACCGCGCGGGCGTTGAGCGCGCAGAGCTGCAAGCACGACGAAGCGAGCTTCAGGCGCATCTGGAAAGTCGCCCCACGGACCACCGGGTTCGGCCTGGCCACGCTCGAGCGGTTTGCACTTCAAGCCAATCCTGGCATGAGCTTCAAGCCGGACGTTGAGTCGATCATCCGCCCGACCACGACCACGCTGAGCGACCCGGCCTTCCACGTGGTCAGGTTCGAGTCACGTTACATGGACGACCATATCATGAGCAAGCACGTGCTGCCCGCGTGGGACAACCACAAGAGCATCGTCATTCGAGCGCCCATGGGCGCCGGTAAGACCAGGGCATTGATGGGCCTGCTCGAAAGCCACCGCCCGGTGCGATCTGCCCTCATCATCAGCCCGCGCCAAACGTTTGGAGAGGAGATCTACCACAACTTCAAAGGCGTGTTCCCAGAGCTGCAACACTACATGCTGGACCGCACGGTACCCACGCGGCAATTGGCGGCGCAACAACAATAGGCGGCGCAGCGCCACTGTGTGTGGCAAACAATGCCTGCGGTGGCGGCGTTGTGAATGTTGTATCATTAGGCTTGCCAGATCTGCAGCCCATTGGTGGTCGTCCCAGACTGTGAGGCCCGACAGCTCCTGGCCTTTGCAGTGCGTGCGGCGTTGGCAGGTGCCAATCATTCAGTGTCCAATGCCCAACACCACGTGTCGCTGACACCGTAAGGTGTACGTTTGGCTCCGCAACACTCAACCCTCTGCTTAATGGTATGGCGCCGCTTGACCCTGCAGGGGACATCACAGGCACAACATGTGGTGTTGAGCTGCCGGCGTGCATGGCAACGCAGTGCCAATGGAGCGTTGCAATGGAGCGCACGGTGCAGTGCTCCGGGTGGAAGCGGCATCAATATACCATCCACAACAGCAGTGCGCACCACCGCAGCAGCAGTTTCACCATTGCAGCAGGTGTGGCAGGGCAGTAGCGCTGAGAAAGTGGGGGACAAAGAACGGCTCGGCTAAATTGGCTCAGAACTGCTGCTTGACCCAACAACATTGTGTCTTATTAGTTACAGTCACCCCGCATGGTAGGCCCGCGTGGGGCCTGGACGGGGGGCAGTTCGGCATGCCAGGCCTACAGCAAAAGGTGCATGTTGCATGAAGAAGTCAGAGCAAGAGCAAGGGCAAGAGCAAAACTTTGTCACGTTACCTCATGTGGAAGGACACGAGACACAGCGGGCACGGTGCGGCTCCCGAGTTCAAGGAGGCGGTGAAGTTGTTTGTGAGCATGCACGACCAGGTGGCGCAGCGGGCCAAGGAGCTGTGCCACGTGCGCAAGCAGAAGAGCGAGCTCGCCGAGGTCATTCTGGAGTACATGGTGCGGCACAACATCGATGGTTGCGTGCTGGGCGAAGAGAGCACCCAGCTCGTCCGCAAGCAGACAAAACGCGTGGAGCCCCTGCGCAAGGAGCACATCATGGGCGAACTCGCAAAGGTGCTGAGCCGTCGCGAGCAGGCCGAGGATGTGCTGGAGAGCATTTTCAGCAACCGAGCGGTGCGCACCAAGGACTCGTTGCACCTCACCAAAAGGAAAGCAGGGTGACCGGTCGCCTACGCACCCGAGACTGGTCGAGAGGTGGAAGCAGGGCGGGCATCTTGTTGTTCCGGCCTTTGTTGGGTGACTGCCTGGCACAGCTCCTGTGCCGGACGCGCTGTATGTCCGATATTACACCCTGGCTGCAGCCAGCATGCGAAACATGCGCGTCGCCGCGCCGCCATAGTCCTTTGCTGAGGCCGGCAGCCAGTGCCGCACCACGCGGTTGCCCTCCACATAGGCGGCAAACTCGTCCGCCACGGCGCGTCCATCGCAAACTTGGCGTTGGGCGACAGGTTGCACACGGCATGGGGCCAACCAGCGGGCACGGCCACCTTGTCCATGTGGTGCTGCCACACGAGGTGCACGCCCGCGCGCCCCTGGGAGCAGCGCACCACATCCTGAAGGGCCACCATCTTCTCCTGCGTCCACGGCACCGGCGTCTTCAGGCCCTGGGACAGACCCTGCAGGTGCAGTGCAACGGTGCAGGGTGAGCGGTTGGCTGCACACCTTGGGAATGCAATAACAGGCGGTGGCCTGGGCAATGCATTTGGTGCGGAACCCAGAGTGCTCACCAGGACGCTGCGAGCGGCCTCGTCAGCCTCCCGCATAGCCCACGGTGTGATGAACATCCATACTGCCAGCGGGGCCATGGGTGGCATCCCCTGCAGCGGTCACGTTGGGCGGCAGTGGTGTTCAGATGTATACCACACAGTCGCAAGCCACGTGGAGGCAGGAGCGAGCGGCGTTTGTTCGTGCAACACACCTTACACCGAGCATGCCGAGTTGCCAGCTACAACCACAAGGCAGCCAATGGGGCACACACGCACCTTTCTCTGTTTGCTGCCAGTCTTCAAGGCCACGGCCACGTTCTCGGCACGCAACCAGTCCAGGTGCGGGCGGTGGCGGGGTCCCAGCACAGCAGCACCAGCGCCACCTCGCCGAGCCGCTCCGATGCGTCGCCCGCCACGTGCTCAAACAGCGGGCGCATGAGGCTCAGTGCAAATGCCAGGTCGGACCCGGGCACGGCCGTCAGCGGGTTGAACTTGACATAGCCTGCACCCAACTGCATGGTGCAGTGAGGTAGCAAAGGTGTCGGCAGAGGTATCCACACAAGACATTGCCGGCGATGGCATCAACAATGGTGGGCAGCAGCGTTTGTAACAACAACGCCAGCCCACACCGTTATTCACCCCAAACGCACCTCCCGTGCCAGCTGCGTCAGATCTCCCTGCTCGAGACAGCCAAAGGGCAGGTCGCGCTCGTTGTCGGCGCCGAGCTGCGAGTGGTGCAGTGGGGACGCCAAAAGCATGCAGCTGAGGTAATGCAGCTCAGAGCAGCTAATGCAAAGCATCTTCAGCGCACAATGCAGCGCAGGCAGGCAAAGGCGCACCTCCTCGACGGAGCAGCCGAGGCGGGCGCTGGGCTCCAGGTCGCGCAACCACCGCGCCACTCGCTCCAGGTCCGGCGACGAGCCGCAGCCGAATATGTCCCACCCACACTCCACCCGGGGCCGCATGTCCACAATCGACGGCGGCTCCCACTCCGGCACCGGCAGCCGCAGCAGGCCCGCCACTGCCTGTCGGTCTGCGGCGCTCTCCAACAGGTAGTCGGTGCGCTGGTGGGCGGGCCAGTGCTCGGCGCACAGCGGGCAGTAGGCTGCGGTCTCACCCAGGTGAGCGCCGTCTATCTGCACTGGTGAGCAGCATAGGGGTGGCCACTGCGTCACATGACATCCCGGCGACGCATGGCGCAGGCCGCGGAGGTCAAAACAAGCGCTGGATTGAACAGCAGACCGGCCGACAGCAGCGGCAGCAGCGACACGCGGCATCAACGGCAATGGAGGCACCTGGAGCAGCAAGCGGCAGCACGCAACGCGCAACACAAACAACACCAGCGGCAGCAGGCATGGCAACAATAGCAACAGGGCGTCAACAACATCGGAAGCAGGAACAGCGGAGCACACAACGCACCGTGCAGGCCAGGCAGCACTTGACCTTGCAGCCATTGCAGTAGAAGTCGCCGTTTTCCAGGATTGCTGCCTCAAGGCGATCGGCGGCAGCCGCCGGGGTGCCACCACTGCCCACAAGCAGTGCCACCAGGCCGTGTGCGGGGCCCAGCAGGGTGCGCGGCAGCGGTAGCTGCAGCTGCAGCTGCAGCTGCAGCGGGATCAGGGGTGGCTGCGCCTGCTGCTGCTGCTGGTGTTGGTCACCATCGATCGCGATGTGGCAGCGCTTGGCCTGTAGGGGGCAGGAAAAGGCGTGCGTATCAGAGCGCAAGAGCACCAGCGGCGGCAGCGGCGGCAGAGGCGTCGGCAGCAAGGCAGCCTCAGCAGGAAGCCCATAGCAGCCGCGCCCCACGAACTTGGCGAGCGGCAACGGCCTCGCAAAGGGCGTCCACAGGCAGCCGCTTGGCCCGGTCCACTCGCAGGCCCCGCGGCGGTGCAGCTGCAGGCATGCGGGCCGGCAAAACAGCGAGCCGCACGCGCATGTGTCGTCGCCGCTTGAGCCACACCACCAGGCGTTGTTCATGATGGCGCTGAGCTTGGTGACGCGCTTGGCGGCGCGGCGGGGGCAGTCGGGGCGCGCACATACGGTGGTCTCACGCTCCTTGCCGCCGAGCACGAACTTCATGGCCGCAGGCGAGTCAGCGCAGGCCAGCGGCGAGTTGGCGAGCGAGTTGGCGAGTGTACCTTGCCTGTACCGCCTAGGCACGATGGTCTGACGCCTGCAGCACTGCGGAGGGCTTTTCCGTGCGCCCCTTGCCGGCCAAGGCTGCTTCCGCCGCCGCTGAGGCGCATGTGGGACGGCCTGCAGGCTTTGCCGCCGCTCCAGCAGTCCGGCCGGCGATTCATTCTGGCTTCTCAGCTCGCGCGCGGCCCGCGATGGCGGCGTGTGTGACAGGCAGATTTGTTAGGAGTGGCAGCAGACGCTGCAGTGGTTGCAGCAGAGGCGGCTGCGGCAGCGGCAGCAGCGGCGGTGACGACGGAGTGAAGAGGCGGGAATGACGTCGGTGCTACAGGGGCAGCAGGTTGGCTGCAGGAAAAATACTGGAGAGGACCGGAATGGGCCCTAAAACCCGTAATTTGTGTGCTTTCGGGGCTGTAAGAGTTGGCTGCTCAGAGGTCTTACTCGCCTCGCCTCCCCTCCCGTGCACACCCCTGCAGGCAGTTCCGCTCCCTCCAGCACAGGCATCACATTTCCGTCCATTTCCGCCTACGATTTCCGCACCCTCCTTTCCGCTGCTTCCAATCCACCCCCACACGGTGCCACTGTGAGCCAGTTAGGCAACTGCCGGATCAGCCATAAAGGTCACGGTCGACGTTAGTTGTTCAGCTTGAGCGCGGCGACAATCGCATCTAATAACGCGTTTTCGTCCTTGGTCGGGATACATAAATCCATCCTTGTGAAATATGTGCAGCACGTCGGGTTCCACCTCCCACTATGTGTGCACTATGCACTCGTACCTTGATTGGTTTGGCATGCCTAACTGCCCCCGTCCAGGTCCCACGAGTGCCTACCATGCTGAGTGATTGCAGGAACAGAGCTTTGGACTCCCTCCACCATCTCACCTCCTCTTGATCCATGATCCGCTTTGTGTCTCTGTGGGTCCTGCTTGTAAGGAGGTCCACCGCGTACGTTTTAACGCAGTATTCTTTCGTGAGTCCGACCAAGCGCCACGGCAAACCTCGTTGCCGGCCACCATCGGACTCGGGTCCCGGCTGGTCGCAACGAGCTTGTTCTTATTTGCCATGATGTTGAAATTTGTTTTACGCATGGAGGGGACTGGCTTTAGGGTTATATTCTAGCCCAAGGTGTACTACGTCCGAAGCCCTGCCACATCGGCCATAAAGGTCCCGGTCGACGAATGCGTCACTTGTTCCTCTTGATGATCCCGAGAATGTTCGAATGAAAAGCCCATTGTACTCGACTTGTCCAGGACGCCGGCGCTGGCCCCTTCATGCTCGACCAATGCCAAATGGTGCAACCTGTCAGACTTCCCACCACCCTTCGTTGTAACAGAGTAGTATAAAGGGGGCCAGAGGCGCACAAGAAAGGGAAGGCGGCAAAGCGGCGAGACGCGCAGATGCTCGACACCGCGGAAATCACAGTTGGTGCGCCATGCAGGGTTGCCGCTTAGAGCATGCAGGCATAAAGCGCCAAGCAAGATTTGCGACTTAGCGCGGCGGACTTCACACGGGCGGTGTCCACCCGCGCAGCAACTCTCACAATGCATAGTCTACACTGCCTTGATCACGCAGAACTCAGAGCGCGTAGTCCACGCCAATACTCATGAGATCCTCGCGGGGCACCTTGTAGAAGTCGGTTGCTCGGCGGCTGTTGGCTGCCAGGGTGCCGTACCCAGTCTCCAGCACAAGCTTCTGCAGGCGGGCAGGGAGCGAGCAGTGTGGGGGGCACACCCGGGGGACAGGCAGAAGAGAGAGAGGCTTGAGAGCGGTGAGAGCTGGGCGAACGGCGGCAGGTGTGTTGCGAGCTGGGCAAGCGGGCAAGCTTGTGTGTGAGGAGGTCTGCTGGCAGAGGGCAGATTAGCAAGCCCCCGGAGCGACCTCCCCCCCCCCCACCCCGTTACCTGGACCCAGTTGCTGCCAGGCTTGGCACGCAGGTTGGGCTGCCCGACTATGTAGGCCACTCCCTCCTTCTTGGCCATCAGCAACGTCTGGCGCTCGACCAAGTAGCGCCCCTTCTCGTCGTCACCGGAGGGGCCTGCATGGAGGCGTTGAGGCGCACAACTGTGGATGTCGCGGAGAGGAGGGTTGGTGTTACCATGCTTGGGTAGCCAAGGCAGCCACCGCAGACGACAGCCAAAGCAGATGTTTGAAGATGGCGGGGCAAGGCTCACTCGTGAAGCCAGGCGTCATGCTGGCGAGCCGGAACAACTGCCGGCGTGCGACCTCAGTATCCTCCGGCGCCGGTACTGTCGTCAGCAAGGTCTCGGATCGGGTGCTGGCACGGGCCAGGGAGACAGGGTCTGCAATAATTGGGATTGGGATTGGGATGGATGGGCAACCGGGTGTGTTTTTTTGGGGGGGGGGGGTCATAACCAAATTGTAAAAGTTAACATCAGGCCAGCCCAGGTGCAAAGCAGGCGCATCAGCTCAGTCAAGCATGCGTTATCACACTGCCCGTCAGCACGCCCTGTTGGCTGGCTGGCGCCTTACCCAGCTGCGCAAATCGCTGGTTGCGCAGGCGCGTCTGGACACGGCGTACCATGGAGGGCATCTGCACCCAGGGAGCTGGGGCCGGGCCTGCAGAAGAGGGGGGGGGGGACTGCTTTCAAGTGCGTGCCAAGCCTTCGATGCTCGAGTCGATGCCGCCATGGAGCTGCTGTGAGGACGTGCAGTTTAAGCAGGCATGCCGCTTGAGAAATAACTTCAGCTGGCGGCAGCAAGTAAGCACAAGGGGTGGGAGGTCCAGGTAATGCACGATGCAGGGGGACAGACGAACGGGTGGGCTGGCCAGGTGAGGGGCAGCAGGCAAGCTGCCGGCTAGGGAGCTCACCCTCCTTGACGTCGTGGTCCAGCGCTTCATGGTCGAGCACTACTGCCGCGGTGAGACTGCCGGAGCGGCGCTCGGGGCCGGTGGCTGCCGTCGTGTGTACCGCACGCTGGATGGAGCCGCGGGCCAGGCTGCCGTCCGGTCGGAGGGGCAGGCTGTCGCTCGAAAGGCTCACAAGCTGCACGGCCAGGCTGTCCTTCAGCTTGCGACCTGCAAGGGTGCGGGGGGGGGGGGGGGGGGGCGCCGAGAATAGGAGAACTGGTTTGGGCTGATACACCACCATTGACACGGGTGCCACCACCGCGCCACATGCTAGCTGCCCACCCGCCGTACTCTGCAGGCAGCTCGGCGTGCACCCAGGCCCAGGCACACCTGTGGCGTTGCTCAGGCTCTCGGAGGCGTCCACCTGCACGACCAGGCCATGTGAGGGGCCCTCCCCGCCGTCCCAGCTGGCCTGGTCCAGCTGCAGACCGGCCTCCAGGTCATGGGCGGCGCCACTGTTCTCCTGGGCCATGTTGCTGGTGGCCTCGGTGGCCAGGTCGAAGATGGATGGGTCGAGGTACTCGTGCAGCTCCTGAAGCAAGGATAAAGGAGGATGCAAGTAGGTACGCAGGCAGGCAGGTGGAAAAGGGCAGGCAGGCGAAAAAATGCAGGCAGGCATGAACACATACAAATGAAGAGTGCAGGAGAGATGGAGCCGCAAGAATACAAGGCAGTAGCCGGTCGCAATTGCAGCATACATGAAGGGGCTGCAGGCACAACCCCGCTGCTGCGGCACTACTCTATGCTGCATTGCACCTGAGCGGCAGGCAGCGACAGGCGCACCTGTATGACTGTTTCCACAAAGGCAGCAGTCATGTCAATGGACTCCATGTACCCATAGCGTGCCACCACGTGGAAGAACCCTTCGAAACGCAGCCTCCTGCAATAGGCCAGTGGGGGATGAATGGACAGTCAACAAATGCAGAGAGATGGGGGGGGGGGGGGGGGGGGGCTGCAGGCCGCAAGGACGGAGGTCACAAGAAGGAACTGCGCGGCGGAACTGCCGGGCGATAGCAGAAGAGGCAGGCGGTGCATTGCGGTGGAGCACATGCCAAGGCCCCTGCCAGCATGGGTCGTTCACCTGAGCAGCAGCCGCTCTGCCGGCAGCACAGTGGGTACTGGGATGTTGCGCACTACAGAAGGGTACGGGTGCACAAACAACTGACAGATCAGTTGGGCACCACTTCTAGCAAGCAGGCATGGCTGAGGGAGAGCTGCAACCCTACTGTTAGCCAGTCCCCGTCGGAGGGGACCCCCGTTTGCGGACAGCCACGTGCGCACCAAGGGAAAAAGCCGTCAATAAGCAATCTAAGGCAGTACTGTCTACCATGGCAAACAAACTGCTCACAACCCGCCCGCACACCTGTGATGAAGACAACAACCTTGGGCAGTGAGCCAGCTAGGCTCATGAAGCGCTCCAGGGCTGGTGGCACGCCTGCACCACCCAAAGAGAGGTCAAATGAAGTGAGCAATTCAGTGGGGTGCAATTCTGGATGCAGGCAGGTACATGTGGCAGCAACAGGTCGATGCATTGTGCCGCCAATGCCGGGCGCACGCACCCATACGGCAGCGGCCCAAATGAACACCCTTCCACACTCGCAAAATACGCCCCCACCCACCCAACAGGAGCTCGTTGAAGTAGATACCGATGCCTGGCACGCGAGCAACGGGCCTCTTGGTCTTGGACAAGCACAGCTGCAAATAAATATTGTGGCTTTGGCATACGCAGTATTCACCCACAAAGAACTTCGGGGCTCTTGCGGGCTGGGGGGTGGAACCAAGACGAGTGGCACGGCCGGCTGGTCGGCCTCACCGGCATGGGCAGCTGCGTCGGCAGTATAACAGCTATCGCTACAGCTGGCGCGCAGTCCCTCAAGCAAGATGCCTGCCTGGTTTGGGGAGCGCTGAACAGAACAGCTGTCATCATTGTATGTTGTTGCATCAGGGGTTGAGCCATTGCTTGGACTCTTGGTCGACTCTGTAGCAGCAGGCCCAACTGCCATCGTGTGGGTAGATGAGCAATGTTGGATAGAAAGGTGGGCTTGTGAGAAGCTGGCGACGCACCTCCTGACCGTACTCATCTGCGTATCAACCACTTTAGCCGGTCACCACGCCTGGCACAGCCGCCCAGTGTCAACAGACCGACCACCCGCATGCCTGTGCACCCCACGTCACCCAGCCAGCCACCCCAACCGGGCTCGCACCCACCTTCCTCAAACATATCCCGGATGAGCTTGCGATTGCTCTTTACGTAGGCCATCTTCTTGCTCTGGCCATAGTGCCACACGTACGTGACAGTGGCCAGGATGCCACTCAAAACAAGGCTGCAGGTAGCAGACAGGGAGGGGCACATGCCGGCATGAGGGGAGCGAGCAAATGGAGGCAGAGCTGCCAACGGCTGGTGCAAGGGCATGCGAATGTGGAAGTGACCGACAGGCCAGCTTGAGCGTGAGACAGTGCAGAGTAGCAAAAGCACCAGCGGCCTTTGCGCGCCAGCAGCACGCAGGTGCCATGCTTGCCTGAACCAAGCGCCCTTGGGGACCTTGAGCACGGAGGCGCTGAAAAAGGACGCGGTTATGAAGGTGAAGACCAGCCAGAAAGTGCCGGCAAGCAGGATATTGCATCGCCACGCAGTGATCATGACAATGGTCTGCAGGGCAGTCGAATCAGGGATGGTCAAGAGCAACTGGTCGAGCGCAAAGGCGAGAGAACCTTGAGGCAGCAGTTGCACTCAAGCCGCACGCCGTTTCCAGCAAACTAGAAATGCAAGCCAGAAAGCATACTCACCAATAGAGTTGTATCCACGAGCATCTGCACAAGGAACCAGGGAGCATCAATGTCAAGTAAACGGAGCAGATCAACATGATAGCGGTGAAGGGGGTCACAAATCAAGATGAATCAGGGGCACCTGCACCTGAGATGTGTCCCCACTATGCACTACACACAAGCCTGCCCACCCACCCACCCGCCTATGTGCAACGAACCCCCTGCCCACCCAACTGCACCCTCCTCAGAGGCATGCCCAACTGCACCCCCCAAGCTTCCCACCCACGTACCACTGTGATGACAGCCAGGCCTGCAGCAGAGAGGCGGAGTGGTGAGAGCATTGAGGAGGCATCGTCAGCAGGATGAAAAGTGGGTGGCTGGCGAGGTTGGGCCATTTTGTGTTCACAGTGCCTGCCGAGGCGGCCAGCTGCAACCAGGCGTACCATATGCGTTAGCGATGCCGGTACCAGTCTGGAAGACGCCCACCACAATGAGGGTGCCGCCCATCAAGAACCAGTTGACCTCTGGAATGTATACCTGCAGGGAGAGGCAACACGAGCCGGTGGATACGTCAGTGACAAGGGGGGCGCAACCAGCAAATGAGGCAGGGCTGTTACCGCAGACAGGGGGGACATATGCAACTGTTAGCTGGCCCGATGGGTCAAGCAGCGCGGCTGCTTGTTGTGCGAAGCACAGGGTGTGGGGCCCATGCTGTAAACACAAGAATGCCCCCTAACCTGGCCCTTGATGCGGCTGCTGGTATGCTTGACAGAAAGGCGGGGGAAGGCGCCCATTGCGATCGCCTGAAGGGAGGGAGTAAAAACGGCAACAATCTGGCATTAAGGATCCGCTGCTGCTTTCTGCCCCCCCCCAGACACACCCGCACACACCACCACCACCCACGCCACACCACTGCACAAACGCACACACACCTGGTTGACGATGCTGAAGGAGCCGCTGATGAGGGCCTGGCTGGCAATGATAGAGGCGGAAACAGCCAGCACCACCATGGGCCACTGCAAGCCAGATCCAGCCGGGATTGCCGACCAGAAGGCAGTCGAAGACTTCCTGGGGCTGCACAGCGGGGACCACCAGCAGCACAGGGCAAGGAGCAGGCGGCCGATCAGACAAACATGGGAGGCAATCGCAGCGGGCAATGCTTCCAAAAGTGACATGCGACCAGCGTTGTTGTGAACACCACGTCTCCTGCCCGCCCGCCTGATGTACTTACTCGTTGACAATCATGGCGGCTTGGCCTAGGTATGTGATTGTGAGACTGGGGTACACCTGCATGCATGCCAGGAGGCGGGCAAGTGCCACTCGCAGCAGGTACCACGCATGCCTCGGCATATATGCAGGCTGGTGAGCAGGCCATGGCCACGGTAATGGTGGTAACACTTGCATGCTCACCACAAAGATGAACGACAGGCGAATGGAGTTGGCATTGAAGTGCCCCAAATCTGCATAGAGCGCCTCTCCTCCCGTCACAGCCAACATGATGTTGCTGAGCTGGTGCCAGGCGAGGTTGGACTGGCCCTGCAGGGACGGGCAGACAACCTGACAAACTAGGTGGAATCAGATTCGTGGCCTGCAGATGCCGAACCCTATACTGCCGCCAGACCGCTGCATGCCTGTGCTTGACTTCACAGGACCCGCCCTGCAGCCAGACACATTCACCTTCCAGAAGTAGTACATGTACGAGGGAGACAGGGCCCTCCACACACCCCAACCATACTCTGACATGTTGTACAGGTTAATGGCCGCGTTGGCGACGAACCACAACAAGACGACAGGGCTGCATGGAAGGCAGGCAATACAAACGCAAAGCAGAGCAGGCTTAGTACTGAAGTTCGACGACGCCTCGGGTGTATTGCGCGGCACTGGCGTGCTGTGATTTTGGAGCAGACGCAGGCCAAAGTGCAAGGCGCCAATTGTGCGCCCTCCAGGCAGCCTGCCAGCCGCCTAACCCCTCTCCACCCACCACCATGCTGCGGTGTAGAGCACGCACCTGAACAAAAAACTCACGCGCTCGGTGCCGAAGGACTGGACTGCAAAGAGCAGGAAGACGATGGCGATGGCAATTCCCACCACAGCATCTGCAACAACAACAGGAAGAGAAGATGCCAGTTGGCACTGACCGCTTGCCAGCTCGTTCAGCGCCCGCAACCACATTTTGCAGGGCACACGAGGTCACACGCAGTGAGCTTCCCGCCCGGCGGCATACAGACACATACTCAACCGTTGCTAATGTCTGTATTGAACTGGATGCCTTGCGCCGCAGACACCTGCGGGCTGTGTACCAGGAGGCAACGTGAGGCTAAGCCGGCTTCGCAGGCAGCACATCCAACTGGGGCGCCTGCAAGCACTCTGTGTGCACATGTGCAAGGCACCAGGTAGCTGGGAAGTTGGCCGAGTGTGGCCACAGGCCGGACTGCTAGGGCATGGGGCCATTGCAGCAGGTTGCATGCATGCATGCCGATGGCGGACGCTCACCACACTGATGGCGGGGGTCAGCACTCCATCACTGATGATCATGGTCGCGGCCAGCAGCACCACCACCAGCAGGATTCCCTGCAGGATGTGGCTGTGCTGGAAGGCGGCTGCAAGGGAGGGCAACGTGTGCGGGGCAGGGCCCGGACAGCCGCATAATCAGTGAGAAGGGGGTCAGAGCAATGCACGGCATCACAGTCAGCCCGCCTGAGGTGCTTTGCTGCACTGGCACACCCCTGCTGTGGCATCGTGCATCGCCATTGCTATCGTCACCACCACAACTAACAGCGGATGCAGGAGGAGACATGGAGACGTCCGGGTTTCTCGGGCAGGAGCGGGTTTTTGTACTGCAGAACATTCAAAGGCAGCGCGGGGGCGCGTATTGGGCGCAAGGTGTCCGCCCCCCCAACCACCCTTTCTCCCCCCCTTCAACAGACCAAACACTTTCACTGCGCCCGCCCAACATTCCATGCAACGGAACCTCTTGCAGTCACCCACCCGCACTCAAGCCATGCACCCAAACACACCTGCAGGAGGGAGAGGTCCGCCTCGTGCACACGATTGTTGCTGCGAATGTTGACAGCGCGGCAGATCAGGGCGTACAACGCAAAGATGCCACCCTCGCCATTGTCATCGGCAGACAGGGTGAAGATGATGTACTTGATCAGCACTGCAGCAGGGGCATGGAGGACGATGCGGGGTGCGCCGGTCAGGTAGGATGGGGGTGTGCCAGCCAAAAGGGTTGGTGGCAGCCAGCTTAGTGTGTCGGCCATCGAGTTGGCGACATGGCCGAAGCAGGGTCCAACAGCGCAGGTGCCGCCAAGCGGTGGCCTATGGCGAAAGTCGCCGTGCCGCTTGCATCCACCGTAACACAGCAGACCGGTTGCCTGGCCGGCTGCTCACCGATGGAGGTGATGGTCCAAAAGATGGTGGAGCAGACACCATACACCTGGTTGGCATCGTCGGGTGCGCCGTCGGGGAAGACGGCGGCATAGGTATACAGCGGGGAGGTGCCTGTGCATACAAGCAGGACGGCCAGGGTGGATGGGTCAGGAAAGGGGTGGACAGGGATTGCAGCCGCCAAGCTAGGAGGGAACAACAACACAACCAGCTTCTGGGCAAGGTGCGGGCGAAGCACCGCTTGGATCAATGTCGCCCGTCCAAGAGCGCACTGTGGCCCAGACCCTCACGCATGCAGACGAAACGAGAGCATCGCCCTCCTCCCCCCCACACCACCCACCCCACCCCCACACACCCACCCGCACCAAACACACACAATGGCGATGCTGATCCTTTTTCCACTAGCTCACCGATGTCTCCGTACACAATGCCCAGAGTGGAGAAGGTCAGGAACATCAGGGGCCAACCACGTACACCACAGCGCTGCAGCGTATGCGGGCGAGGGAAGATCAGCAGGGATGGTCAGCACAGGTCAGCAGCAGCAGAAGGCAGTCCGGCGCGGCACGCGACAGCTGTCGCGCAGACCATTGGTCGCAACCCAGCGTCTTGAAACATAAACAAAAAGGCCTCCAAAGTGGGCATGAGCCCGCCTTGAGGTCCGGGGCAACGAACAAGTGCAGGCAAACTAGGCGCTGTCTGGCCTTCCAACTCCGGCCCACCTGGTGATCTTCTGCCTTAATTTTCTCCTCTAGGTCGATGTCGTTTGCCCAGAGGCTGGAGACTGTGGCTCTGGCGGCCATGGCTGGGAGGTGTGCACGTAGCCAGGCAAGTTGGTTGTGGCAGTTCCAGCCCCTTGCAGCGGCCTGCAGAGGGAGCTGAGGACAGCTTTGGCCCAGCATGATGCCGCGCACACACAGCAAAGGCCAGTGCTGTTAGCATACACACAAGCGGCACTGGGCTGGTCCCAGTGGACAGCGCGGGAAGTGGGACCTCTGCGCCTGGTCCCTTGGCCCGGCCCCCTGCCGCCGCCGCCCCTGGGCTTCCGCGGGCCTCCTACCGCTGCTCTCCTACAACTCTAACGGTCCTGACTGCGCGGGAAGTGGGACCTCTGCGCCTGGTCCGTTGACCCGGCCCCTGCCGCCCCTGGGCTTCCGCGGGCCTCCTACCGCTGCTCGCCTACAACTCCAACGGGCCTGACCCGCTATGTTGCAAACACTCCCGCGAGCCGCCAGCACGAAGACCCCAAGAGCAACTACCGCACCTGGCTTGCCGCGTTTCTGGGTGGTCGGTGCTGTGTATAGATCCTGGAGTGGTTTTTACTCGCTGCTGGAGCTGGCAGAGGGGCAGAGGGTCGCGCGAAGAACATGTCATCCCAGTCAGACTGCCGCCCAGTCAGACTGCCGCCCAGCTGGCGCGCAACACCCGCCACTCACGCTGCAGCCTGCCACCACTCACGCTGCCACCAGGGTTGCCACCTGCAGCCTGCTGCCACTGCCGCTGCCACCACTCGTGCCGCCTGCCACCACTCACGCTAATGCCACCCACCAGGGTTGCCGCGCTTGACTCAACCCGGCCCATTCTGACCCGTCCTTGCAGCTCCCCGACACCCACCCCCCTTGGAGGGTCACCCTGCGTGCGCTTGGACCCCGGAGTGCAGTTGGGGATCACCTCGGAGACCCACAGAGGAGACCCCCCACCTGGCCCTCCATCGACTGGGTCAGCCGATCCCCAATTGCTCGCCCATGTCTCTTAAGTCCACGCATGTGCAGTTGGGGATCACCTCGGAGACCTACAGAGTAGACCCCACATGGCTCTCCATCGACTGGCTCAGCCGATCCCCAATTGCTCGCCCATGTCTCTTAAGTCCACGCATGTGCAGTTGGGGATCACCTCGGAGACCCCACAGAGGAGACCCCACCTGGCCCTCCATCGACTGGGTCAGCCGATCCCCAACTGCTCCCTCGTGTCTCTTGGCTCCACGGAGGTGCAGTTGTGGATCACCTCGGAGACCCCCGAGGAGACCCCACCCGGCCCCCCACCGATTGGGTCAGCCGATCCCCAACTGCTTGCCCATGTCTCTTGACTCCACAGAGGTGCAGTTGTGGATCACCTCGGAGACCCCACAGAGGAGACCCCACCTGCCCCCCCACCGACTAGGTCAGCCGATCCCCAACCGCTCGCCCATGTCTGTATCCCCCAATCACGGTTGCCCAGCAAGGGTCACGTGTGGCTGTCAGCCTCTTAGCCTCTGAGACCAGGCTATCGCCACGTGTCTGTGACTGGATCCCACTGCAAACTGTAGTTCATTATCGTGTCGTGCCGTGGTGCCAAGATCGATTTGTTGTTCAGCTGTCTCACGAGGCGTTTGCGGGTGTACTCGAAGGGGGATGCATCGTATCCGGCTTTGCTCCACTTCTTGTTATACTCTGTCTTGACGGTGGTGGCCAGAGTCGAGAGGATTTCTGTGGCGAGGCGCCGCTTACGCTTGGCGAGCGAATATCCATTGGGAAGCTCCATCAGATCGGAGGGTTGGACGTCCAACGGCTGCATACTGATGCTCACGGCGCAAGACATATCTCTACAACTCCACCGAGAACTTTTCTGCCGACCAACAAACGCACGCTTCACAGCCAGGTCCCAACAAGAGTCGACCTCAGGCCCACACCCCATTGCAGTTGGGGGCTCGGGCATCTCAACATGAGCCTCCATCGACTGGGTCGGCGGACCCCGTAGTTCAGCTGATCCCCAACTGCTCCCCCATGTTTCTATGAACCACGGAGGTGCAGTTGGGGATCACCTGGGAGAACCCCGGAGGAGACCCCATCGGGCCCCCTCCGCCCCCAACCGACTTGGTCAACCGATCCCCAACTGCTCCCCAATGTCTCTTAATGCCCCACCCACCCCACCTTTACTCAACCTTCGGAGCCCTCTTTGACGCGCTCATGCCCGCGGTTGGCTCCCCCTCTAACTGGATCTTAATGTCCTTTGGGTTGACCAACCTTTGCCGCCACAACAGGCCCATGCTGATGAACGCCCATAACAGGGCAGGCTAACACCTGCTCCACATTAGCTGAGCTTCAAGGTCGGCTGACCCAGTCGGTGGGGGGCGGTGGGGGGCTGGAGTGGGTGTCCTAGGTGATCCCCAACTGCACATCCGTGGTTCATAGAGACATGGGGGGCAGTTGGGGATCAGCAAGCTCGGGAGGTGGCTGACCCAGTCGGTGGGGGGCGGTGGGGGGCTGGAGTGGGTGTCCTAGGTGATCCCCAACTGCACATCCGTGGTTCATAGAGACATGGGGGGCAGTTGGGGATCAGCAAGCTCGGGAGGTGGCTGACCCAGTCGGTGAGGGGCGGTGGGGGGCTGGAGTGGGTGTCCTAGGTGATCCCCAACTGCACATCCGTGGTTCATAGAGACATTGGGGGCAGTTGGGGATCAGCAAGCTCGGGAGGTGGCTGACTCAGTCGGTGAGGGGCGGTGGGGGGCTGGAGTGGGTGTCCTAGGTGATCCCCAACTGCACATCCGTGGTTCATAGAGACATTGGGGGCAGTTGGGGATCAGCAAGCTCGGGAGGTGGCTGACTCAGTCGGTGAGGGGCGGTGGGGGGCTGGAGTGGGTGTCCTAGGTGATCCCCAACTGCACATCCGTGGTTCATAGAGACATGGGGGGCAGTTGGGGATCAGCAAGCTCGGGAGGTGGCTGACTCAGTCGGTGAGGGGCGGTGGGGGGCTGGAGTGGGTGTCCTAGGTGATCCCCAACTGCACATCCGTGGTTCATAGAGACATGGGGGGCAGTTGGGGATCAGCAAGCTCGGGAGGTGGCTGACCCAGTCGGTGAGGGCGGTGGGGGGCTGGAGTGGGTGTCCTAGGTGATCCCCAACTGCACATCCGTGGTTCATAGAGACATGGGGGGCAGTTGGGGATCAGCAAGCTCGGGAGGTGGCTGACTCAGTCGGTGAGGGGCGGTGGGGGGCTGGAGTGGGTGTCCTAGGTGATCCCCAACTGCACATCCGTGGTTCATAGAGACATGGGGGGCAGTTGGGGATCAGCAAGCTCGGGAGGTGGCTGACTCAGTCGGTGAGGGGCGGTGGGGGGCTGGAGTGGGTGTCCTAGGTGATCCCCAACTGCACATCCGTGGTTCATAGACATGGGGGGCAGTTGGGGATCAGCAAGCTCGGGAGGTGGCTGACCCAGTCGGTGAGGGCGGTGGGGGGCTGGAGTGGGTGTCCTAGGTGATCCCCAACTGCACATCCGTGGTTCATAGAGACATGGGGGGCAGTTGGGGATCAGCAAGCTCAGCCAGCCAGCCAGCCAGGTGCCCCGTGAGGCATGGGCTGTGGTATGACAAGCTGTTTCGCTGACACTTAGTCTGCCATGCCACATATTTTCAGAAGACCTTGTGCTTGCCAGCCAGCCAGCCAGCCAAGCCACGCGTTCAGAAATGCCCAACATTATCTATGCCGAATGCAAGGATGGCAGGCCGAGTGAAGCGCAAGATCGAGGACCCGTGGGTCTCCAATCAGTACAGGGCCGTCCTGAGGGCATTGTACCGCACGGTGCACGCCAAGGGCAGCCGGAACTCGATTGACGATGAAGAAGTGCGTGCCTTTGACGAGTGGCTGACTCCGGACATGCTCCAAACGCTCTGGAGCGTCATGCCGGACAAGTACCCCAACGTGGCAAGCCGGTCCACCGTCATGACGGCCGTGGCCTCGGCGATCCTCCACATGAGACACGGCAACACCGGCGGCCCAGAATTCAACAAGTGGAACACCGAGGCCATCAGGCTCCGCCGCCAGCACGACTTCATAAAGGGCGAGAGCAAGGCAGGCCCCGACTACAAGACGTACCTGGACTTTGTGTCCCGGCGAGAGGGCTACAAGAAGGCCTACGAGAAAGAGGGCTTCATTGTGGATTACTGGCGTTGGTTCCTGCTGGCGTTGTACACGATGCAGCCGCTCCTGAGAAGCGAGTGGGGCGACATGCGGGTCATCAGGAGCGAGTCCAGGGCGCACGCACCCCACAACTACGTGGTTGTGCCACCCAGCGGCGAGTGCAAGATCATCATCAACGCCGACAAAGTCGCCGGCACCTCGGCATTCAAGAGCAAGCGACAGAACACCATTGCCATGCAGGCCGAGCTGGCTGCCGTTCTCAAGAGAAGCTTGGCGGAGTTTCCACGCAGCCACGTCATGCCATTCATAAGATACTTGTTTAGGGTTTAGGGTTGTTTAGGGTTTTTCCCCCTAAACCCTAAAAAATGTGGGTGTTTAGGGATAGGAGGTACGAGCGCTCATGTGGGAGCAGCCACTGCCTCATGCGCCCCCATTTGCAGGCAGGCCCCCAACGAACGGTTTGCCCGCCGCTCCCAACATCACTCCCACACTCACCAGCAGCGTCGCACTCTGCTGCAATGGCTGCCAGCTGATCCAGCAGGCTCGTCGCTGCCCGCCGCTTGCCTGATGGGCTGCGCATGGCTGTAGCACGCTGCGGCAGCGCACGAGTGGGCACCTCGCCCGCCTCGTCCAGCAGCTCATCTGCCACCAGCTGGCTCAGCCGGCCGCCTGCATTAGTGCGGGTACTGCGCCGCCCCAGGGGAGAAGCGGTGGCAGCAATTTGCAGCGTTGCCTCATCCAGCGCTGCATCGTCGCTTGCCTCGTCCTCGCTATCCGAGGGCAGCACCAGTTCTGACAGCGTGCGGCTGCGCTTGGGCTGCGCTGCGCTGCCTTTGCGCGTGGCAGGGGCTGGCGGGGTGTCGGCATCGTTCGCCTCAGCCGAGGAGGTGAAGCCCAGCAGGCGGACAATGTCATCCAGCAGTGGCAAGTTCATGTTGGAGGACAGCGTGCCGAACAGCGCCTTGGTGGGGACCATGCCGCCGAGCGCGCTGGTGGGCGAGTTGTTGACCATCTGCATCACTGTCAGGACGTGGAACGCCCAGCTGCAGAGTGCAGGGGATGGGTGTGGGTGGGTGGGGTGTGGGTGTGGGTGGGGTGGCGGGGGGGCGTGGGTGGGGTGGGGGGGCGGGGGGGGGGGGGGGGGGGGGGGCAGCGCTGAACCACAGCACAGCACAGCAGCACTGGACAGGAGCGGCAGGAACACGACAGCAGCGTGCAAGCAGCACTGGACAGGAGGGGTAGCAGCACGAGCTGCAATGCACGCAGGCACAACAACACTGGACAGGTGGGGCAGCAGCAGAAGCTGCAGCGTGGAAACAGGAACCACAGCACAGCAGCACTGGACAGGAGGGGCAGCAGGGGCAGCAGCACGAGCTTTCTGTACTCACTCGAACAGCGGGCAAGCCATCAGCAGCGCACGAATCTGACGAGGGACGGGTAGGGGATGTGCACACAGCGGTCAGAGAGAGAGAGAGCTGTGGGCTGGACCTGCAGCACTGCCGCTGCATCAGCCATACCGCTGCCACACACGACCACCTCCGACCACCTCAACGCCACCAGCAGCAACAACAACAGCAGCAGCACACCAGATTCCTCTTCGCACATTGCCCGGCTCCTACCTTGTTCTTGAGCTCGCGGTTCTTACGCTCCACGCAACTGTTGGTTTCAGGATGGCCGGGCATGCTCTTGGCGTGCCGCACGTTGAACAGCTCGCACAGCTCTTTGACCTCCTTGCCGCAGAACTCCAGGCCGTTGTCGGTCTGCAGCTTGGCAGGCACCTGCGTTCGCATGAATTGAAAGTAGAGCTGCAAGGGAACGACAGGGGTGCGTGGGGGTGGGGGTGGGGTGGGGCAGAGTGAAAGAGAGCGCAAGACGAGGCATGAAGCAAGCAAAGCGGCTGGTCGCTTGGTCGGCAGCGCTGGCCGGTAGCGATGCCAATTAGCGTTGGCACCAATCAATGACAGCAAGTGCTTGCAGCAAAAACTGGCAGCAAGCGCTGGGAGGAAGCGCTGGCAGCAAGTGTTGGCAGCTCACATGCCGTGCCACGCCTATGGTCGTCGTGGAGGCCAGCGGGTAAAGCCAGCAATAGCGGCTGAAGACGTCGATCACCACCAGCACGTAGCGGTAGCGCTCGTCACGCCCTGCTCCTAGGTCGATCAAATCGGCCTGTGGGTGGGAGCATGCAGGTATAGAAGAGGTGGTTGGGTGTGACAGTGGTGGGCAGCACATCCCTGCAGCTTCATGGCAGCTTCACACCAGCTTCACAGCAGTTTCCAGGCGCTGCAACCCTGCAGCTGAACTGACCGCCAGGTGCATCAGGGTCATGATGGCCACAATGGGGTGCACGACGCGCTTCTCAGCAGGCTTCTTGGCGGCCATGTCGGCACGCACGGGGCACTCGCTGCACCACGCCTTGGCGGTCTCCACGGTGAACCCTTCAGCACCGTGGACCAGGCGCGGCTGGCCGCCTGGTGCAGGCATCAGCTGGGTGGGCACGGCGTGGTGCAGCTGCGCAGCAGCGGGTGGAAAGGGGGCACAGAGGTGTAGAGTGCGGGGAGCGGAGGCAGCCGGTGGCGGCGGCGACGGGCTGTACAATCGGCTGCCTCGCACAGGCGCAATGCTGCAGTCTGCACCACCACCACGGAGCACGCACGTGGTGGAACAGGCGGGCAGGGGAGTTCCAGCCCTGGCCCTGGATGCCGTGATGCTTGGCGAAGAAGGCGGGCACCTCCTCGGCGGCCACCACCAACACCTTGCGCGACACTGCGATGCCCAGCTCGTCGTTGCGGGACACTGAGCGCAGCAGGACTTCTTTGCCGTCAATTGTCTTGTCCAGTTGGAACTGACGCAGCAACCTGTTGCTCAGCTCCTTGGGCTGCAATCGTGGGCAGCACACAGCGGGGGATGTGTCCGTTAATGATGGGCACGGCATCAACAGTTCTGCCATGCCTGCTGCCCTCCTGCTGCCCTCGTGCTACCCTGCCCCGCTTCATCCAGCAACTCCAGCCCTGCTTACAGATACAGTATGCTCACCTCCACATCCCAACGCGGCAGGACCAGCTCAGCATCCTCCTGGTCCCCTCCCGCGCCCCGCCGCCGCCGCCCGCTGGCGGCAGGTGCCTGCGTTACCGTCAGGCCCTGCTGTGCCCGTTTGCGGCGCATGATATAATCGATTTGAGCAAGCGGAAACACATTGTGCTGGCGGCTGTTGCTCCAGTTGTCTTCCAGCTGCTGCTTGACTGCAGCTGCAGCAGCCATTTTAAACTGGGGGCGGGAGCGGGGCGCGGGAGGGTTCCAGAAGGATGTGAGATGACCTTGAAGGATGTGGGAAGAGCGAAAACGTGATCAGGGGCCGCTACAAGCCGGGGGGTCCACGGGTGCAGAGGGCTGACGCAGCACGCAACACATGACTGCAGGCGCAAGCGGCGGCGGCGGCTTTAGCGAGCTGCCTATGCAACGTTCGCGCCCGCATACAGCTCACTCGCGTCCTCTACAGCTGTCGCGAGCAGTCTGGCCGCCTGAGGGGGCCAGAACGTCGATCGACGATCGCCACTGCCCTGCCGCACCTCTGAGCTCCCTTGCGCGCGTCTGTCCTTACGCAACGTTCTAACTTGGCGGCGACAAGGAGAGGCCTGGCGGGCGCCGGTAGCGCCAGGAGGCGCACAGAGGCCCCACACTCGCTGGGACGCCCTTTGGTAGTCTGGCAGGCGTCCAACGAGGCTAAGGGTGCACTATGCAGTGACAATATGAGAGAAGAGCAGACTCGAGTCATGATGAGCACTCGCGCGCTGGCGCAGCGGCGGCGGCGGGGCCGACGGCGGCGTGCGCTTGCCGCGACAGCACACGTGAGCGCTGAGGCGTCCGTGTAAATGCAAAGCTGGATTGCGCATCTCTGTGTGCTTGCGTTACAAGATAACTTCAAGGAGTGCTTGCGCTCGGGCCCCCGTCGGCCGCCGCCGCCGCCCGCAGGCACGCGAGCGCCTGCGCCGCGCTTGGACGCTGCTGTGGGTGCAAAGCCAAGCAGGATTCGATGAGGTCCAGCACAGCCTGCAGGTCGCGGTGCAAGGCAGGAAATAAAGCGTCAGGGTACAGAAGCTGGGCAGGCAGGGAGGCAGGGGGAGGCAGGGGAGGCCGCTGGACAAGGCGCAGCACCGCCCCGCGCTGCACGAGAGCCAGGCCAGGGGGGGCTGGGCACGAGGCTGCTTCGTGCACTGGCACTGCAACGCTGCCACTGTCCCAGGCTTGCGGACGTAATGGCGGGCCCCCCGGGCCGCCCCCCCCCCCCGCTCTGCGGCCAACCTGTGGGCAGTCCTGCGGCGCGCGGGGCAGGTGCCACTGGCCGCGCTTGAGCAGCAGTTGCTGGGTGAGCAGCGCGATCAGCGCCAGGCCGAAGCTGCAGCGAGCAAGACAAGGAGGGGGGGTGGACGGGGCCGGACAGGGTGAGATGCGAGGCCGCACATAAGGGTGCAGGCGCACTGTGCGGCTGCCCATCCCCCTTGCAACCGCACACCACTTAATTGGACTCACCTGTACATATCAGCAGCCAGGGTGCACTTCATCCCCATCATTTGCTCGGCCGCTGCAGCCAAGCGGTCGGGCCAGCAGGGGTCGTCATGATTCATATGCTCGGAGCAGCACACTGCAGGCGCCCCTCACGCAGCCCGGCAACCCAACCCGCCCTGCCCTCGCTGCCTGCACCCACTGCTGCGAGCGCCGCTCCTAGACGTGCTGCTGCCACGGGCGCTGCCGCCGCATGCTGCGCACCGGCATACACGCGGCTGTACCCCGCCACGGAGCGTGCCGCCCCTGCCAGTCCCAGCGTCTGCGCCAAACCCAAGTCGGACACCGAAGCACGAAGGTCCCCGGTCAGCAGGACGTTGCTGCACAATGGGGGCGAGGGGGTGAAAGCGTGCAAAGCGGGTTGGGAGGGGCGGCACAGTGGGGGGTGCAGCAGGCAAGGGCCACCGTGACGGTGACATGAGGTACGACGTGCGCCAGGGGCGGGCAACGCTGCGCACAGCGGCTTGAGGTCGCTGTGCAGGACGCCCAACCGCGTGTGCAGATGGTCCAGAGCCTCCGCCACGTCGACCGCGATCTGGGCACCCCTGCACGTCGCAACGCGAGACAGAGAGCGGCGGCAGCGTGTGGTCAGTCAAACGAGTGCTGGAGAGGGGGGAAACGACCCAACGCCTCTGCCCCATCCAGCGCCGCCTGCCAACCACAGCTTCGTCCCTGCCTGCCTTCGCCCGCCCCCGCCTCTTCTGCTGCCGCCCCGGCCCCTCCTCTGCCCCGTGCTGCCGCACCTGGCACGCCAGCGCAGCTGCGGCTGCAGGGCGGGGTCGCTCAGCGCTGCCTCCAGGCTGCCGCCCTGCATGAGGCGCATGGCCACGATGAACAGCTGGCCCTGCAGCAGCGCAAGACGGGAAGAACAACAGGCGGGGGGGGGGGGGGGGGGGGGGGGGCTCGCAGGGTGTGCCACCGACATGCATGGCCCTATGATGCAATGGCAGGGTGTGACTGGTGGCAAGGCAAGGCTCCCTCCGCCGCTGATCCCATCCCAGGCAGAACCGACACTGACCCCAGGCAGTGCCACCCGCCCTCCGCGCCCTCGCATCGCACTCTTGGCCCTGCACCCCTGATTGGTTGACTATGTTTGCGTCGATTGCATCGCATTTCCGAGCCCTTGGCCCCGCTCCCTCGCACCCTCAGCGCCACTCCAAGCAGGGGCACCATGCGCGCGTGGCGGCAACGCCTCATCAGCGCCACCTCCCGCCACACCCTCCCGCTCTCTATGCCAGGCTCCAGCTCGAACACCTTTGGGAGGGGCAGCGCACGGGTTGCGAGTGTTGGGATCCTTCCATCCTTGCGCGTGCTGATGGGTTGTGTAAATGCTGGAGATGAGGGCCCATGGCCGGGCCTGCGCTGCCGGGCGCGTGCCGGCTGGCTGCAGACCTGGCAGGGAGACCAACGGGTAGAATGCCCCTATTATACCGAACCTCCTCCGCCACCACACCCCTGGTCCTGCGTTCTCTCTCACCTTGGCGGCGACGGGCGTGCCGGCAGGCTGCAGGCGCGTCAGGAAGACGGTGGCAAAGGTGCCGCTTCCCAGCTCCACAAACCGGCCCTCTTCCGAAACCTCGAACTGCCGGGGGGGACAGGCGTGCAGCACGATAAGCGGAGGCAGCGCTGGCGGCAGCAGGACCGGCTGAGCGCGCCCCGGGATGGCGCTGGGCAGGCACAGCCGGGCCGTCCGCCTCTGCAGCGGCTGTTCGTTGTTGCCCGGCCAGCTTGCCTCGATGGAGCTGAGGGGGAGACGGACAGACTCTGCCGAGAGGCCCCAGGCGCGGCTTGCCGGCGGGCTCTTCTCGGTTGTGAGCCACCGCCGGATTCTGCTGACCGTCGGGATGGCTGAGGGCCACGCGCTGAGCTCCAATGTGACTCCACCCAGCTTGCCGGGCACGCTGCTGCCCGCCTGCTGCGCGCGCTGCGGCGCGCCAGGCGGCGCCAGCTCGTGCGCCAGCCCCGCCGGCACCTCCCCCCAGGACTCCACCAGCTGCACTGCCCGCCCGCTGTGCTGCAGCGTGCAGCTGAGCAGCGCCGCGAGTTTATCGCGCTTCGTGGGGCGCACCAGGCTGGCGGGTGCGGGCGGCGCCGCCGCCGGTCGTGAGAGGAGGCGCTGCAGGGAGCCGCTGCCGCTCTCATCAGTGGCCCCACTGTCACCAAGCGGTCGCTGCTCCTGCTGCCCCTGCTCCTGTTGCTGCCGCTCCTCCTGCCGCTCCAGGGCCTCGCGCAGGCGCAGGCGGCGCCGCCGGCGGGTCAGCGCCCGCGCGGCAAGCCCCGCAGCCGCCACGCCGCACAGCGGAGCGACGCCGCCAGGCCACCCGTCGCCACCCGCTTGCCACGCTGCTGCCGCCCCTCCCCCCCAAGGGCGCTTGCAAAAAGCCCACGTTGGTATCGTAACCCCCCCATGTGGGGCCTCCGTGGCGATGAACGCGCAGGATTGTTTTGTTGCTTCCTTGGCAGGCCGCCGGCGTAGGGCCAACAGCAGTGCGCTGCACATGCCTGCACAGGAGGAGCACAAGGGGCGGCAGGCCAGGCCAGCGTCGCCACCGTACAGGGAAGCGCGGTGCAGCGCGGCGCGGCGGCGGGCGCACGCGCCACGCGGCCGTCGCCTACAGGTGCTCCCCCACCCCCGGTACCTCCCCTGCGCAAGTCCTCCTGCTGCAGGCCCTTTGTAGCTCTGGTTAGAAGTGAACTCACACGCTGGTCAGGAGGATCTTCCGCGAGGCTTCTGACGACGCGGCCGTGCACCAGCCAGCTGGGAAGCTGCCCGACAGAGCCGTCCCGTCGACGATGCTGACCCAGGGGGGCGGGAGGCAGGCAGGCATGTGTTGGTGTCAGCGCAGCAACAAGCCGGCAGCCTTCGCGCCGGCACCCCAACCGGGTGCACGTGCCAGCAGGCAGGCGGGAATGCAAGCAGGCGGGCTGGTGGGCGGGCGGGGGGGCAGGACAGCGGGCGCGCAGGCCACGCGTGGCGTGCGCTCACAGGGCCACCAGGCGGGGCCAGCTGAAGGGCAGCTGTCGCGGCAGCGAGCCGCCCAACCCGCTGTTGTTGCTGATGACGTAATACTTGAGGGCTGGCATGGCTGCGTCGAGCCAGGCTGGCGGGAAGGCGGCGCCTGTCAGCCTGGGCGGGCGGGTGGGTGGGTGGGTGGGCTGACGGGTGGAGCGCGCGACGTGCGCCGGTCTGAGAACGTAAACAGCCTTTGGCATTTGCTGCAGGCACTTCAGCTCCACTGTTCTGCAGGTCAGCACGCGCAGAGGGTCTCCACACCTCTCTGCACATCCCAACGCCCCCCCCGCCCCCGCGCCCCCCCCTGCGCCCCCCCCCCCCCCCCCTTCCCCCTCAACAAGTCGAAGCCAAGTCAGTGACAGTGTTGGGAGACCACTTTGCCAAGTAGCAGCACACCTTCAAGCAAGCACCCGGACCTCCCTGCACATCCTCACCTGTTGCTGCTGAGCTCCAGAGCCGTGGCCCGGCAGCCCGCCCACTCCGGAGGCAAGCTGCCGGTCAGGTTGTTGTCCAACAGCTGCAGCATGGAGCACCCACGTTGCAAGGGAGGTGGGGCGATACGGAGCAACAGCGAAGGGGGGAGAGCAGGCAGGCACGTGCTCTGGCAGCAGAGGTGCCATCAGGCAGCGGCTGGCAACCAGCTGCACCCTAACAGGCGCCGATTGCGCACCATGAGCTGGTTCAGCTTGAGGAGCCGGTCAAAGAGCAGGGGCGGCAGCGTGCCCGTCAGACCATTCTCGTTAATCTGCCTGCGCTTGCCCGGGAGGAAGCGGAGAAGCACGTGCACAGAGGGAGGAAGCGGACAGCACGTGCGTGCAACGGCAGCCCGCCAGCAATCAGCTGGAGGGCAGCCGGGGCAGCGGAGGCTGCGCCTGCAGCAACCAACCACCCAAAGCAAGCCAAGACGTAAGCAGGCAAGCACAGCAGGGACGATGCAAGCGGAACAGCAGCAAAAGAGGTAGTTTGTGTTTCCTTACAGGTCGGTCAGGGAGGGGAAGCTGCCAGGCTCCACCCACGCATGCGGCAGCGACCCTGCGATGGGGGCGGGTGCATGGAGTTGGGGTTGAGGTTGGGGTTGCGATTGGGGTGGTGTGTGTGTGTGGGCGTGTGGGTGGGTGGGTGTTGTGCGTGCGGGTGGGTGGGTGGGTGGGTGTGGGGGTGGGTGGGTGGGTGTGGGTGTGTGTGTGTGTGTGGGGGGGGGGGGGGGGGGGGGCGCGCGCATGGGCAGGAAGCCCACCTGTCAGGCCCAGGCGGGTCAGCGTCAACGACTGTAGCTTTGGAAAGCCGCCCGCCCACTGCTCCGGCAAGCGCCGACCGAGCAGTTGAGCGGTGGTGGGATCCGCTGCACCTTCATCGCCTGACAGCATGAGGCCACGCAGGCGGGGGAAGCCGTGCGCCCACTGCTGCGGCAGCCCTCCCTCGACGTCTCGCAGGTTTAACGTCAGCTCATGCAGCGCCGGCAGCACCGCACAGTCTGCCCATCCGTGTGGCAGGCTGCACACGCAGGTGGGATGAACGGACAGTAGGGTCAGGTGGCGAGGGAAAGGGACGTCGGGAGCGTGCGTGGGGTGGTGCGACGTGCGCCGAGGAGGGGAACGGGAGCAGCCACCAGCAGCAGGGGGAAGCACACCGCACCCGAACTGCCCGCCTCGCAGTTGCAGAAGGAAGGAGAACGAAAAAACCACACATTTAAGAAACAGTGTTTTAGTTTGAACAAAGTGTCGGGCATCGCACCTGGACCGCAGGCCTGCCAGTTGCAGGGTGAGCTTCTCAAGCGCAGGCAGGGCGCTGGCGGGGATGTCGGGCAGCGGCGCCGCGCCGGGGAGCGCCGCCGCGCGAACCATCAGGCTGCGCGGGAGCAAGGGGGCAGAGGCAGCAGAAGGTTGGGTGGGGGGCCGCTCGTGCCCTGTCGGTGGGCGCGCTGGCCCAAATGCCTGGCTGCACAGGTGCGCTTGCTTGCAGAGAAGGCAGGCCAACCAGCAGGACCGGCATGGGATCCTACGCTGAGCCAGCAGTCCCACCGTGGGCGCACCTCTTCAGGTTGCGCCACACGCCCGGCTGCAGCCACTCTGGCGCCAGCGCAGCGCCCACGTGCAGCCCCGGCCAGAGGAGCTGCAGGTGCTGCAGCCGGCGCAGGCGCGACAGCGCCGCCAGCTCAGCAGGGAACCGCTCGAGCGCCACGTCAGCAGCGCTGCTGGCGCCGCTGCGCTCGCTTGGCGCAGCAATGAACGTGTCGAACAGGTGCCTGCGTGCGTGCGTGCGTGCGCGCAGGAGGTGGAGGTTGGCAGGGAGTAGTCCGCAATGCACGTGCAGGCATCAGGGAACTTAGCATGCACGTCATGCACGCATGCGCTGGCTTGCGTCCAACAAGCCATTTTGGCGGGTGCCCCAGGAACAGAGCAAGATCCCCAGCTGGCCTCTGCCCGTTGACCCCATCACAGGCACGCTCACGCGCAGCCACGCTCCCCCCATTGCAAGGCAGGCACTCACAGCCGGGTGACGCGCCGCTCGGCGTCGCACTCGACAAACCTCCAGACGTCGCAGGGGTGCGAGCCGTCCCCGAACTGCCACCCCCACCACATGGCCTGCGCGACAGCCGGGGCCAACAGCAGGCTGAGGAGGAAGCAGCAGGCAGCAGGCATCCCCTCCTCGGGCGGTGCCTCCAAGCGCGATGCCACATGCACTGATTCTTTCCTCCCTCCTCTATGCCATGCCCATCTGGGCATCGGTAGCTGCATGCAGGGATGAACCCACAGCACCGCGCACATCACGCATTGGTGTGCCAGCGCGGTGCCCACTGAGTTGCAGACTCCTCCAGACAACGGTGTGTGTGATCAGGCACAGCGCAGCGGCCCGCGCACACCCCGACGTGGCGGCGGGCCAGCACCCACCAGCTGGGCCGTCAGCAGCGTGCGGGCGGCCAGCGCTCGAAGCTCCCCCATGATGGCAGCTGACATTCAAAAAGGGCAGCGGTTGAGGCGAGTGATAAGTTTTTAAGTACTAGAATCAGTATTGCGGCTGTGGGCCCAGGGTGGAAGGGCGTTGGGTGGAGCCTGGCATGGGGCAAACACGGGGCAAAGCGTGCGCACCTTCGTCTTCTGCGTCGTCTGGACCGCCGGCGTATGCCGCCGACGGCAGCACGGCCAGTGCCGCCACCAGCAGCAACAATGCCGCGCGAACCATGACGGGGCGTCTGTTGCGCCTAGTCATGCCGCTGGGCTGGGCATGAGTGGCGGTGCTCGCTAGCCCAGAGGGCAAGGGCAACGGCGTCGGCACCGCCGCCGCCGCCGCCGCTCATTGCGGCCGCCTGCTCGCAGGTACTTGCACTTGCGCCGTTCGATCTGCGACTTGGAACCACCACAAACTCTACAAACCTCTGGGCGGAACAGTGCGGCCCGAGAGAGCGCCGCCACTTTGCTGCGACTGCTCGCCCGGGGCGCGTTGTGGGCGCTCTTGGATCTGTTTTACACAACTTTGTGCCCGCAGCGCAGCGCTTTGCCATACGCGCGTTCGCACACCGCCGCCAGCGAGTTGGCATGACGGCAGCGGACACAAGTCGCAATTGCGCCTCCCCTCCCCGGCCTTCAGCCCTCTGCCAGCTTCAAGGCCGATTGCAAGGGCATGCAACAAAAGTTTGGTGATACACGGGCAGTGCGCGACCAGAGTCGGCACGCCTCACGCCTTGCGCTGCTGACCATGGCCCACGCTCACGCCTTGCGCTGCTCGGCGCCGCCGCCGCGCTGCACCGCTTGCTGCGCCTCGTACGCGTCCAGGGTCATGCCCTCCGCCTCGCCAGCGTCGGCCTCGCCCACAAACTCCGGCTGGGCGGCCGCCAGGTCAGCCTCACGCGCCAGGCTGGCCTGCACCGCCAGCTCCCTGGCGAGGGGAGCAAGGGGCGAGGGGGCACAGGGAGGGAGGGAGGCTGTGCGCAGCGCACCCCGCAGCAAGAGCGGCAGAGCTGGCTGGCATTTTGCACAGCACACCATGCACACATCACCACAGGCAGCGGCCACCAATCCTTTTTCCTTTAAAGTGCTTTACATCTGTCTAACCACAGGAAACCTGTCGACACAGATTGCCACCACGTTGCCACTACACCCGCACAACTCACTCCTCCTGCTCGGCGCCGAGCGGCCCCCAGTTACCAGCGCCCTCGCCGTGCTTCTTCTCCGTCTCATGCCTGCATGGGACGACCACTGTTGGGCCACTTTCAGGCGTCTGGTGTCGACAGGTTGAGCTGATCGGACACCGGTGAATCGCAGGCGCTTGTGCGGCCTGGAGTATGCTGACGATGGCGGATGGTGAGGGGCAAACGCACGACGCAGCTCGGCACTCACGCGCGGCCGCTGGCGTCATGGCGGTCAAACTCGCGCTTGCGGGCGTGGGAGTGGGAGTGGGCATCTGCGGGGCGGCGGGGGGAGGGCGGGGCACACGGAGGAAGCACAGAGGGTTGGAGGAACACGGGATGAGCGGAGCGGCGCTGCATAGGCAGGCCGGTCAACGGCAAGCGCTTGGGCAGCACCCACCTGGGTTGGGCTGTTTGGAAGTGTTGCCGCGGCCCTGGAACGTCGGCGCTGCAAGTCCATGGCGTGGGGTCGGGTCATGGAAGGGTCGGCAGGAGGCGCATGCAGGTGGTCGTCGGGCAAGGGCACGGGAGCCCGGCGGCGAGCGGCGGCGAGCGGCGGGTGACGAGCCGCACTCGGCCAGCCCACGGTCCCACCTGACATGGCACTGTACCCCTCCTCTGCCTGGGGGTCATTCACTGCTGGCTCCTTCTTGGGACGCATGGTCGTCGGCAAAGTCCTGCGGGGAAGCTGGCGGGATGGGGTGGTGCGCGCGGCGGCGGGGGCATGACGCTGCGGCAGCGGCGGCGGCGGCTGCAGCAGCGGCTAGCACCTGGTCGGCCTCCCGGCTCGCTGCTGAAGGCCACGGCAGGCGCCTGTTGCAGGCAGGCAGCCGAGGTGCTGCAGACTCCGAGAGGGGCGACGCCGGTGGCTCGTCCAAGGCTGGCTGCGTCCGCCGCTCACCTGGCTGGCAGGCAGGCTGCAAGCGGACCAAGAGTTTTGGCACGTGGGCTGCAGGGCGATGGTTCAGCTGCTGGGGGCAGGGTGTGGATTGCGTCCATGCGGCAGCGCAGCGGCGCTCAGCGCGCACGAGGACCCAGGTTTGCACGGCTGCTGTCGCACGCAAAACGCCCCCCTCTGGCCTGCTGCGCACGCAGTTCCTGATGTTTCTAGAGTTACAAGGGAGAAGGGGTTGGGACCGTCATGGCCTCTTTCTGTACACACACGGCCTCGCTGCCTCGCGCTCTCGGCATGCCGGCGAGGCCCGCCGCCGCCATTATTCTTCAGCGCCCAAACCAGGTTCGCTCCAGATGCTGCTGTGGTGGTCGCCGCCGGTGAAGAGCGGCTCGGCTGCTACTGGCATAGATGCCGGGGGCAGGGACAGGGGCGGCGGCGCGCCCGGCAGCCCAGCAAATAAGCCGCCGCCAAACCCGTTGCCGCCCAGAAGCAGGGGCAGCGTCGCCGGGCTGTTTGAAAAGCTGCTGCTCGGCAGGCTGCTGCCCTGCTGCGGCGTGATGCTGCCAGAGCGCGGAGAGCTGGGCTGACCGGAGCTGCCGCCGCTGCCGTACAGCAGCGAGGCGTGTGGCCTGCCTGCTACTGCTGGTCCTGCTGCTGCTGGGGAGGTCGACAGTGGGCCCAGGGACCCCGGTGCTAGGCCATCCAGCTTGCCGGTGCTGCCAAACAGGCCGCCGCCACCGACGGTCCACATCCCATGCCCGCTGCCAAACAGCAGGGAGGGTCTGGAGGGTGTGGGGGCCGCCGGCGCTGGCTGCGCCGCTAGGGGGTGCGGGCTGATGGGCACGCTGCCGCGCTGCTGCGGGTGCACGGCCTGGACGGCCAGCAGCTCTGCCACCCGCTGCTGCGCCGCCTCCGCGTCAGCGCTGGCCACGGCGGTGGCGGCTTCTGCCGCCGCCAGCCGATCACGTGCCGCCGCCAGCTGCTGCTGCAGCTCCTGTGCCGCTGCCTCGGCGGCCTGCACTCGCTCCTGGGTCCTGTGCAGCTGTCCCTGCAGCGCCGCCCGCTCCGCCTCTGCGTCCAGCTGGACGCGGCGCGCCTGCTCGGTCGCCTCTGCCAGCGCCGCCGCCAGCGCCGCCTTCTCTGCCTGCAAGGCCGCCTCCCTGCGCCTCCCGGCAGCGGCCAGCTCTGCCTGCGCCGCTGCCGCCTCTGCCCCCGCCCGCTCGGCGGCCCGCGCCGCCTGCTGTCGCTGGCTTCGCAGCTGCTGCTGCACCACCTCCAGCTCGCGCTGGTGCGCCGCAGCAGCTGCCGCTGTGGCGGCCCCTGCCGCTTCGGCGGACGCCCGCTTGACGCGGTTCTCCGCGCCCTCGCGCCGCCGCCGCTCCGCCGCCAGCTGCTTGCCCAGGTCGGCCGCTTGCGCCGCGGCCTCCTGCTCGCGCAGCTGCGACGCCTTGAGCTCGACGGCTGCTGCCGCCGCCTGTTGCTCCCGCTCCCTGCAACAGAGTGGGGGCGGGACGGGGATGGATGAGTCAAGAAAGGGGCCAGATTGCGCCAGCAAGACAGGTTTGCAGGTGCAGGAAATATGCCTGAACAGCTGGAGGGTGGGGACTGCTCAAAGCTGAGCTAGTTGGCTGGCTGGTTGAGGGACGGGGTGTGATGCCTTGAAACCGCCCAGCCCTGGTCAGCTGCTGGCCAGGCGCCCCCGCGCTGCCCCTGCTCACCGCCGCTGCTGTGCCTCGCGCTGGGCCTCCTCCCTGCTGCGCTGCGCTGCATGCTCCGTCTCTTGCAGACGTGCCCGCAAGTCCTCCCTCTCCAGCTGGCACACATGAGACAGGGAGGTGCAGAAGCTGGCACACATGAGACAGGGAGGTGCAGAAAAAATCGTTTGGCGGACAACCCCAACAAAGTGGACGCTGCAAGGGCACACACAGTGCCGTAGCTGCTTCGCTTCAGAGCTGCACCCAGGCGCTGCTCATCATAAATTGTTGACTGACAAACTGGCGCAACGTGGCCGCCTGCTGCCCCACCTCAGCGCTCACCCTCAGCACCTGCGCCTCTGCCGCAAAACCAGCTGCCTCCTCGCGCTCCTGACGCGCCGACTCGCCGGCGCTTGCGGCAGGCGCTTCACCCTTGCCGGCAGCCGCGCCGCCGCCGGCAGCCGCTGCACGGGCAGGAACTCCCGCAGCCTGCGCCCCCGGCAGCGCCTCCAGATTGATCGAGGGCAGGGCATGGAAGGTGGCCCCTGCGATAGGGCGGCAGCGGGCCGGCAGGCGGGCGCTGAGAGGAGAGGCACCAGGCGGAGCGTGCAAAGCGGATCCACGAGGGCGCCCACCTGCAACAAAGTGACAGCTGGCGGCCACGAACGAGCTCCCCGTCTGCTGCGCTCACCATGGGCGCCCTCGTGCTGCTCTGCTGTGAGCACTTCCACCCCTGACGGATGATGCGGCGAAACACACAAATCAGCAACTTTATCAACTTCTTGGCTCTTGGAGAGTGATACTCAGAGCACGCACCACCTCTGCCAGCAGCCAGGGCGACAGCGGACGACGCCTGCACCGGCCCACCCTGCCCACCTTGCCGCACCACCTACCTGGGCCCGCCACGGAACGCAGCGACTCGAGCTGTGGCTCGCTGAGCTGCCGCTGCTCTGCCTCATGCTGGTCCTCCCCCTGCTCCTGATGTGCCTCCCCAGCCGCCGCAGCTGCCGGCTCCTCCACCGGCGCCACCCTGGCCGCGCCGCTGGCGGTGCGCCGCAGGCCGGCCAGCGTCTGCATGGCGCGGCTCCATACGCTGGTGCCAAAGCCCTCCCCAGTGGCCTCTCCAGTGGAAGGACCTGCCTGCTGATGTGGCTGCTGCTGCTGCTGCCTCTGCTGCTGCTGCTCAGTTGTCTCAGCCGGTGGCTGAAACCCTGGGGGCGCCGCCCCGGGGCTGCTTGCGCCTGCTCCTGGCGCCGAGAGTGAGCCGGCGCCAACGGGCACTGCGTCCTCGCTGGCGTCGCCGCTGCTGATGTTGTTGCCGACGGCGGCTTGGTTGGCTGCCACCTGCTGCAGCGCCGACTGCAGGGTGGCGACTGTCGACCCCTGGGCCGCGTCCACCAGCACCGTCTGCCAGAGCTGCTGCTGGCCTGCCTCGACGGTCGCGCCGCCGCCTGCCAGAAGGGTGCTGCTGCCTCCGACGCCGCTCTCACCGGCCCGCCCGCCGCTGCTGCCGCTGCTGGCAAAGCCGACGGTGATCTGGCGCTGCAGCAGCGCGTCTGCAAAAGGCAGGCCCTCCACCAGGCCCACGACCACCTGAGATGGTTGAGTTCGGGTCCAGGCGGGGCAGCGTGAAGAGTAGACGAGCAGGCGGTGGGGAAGGTGGGCGGCGCTAGTCAGAACAAGCAGGCACGTCAGCACCCACCTGAGACAGGTAGCCCAGCAGCTCCAGAGGCGACAGCGGCTGCGAGATCTGGCGCAGGTCGTGACGGCTGCAGCCAAGAGGGTAGGCAGGTCGTCAGACTCGGTAAATGCAAGCAAAAGGGCCAAGAGGTGTAGGGACGCGTGGCCGCCACTCTCCGGGAGAGCAGCGGGCGGCGGGTGCTGCGCGCGCAAGCGCGCCTCGCATGCTTTTCTTGCGACCGGGATGGTCCGCACCGTATCCACTTCAGAGCCGAGTTGCAGGTGACCTCACCACGCTTGGCCTGGTGCACCTCCAGGCAGGCGCGCTGCGCACAAGGGTCGAGGAGGACGAGGAGGCAGCGCGGCAGCGGTTGCTGGCGGCGGCGGCAGCGGCGGCGACTGCAGGCTCCCAAGCGACCAAGGACCGTGGCCGCCACTCTTCCATCGGCGTCAATGTTTTTCCCGACAGTTTGGCGAGCCCTCTCGCGCCCTCAGCTCACAACAGCCGCGTTCTCGCTGAAATTGGCTTGGATCAGCCTCTCCATCACATGTCTGCAGTGAAGGCTGTCGAGTAGCTCCTCCAGGCGTGCACCGCTGTCCTCGCAGCCGAACAGGTCGAGGCTGGCGGACCTGCTTGTCGAGCCAGCGCCGCCGCCGCCTCCCCTAGGGCCTCGCCTGCTGGCTTTCCCCATTGTGTATCGGTCGTGTGAATGATGGGAGACGAGCGGATGGCCGGCCGGCGTCAGCAGGTCCGCATGGGGCGGCGCCGCTGCGTCTGCTCGGCCGCGTTTGGTCGGCCTTCAGTTCCCCTCGCAGTGAGGTCCACAACGAGTTCAACGGTGGGCGTGCTACGTTCAAACAAGGTTTGGGCTCATCAGGGGTTGCAGGCGTGGCAGGGTGCGTTCGAGCTGCAGGGTGGCAGACGACATGGGCGAGCATTTGTGGGCGGCACGCCAGGATGACAAGTGCAGGGCCGGCGGCAGCTGGGCAGGGAACAACCAATGATGGAAGGGAGTGTGGCAGCACTTGGACTGTGTGGTACAGCTGGTGCGGCAATTCTTGGGGGGTTGATGGGTGGAAGGGGCCTTGCAGGAACCGCACAGCGCTCGTTGCACGCGGTTGGGAGGGCTCTGGCGCCGCAAGGCCCTTCTTCTCAGGCAGACACACCATGCCGCGCGTGGTCAGTCGGCTTGGGCTGGGCAACAAGAAACCAGGCTCTGGCAGGCCCGTGCGTCGCCTGGGCCTCGCTTTACTGGGTGTGCCCTTCACACGGGGGACGCGATTTTAAGACACCACCAGGCGCAACGCGTCCGTGGGGGTCAGCACCCCGATGCCCTTGCCGGCTTCGTCCACGATCCACACGCTGCAGCGGCGCGGCAGGAGCAGGCGTGTGGGCGGCAGGCGGGGGCGGGGGCGGGCGCTGGCCCACAACAACCCACAGCTCCCTGAAGGCTCGGCGCTTTATGTTGAGGGTGTGGGAAACGAGTGCTGCAAGCGCACCGGTGCTTGTTGTGGTCCACTAGCTGAGCAATGGCGTCCTTGAACGGCATCTCGGCCCCCACGGCGACCAGGGGGATGGCTGCCAGCGCCTCGGCCCACCGGCCCTCCTGCAGGGGCGGCGGCGGGGTGGAGGCGCGTGGAGGCGCTGCTAGCGACAGCCCACCCCAGCACCCACCCAACTCGCCCCTGCTCTCGACGGGACCGCCCAGCTCAGCCCGTGCCCGTCGCCCGCCCACCCACCTTGACCGCCGCCGGCAGCTGGTCGGTGAGGCAGTCCTCCCAGCGCAGGCCCAGACCCTTCTGCAGCAGCAGGAAGGAGCCCACAGGCAGCGCCAGCGCGCCGAAGCTGCGGCGCAGGAAGAGGGTGCAGGGGTGGGGAGCACGTGAGTGTGGCAAGTGCGGCATGGCGTCTGCTGGATTGGGGCGTGCTGCTGCCCGGGCGCCGCGCGCGTGGGTATGATTGGACAGCAGCGGGCCTTCGACACAAAGCACCCAACAAACCAGCACCCAACAAGCGCGCGAAAGCAGAGCAGGGCTCGCCGTCCATGCGCCAGGCGCACGCCCAGTCAGACGTCGACAGACGGGCAGGCAACACACGCAGCGCTGCCGCAGCAAGCAGAACAAACCGGCAAAGCCCCACCGCTCGGGCGTCAGGCCGCGCAGGTCAGACATGGACAGGTTGGCCACCAGCGGGCCGCCCGGCTCGGCAGTCACCCCCACCCCCGACAGGCCCTTGCGGTGCATCAGCGCGAAGGCTGCAAGGAGAGAGGGAGGGAGGGTAGACGAGGCGGTGGGAGGTGAGGTGGGCACCACACCCCGGCACCCCACGTGGCTGGCCAGCGCACAGGGGCTGCGGGGGTGGAAGGCACAGGCGGGCTGGGGACACAGGGCGCGCCGAGCGAGAGGGAGCAGCAAGCAGGGCCTGGGTCGCTGCTGCGTGATGCTGGCGCCTCGAGTCTGACGAGCACCCACCTGCCAGCGTGGGCGTGCCCGCCGTGACTGTGTGCACATCGTTGGTGACCAGCCCAAGCTTGGAGAGGGGCAGGCTGAAGGCTGGGTCCAGCCTGCGCGGGGCGAGAGGCAAGCTCAAGGGGCGAGGCGTGGGGTGGGGGAGGTTGCCTGCATGGTTGCCTGCCCCGGCTGGCTGGATGCGTCGCCAGCCCAGCCACCCAACACCCCCTAGAGCCCAACACCCCCTAGAGCCCAACACCCCCTCAAGAAAACGAAGTAGCGCTTATGCGGCGGTGCGCGCCTGTCGATGTGTGCCGCCAGGAAGCGCAGCACGTCCGTCTGCGAGATGATGTCGGTGATGTGCCACTCTGCATTGCGGGGGGGGGGGGGGGGGGGGGGGGCACAGAGGGTGATGCAAGGGCACGCAGGTGCGGGCGGTGGCAACGCAGGCAGCGCACCGCTCCAGGTACACGTAAGTGGTGTCGACGACGGGCAGCAGCCTGGGCTGCGAAGACTGTGGCATGGGCAACGGAGCTGGCTGCCTGCTGGCCAAGCATCTCCAGGCAACGGGCCCCTTGTAAAAGGCGCACCTGGCACCGGCCCGTCGGGCGTCTGCTCGCCTGCAGGCAGGGAGAGGGAGAGGGACACGGCCGGCGGTCAGCGCGGCACGCCCACGAGCAGCAGCAGCAGCAGCACAGGGCCACGAAGCGCGCAAGGCCTTGGAGCGAGAGGCTACGCCGCTAACACTTTCAGAGAGAGTCGGTTGACGGTGTGTGTGTGTGTGTGTGGCGGTGGCGGTGGTGGTGGGGGGGGCGTCACTACAAGGGGCGGCGGCGGCCGATCCGGCAGGGGCGTCCCCCACCTCACACTGCAGCAAATCCTGATCGCACGGCGTGGCGCGGCTCCACGGCCGCGGGAGCTACCTGGCAGTATGTCGAACACGGCGATGCGGTGGTGCACCCGCAGGTGGTGGTGGGGGGCGTGCAGCTTGGGGGGCGTCCTGCAGGCGTAAGGCCGGGGCGGCGTGCGGGCCTGCGCGTTGTGGCGGCCCTACACACCGCACGGGCCTCACTCTGCCGCACCGCACAGTCCCCAACACCGCGCACGCATCTGCCATCGGCACGCATCCCCTGGTGAGCCCTCGCTGCCAAACCTGCCGCCGGCTGCCTCGCTTCCCGCCATCGACACACGCACGCATGGGACACCGCTGCCACGCGGCGCACGCAGCGTGTGCCTCACCTCACTCTGAAGCCTGTTTCGACCACCTCGAGCAAGTTGGACTCGGTGTCTCCTGAGGGGGGGAGGGGAGGACCAGAGCAGGCAGAGGGTCGCGAGGCTTTCACAGCTGCAAGCCGCAAAGCTGCAAGGCTGCACGTCGGGCGCCGGCTGGCTGGCAGCGGGGCCACCCAGGTCGCAGCGCCCTCCACGGAGGCACCCACGGGGCCGGCGTGCCGCCCGGTGCAGGGGCAGCTGCGGCTGCGGCTGCGGCTGCGCGATGCGCAACGGCTCCTGGCACGGCCGCCGGAAAGCCGCAATAGCCGCCTGGCGCAGAGCGCAGGCGCAAAGATAGCCCTGGACCTGGCAAGCTTCGAGGTCATTCGCAGGCGAGGCGCCCTTCTCTCGCCTGCTTCCCAGCTGCCTGACAGATAATCACATTGCAGCGCACCTTTAAACCACAGGTCGCCGCCGTGCAGCAGGTTGCTCAGCTTGCGGCTGTTGAACTCGACGCCCACTGCACGCGTGCAAGGATGGCAGAGCTGTGCGTGAGCGCGAAGGCATATCAGAGGCGTGCGAGTGCTGCTGCTTCGCCGCTGCCGCTGCTGCCGCCGCCGCCGCCGCGACTGCCGGCTCGCCTGACTGCAGCTCTGAGATCGACAGGCGCTTGTGCTGCTCCAGGAAGCCCTTTTCGAGCAGCTCTGGGTACACGCCTGCAGGTGGGGAGCACAGGGAGATGGGGAAGCCAAGGTCGAAGTGTGCGGGCAGCAGCCGATGCAGGGTGACGACTGCACGTGCCTCCCCTGCCCCGACCCTCGCTGGCGCCTCTCCATCACTCCCTCCTCGACTCTGTGTGGTGCCGAGATATTTCGTTCCCCCGACAAACACAGCACAACGGAGAAACCTTTCGGGTGGAGGAAAAGGGGAGGTGGGTGCCGCGCGTGCAAGCACTCACCGCGCACCACGCCCCCCATCACGTCGGCCACGTCCAGCATGCCGACGTACTCCCCCGTGACGGCGTCGCTGACGGGTGCCGAAAGGATGTTGTAAGCAGCCAGGACCTGCGCGCGTGGGGCAAAGGGAGAGGCTTGGCGGTGTCTCTTGCACACACAGCGCATGCCCCGCTGCCACCGTGCCTGCACAAACGCAGCTGCCCTCCCACCAGCAGAACCGCCGCCCCACCTTCATGGCCTCCCCCACCGACTGGGCGGTGCTGAATTTGATCAGTTCCGGCGGCTTGGCTGGGCCGGCCAGCGGGCCCTGGCAGGTCGAGTGAGAAGGGAGGGGTGCAGGGTTGGTGTCGAGGCGTTGTCGCGCCTGGCGAGTGCGGTGGCGCGAGGCAGTCCCGGGAGAGGTTCGGCGTCACACGACTCGAGCTGGCGGCTGGGTTGGTCCACATGTTCTTGAGCAGAGACGAAGGCGGCGCAGGGGCACCAACAGGGAGGCAGGGCAGTCGCGTGTGCGGGGCAGGCGGGGCAAGGCAGCGGCGGTGGGCCGATATCTACACGGTATCCGGGCGCGCCACCGCCCCCCCTCGCCCCCACCTGCAGCTTGGCGAGCTCGTCGAGAAACTCCCCCAGCCGCTTGCGCTCCAGCAGGTTGGCGGCACTGAAGAAGGGGCGGTCGACCCCCACGGGGCGCGGCATTCTTGGGCACGCTGCTGCGCTCGCGATGTGGCGCCGCGGCAGCGGCGGTGGGGGACAGCAGTCGCTGGTGGGTCGTGCGCGGGCTGACTTGTGCTTCTGATGTGGCTGACGACCGTCGATGTGCACTTGTGGGTCTGCGGGGCCAGGCGGCAGGGCAGGAGCAGCAAGTGGGTGCACTGTAGGAGCAGGGAGGCTTAGTCGTTGTCGGCGAGCTGCCAGCCGGCGCTTGACGACACGGCGCCCAGGCAGCGCCTGGAGGGCTCTGGCGCCTCTTCCCCTTACACCGCATGTAACGTTTGCGGGTGCATTGCCCAAGGGGCGCTCCCGTCGCTTCCTGCCGCCCGCTGTGGCCGTCACTCGCCTGGGCTGGCCGGCGGCTCTCTCGGTGTTGTGTAGCTTGTACTGGGAGCTAACGTTTAGGGGTTACGCGAGCAGCAGGCAAGCCGTGACGTCTGCAAAACACGAGCGCAGCAGGCGAGGCGCGGTCCGAAAGCTTCGCTGGCTCGCACGCCGCCCCATTATCACTTGCTGACATCCAGATCATCAACCAACACCTCCCCGCATACTTTCCAGCAACCAGTCAGGCTCGGGTTGCCTCCCCGAAGGCTTATGGACTCCCCGAAAGGCGTGAGCAAGGACCTGCAACGGTGCGGAGCGCATCGTGACGCCATGGGACCTAGCAATGCGATGCGGGAGCGGGCGGCGTACCGAGGCGGCGCCTGAGGTGGCTGCACGGGGCGTGAGCTGGGCCGCCGCTCGCCGGCGCTGGCCGTCACCTGCTCCGGCCTCACTTCCTCCCCCCCGGCCCTCCTGCCGCAGGCATGTAGGCGACTACACGCACCACGTGGAGCGCTCCAAGGACCAGCGGATGGACCGCCAGGACGGCACCGGCCGCGGGTGAGGCTGCGTAGCAGCTGGGACAGGCGGCAATCGCCGATCGCAATCGGCGGGGCGCCGGAGGGCCCCGCCCGGCAGCACGGCCCCACCGCACTCTGAAAACCCCTCCCCCCCTGTGCCGCCTGACGCCGCGTCACCGTCCTTTGCTACCCTCTTACCCACTGCAGCCACGAGGGCGTTAAGAAAGGCGGCGCAGGCAAGGGCAACTGGGGCCTCGCCACTGACGACGTCGTAGAAGAGTGAGTTGTGATGTATCTGCTCTGCCAGCGCCTCATAATCTACGGAAGCAAGGCCGGCCGGAGGAAGGAGTGAAGACGGAAGCAGGGCGGGGTGCGGGTGGGGGTGGGGGTGGGGTGGTGGGGGCGCAGACGCCCGCTTCTCTTGTCTTGATCCCGCATATATGTTTGTTGAGTGGACGAGGGCGAGGGCTTCCCAGCCGCATGTGCGCTGCGGCAGCGCTGTTAAACGAACGACTGAATGGTGTCCGCCTCCAAGCTGCCTGCGTGTGCAGCTTGCGCTCTGCGCTCTGCTCGCCCTGCTGCGCAGCGCAGGGAGCGGCCTTTGCCGGTCCAACAGCTGCGTCTCCCTCTCGTTTCGTCCTACCCTCCCATGCCACCCCTCCTCTCTTCTGCCGCAGCATGCCCGAGGACGAGGCCGACGCCGGCCCGGCGGCTGTGTCCCCCCGCGACTTTGTGGACAATGACGAGGTGCGTTATAATAACCTGTCTAATCAATTCATGAACAGGTTGTTGCGATCTCTGCTTATTCATGGTTTGTTGGTTTGTTGGTTTCAAAGGGTACCTCCGCCCTTCCCCTCCTCCCCTCCTCCCCTCCCCCCCTCCTCCCACCCGCTCCCTTTGGTGTGCTGGGTGGAAGGGGAGCCCAAACAGAAGGCCCCTGCGTGGGCGGGGCGGGGGAGCCGCCGCTGCTGCCTCCGCCGCCGCGTCTGCTGCTGCGGGCGGAGCTGCTGCCCACGTGCCCCCCTCCCCCCTGTGGCCCAGCTCCCCCACCCCCACCCCCACCCCCACCACCCCGCACTTGTCTGTTGCCGTCTCCTCCGCCAACCTGCAGGTCAAGACCCTGGACGAGTACGAGGCCCTCAAGGCCAAGGCCTAGCAAGCCCCGGATGGTCCCGCCCTGGAAGGGGACTGTAAGAGGCCCCCTAATCCCAGGAGTCACCTCCTAAGTCCAGGCGTCGGGCAAGCTTGGGCGGGCCCTGAGCAGATGATCCACCCGCTCCAGCGCGGTGTGCCACCTCGCCTGTCGCACCCTTTCTTGCTTCCCTTTTCGCACCTACTACACACAGCGTGTATGCATTCTTTGCCGCCACTGTAGCCACCCCACCCTTCACCGGGTCAGGCAGAGCCCCTCCCTCCCCTTGTCTTATGTCCCGTCAGCAGAATGCAACAGAAAACTTGCTTGCCACCGTCGATCCCCCCCTGCCCAACCCTGAACCCTGCCGCTCCCGTACTGCCTGCACCTGCTCCCCGCCCACCCCTCAGCCCTCGCCTCATCGCGTGTAACATGCCGCCCAGCAGCAGGGCAGGGGTCCAGCGGGGCGTCAGCACAGAGCATCACAGGCATCACTCATGTCATGTACAGTCAAAGGCAGGGGTACACCATGCAGCAAGGCACCGGGCGATGCAGCGCCAGCACCGCTACGCCTCCTCCTCCTCCTCCTCCTCCTCGCTGCTGCTGAGATCACCCAGCATGCTGTCCAGCATGCCTCTCTTGGCAGACACGCCGCCGCCGCCGCCGCCGCCGCCGCCCTCGGGCTGCTTGCGCTTGCTGCCGCTCGCCTCCAGGCCCGTCTGCAGCGCCTGCCGCACCGACTCGCGCGCTTTGGCCGCCTCCAGCCTCACCTGCGCCGCCCCCTCTTCTGCCGTCTCCTTCTTGTTGCCGCCGGCGCTGGCGCCGGCTTCGTCGAAATCTTCTAGCGTGCCGGCTTCGCGTCGGACGGGGGCGGGGGAGAGACAGGTGGTCATCGGGCGGGTTGTGCACCGGGTGAGGCCGCAGCGCTCCGCACAGGCGCTGCTGCACTGCACTGCTTCCCCTCAAACCCGCATGGCCTACGCATGCATCCAGCCTGGGCTGGCTTGGCCCACGCCACACCTGCGTCCGTGAAGCCGCAGCGCGCGATGCGCAGGCGGTGCTGGGGCGCGTCGTTGACGTCGCTCTTCATCGAGTTGAGCAGCCCCAGCAGCTGCAGCCCGCCGCACAGCCGGCCGACCACCTGCACGGGGGAGAGCAGTAGCCGCGACGAGTGCTACCAATCAACATGCGCCCACGTCGAACCTGCTTCACTCACAGATCGATACGTTGTTGAATGTGCAGCCCACCTGGTGGGTGTCGTCCATGCCCAAAGCGCGGCCCAGCGTGATTGCAAACTCGTCGCCCTGCGTTCAGCATGTGCAGGGAGTTGAGGCGTTTTAAGCACGCAGCGGCGTCGTCGGCGGCGGCGGCGACATGGCTGCTGGCGACGCCGCGACTCTTGACCCGTACTCTGGACTAACAGAGCCGAGGGCGGCAGCCTGGGGTCGCGCTGTCGTCGTTCGACCAGGGCGCCATGCGAGCGCATGCGCCTGCCTGCCTGCCTGCAAGCGCCCGACCGCCACATGCGCGCGCCCCACGGACCTGCAGCGATATCGACACCAGCCCCTCCTCGCTGTGCCGCAGCTGCGTGTACTTTTTCATGTGGACACCTTCCCGGTAGCTGCAGGGGGGCAGGCAGAGGGGCGGGGGACGCGCGTGCTTGGTCTGTGGGAGGGCCAGGACGTACCGCCGAGGGTACGTCGGCACATGGGCACCTTCCCGGTAGCTGCAGGGAGGGTGGGGCGAGGCGCAGGGGCCAGGGACGCGCGCTGTCGGCCCCCGCCCCGGGTTGCGGCAGGGGCAGGATGTCGGTGTCGGTCCCCCCCCCCCCCCCCCTTCCCCCCCCCCCACACACACCTGCGGGACCGCCCGCCGACCGCCGCCATGTCCTTCACTAGCCGGTGGATTGCCGTCCCCTTGAACGAATCGCTGGCGCCCTCTGCAGGTTGCGGGCGATTGTGCACGGCAGGAGGGCGCGTGGGCTTGGGGCGGCGTGCAGGCTGCGAGCGCCGGGCAGGGGAGCGCGGGGCGGTGTGCGCAGGTGGCTCCCGAGAAAAAAGCGTGGTGCAGAGCGCGAGCGTTGCCGCCGGAGGAGCCCAGCTGCAGCTGTCCCACGTGCCGCCCGCAGCTGCCCCACGTGCAGCTGCGCACCGGAGCAGCGGTTGCGGAAGTGGGTGACCGCCACGGGTGCCACGTCATCAAACAGCTCCACGACCAGGCGGCCTGAGGGGGGGGAGGGCGACAGGACGGCAAGGGGTGGGCAGAAGCGGACCTCCACAGGGGGAACAGCCCCAATATCAGGCGGCCTGTGGCGGGGCGGCCCATGGCGGCCCAGAGGGGGTGTGGGGGAGCAGGGCTGTTGCAGGAAGCGCCCGTGCGCGGGAGCGGCGACTGTGACAAGCCCAGCCCCGCGGGACGGAGCCAAACCAAAAGCAACCGCAGGGTGTGTGGGCTAAGCACCGGAACTTTCGCTGCTGGTTGAGCATTCACACCTTGCGTCTTCTTGTTGCCCTCTACATCCAGGAAGACGTGTGGCCGCTGCGTGGAGCGCTCCGGCAGTGGCGGGATGACTTCCTGGCCAGCGGGCGAGCGGCAGAAGCAGCGGTCCTCGTGTGAGCGTCGCGAAGGTGGCGGCGGCCATGGGACGCGGCACACCAGGCCTCAAGCACGGTTCAGCCAAGACCCCCCCCCCCACAAGCAACTCGCCGTCCGCCAGGCAGGCAGGCAGGCAGGCAGGCAGGCAGGCGCGGCGCAGCAAGCACCTGCTGCGCCAGCCGCGCCCGCTCCACCTCTGGGTGCACCCCCGTCTCAAGGTACTTCTCCATGTCCTGTTGCGGGGGTTGATGACACTCATCATTGGACATATATAGCGAATTGAGGAGATGGGCATGGGACCAAGGCAGGACTTGAAGGCCCCTAAGCAGGCTGCGCTCGGCGGCGGCAACGCGGGACACGCCAGGCATGCATCTCACGTACCTTCTGCATATCCTTGCTGGTGTAGCCCTTGGCCTTGGCGCGCGAAGCTATGGCATCGCCCACGAAGCGCGTCCCGCCCTTGCCCATGGTGCTGCGTCACTTGCTAGGCCGCTGGTGGTCTGTCGGCGGGCGGCGGCGGCGGCGGCGGCAGGCGGGAAGTGAGCGTGGCTCGGCCTGCACCGCCTGCTACCACTCGACCATGCGCTGCCCAGCACTCGACAGCTGGAGTGGGCGCAGCCGACCGCAGAAGGCGCAGCGCGTCCCTCCCTCCTCTCCCAGACTGCTCAGCGCTGCTTATGTCCGGCTCACCGACCCGGGTTTGTCTGTTGCACTTTATGATGCAGCTAAGCGGGTGCCGGAAGCGTCAGGCAGGAAGAACGATGGCTGACTCTCGCTTTGCCAGACGTCTGAGCTGTCTCGCGCACTGAATGATCATTAAAGGGGCACGTAGTGCAATATGGCGACCAGTAGAGGCGCCGCCACAACATGCATGCTGCGCAGCGGCCATGCTGCGCGAGGCGGGGGCGGCGCTCCGCGGTGCTCACGTGCCGGTCTCTCACTGCTTGCCCAAACAGCTGAGCCTGCCGTTATCATCGATGACAGGTTGATACTGCAGCTGCGGACGCTATGGATGCCTGCTTTATGGAGGCAGTCCTGCAGCGGGCGCAGCGCTTCGACCACAGCACCTGGGGCCCACCGCGGCTGGCCAGCAGCGACCGCGTCACTACGTCCAAGCGGCCGCCGGGGGACAGGGAGCGCCTGCACCGCGTGCTGGCGGCGCAGCCAGGCATCCGGCGGCACCTGTGCCTGCTCATGCACACGCTGGGGTACACCTCGCCGCGCTGCACGTCAAGGCAATGTGGGGGCACACCACACGCCTGCCGCTGTACCTTCCTCTGTCTGAGTTGGATGCTATGTTGGCTTGCTCCAATTCCACTCAGCAGTGTGCCCCTGATCACTGACTGCCTTGCTAATGCCGCCGCTGCTGCGCGCCTCCAGGCTCCGCTCTGCCTCCTGCACTCCTGTGGCCAGAGCTCCGCCCTCCTCTCTCCGTGTGGCCCTGTGCGGAGCACCAACATGCGCTGTTGCAATGTCATAAGCGCCAGATTTATCAACAACAGGGGCCAGCACGCTCGCGCCACGCCATGCTGGGGGGGCCGCACCGCTGGCCGTGCTGCGCGTGATGCGAGGTGCGCCCCCCCCTGCAGCAGCAGCACTGGCCCACCGTCAGCGCTGCGTGCAGACGCTGCTTCCGAACCGCTGCCTGCGCCTCTGCCTCAGGTCTTGAGCAGCACCCAGACCGCGTGGATGATGCCTGCTTGCAAATGACAAGGCAGGGAGGCGGGCACCTGCTGGCCATGCTTCAACCCGCGGCCCAGATGCGGCAGCACAACTCAGCTCCCCGTTGACGGACGCAACTTGCTCCCTTTGCACACAGCGAGCCACGGTGGCAGGCAGGCACAGCGCACGCCCCTGAAGCAGAGGGCAAGGCACGCCCTGCCATCCCACCTGGGATCCACCCTAGGACTGCAGGGCAGGGGGCGAGGCGCAGGGGGCAGGCAACAGAGCGTCGGTTGAAACGGCAAGGCTGGACGGGGGAGGAGGCCGGTGCCGCAGAGCAGGAGGAAAGCAGCACAGCAGAGGCAGCGCGCCTGTGTCCAGCTTGCCACAAGTTGCAACCCCGTAAGCACCAGCTTGCTCACGTGTCAAAAGGATGTTGAGCAGCACGGACGAGTCGCAGGAGTCGCGGGCGATGAAGACTGCCAGCGGCGGCAGGAAAAAGGCGACCACCAGCAGGCCGATGTCCCGAGTCTGAAATGCCATGATGATGCGCCTCCTGTGTGGTGGACTGCAGCAGCGGCGGGGGTAGCGCCATTGGTGTGGGTGGCAGTGTGTGGGGGGAGGCGTGGCAAGCGGCAGCGGCAGCAAGCAGCAGCGGCCGGCGGCGTCAGTGATGCTGAGGCTGGAGGCGCTGGCGGCGCAGATACGCATTGTCCGCGCATGATGGCCCTTGGAAGTTCCGACAACGCGCCAAGGTGTGTAGGGCGGCGCCCCCATGAGACACGAGCCTTCCTGCAGCCCTCCGCCCCTCTGCGGCCCCCTCTGCTCGCCCCGCACCTAGCTAGTTCTGACGAGTTGTCGATGAAGTAGCAGTACCGAGGCTGGCCGTGACGAGAGGTGCGTCGAGAAATGAGCAGACAGCGTGGTCGCCGCGCGCCGCCAGCTTCCCACCCTTCCTGCCTGCCGGCGCCTCTCATCCCTCCCTGTGATTGCGCCATGCACCGATGCAGTTTGCGTATGCAGGCGCAAGGAAATACAAGGAAATACAGATAAGTTCACAGTGCTGGTTGTTCTGGCGTCACGCCGAGATGACGATCGGTATTGTCGGCACTGCGGGTGCCGGGCCCACTGCCAGTTTCGACAACAAGTCCTGTCCTTTCAACATGACGCTGCTGCCGGACCGGCGCGGCATGGGCTGCGCGTCGGGCAGCGAGAGTGTGCTCCGCGCCTCGCCCGCCGCAACCACTGCCGCCTGCGCACACAAACGGGCCACATGTGCATGCCGGCGGTGTCAGACATCTCGGCACACGCCCTGTGACAACAGTGAACAGCGGCAAGCGCGCATGGGGCAGGACCACCTGTTCACCTCAACCGCACAATGCAGCGCCGCCAGGCCCCAAACTGCTTAGTGCCCGTTCCGCAGCCCCACCCACCAACCTTGAACAGCGGCGGCCCCGTCAGCAGGTTCATCATCACCACCCCAGCAACCAGCGCTGCACCGTGGGAGCAGGCGTTGCATGGAGCGATCGACAACAGGCGACAGGCCGAGCCTTTGGCGTCGCATGCATGTCGCAAACGAGGGCTGTGGAGCAGGTGTGCTGTTCAGCAACACCGGCCGCAACAGAAACCGCAAGCTCAAGCGCACCCGCAGCAGAAACAGCACCCGCAGCAGGCGCCTCCCCCAAGAGGCTCACCCATCCTCTCCCTCCCTCCCTCCCTCCCTCCCTCCCTCCCTCCCTCCCTCCCTCCACTTTCTAACCTGCGAAATCGGCCCCCCAGGCGGGGAAGCGTGCCGCCACTGTCTGAGCAAGGCCCAGCGCAATGCCGGCCTGCGTCACCATGCCCATCCACATGCGGCGCGCCACCTCTGGCTGCGCCCCGCCCGCCTGGCCGCCCGCCCAGCAGCCCAGCCACACGCCGGCCAGGCGGACGGCGTACAGGATTGCAGCTGCCCACAGGCTGTCGCGCACGGCTGCGGTGTGCGTAATGGCAAGGCGTGACGTGCAGAGGGGGTTGGCGCGAGGGCGACAAGCTGTCATCCAGTGCGTGCCAAGCTGCAAGGGCTTGTCTGCCGCCGCGCCACTGGTTCCACACCCTCCTGCACCCTGCTGACAGCTTCACAGACGTTCCCGCAGGCCACGAAAGAGCGGGCGCTGGTATTGTGTGCCGCCCAACCGCCCTTACTTGCGCCCGACACCCTCTCCGACAGACGCCACCAGCCCGCGGCGAACCAGCCCCCCCCCCCACCCCACCCCCACCCCCACCCCCACCCCCACACACACCACCCCGACCCACCACCACCCACCCCACCCCACCCACCCCCACCCACCCACAAAACTGGCGCCCCTCCCTCGCTCCCACTCGGCGGGCCGCACCCGACAGCTTGAGCGAGGCCCCCACCAGGCCGAAGAAGAGGGAGTTGACCAGCGGTGCCAGCCGGCTCAGGTCTGCGGAAAGCAGCTCTGCAGCCTCGCGACCCGCCTGCAGGTCGTGCCTGCAGCACAGCCGGAGCGAGCATGGGCGCGCGGGGCGGGTGGGGGGGGGGGGGGGAGATGAGGCGGCTAGACGCAGCCAGCGACAGGGATCTGCACACGCCACTCCCAGCCCTGGCTCCCAGACGATCGACACTTGGAAAAAATTACAGGCGCACCTCCAGTTGGACGCCAGCAGTCCTGCAGCCACGCAGGCCAGCAGCGGCTCCGCTTCCAACAACTCCGCCGCCGCCCATGTGGCGCCGGAGACGCACAGCAGCGCGAGGGGGCGCAGCCGCGCAGCGACCGGGTGGCGCAGCAGCCGCAGCGCGCCGCTGCGCCCGCCGCCGTGGGGCCCGGCGTGGCCGCCGCCGGCGGGCAGCAGCAGCGGCTGCGGGGCGACGCCGCCGGGCTGAGCGCCGGGCGCGCCCGAGGCGCCGCCGCCGGCGATGCTGATGATGGTGCTGGGCATGCGGAGCAGCCTTGCCAGGGCGAAGCCCCCCAGCACGCCCAGCAGCACTGCAGCAACCAAAACACAGGCGCGGAGGCGGCGAGCGATGTGGGGATGGCGCGGGGCAACAACATCGCGAGGCAGGCAGGCAGGCAGGCAGGCAGGGGGCAGATGCCACAACAGCACCCACGGCGGCTGCGCTGCTCGCTAGAAGGTCCCCTGCCAGCCCCCCGCCCGCTGCTGCCACCCTGCCTCGCTGCACCCGCCCCACGCCCACCGCACCCGACTCCAGAATCGTGACAGACGGCACGACCAGCAGCCACAGCGCCGCGCTGCCGTCCGCTGCCGCCGCCTTGCCGCTCTGCAGAGAGGGGACAAGGATGGGCGTGTCACCAGAAGGAGCAATGAAGAGCGATGCACCGGCCCGACGTCCGCTGTGAAGCAGGCAAAGCGTGCGACACGCCTTTGACAGCACCCCACCCCCGCGCACGCAGCGAGCCGACAGCCAGCACCCGCGACCTCGCCACCCAACAGCGCGCGCCCCGACAGCCCAGCACGGCGCCCAGACCCACCACAACAGCTCGTGCAAGCTCCATGTTGACCGCGAAGCAGGCGAAGAGCAGCACGTCTTTGACCACCACCACCGCCATGACCAGCGAGCAGTACGGGCCCTTGCCGTCCGTCTCCTTCAGCACCGCGATCTGCACGGCACGGCGCAGCGCGGCGCAGCGCAGCGCAGCGCATCGACTGAGTGCAGATCGGCGGCAGGGCGGAGAAGATTGCTGGGAAGGCAGAGGAAGGGGGGGGGGGGGGAGGGACCTGGCGGCAGCTTGTTGCTGCTGCCGTGCATGCGCCTGCATCCCAAAGTGATGAGAGCCAGGCGACGTGTAGGGCCGGAACTGCGGCGTAGTGCGTAAGCCGTAGCGCGCAGCACTGCTAACCAAATTTCCAAGCGCTGCTCCTGGAGTGGGTAGCTCAGAAGAAGAGCTCACCGCTGAGGCAGGGGAGCGTGCGATCGCCAGCGTGGCAGCCAGCGTGCACACCGCGGCGGCGTCAGCCGGCGACAGCCCGCGCACGAAAGGGATGCTGCCGGACAGCAGCCGCATGCTGCAACGGGGGCAAAGGCAGCAGCGGAAGGGCGGGCAGGCAGGGAGGCTGAGCGGCGCCGCACCGCCGGGGGGAAGGCGGCATGCAGGGGCGCACAGCAGAGGCACTCCAACAGCACCCAGCTTGCGCTGCCAATCGCATGCGCGGCGTGAAGTGTCACAGCAGCACCCACCAGGCGTACACCAGCACCCACGAGAAGGCCGCGATGCCAGCTGTCACGCACAGCACCTGCAGCGGGCAACCCAGGAGGTGCAAAAGTGATGGGAGAGGGGTGCCCCTCGCCCCAAGGCGCAGCATAGCCAGCGGCACAGCCAGAAGGGCCCGCTTCGCAAGCAAGCCCTCGGACCCCTGGTTGCGTACCTGACGGCGCAGGCGGCGAAGCTCAGGGAGGTGGAGCTCGGCACCCGCTGCGAGCGCTATGAGCGAGAGGCAGAGGGCGGAGAGCGGCGCCAGCGCCGGCATGCCCGCCGCGCTCAGCAGGCCCAGCGCCTGCGGGCCGCTGGCTATGCCCGCCTGCACGCAGGAGAAACGTAAAGGTCGAAGGAACTGACTCAGAGAGGCAGCAGGCAAGCGTGCAACGGCCAGCGGGTTGGGAGGGGGTGAGCGAGCGGGGGCGGCGTGGGTGCTGCGACGGCGTAATGCAAGACGAGTACAGGGCCAGCAGATGGACTAGTCTGTATCCGACGTCAGACACCGCTTCCCACTTGCCAGCATGATGCCGGTGATCGCGGGTAGGCGCAGGCTCTGCGTGGCGCGCCCCGCCAGATGCCAGACCGGCGTGACGAGGGCGGTCGCCGCCACCGCGGCCACTGAGGACAGCACCCCCATCGCGTCCCCCCGCACGAGACGCCGGGCGATAATCAGCTCTTGAGATGTGAGCGGGCGAGCCGGTGCTCGCTCAGAGCGGGGGCCAAACGGCGCCTTTGCGATGTGCAGCGGCGGCCACAGTAGCGGCGGGGGTGATCCGATGAACAGGTTGACGACTCAGTGATTCCGCAAGCGCAGGCGTGCCACTGCAGGGGCAGCGGCGGCACGCTGCCGCCACGCTGCGGCGGCAGCCACTGCCGCCTGCTTGTAGCCCGCTGTGTCTTGCATGCGTGCAACACGTTCCGGACCAACAGCAGACACGTTGACGGCGCACGTTGCTGCTGCTGCCGCTGCTGCTTGCGGGTAGTGAACCGCTGCGTCTGGCGCAGGCACCTGCCCCGTCGTTGCCGCTCCCTGCTGGCTCAACACCGAGGGCCAAAAAACAGTGACGCATCAAGCTGCTGCCCAATTGGAGGCAGCTGGATGGCGCTGCCGCGGATCCCGTTGCTCCTGCACTCCAGGCCAGAGCGCAGGGATGCTGGCCGCTGCTGTCAATTGAGGCTTGGCGACGAGGAGGCGTGCATGCTGCCACGCCTGCAGCGGTCGAGATGCTGGCACCGAGGGGAGCACAAAGCCTTGAAGGTTGGCTTTAAACGGGCGGCCTTATACACACTGGGGACACGAAAAAATGTAGTGGGAAAAAAAATCAGGGAACCGCGCGCAGGTCAGCTTTATTGCTCAGTAGAGGGCTGAATGCAACAGCGTTAGGGGAGGCCGTTATTTTGAAGGGGAGGCGTTATTTCGAAGGGGTGGTATGAGTAGGGGTTGCAGGCAGAGGTAAAGGCGGTACACAGCGATTGGGCGACACAGGATAGGAGGGCAGGAGGGTTGGGCGGGGAGGGCACCGCGCAGCTCGAGGACACGCATGGCACGGCCGCACGCAAGCTGCACACCGCAACGCCCTTGGCAAGCAGAGCAGGTCGGGCCCAGCTACGACAGGGGTGGCACAGCCGAGGGCGGACAGGTGGGGAAGACAGCAGCAACAGCAGCCGCGCGCTGCTGCCGAGCCAGAAGGTCGGGACGTCGGGACGGCGCGCCGCCGCTCCAGCCGGCGGCAGCGGCGCCGTCGGCACGCGGCGCGCGCCCCGAGAGCACCGCCGCCAGCGCCGCCAGCTCCGCTGCACCGCCGGCGTCGCCGAGGTCGGCGTGCTGCGTGCGCTGCGCTGCCACCTCAGCTAGCATGCGGTGCAGGTGCCGCTCGGAGGAGGCCGCGGTGCCGGCGCCCAGGTGGCTCAAGGGGCCGCCAGGCCGCCCGGCCCCCTCCTCTGGTCGCACAAGCTCCAGCAGAGATGCCAGGTCCACCACACACAGCTCCAACTCGACCACCACCTGAGCCAGGGGGACAGCACAGGGAGGCGGCAGGGTGGATCGCACGTGGGGGGAAGCACGTGAGGGCGGGCCAGGAACGCGAGTACAGATTCTGAAGCTGCACACCGTGCTCCCAGGCCCTCTCTCCAACTGACCAGTAAATGCGGACAAGCCCCACGGCGCACCTCTAAGCAGCGCCGCCTGCGAACCGCCGCCGCATCCAACGCTTGCAGCGCCGCCGGCAGCAGGTAGCATGCGGCCCGCATGCGGCACTGCTGCAGCGCCGGCAGGGCGCCGGTGTCCCCCGGCAGAGCCTCGCTGACCACGCCAGACAGCTGGCTGTGCACCCCCAGGGTGTGCCCCGACAAACCAGACAGCTTGCCAGACAGCTGCGCCGCCCGTTCGAGCTCCGCACGGTGATGCGCCGCTGCCGCCTCGCCTCCCGGCGCCGCCCAGTCCTGCTGCGGGGCGGCCGCCGCTGTGGTTCGCTGCGGCAGCGCCGCCTGCTGCGCCTGCTGCGTGCCCGCCTGAGCCGCGCGTCGCGCCCGCCCCTCGTGCGGCTGCGGCTCTGGCTGGGGGCGCTTGGGCGGCGTTGCTTCGGAGCGGCGAAGCGTCGTGACGGAGGGCGAAGGCTTGCTGAACTGGCGCTGCGTGCGCGCCCGCATGCGGTGCTGCCTCAAGTGGTCCTTGATGTGCTGCGCCGTGAGCTCGGGGAACTCGTCCTGCAGCAGGTCGAGCAGCGCGTGGGGCTGCGCCGCGTCTAAGCCGCGCACCCGCCAGCTGCTGGCATCACAAGCTTCAACGAGGGGTGAGCGCAGCTGCCGGGAACCACAGCAGCACCCACCTGCCCACCCAGCGCAGCGGCGGCGGCGCGGCGTCCGGCCCACGGATGCGAGCCCCTTCCTCGCGGCGCCTGTGGTGCGCCAAGTGCCTGCAAGCCAAGGCAGGGAGGGGCTTCCAGGATCGCCACGTGGGCCAGAGGGTTCCCCCACACAGCAGCAGGCAAGAGCTGGCGGGCGCCGCCCCTGCCGCGGCGGCCCACGCATGCTGCCGCCTGGGCACGTTGGGCGACTGTGCTGTGCACGCATGCCGCCATGCAATTTTGGGCTGTGCATGCCGTCCTTCAGCTACAAGCAGGCAGTCTTTTTTTCTTTGAAGGCATGTGCCACGCTGCGGCACGCGGCCCTGCAGAGCTTCCAGCACCCACCACTTGACGTTCTGCGGCACGGGGCAGGGTGGGCAGCAGTTGAGGGCGCGCGTTGCACACCACATATCATGCGGCAGGCAGGGGCAGCGGGCGGGCCAGCGGGCCTGCTTGCTGCTCCACCTTCCATCCCCCGACACCGCCGCCACGTGGGGCAGCTCGACCGTCGCGCAACGCCGCACTGCTGGCCCGCTTTGCCCCGCTGTCCCCTCTCCTACAAACAAGCCGCCGCCCGCCGCACCTGCAGGTTCAGGCCTGGAAACTTCGGGGCCAGCAGCTCGAACAGCGGCTTGGGTGTGGCTGCCTCCAGCCCTCCCAAGCTGTGCACCGCCTCTTGGTACGCGCATTCCATGCTGCAGGGCAGGCGCAGGGCAGGGCAGGGCAGGGCGGGGCAGGATGGAGGGGGTGCTGGGTGGGCGTGGGGTGCAGAAGCGGGGGTGGCTGCACTCGTTCCGTGCTGCGAACAAGGGATGGGGAAAGGGGGAGAGATTCTGCAGAGAAGGTGGGGCCCGCTAGTTTGCTAGTTTCACGCTTGTGCCACAGCTGTATTAAATAGGGCAGTCCAGGCGGGAGGCACTTGGTCGAGCAGTGGCCCGCACTTCGGGCGGCGGCGGAGCTCCCCCGCCGGCAGCTGCGCCTGGCGCCAGCAGTCGCGCCTCCCGCGTCCGCTTACCAGCTCGGGGTTCAGTGCACACCACAGAGCCCAGCCAGGGGCTGGAAACCGGCGGAACGCCTAACACCGGAGGGCGTGGGGCAGTCCCCAGAGCATGGGTTTTCAAAAAAACATAGGAAGTCGCTACTCACACAGCGGTCCATCTGCAGGGCTGACCGCCGCCTCCGCCAGGCGTGGAGCTCAGCTCGTCCCCTGCCATTCCGCCGCCCCTGGCGTGCTTGCGACGGTGTCAATCAGCACCTGAACGGTTGATGTCGAGAGGCTTCGCTACGCACCGGTTCCCGGGCACGCCGGCACGTCGTGCTGCAAGCTGCGGCGCGCCCGGGGTTCCTGCCACGGGGTTCCTGCGCTGTGCTCTCAACGGGGTTCCTGCGCTGTGCTCTCTCGTCACTTTCTTTAAGACACCTTTCTTAAGCACAAGCTTTTCAACGTGGCAGGGCTCGATTGCAGGTGGTGAGCACGCACAAGCACCAATGCTGCTGCGACAGCTCGTGCGCGCTCGCTCCTCGCTGCGCACGTGCCGCTGCCGCCGCCGCTCCCGCCGCCGTCGCGCCTGCTCCTATCATCGCACCTGCTTCTATGCCTTTCAAACATAACCTTTATCCCACCTTGCTTCCATGGCCGCCTCAGAAACGGTCTCACTAGGCGTGCCTGAATAGCAGGTGATCCGATGGCATCGCCGCAGCGCAGTGCACTAACCCAGTGCGGCGCGCGGCACGGCGGCACCAGCGATTGCAGGGGGGGTGCACATGTGGATGATCTGTGCCGGGGGCGGCATATGGTGTGCCGCACGCAGTTGTTTACTCCCCTGCCTGCTGCTTCACATCACAGCGCATTCGCCCACAATGCCGTTGCAAATTGGGGCTGGCGGTGCACCTAGCAGGCCTATGCCTGCATGTGCGCATCGGTGTGTGCGGCAAAAGTTGCGCAGCTGAACTGCTGCACCACAGAGGGTGTGCTTAGTACACATCCTGCATCACTGTACAGCTCCTGTTTCGACGTGCAGCAGAGGGCATGCATCGGAAGAGGAAGGAAGAGGAGCCGGCGTGACGGAGGGGAGCCCGCCGACTAGTGCCGAGGGGTGCGCGCTGCGCTGGGAAGTGCACCATGGTGGCCAGACGGCTCGATCGCATTTGTGTTGTCTTCCACAGCACATCAACCAGCAGGGAGGGAGGAAGCCCGCAAGCCCCTCCGTCAGTCCGTGTCCGGCCAGGTTGCCTCCGTTCCGTCATATCTTTCCGTCCACCTGCTGGCCCCACGACGCTTCTGCACTCTCAAACATGCGCTGGGCCTTTGTGATCACGTTGCTGGCGGCGGCGGTGCTGGCCGCTGCACAGAGCAGGCCCCCACCCCCCAGGCGCCCCCCTCCTCGTCCGTCACCGCCTCCCCCGAAGCCGCCCCTCGCGCGGCCACCTCCACCTGCCCGCCCGCCGCCACGCCGGCCTCCGCCGCCCAGGCTCAGCTCGCCGCCACCGACGCTCCGGCCCCCGCCCCCCAGGCCACCGCCACCCTCACCTGCCGCCACCAGCAGCCCTGATGTCATTGTGATTGGTGCGTTGCCAGAGTAGGGAGGTTTGCGTGGTGGGTGCATGCCTGCACACAGCCGCCGCCACCCCTGCCGCACTTCTTTCAGTGCGCGCAGGAGCCGCTGCCGCTTCTTCCTCTGCGAGTATTGATACTGCTCGGCAGCACCCACCTCCCCCCCATCAACACCACCATCCCGTGCCCGCCCCACATACACCGCAGGCGCGGGCATGTCTGGTGCACGCACCGTGCACTACCTCACCGGCAAAGGCATGAGGGTGGGTGCCGCGCGCCTCTGGCGCGTGCAGCCATGCACCCCACTTGCCAACCGCACGCGTGCGCCTGCACCAAAACAGCACGGCTGGCATCCATGTGCCGCAGGTGGTTGTGCTGGAGGCTCGCAACCGCCCCGGCGGCCGCATCTGGACGGACACCACCACCACTTTCAACGGCGCCGCACTGCCGCTGGAGCTAGGTGCGCAGCGCGCGCAGCATGCCGTGTACAAAAGGTGCCGGTGGCGGCCAAAGGGTGCCGGTGGCGGCGTACCGCGGCGTGCCTGCCTTACCCATGCTGCCTGCCTGCCTGCCCGCTTGACCCCCGTCTGCGTCCATGCCTGCTTCCAAGCCCTGCGTGCCGGCGTGTTGTGCTTGCAGTACCTTGCCTGCTGCCCGACTTGTCCCTCCCGCATGCGCGCCCTGCCTGCTCCTCACCCTGCCCGCGGGAGGGTGACAAAGAAGAATGCCCCCCCCCCCCCCCCGGGCAGGCGCCGCATGGATCCACGGCCCCTCTACCACCAACCCCGTCAAAACGCTGGCCACCCAGGCGGCGGTCGCCCTCGCCTCTCGAGCCACAAACTGGGACAGCACCCAGCTGTACCTGAAGGACGGCAGCGCCGCCAGCGCCGCGCAGGAGACGGCGTGAGTCGGCGGGGGAAGCGGCGGGCGTCTGGATGCGGCGGGGGCGGGCCGTGGGTGTGCGGGGTAGACGCGCATGCAGCGATGGGTGGGCTGCTGCGGGCCCTGTGTGGGGACGGACTGGCGGCCAGTGATGCGCAGGAGTTGGTGTGGGCCAGTACGTAGACGCTCTGCGCGCTGTGCAGGGTCGCCAACGCGCGCAAGTGCTTTTTAGTGACTCTGGCCGTGGCAGCTTGCCTGCCTGCAGGCGCTGCACGCGCCTTGCGCGGCGTGCACCCGCTGCGCTCCCCGCCGCCGGCGTGTCCCGCTGCCGGACGTGCGCGGCGACGGCGACGGCGCGTCGCGCAGGGCGGGCGCGTCGTGCCTCCGCCCTCCTCAGCCTAGCCTACCCGCCGAGCAGCTGGCAGGCCATGTCCAAGTGTGCATCGACCGCAGGCACACGGTCTGTGCGCGTTCCTGCTTGCGTGTATTCAACTTCATTGGTTGTGTTGCCCAGAAGGCCGTCTCCTGGAATTCAAATTTACCGTGCTGCTGCACCGCGTTGCTGGGACGAACCCAGCCTCCATGCCTTTATACAATGCACCTCCCGACCTCCAACTCAGCTTCCAGATGCCAGCCGGCCACCCGTTGCCGGCGCCCCACGACTTGCGTTTCCACTTACCTCCATTGCCACGCGTTCCAGTGCTATATTACGTCTCACTTCTACGTCCTGCGCTTCCAGTATTGCCACACATATCAACTCCACTTTTCTGTCCATCCCCACAAGTGCGCACTTCCATCCCCCACCACTGCATTTCCACGCTCTCCACCCCCCCTCTACCACTCGTCCAACTGCCTTCCAACTCCCCTTGCGCTCGGCACAGCCACGACACCCTTTGTGCAGCACCCCACTAAACTAGCCCATGCACGCGGCCAGCACGCTGCGCTGCTGCGGTCCACCCGTTTCTGTGCGCCCTGATGCGCACCGGGGGTGCGCCCGCGGCCAGCCGCGGCTGTAGCAACCACGCAGCCACAATGCCAACAAGGCGGCAGTTTACATGATCGAAAAAGCATGTTTGTGGCAGGGGGCAGCCCGAACTCGGAGGAGAAGCGAGTTTGAAAGGAGAGCAGCAAAAGACGGGGCCCAGCCGCAGCGTGCAGGCAGCGGCCTGCAGGAGCGGCACGGCGCGCGCTGGCGACGCGTGGCGCGGCCCGGAGCGTCGCGCCGTGCGCAGGCTCGGGAGGCAGCAGAAAACTTTGTTTGTGAGCCGCCGTGCACCTATGCAAAGGAACGTTGCGCCGCCAAACACGGGAAGGCAGAAGCAAGCCAAAGTCCCCGCGAGGAGGCAGAGGGTTTCGGCAGGCAGGAATCAGACGCTGAGAAGGTACCGCGGTCCGACCACACCATGGTGGGCCCGGATGGTACTGCAGGGCGGCAGGCTCTGGCGCAGCGGCAAGCGGAGCTGCAGCGCAGGCTTGCAGGCCTGGTCGCCGGTCGCCGCAGCAGCTCCCCTCAGAAGGTGGTGCCGGACCAGCCAAAGTCGCTGCGGGAGACGTCGTAAAACTGCAGCAGGTGGGTGGGTGGGTGGGTGAGTGGGGTGGGGGGGAGGATGGATGGTTGGTTGATGGGCGAGTGGGTGAGTGGGTGGGCGGGCGGGTGGGTGGGTGCGTGGGCGGGCGGGAGGTTGGGTAAGCGGGTGGGAGGAAAGGTGGGAGGGTGGTTGGGTATGTGAGCGGGCGGGCAGGCAGGCGGGTGGGTGGGTGCGTCAGGTGAAGCGCTCACCGAGGGAGGGTCGGCCGCACTTGGAAGCGCCCTTTCGGGTGGGGGGAGGCCGGTGGGTGCTGCACGCACACTAGCGGCATGCGCGGGGCAGCAGCACCCACCTTGATGTAGATGTAGAAGCCGGGGGAGACGCGCATGCGCCGCTCTGCCGCCAGCCCCGCCGCCGCCGCCGCCGCCGCCCCCCGCCCCCCGTCCCCCCCCCCCCCCGGCAGCACCCACCTTGATGTAGAAGCGGCTGGAGGGGACGCCCAGGTGCCGCTGCACCACCTCCGCCAGGGCCGTGCTGATCTGAGGATCGGCAGGGGGGGCGGGCAACAGAAAAAAACAAGGGCAGGTGAGCCAGCAAAACAGGCGATGAAGCAAAGGGCAGGCGGGGACGGCCAGACAGCGTGACCGGGTTCCTTTGTCGCTGCCGCCGCAGCCGCCGCAGCCGCCACTGCCGCCGCCGCAGCACCTTCTGTCGTCTGCCCTGCCCAGCGGGAGCGCCGCCGCGCACCTTTTTGTTCTTTTCGCCGCCGATGGCCCCAATGGAAATGAGCTCCCCGTATGCGCAGGGCTCCTCAGTGCCTGCAGGGGCCAGGCGCAGGATTAGGGCGTGCGCTTGCGGCAACAGCAGTGTGCCCTGCAGTGCCAGTCCACAAGCAGCACGACTGACGCAAGGGAAACAACGGCAGCTGGGACGGCCAACCGGCTGCTCACCGCCAAAGATCATTGCCTTGCCGGGCTCGAAGCTGACCATCACATACTACAACAGAATAGGAGGGAGGGGCGTGAAAGGTCGATGAGCGCTTTTCAGCACCCACCTCGCCGCCACACTGCGTGTCGTCTGCGCCAACACTGCAGCGCGCACAGCGGCGAACCCAACACGCCCCGCCTTCCCTCACGCACCGCCTCCGGCTTGCCCGTCGCCGCTGACACCGCCTTTGACAGATCAGCGTTGATCTGAGAGGATGACACGCGGTCGCCAGGCACTGCATGGGGAGAGAGGGCGGAGAGCAGTAAGGAGCGGCAACATCGGCAAGTGGTGTCGGCGGCAGCGGCGGCGGTCGCCGCAAGCGGCAGCACGCCGCGCCGTGCCCCTTGCTGATGTGAACACACCGTTCGTCTGCAGATGAAAGGTGGGCATGGCGACTGCGAGCGAGGCTGCGGGCTGCGGAGCGGGGCTTGAGCTTCGCTGGGCAAGGCGGAGAGGGCCGCAAGGCACGTGCGACCAGCGGGAGAAAGCAGGCGACAGCAGACACGCGCCCGATCGCGAAGCCGGCTCGCCAATTTGACTTGTGGTGATGGCGACAGCAGGGCGGCGTGCGTGCTGAGCCTGCGGAGGCCCCTGCGCTATCGTAGCCTCTTTGCCCGCTCTCTGACCTTCTTTTGCCCACGAATGACATGGAAACCGACAACCCGTCCCCAGCAGGACGAGCCTCAATCTCCCGGGTCGAGCAGCGGAGAAGCACGCAGGCGCCGCGCTGCCGCGCGCGCACCGCCGCCGTCGCCGCCGCCATCCTCGCCGCCGCTCTCCCCCTCTGCATCAGAGCCGCCTCCCTCGTCGCTACCGCCCTCCCCGCCGTCGTCCCACGTCGACTACTCTGCCACGACGGCAGAGGGGGGGCGTGGGGCCTCGCCTGGGGGCGCCAGCGCAGCGCGCTTCTGCGCCAGCCGCTGCCCTGCCGTGTCGGCTTTGCGTGTCTGCACAGCAGACAGGGGTGACTTGCGTGGGTGGGTATGTGTGTGTGGGGTGGGGTGGGGTGGGGTCGGGTGGGGGGGCGGGGGCGGGGGGCGGGGGGGGGGGGGGGGCACTGAAAATCATCAAATACATGCAGAGCCCCCAGCTAGCGGGCGCTGCTGCAACTGAGACGCACGAGGGGAGCTTGGCACCCAAACCCCGAACCCCCGATGGCCGGCATGCCCCACCCCCCCTGCCGCCGCCGCCTTCCCCTTGCACGCAGAGCCCGAGCAGCCGGACCCACCTGGCTGTGGAACAGCTGTGCGACCTGCTCGGCTGTCGTGGCATCCTCTGGAGCCTTGTCGTCCCTTCAGAAGGCACGAGCCGCAGCAAGGCAGAAGAGCTCAGTGCGGTACTGTACTGTAATGGCGTGCACGCGTGGCAGGGCAGCTGGCATGCGCGACGCAGGAGCAACGCGTTTCCTTTGGCTGCATTTGTTCTCCGAGTCGATGCTAGTCAACCGCCCAAGGGCGCGCACTAGAAAGTGCCGCTTCCCCCCTCACCGAATGCGCAGGAAGCGGGGGAAGCGCAGGCTGATGCCCCTGTCTTCCTGCACCCGCCCAACCGCCGCCTTGTGCAGCTGCCGGCAGAGGGTGGGCGCGGGTGGGCGGGTGGGTGGGCAGGTGGGTGGGCGGGCGGGCAGCGAACGCTGCACACACGGCCCACATCTAAAGCCGACACAACACCGCATCATCACCCTGCCCCGTCGGCGTCCCAAAGATGTGTCCCGTGTCCCCTGCCATTAGTTGGTTGTTCGATTAAGTAATTCCAGTACAGTGTGACCACCCTACCGGAGAGATGGTCGGCACCGCGAACCTCTCACAGCAACACACGCCCTCATGCTGTCCTGCCTGCGTCCACAAGCCCTCCGCCGCCTCCCCCCAAGCCCTCCCCAGCCTCCCCCCAGCCTTCCCTTGCCTCATCCTACCGGGGAGATGGTCAGGTCGGCGCCTCGGATCTCCCACACCTCTTGCGCATCGAACCACACGCTGGGCTGCTCGCCTGTTGGTGAGGGGGAGTGGTGGACGGTCAGGGTTATCTTAGCCCGGGGTGTTGATCAGCTTGATTGTTTAGAGAACAGAAAAAAGAAGGGGCTGGGCTGGTGGCTGGCGCACGTCCCCCCTTCCCGTACGCACCTGTCCTGTAGTACTGCCGCGGCCCCTCGATCACCGTGGCACCAAGCCGCTCGGTGGCCTCCCGATAAAACGCGTCGCTGAAACCTGAGGCGGGAAAAGGGAAGAAACGATGCTGAAGGGTGGGGCACGTGGCACAACGCCGCAGCGCTGCGGCTCGCCAAGAGCTGCGAGTGCTGCTGCCACCGCCTGCGCGCCTCCCCTGCATCCCGCCACCACGGGCCGCGCTGCAACGCGCGCCCCTCCCGTGCAGCCTCGCAGCTGTTGTGCTGCTGGCAATCGCTGCAGGGCCCTGCACTGCCACGTACCGCTCATCACCCGGCACACCGACTGCAGCTCTTCGCTCTCTGCAGAGAGGTAGCATGGGTTGCTGATGGATCAGATGCCATGCCATGCCATGTCATGTCATGCCACGGCCGAGGCACATGGCTGACAAGGGGAACTGTCTGATCAGTGTGCTGGGGAGGTTGTGCTGGGAATGGCGCTGGCTTCGCTGCCTGCCCTGCTGCCGAGCACGCCGCTGGGCCGCCCGCGGCACGGCAAGCGTTCTGTTGGGCAGCGAGGGGGGCGAGGCGGTGCAGAGCAGGCGCGACAGGGCGGCTGGCTGGTGCACAGCAGGCGCAGCAGGCATCTACCTGGATCATAGCAGGCCAGCAGGAAGGGGGAGAACCAGCTGCGCGAGGATGGGTGAGGGGCAAAGCAGGGTGGTGGTACGGCACGAGAGGCATGCTCCTCACAAGCCCACGCTTCATCCCGAGCCGCCGCCTTGACCCGCCACACGGCCCGCCACACGGCTCTGGCCGCGGCTGCGGCCGTGCCAGCCAGCCCACGCTTGTTGCGCGTGTCAGCATGCGCAGCATGCCCCGCCCCGCCTCACCCTGCTTTGCGGCCGTTGCCCCACCAGGCGCCGATGGGCACCAGGTCGAGGCTGTCGCTCATGCCTGCAATGTAGTCCCTGCAGCAGCAGGAGGAGGAGCCGGGGGCAGGTTGAGGGGGGAGGTGGGGTGAAACCACAGAGAAAGGGGTGCAGGAGGACGCGGCATGGCAGGGCGTCGCTCCCAGGGTCGCCGCACAAAGGCCTGCAGCGCGCGAAGTGCCCGCCGGGACCCCCCGCCCTGCACGCCAGCTGGCGTCTCGAGCTCCCCCATCACACTCCGGTGGGCCCCATCCAAGCCGCCTGGTGCCAACCACCCACCGCACCGTTTCAGCTTCAGCCAGTGGTCTGAGCGCCGGCTGGGCTCGTAAGGGGACGTCAGGCTCTTCAGGACGAGCCCCTCTGAAGGAAGGAAGGGCAGTACAGTACGGTACGGTACATGTACGTGACAGTGTGCGCGCATGTCATCCAGTACGTGCAAGGGGCCGGGCGCTGGTCAGGCCCGCTGCGCACGCTCCCCAGCACGCCAAGCCAGCTCACAACCACACACGGTGTCCGCCGCCGAGCCTCCGCCCCACCCAGCCACAGCCAACCCTCGGCATGCGCTGCGCACCCGCGCCCGCAGCAAACGCCTCCAGCAAGCTCTCCTGCAGACGCTCCTCCAAAGCGCTGTCCCCTGCAGCGGCTGCACCTCCCGCCTCTCCTGCTTCCCAGGCTCTGCCCGCCAGTGCCGCGCTTCCCTGCCCTGCCTGTGCTGCGTCCGCCGCCGCCGCCACGTCTTCTCCTATGTCGCCGCTGTGCTGCCCCTCTTGCTGCTGCGCGCCACCGGGCGCCTCTGCCAGCCGCTCCCCCGCCGCCCCTGGCGCCACCCGACCGCCGTCGTTGGCGGCGGCGCCACCGCCGGGGTACTCTTGCCCCTGTGCCAGCACGAAGCGCCCGGGGCGCGTTGCAGGGAAGGCCTGCCGCAGCTGCGAGCGGCGCTCCGCCAGCGGCAGCCCTGCCAGGCTCTGGCCGTCTCGATAGAGCAGGTCGAATGCGAAGATGCACACGGGCACTGCAGCAGGGTGGGGGGGAGGAGGGCACACGGAGGGCAGGGATGCAGGTTCGGGAGCAGGCAGGCGCCGGGTGGGCTGCAGCGTGGGTGAGCTACACTCCCCGACAGCCCACCCATTCATCCACCCACCAGCTCATCCTTGACGCTTGTACCCTATGCTTCCACCCTCCTGCCCCTCCAGCTGCGGCAAGCTACCTACCCAGCAGCCCAGACTGCTGCCCCTAGACCCCACTCACCCACCCACCCACCCACCCACCCACCCACCCACCTTTGACGCTGCTTGCGACCACCTCCACCTTCTGCCTCCCCGCAAGCTCCTGAAAAGCGCGCAGACGGCTGCAGCAGGCAAACCATGCAGGCGAGGGTGGGCAGGCGGGGGTGGGTGGCGCACACAGGGGCGGCAGGGGGCGGCGGCGGGCATGGGCAACGCGTGGCGGCGCTGCAGCACGAGTGGTTTGGAGCGGCGCGCAGCCAGCGGTGGCAGTGCAGTGGCAGCGCCGCACCTGATGCTGCCGTCTTCGCCCAGCTCCACTGCCACCACTTCAGCGTCAATGATGGCTGACGTGGCACCGCCTGGCAGGAGGGAAGGACAGAGCGGGGTGCGTCAGCGGGTTGCTGCTGAGCAGCACAGCAGGGTGTCGACTGAAGAGGAAAGGAGACGGGAACCTGGCACTCCTGATGTCTGGTGCGGCGCCGCTGCAGGCAGGCAAGACCAGGCGCAAGCTTGACACACGGCGGCGCGTTCGTGCATGAGTGGGCACAGCAGGGCCACAGCCAGCCGTGCCCCTGGCGGGGCAACGCCGCACCTGCCATGGCCGCCAGCGCATGCTGCGCGACGTCGGGGAAAGCCGCCGTCTTGTCCTCGCTGTTCCGAGAGAAAATGGCCACCTGGCAGGCAGGGGTGGAGGGTCGCTCGTCGTCCGTTCAGCGCCGCAGCAGCAGGAATGCGTGCCGCTGTTGCAGACGCGTCGCAGACGCAGATGCGCCACCCGAGTGTATGGCAGAAGAGTGGAGGAGGGAGGGAGGGAGACGGAGCGGCTGCGTGGCAGGCAGGCCGCCCTCAAGAACGTGCGCGTGCTCGGATCTGCTTCAGGGGCACCCCAGGCCCTGGTGTGCACGTCTGCGGCGCGGCACGCGCACCTGTTGTTGCGGCGGAGCGGCGGCGTCCAAGTGTACCTGCGCCCTCACTCCATCGTACTTCCACTCCGCTGCAGGGGGGCAGCCCACAGGCACGGGAGGGAGCGAGCGTGGGCGCGTGCTGCACGCCGCACCGCACAGGGCGCGGAGCAGGTTGCATGCGAGGACGCCCCACCGGCCGCCCCAGCCCACCCACCAACGAAGGGAGCGCCCTTGAGCTGACGCAGGGCGTCGGGGGTGCCTTCGCAGGGCTTGGCGAGCATGGGCTTGATGGGGACGCCTGCAGGGAGGAAGGTTGCAGGGGGGGAAGGGGGGAGAGAGAGGGCTACGAGTAGTGTTGCAGGTGACTGATGGAATTGTCAAATGCATCTGGGAAGCTCTTACACGGCTTATTTCGGGGTTTATTGATCGAGAATCTGATACATGCGTGGAAGGCAGGCCTGCCGTGCGCCGTCCGTCCGTGCGTGGGGGCTCACCTGGCATGAGCGGGCAGCGCACCTGCCACTCCTCTGGCGGGTGGTCCAGCAGGCAGTTTATGAGCTGGGGCATGTTTGGGCAGACGTGAAAGGCGGCGGTGGCGGCGGCCGCCGCCGCGTCCAGCTGCGCCTGCGGGGTGGGAGGCACAGGGACACGCATCACGGTCACGCGACTAGCTGCCACACAGCCAGGTGCTGCTGGCGCTAGAGTTGCCGAGTTGCTGGGAGCCCAGCACCAGCTGTGACGCACTCCAAAGCCCCCAAACCAGGGTCCAACCAGCCCAGCCGGTTAGCAGGGGGTACCTTGGGGAGTGCCTGCCCGTCTGCAGGCGGTACCGCCGCTCGGTGCAGTACCGCCGCCTTGCCCAGCGCTGGGATCACCGTGCGCCAGCTGGCACCCACGCGCAGCGCCTGCAGACGCAACCGAACCGGGGGCAGGCAGGCGCCCGCATCGCTCTGGCCAGCTGACAACAATCGCCGCTTCAATGGCAGGCGGCGGCGCCAGCGGCGAGGCGCCGCGCCGCGCCGCCGGACTTCACACTTTGCCCCCTCTCAGCCCACAGCAGCAGCTGCTGTCTCCACTTGCCTGCACCAGCGTGCGCACAATGAACTTGGTCTCGCTCTCCCTGCAGGCGCGCAGCAGCGAGAGCACCAGCCGCTGGCGCCGCCCCTTGGAGCCTGCATGGGCAGGCATGTGAACTGGGGAGGCTGAGCAGGTACGGGATGTGTAAAAGGCAGCAGTTTGGTGCGGCGCGGAAGCTGCAACAGCTTGAGAGCAGATCCAGAAAGGCAGGTGCAGGTTGCCAGGCGACAGGTGCGCCCGCCCCTCCACAGTCCACCACCCACCTTGGCCCTTCTCCGCCGCTATCTGGCGCAGCGTGGCCAGCACGCCGGGCAGCGTGAGCGGCGCGGGGCGCGCCAGCAGCGCCTGGCCGCGCTTCAGCGCCTGTGCGACGTCTCCCAGATCTCCCAATCGCTTGTACAGCTCGCTGCAGGCACGATGGACAGCATCACGAGCTCCAAACAGAGCGGGGCAGCACAGGGGGCGGCGTGCGGCTGCCAACACACACGGGGAGGCCCGCCAGCGCTCGTTGCAGGCCATGCTTGCGCTCCCACAGGCAGTGCGTGACATGACATAAATCGCACCCACCTGATGTGCTCCTTTGAAGCTCCCGTTGCCTCCATGATAGCGCTCGCCACTGTCGAGCCGCCCACCTGCGCGGATGCGCAGAAGAAACAGGCGGAGTGGTGCCGTCCTGCCAGAGCGCAGCGCAGGGGGAGCAGGCAGGCGGCGCACCGGCAGGTCCGAGCCGTGGCGCTCCCCGTCATCACGATACCAGGCGCTTCGTCTCACGTTCAACTCAGCCCCCGGTTCGTAGTCGGGCGCGATGCGACCGCAGGCCAGGTAGGCCGCCGCCGCCAGCTCGCCCCGTGGGCGCAGCGCCACCAGCGAGCGGAAGCAGTTGGTCAGCACATCTGCGTGGTCAATGAACAGGGTTAAATGCAGTTGGATGCAACACATCTGTGTGGATCGATGGAGGGGCTGCACGCAGTTTGTCTCCGCAGCGGTGGATGCTTGGGTGGGGAGCGAGAGGGAGGGGAGGGAGGGGTCAGGCAGGGCGGGCGGGCTGAGCGGGCCGGCGGACAGGCCGGCGAGCGGGTGGGCACACAAGACCTGCGGGCGGGGGGTGCGTGGCTGCAAGCGCGGGCTGCGCACCTGAGATGTGCAGGCGCTTGGTGGTCCCATCCATCAGCTCCAGGGCTCGGGCAAGGTGCAGGTAGGGGGCGGGCTCGCCTGCAGTGACGTCATGAAGTACACGGATGAGCAGAAGGGAGCAACACGCACACGACGTAATTTGCGAGGCGCAGGCAGGTAGCACAGCGCATGCGCACGGCGCCTATAGCGCCTGCAGGCAAGTCGAAGGGTGGAATGATCATACAATCAACAATATGATTTACCGGGAGCCCAGCAGGCGCACGCCTCTGGTTGGTACTTGTCCAGGGGCAGCGCCATGGCGTCTGCAGGCACAGCCGCCTCCTTGCCGGCACCGCCGGCGCCGCCGCCGGCGGCGCCCCCCGCTGCCCCTGCACGCTGCAGAAAGCCGCGGCCGGGAGGCGACGTTGCAGCTGCCGCCGTTGCTGCTGCTGCTGCTGCTGCTGCAGGGCTGCCACGAAGAGGAGATGGCGGCGGCGGCAGAACAAGCTTGGGTTTGGGCATGACGCTGTCGGACGCTCCGGCAGCACCAGCAGGCAAAGGCGGTGGCACGGACAGCGGCACGTCGACGGTCAGAGCCAACTCGCTTTCTTCCTCGCCCGCCGCTGCTGCGTTCCCTGGTGCCGCTGCCGCTGCCGCTGCCGCTGCCGCTGCCGCTGTGGCTGCAGGCAACTCCCCAATGCGCTCTTGTTGTTGCTGTTGCTGCTGCTGCTGCTGCTGCTGCTGCTGCTGCTGCTGCTGCTGCTGCTGCTGCTGCTCTGGTTGCTGCTTCGCAAAGAAAGCAGTGATGCTTCGTGTGCCCGCTGCCGCGCCAGCCATGCCCTTCTGTCGCTTCCCCCCGCCTCCGCTCTTGCCCGCCGCCGGCGACGCCGCGGCGCGCTTGCTGCTGGCCCGGCCGGCGCCGGCGCCGGCGGGTGCCGGCGAGGCAGAGACGCTCGTGGGCCGCGCCGCTGCTGCCCCGCGGCCTGCTGCTCCACTGCTCCCACCTGCTGCTGCTGGTGCCTGAGCCTCGAAATACCCGTTGGCGGCTGCTGCCACGTCGCCCTTGGCTGCCGCCAGCAGCTGGCGCGCGCGCTGCCAGCTCACCCCCTCTCCCAGAACACCCAGCAGCTGCTCCAGCCCAGGACCTTCACCAGGTTGTTCGCCGGAGGCGGCTGCGGCAGCAGGGCTGTTTGCTGGCTCCGCTGGCTCTGCTGCCGGCGCCGCCGACAACGACGGCAGCCTCGTGGCCTGGCCCGGCGGCGGCGCCGGCGCCTGCCGGCCGCCCCGGCACGCAGCAGCTCCCTCTGCCTCCTCCTCTTCTTCTTCCGCCGCAAGGTCCACAACATCCTGCTGCTGCTGTTCCAAAGGGCCGGCCTGCTGCTGCTGCTGCTGCTCCTGCTGCTGCCGCCGCTGCTGCCGCTGCGGGCTGTTGGGGCCATCGTCGCCGCCGCCGTCGTCTCTGCACGCACCCACGCCGCCGCCGCTGCAGTCCCCGCCACCGCCGCTGCTGCCTCCGCGTTGGAACAGCCCCAGGAACTTGGCTTTGCTGGCGGTCTCGTCCACTGCAGTGGCAGCAGCAGCAGCGGCAGCATGGGGGCCAGGTCAGGGACTGTGCGGGAGGCAGGCGTGCGGGCTGCCAACGGCACGGCTGGCACATAGCGGCACGCACTACCTCGACGCCCCTGCTCTCTCTTTGCCAGTCCCTGGGCCTGGGCCACCGACCCTGCACCCGCCCACCCACCCAGCAGCCTGAACTCTTTCTGCATCCGTTCCCGAGCCCGGTCTGCATCCGCGCCGTCCACCCCAACCGTGGGAATGACCTGCACACGGCAGCCGACGCAAAGCTGACGCAGGGCGGTCTGAGGGAGAGGGTGCGCTGGGCGGGGCACAGCTAAAACCTGAGCCCATAGCACACCACAAAGACAGTCTTTATTTCAACCGAACATATGACATGATAACTGAAATACCAACCATGACACCTGGTGCGAGCGCAGGGAGGCAGCCGTACCCTTGCAGCTCATTCAATTAATCATAGCTACAAATGCGTGAATCCGCGAGCATGCCATTCACAACGAGCACAAGTGTACGATACCTGCTGGGGCCGCAGGAAGCGGACATACTCCTGCAGCTCGCTCCAGCTGCTGTGCTCTGAGTAGGGAACCAGGTGCACCGAGCACGCGCCCTTGCGCCGCACTGCAGCGGGCGGGGCAGGAGCAGCGGCAGGGGAGGCGGATTGTGGAGCAAGGAGGGGGCGCAGGGCGGGGCGGGGCGGGCAGGCTCGAAAACACGGGCAGGAGAGGCGTCGTCGCAGCCGCCTCGACGCCTCCTCCGACCAGCCAGTGACCTCGACAGTTTAACAACCTGACTAACAGCAAAGAGTCAACGGGCTAACCAAATCCGTCATCCAGGATCCCGAAATCATCTACCCCACCTGAGAAGGTCTGCTTCTTCATTTCGTACAGCCAGCCGGTGGGCACAAACCCCACCACCTGCGGTTGGAAGGGAGGGAGGGCCAAGGAGGCCTCAGCGACTTGGTGTGGGTTTGTTGTGTTGTGGTGGAACCCCGCCAAGCCCTTCCCTGGCGTGCCGCTCCGCGGCCCCCGCCACAGCAACCCACCTCCTCTGCGCCCCAGCGCTGCCGGTACTCCTCCATCTTGGTGAAGTTGGGCCGGAAGTACGGCCAGGTCTCGCTGCAGGAAGTCGAGGAGGAACAACTTGCAAAGTAACTGGGCTGTGCAGCAGCAGGCGCCGCGCCCGCAGGTCGAACGCTCGCCGCTCTCACACGCCCCCCGGCTCGTCCCCACCCCGCCGCCCCCTCCCGCCTCGCGTCCTCTGTGCCCCAGCTGCCCCGCAGCAGCGACGCCCCCCCCCAAACGCCGCCGCCCCTGCCTCCCCGCCCTCCCGTCTTCTGCACCGCAGCTGCCCTTCCGCGGCGACCCCCCCCCCCCCCCCACCCACCCACCCACACACCCACCCACCCACACCAAACGCCCCCGCCCCTCAGCCTCACCCCAAGAACCCCCACTGCACCACGTGCACAGCCGTGGCTGCGGCGTCGGTGGTGAAGAGCTGCGCAGGGTCGTAGCCTGTTGGCGGGGGGGGGTGAAGCGAGGGACCGGAATAGAGTGAAGGAGGTGCGGGGCGGGGTGGCGGTGTTACACCCTACGGTAGGGTGAGGAGTCGGGGGAGGCAGGGCCGGGCTGGATGAGGCACCTGGGTGGCACCAGCCTTGCTGCACGGCAAAGAGAACGGGCAGCAGCAGTCGTGGAGGGTGGGCAGGGAAAACGCCGAAGCAGCGGGGCCGGGGCCTCAACGCGCGATCCAGCCGCGCCAGCCCCCCCAAACCGACACTCACCCGGCAGGTCTAGCTTCTGCATGACAGCGTGCTTCTTGTCGGCCACGCACAGCTGCACGCCGCACCGGTCGTGCACGGCTGCGGAACGGGGAGGTCCGGGGAGGGGGCAGGGGTTTGCTGGGTTTTGGTTGGTGGGATGCACGGCCGTGGCACCGAGCCGGCTACGCCCGCCCCCCCCCCCCCCCCCCCCCCCCTGTTTCTCTTGTGCACGGGTCCAGGGCCGCCCGCACCTGCTTCACCCCACCCTCCCACCCACACCCACCCATCCACCCACCTGTCAACAACCGCTCCTTGCCTATGCCGTAAGTCGCAACAAGAACCAGTCTGCGAAAGCGGCCCCGGAGGCACGCCGGCGCCGCCGCCGCTGCTGCGTCGCCGCCCTGCGAGCTGGCTGGGCCGTCGCTGTCCTCCCCCTCCTGCTGCTGCTCCTGCCCCTGCTGCTCCTGCTGCACGTCCTGCTGCCGCTGCGGCTCGCTGTCCAGACGCCGCTCACTGGACTCCCGCGGCAGGTGCCCCTGCTCGCCCTCGCCATCGCTGCCGTCCCCCTCGGTGTCCTCCCCCTGCTGCGCCTGCTGCGCCTGCTGCTGCCCCTGCTGCGCGCCGTGCCCTGCTGCCCGTGGCGCCGCATCTTCGTGCAGCAAGCGGCGCACCGTGCTCGCCACATACTCTATGCTTTCTTCCTGCAGCGGCAAGGGCGGTGAATGCGGAGCGTTTGTGCGGCAGCTTGCATCACACGCGAAGGGGTGGGATGAGGGGGCAGGCAAGCGCCCCAAGGCAGGCGGGTCGCAAAAACAACGCAAGACCACCGTGCCCGACAAGCACACGAGCACTGCACGAGCGCCGCCGCCCTTGCCTGTGGCGGGAAGACGTGGCGCTTGCGGCAGTAGGTGGTGTCTAAGAAGAGGGCATCGCAGCCACTGTAGGAAACACGCAATGGGGGGGCAAGAGGGCAGCGAAGGGGAGAGCTGGTAGGTGTAGATGTGAGGGGGCGTGAGGTACAGTCGCTGCGGTGTCTCGCCGCGGGTGCGGCAGGCGGCGCCCTCGCTCCCTGCCCCGGCGGGCGTGCGGCAGGCGCACGCACCGAAAGCGCCGCAGGTGGGGGTTGTGCAGCAGCGCGGGCGAGAAGCGCATGTCGCCTGCAAGGGGCGGCGGCAGGGGTGCCAGCTCAGGGACGGGGGGCCGAGCGGCAGGGCTTGCCACCGCCCAGAGGCTCCTCGCTGCCAGCTCTCTTACCGTTCTTCTCCCCGCATTCACCCCCACGCCCACATCCCATCACTTCAACACCCGTCCATTCACCCGCCCACCCCACCCCCACCCCCACCCCAAGCACCTGTGTGGATGTACCTGGCTCCGCTGGGCAGCCTGAACAGGAATTGGACCGCCCCCGGGCAGTGGTTGGCATCCACCAGGGTCACTTCGACGCCTGCACACAAACAGGGGGGCCAGCAGGCGGCGTGCACGTGCGTCACCTGCCTGCTGGGGGCGTCCAGCGGCAGCGGGACGCCTGCACAGGAGCGACACGTGCAGACAGGCAGGAGGGGCGCAGGGGCCCGCCGGCGAGCCTGCGGGGCAGTTGCAGCAGGGGCGCCCACCTTGAATCGTCGTAGGCGTGTCGAGCTGCAGCGGCACCAGGAGCCGACGCTGCACCCCCAGCATGTGGGCAATCTGCAGGGTGGGAAGGTGCAAACGAGAAGGGCAGATGGGCCCGTTGACTTGCTTGCAAGTAACGCCTTCGCGGTTGCAGGGCAGGATTGGGCAGCAGAGGCTGGAAACCGTCCAGGCTGGCAGGTCAGCGCCTGGCAGCAGCAGCGGTTGTTACTCCAAGCTGGGGGCAGGCACCAAAGGGACGCGATGGGTGCCCATCGCCAGCCCTCCCCCGCCGGCAGGGCACCCACCAGCCTCGCGGTGACCTCGCTGCAGTAGATGGGCCCTCGCTGCCAGTCATCTTTGAGACCGGTGTAGTGGTCTGCAGTGGAACCCAGGGGGTCGTGAGTGGGCGGGCAGCGGGCGGCAGCGGGCGGCAGCGGCAAGAGCGGCGTGCAGCCGAGCGGCGCGGCAACGGGCGGACAGCAGGCGCCGTCCACTGCTGCTCTCACCGGAATGTGCGTGGCTGAGAAAGTAAGCCTTGACCGACGGGTGCGCTGCGTGCTTGGGAAGGAAGCCATCTACCAGAAAGCCGCAGCCAGGGATGAGCTTGTGCTGCGGAGGCGCCGCGGCAGCGGCAGCCATCGCGCCCCGCCGGCGGCGGCGGCGGCGGCGACGGGCCGCAGACTGGCGGCAGTGGCAGCGAAGAGGTGCTCGCCGGACGTGGCGTTGTCGTTGTGCTTCCGAAAGCGCTGCGGAGCGGCTGGAGAGCTGAGGGGACCTGGCGCTGGCCCGAGGCCCTTTTGGCACCTCAGAGTCACGGAGGAGGCTCTGAGCCAGTGCTCGGCCTCACTGCGGCGTTGACTGAGCTGAGGCGGACATTGGTCGAGTGTGGAAATAGACCAAAGCGGACTGTTCGCTGCAAATGTGGGACAGCGGCGCGCGCTCGGCGCAGCACGCGAGCGGCGGCACGGCGCAGCAACATTCTGGAGGCGCAGCCCAACAGACGTGTGCCTAGCTTGCAGTGCTAGCTGTGGAACACAGCGTGGTGGAGGGTGGAATGCGGCTTACCGCCTGGCACACCTTGGCCTCTAATGAGCAGGGCTGCCGTGCACGCAGACAGCAGGCGCAAGTCACACCGTTTACCGTCTGCCCAGAAAATGCGCTTTACAGGCTCAGCACTAGTGTACAAGGGGCCAGCCCGCGAGCAGGGCTGTGCCACAGAACATTCGGGGGAAGAGGGAGTGATGCATGAATGTGGGGCGCTGCCTGCGTATGGAGGCGGCAGAGGATGGAGGTGGCACGCTAGGCGCTAGTCAGGGACAAATATACCGAGGGTATACCGAGGGTGCGGCAGTCTGACAGGGACGGGGAGGTGCTGTTTGACTACATGCCGGCTGGCAGCACGCTAGAGGTCGGAGGTGAGACAGGGGTTGGGCAGGGGGCCGTCGAACGGCAAGAGGTGCTAATCAGACAGGGCACAGTTCGCTAGGCGAGGGGTGGAACACAATCTCAAGAGTGGAACGGATGAACGAAGAAATAAAGCAGATTCGCTAGGTTTGGCGATGGTTCATTGGAGAGCAAAGGCGCCAGCATCAAACAAGGTTTATACATGGGCAAGTGGGTGGGCCGATGCAGGAGGAGGGCACGCGGCGACCCCGCCTGCCTGCCTGCCACAGGCAGCGTTGCAAGGGTTTGCAAGAGGGGGGTCCTCTCAGAGCCCCCACCTACGCCAGCAGGGCGTACGAGGCCGCCGCCGCGGCGGCCATCCAAAAGATGGCGTCGGCGGCGGGGCGGGCCGCAGCAGGCAGCGCGGAGCGGCCAAAGGTCCATGCGAGGTCGGCGGCCGAGCAGACCGCCTCTGCTGCCACCCAGGCCGCAGCAGCTGCAGAGCAGGGGGCCGAATGGAGGCGCCGGGTGAGGCGGCGAGCAGGTGGACAGGCGGGCAGGGCAGGCAAAGCGGACACCGCGAGGCCGGCGTGTCGGCAGGCGTGGTGCGGCGTGGCGTGGCCGCACAATCGGCCCTGCAGGAGCGCCTGCATTGCCGTCAGCAGGCCTTCTGCACAACTGCCAGCTGCCTGTTAAAGGTCGAAACTCACCGGGGAAGGAGGCGCGGCTGGTGACATCCAGCGCTGCAGGCGCAGCGACCTGCACCGCGCCCAGCCGCGGCTTGGCAGACTGTGCAGCAGGCGCAGGGATGGCAGCCGCGCTGCCGCTGCTGGCAGGCTCATCGACGTCGGTGGGGCGCGCCAGAGTGGCGGCGCCCGCTGCTGCTGCCGCTGCGCCGGCTTCCACGCCGTTGAACACACGTGCGCGGCGGCGCGGCGGCTTGCCGGCGCCGCCGCCCTTGCTGCCGCCGCCGCTGCCGCCGCCGCTGCCCAGCTGCAGCAGCAGTTCGAAATCTGAGGACAGGTCGGCGGCCTGCGCCGCGCCCGCTGCCACCTCGCGCCGCAGCAGGCTGACCCGCGCGGCCAGGCGGCGCTGCCCGCCGCCGCCCGCCAGGCCCGCTGCCGGCACTGCCGCCGACACGAACTTGAGCTTGCGAGGGCCGGCAGGGGTGGCGGCAGCGGTGGCGGCGGCCGAGATGCGGTCCATGCCGTGCAGGCGGCGCTCCAGGGCTGCTGCTGTCGCCACAGGAAGCTGCGCCGCCAGCCGGCCTTTGGCCAGCTCCAAAGCCGAGGCCTGGGGCGCGTCGACGTCGATGGTGGTGGCAAAGGCAAACTGAACAGAGCCGTCCGCGAGCGACGTCACACGCGTGGTGCCCGCGGCGAAGCCGGCGCCGACGCCGGACAGCAGCAGCGGCGCGAGTGCCGGCGGAGCCGCCGCAGCGGCGGCGCCCGTTCCGCGGCACTGCGCGCGCAGCTCTGCCGCCGCGGCTGCTGCCTCCATCCGCTCCTGGCAAGAGGAAGCAGGTGGAGCGACATGTAACGGCACGGCACGGCACGGCACGGCACGGCACATCACAGCACACTGCACAGCACACTGCACAGCACACTGCACTGCACTGCACTGCACTGCAGACAGCACACAGCACACAGCACTGCGTGGGTGGGCCACGGCACGACGGCACGCCCCAACCCGCACACCACGACAGGAACAACGCTCTTCTGCCTCCTCTCACTGGCTGCACGCTCGCTGACAGCTGGTCTTTCCTGCCAGCGAGAGCACTTTGTTTTTGCCTTTATTTTGCACGGTCCCCCCCATTTAGCTCATTGTGCCCCACTTCAAAACTGGGTCAGTGCTGACCCACCTGTCGCTGCAGGCCGTGCCCCAGGTGGCGCTGCAGCTCCACGCTTGCCACCCGCTCCGCATCGGCGGCCGCCGCGGCAATCCTGGCCTCGCTGCAAGGCGGACAGATGAGCCAACGGGCAGGGACTGGGTGAGATACAAGCTGGGGCGGCAATCCTGGCCTCGCTGCAAGATGCGGGCGGGCAGATGGGCCAACGGCGCACGGTGACTGGGGGTGAGACACGCTGGGGCGGCCCGGTCGGTGGGGCAGGGACTGGGTGAGACCCAAGCTGGGGCGGCCCGGTCGGTGGGGCAGGGATGGGTGAGACACAAGCTGGGGCGGCCCGGTCGGTGGGGCGGCTGCCGCCCAGGCGTTCCTTGCACGCAGGCACGCCAGTGTTCAGGAAAGGCAGGCGCGGCAGTAGCCAGCTGCCTGGTGCAAGCGGGGGCAACCGTCGGGCGGTTGCAGCACCAGGCGCAGCACCAGGCGCACCTCTCCATGACCTCCGCTTCCAGCCACCGACGCCCACGCAACATTACTAGCATCAGCAAATTGTCAAGAAGGGGATACGAGGGCCTCTCCCCGCCAGCGCACCTCTCCACCACCTCTGCCTCCAGGTGCTCCAGCTGTGCCGCCAGCTCAGCCCTGCGCCTGGTCAGGTCTGCCACGCGGGCAGCCGCGGCGTCCGCCACCGCCTGCGCAGTAATGGCGGGGCAGTTGGCTCGGTGGACTTTGGGGGGTGCAGGATCCGGCCCGCACGCCTGGGCCCCCCTGCATCCTCTCAGAGGCCCCCCACCCCCCCCCCCCCGCTCTGCCCCCACCTGCAGCTGCTGCCGGTCCACCTCCACCCCGGTGGCCCCAGTGTCCCCGAAACGCCAGCAGGTGGCGTGCAGCAGCGGGCGGGCCGCCGCGCCCGCCGCCAGCTCCGGCACGCACAGGCGGCGGTCGCCGCCCTCCTCCCAGTGGACGCTGCCGTCGGCGCGGGTGATCACCAGCTTGAAGGAGTGCTCCCCAGGTGGCAGCTGCACTGCGCTGTCCAGCTGTCGCCGTCCCGCCAGGCGAGCGCGGCGCCGGAGCCGGCATCCCAGCGGCCCAGCGCCTCGCTGCCGCCGACCAGGCGCAAGCCCTCCCCGAAGGCGAGCTTGCAGTGGGGCACCACGAAGCTGACGGGCACCGGGGCGGGGGGCGGGGCGGCGCCGGCGCCGGGCGGCGGTGCGAGGGATGCGGCATCCGCCGCGCGCTCGCCGGCCTGCAAATGGGAGGACCGGGCAGCCCCACATGTACACACTTGAGGAGCGTTTAGGGCTGGCTGAACAGCTGTGCAAGCGCTCGATATGCTGGATGCTGGATGCTGCCTGTTTCAGGGGCGTTAAGGCGACGCGGGGGTCGACGCCACACGCGCTGCTGCCGCCGCCGGCCCACTTGCCTGGCCCGTCGCCGCTGCTATCAGGGGCTTCCCACGGCTATGAGCTTTCAGTCGCGGGCGTTTATAAGTAAGGGGGCCTGCAGAGGAAGGGCGCGTTGTGTTGGTAAACGAGGGCTTTTGCTGGTGGGGGGGGCCGCCACCTGCTCGCCTCGCGCGTCCCCGCACCCCCCAGTCACCTGTCGCAATAGTAGCCTTTCGAACTCGGCTCGAACGCGCAAGCTGGCAGGCTTGGGGCGCAAGTACAGTGCAGAGGGTCGCCATGGCACTGCCAGGACGAGCAGGTTGAATGTGCAGGGAAGGCTGTATCGCGTCAAGGTGACGTGACGAGATGCCTCGTGCTGTGTGGCAGCACGCCGAGCAGGCGCCAGCGAGCGCACCCGCCACCGTACTGCACGCACTGCATCCATGGCTGCAAGCCCTTCCAGATGATGAACGAGCTTATAATTATCTGGGACATGCTGCATGCACCAGTTGCCTGCATGCATCAGTTTCTGTGGAGGAGCCCCTGAAATCGTCATGCCCGTAGGCTGCGTTCTTTGCGTTTGCAACGGCGCGCCCAGGCGCCTGCGCCCAAACGACGGTGCTTCGCACTCAGGTATGCCTGCGGTTATTGCCAGGCGGCCCTATTCACCCTGTCATGCGTCGCGGCCGCCAGCAGCAGCTGGGATTCATGTGCATGACAGTTGGTCTGCAGCATGCATCGCTCGTTTTACGCCAGCAGGCCGGGCAGAAGCAACGACGCTGTGCATGAGGAGTGCATGCCCCGGTGCCAGCAGGAAGCATGTACCCCAAGCCGCAGCGACGGCATGCACTGCGCTTTCGAGTCTGCCCACACAAATGAAGGCACCTCAAACATGCAAGCAGGATACCAAGTGGGCAGCGCAGCACTGGGCCGTCTGCGTTGCAATTGCACTTCAAATGCAGGGCGCAAAAATGCACCCCTCCTGGCTGCCCCCCCACCGAGCTGATTAACTCCTTCATCTGTTGCTCACGATGCCATCTGCTACCATGCTTGCAGAAAGTACGTGATGGGCCTGAAAGCTGCATCACTATCGCCGGCGAAGTTGTCACAGCAGGCAGCAGCAATCGCCCGCCAGTGAGCCGTCATGGCAGGCCTGCCGCTGATTCGCCTTTCCTCCCTGTGACACAGCACCTGTCATGGCAAGCCGCCTGTCGCACTACCTATGGTCTCACGCTTCCAGCCGACCTGCTAATTTCATCTATAGATAGGCTCTGGCACAGCCCCTGTCGCGGCAGGGCAAGCAGTATCACAAGTGCTGATCGCCGCCACCTCAACCGCCCGTGCCGCAGGCCACCGAGCGCGACGCGCTCGTGGCGGTGGCGCGCCTGCTGTACGCCAGCGCGGTGTGCGACGGGCCCCTGGAGTACCCTGCAGGCATCGAAGACACGGTTACCCCTTCCTGGCTCCCTTCGTCACGCGCCAAGGCGCCGGCTGGGGCTTCGAGGTGGCTACTGGGGTGTGCTGGGCAGGGCGGGCAGGTGCACATGCCTGGCTTGTTTCCACACGCAAATCAATCAATCAAGCAAGCAAGCAAGCAAGCAAGCAAGCAAGCAAGCAAGCAAGCAAAGGAAGGCTGCACGGTCGAAGGTCAAGCCTTTTCCTACTCTCGGTTTTGCAGCAGGGGCTGTGTGATATGGCACACACACATAACGGCAACGCCCCTCCCTGTCTCGCCTGCCCCACACAGGTCAACGCTGCCATGCTGCCACCCCTGGGCATTGTCAAGCTGTGTGGCGTCCTGTTGACGTACGGTGTGCTGACAGAGAAGTTCCCCCAGCAGGTGCGCAGCACTTTCGTATCCGCAGCACCAAGATCTGCTGCAAAGGGCTTGTGCGTGTGGCGGCAACAGCAGCGATGGCCGGCTGTGCTCAGTGCCTACAACTTCTTGCCCGCTGTCGTTGGAGTTCCAGGTGCTTAGCGCGCTGGCCGGTATGGCGGCAGCACTGGAGGACGCGTCACGCCACCCCGCGCTGGAGGCGGCGCTGCAGGGGCTGGGCACGCCGCTCACGCTGCCCCTGCTCAGGCACCTGGTGCAGCGGCAGTTCCACGGGCTCTGCAAAATGCTGGTCAACGTGCAAAAAGTGGCGCTCCCCATATGATGCGGAGCAGCGCGCAGCGGTGAGCGCACCCCCTGCCGCTGCTGCCGCCGCTGCTGCTGCTGGTGCCGCCGCCGCTGATGATGGTGCCAATGCCGATGCCCCCTCAGCGCTTGGTTGCCTGCTACCATCAGTATACGCGGTGTGTGCTGCCAGCGGTAGAGCCTGCTTCGCACTTTTGATCGGCTTGACCAGCCGGCATGCCTGCCTGCATAATTGATATCGAAAAAGTAAGCACGCGTTTTTTGGTTGTGGACCATGCCCAGCCTGACCCCTCCCTAAACCCGACTGCTTGCAGCATGGTGCAAATCGGTGCACGCCCAGCGCGAGCCCACTCAGAACTGGCGCAGGCGCTGCTGATGCGCGGCCAGGGGTTTCAGAGGGACATTCGGGTGGGTGGGTGGGTGGGAGGGACAGCTGTGCGTACCGCGGCAGGCTTGTCGTATGCTTCTCACTCCCTGACTTCCTGACTGCCCCTGCCAGTCCTAACATTGCAATGATCGCTTGTCGACAGGGAGCTTACGAGCATTCCCTGCGGCAGCGCGTGGCGGCTGTAGAGGCGGAGGACCCCATTGGCGAGTGCCTTGCCTGCTTCAACGCAGCAATGTATGCAATGGGGGCACGTATCCATCACCCTGTTGCCCCTGCTGCCTGCTTGTCCCAGGGTCTCTTTCAAGCACGTGAGTCTGCATGGCTGCTTATTAGCAGCGCACGACGTACATCTGCATGCCAAGCTCTCTAGGCAGGCATTGCTGCGCTCAGTGCTGCATCTGTCATGCCGTGTGTTTACGCGTGGTTGTGTGAGCTGCAAACCCATCTGCTCCCTCCATGGCTGTTTTGCAGGGTGCACTTGGTGCTGAGTACCGCAGCAGTGGGATAGAGAAGCTGCTGTCAGACGGGACGGCGTGCCAAGCACGGGTGAGTAAAGGGGCAGGAGCACCGGCGGGAGCTGCGGCAGCCACATCTGAAAGAAAGAAAGATAGCCAGTCCTCTGCACAAAGTCAGCCCGCTGTGTAGCCGCCCCTCAAACCCCATGTATGTTGCCAGCTGCTGCTGCCAGCATTGTGTTTGTTGAGTCATCACTCCCTGCCAAGCTCTTCATCCGGCCATGTTTTCCCTCGCCCCACACAGGCAAAAGTGTGGGCGTCGAAAAAGGAGATCACGCATATGAAGGTGGTTCGGCAGGGCGCAGAGGAGCAGCTGCAGAGGGCGCTGCAGGGAACACCACGGCGGCTGAGGGAGAGGCGAGTTGCCCCTGTCGAGTTTGCCCCAGTCCACGGCCCAGTACTGACCACCGGTCCATCCCTGCCCATCCAAGCCCTGCCTCCTATTGTGTGGAATGCGTATATACACTAGTGGGGCTGGTGGGGGCTGCTCGTGCCGATTGGGACAGGCACTTGGGGCGTGCATGCCGACTCGGCATGCACGCCCCAAGTCTTCGGACAACTCAATCTCCCAGCGTTGCCTAACATGCATGCAGGGGGCTGGTGGTGGCGATTAACCTGGCGTGGTCTTCGGATGCTGCGCTGGGCTTTGTGGATCCCTCACTTATTGCGCAAAACGATGAGCGTTACAGGTAGGTATGGCCAGTAGCATCGGACGTGTGGGCAGCCTGCATTCCATCCTGCCTGCTGCCGGCCGACCTCCATGCCGCCGGCCTGCACTCCCCTCCCGATGATGGCTCGTTTAGCGCTTGCGTGACCGCTGCCAACTTGGCCTTAGCCCTGCTGCCATCAGGGCAACGGTACGACTACACATTGCAGGCACTTCAACCCGCTGTCCAACCCGTTGTTCGCCTGTTCTCCGCCTTCCCCCGTCTGATGTTTCACGCAAGCTGTCACCGTCCTGCAAAGGTCGAGCATGGTCGCAAGATGCATCTATTTTTGCCGCTTTGTGTGTGCAGGCCTGCCAAGTGCGACGCCTGCGGAGCACACATGGCTCAGGCTTGCAAGTGCTCGGCGTGCAAGCAAGGTGGGCGTCCCTCGTGTCTTGATTGTTTCCACATGTCGAGGCGACTGCTGCACGGGGGACGTAACGAGAGGAATTTAGGTCGAGCCTTTTGCTCTTGCTTCTGCAGCAAAAGCTTTGGTGTGGCGCACCTTCCTGGTTTCAAACTTTGCGACTGCTTGAATGCACGCGTGTCTGTGGCGCTGCTCTGCGTGCTGCCGTTGTTTGCTTTTCGAGATACTAGTGGAAGGGTTCTGAAAGGGACGACAACCATGATTGTGTGCTGCTGCCCCTGCTCCCGCAGTGAGTTACTGCAATGCCGCCTGCCAGAAACGCCACTGGCCCGAGCACAAGGCGGCGTGCAAGCAGGCGCAGCGCGCAGCGGCGGCCGCAAGCAGCAGCGGCAGCGGTGTCAGCGGTGGCAGCGGCAGCGGCACAGGGCAGCAGCAGTGAGGCGCTCAGCGGCGGGCACAGCCGGCACGTGCTTATGTGGGATACACCCGGCGCTGCTGCTGTGCACTGCGCTGTTGCACATACCGAGCACACATGTATAAACGTATGAACAGCCAAATTAATGCAGTGAGGATTCTAATGCAATGCAGAAGCGCCCCTGGGTGGGGCCAGCGCCCGCGGCATCACTGCTGCCGCGCCGCCTCTGCAGCGGCTTGCAGGCGGTGGCACTCGGCGCGGTGCTCCCGCAAGTGGGCCCGCCCACAGGTTTCAGAGCAGTAGCCACCACGCCGCCGCCGCCGCCGGAGCGCCTCAGGCCGTGAGTGGTGACCAGTGCAGCCGGGGTGGGCGCACACGCGTGGCGGCGCTGGGGCCGCAGCAGCAGGTCCGGGCTGCTCCTCCTGCAGGGGCGCCTGCTGCTCCTGCCAGGCCTCTGCCGCCGCTCCCTCTGCCCCCTGTCCAGCCGACGCTCGCTGTGGCGGCACCGGCTCCTGCAAGTATACAATGTGGAGGTATTGGTAGCATCACAGCATCAAGCTTAGTCAGGCGGCTGCAGGCGCCACGCAAGTCGAGGGGCGGCGTACGAGTTGAACTCTGGGTCAGAGCCGATAGGACACATCTGGTGGCACGCGTTTGCGCTGCTTCAGCACTGGTACAAGAAGTGGACGAATAAACGAGCAAGATAAACCAACCAATCAATGAACTGTTGAACGCAGAGCCAGGCTCTTCCGTGAGCCTTCGACCCCTCTCGGGCGCCCGCACTGGCCGCGGCTCACCTAACGGTTTTCATCACCTTCATCGCCAGCCTCGTCGGCAAGCTGCCTCACTCGAGATAGCTCCCCTTCCAGCTTGATTACTTTCTGCATGTTAGCATGAGCATTGGGCAGAGGGAGGAGCAGGCGGGCAGGCAGGCAGCATGGGTGCAACCGCCGGCCACAGGCGTCGCATGCGCGCTAGCACTGCTTCCTCTGGCGACACCCAGCCTGTAGCTTGCAACACCAGCACTTGTCCCTCGCACCTGCCTCAGCGCTGCGATCTCCTGCGCCGCAGTGGCTGGCAGCGGCGGAGCCGCTGCACCGCCGCCGCCCTGGGCGCCAGACATGCTGCAGCAGCCAGCTGCAATTGAACTCGCGGCTGCCACAGGTGAAAGGCGAGCAGGGGCGAGCTAGCCGATTGTGTGTCCAGACCCCTCGAGAAGGGTCTCTTCGGCGCCCAGGATCGACCAGGAGAGGGCTGCAGACCGGCATGTTATCCACCGGATGGCACCCAAGCGAGTGGTGAAAGCACCCAAGCGAGTGGTGAAAGCGGAGACCGGTCGGCGAAGGCAGGGGCGGCATGGGCGACGACAAGGGGGCAGTGCTTCTCCTCAGATCCACTGCTTGTATTGTTTAAATGGCCATGCAGCGTTTTATGAGCACGAATCGGGATGTAGCGGCGCTGCCGAAGCGCCGAGGGCCGTCTCCCTAACACCAGTCACGTGTGCCATGCTGCCCTGTACATCCAGCTGCACTCGCGCACTACGCTTACAGGAGACAACATAACGCATCCCTCTGATTTCTATGCAGGGTTCCATACACGGGTTCGGCGCTCGCAGCCAACCATGGCAGTGCCGTGCGCTGCCCGCTGCTGCTGCTCCGTGCCGTGCTTTCGAGGGCGCCGCCCCGCTGTACAACCCCATGCGCACGGTCCTCTTCCAGAGGCGGCACCAGCATCAGGTGCAAAACAATGCTATATCTACTTCCAGCCCACCGCTTGCGGCAGTTCCACCACCGGTTGAGGTGACGGGATCTTGTGCGGCCGCGGTCGGGTCGTGTGCGGCGCTGCGGCTCGTCGCAGCGCTGCTGCTTGCCACGAGAGCGTTGCGGCAAGACTCACAGCCGCTGAGCCCAGCCGCTGCGGCCCATCACGCTCACATGCCCAGCTTGTGTTTGGCCTCTTGGAAGGCTGCAGGGAGGAGAGAAGGGGGAGTTGGTCGCCTCAGTCGGACTGCCATGTGGCCAGCCACCCCCCCCCTCCTCACCACCGCCGCCGACGTTTGCCTGTACAGTACCCCTCGGGGCAAAGCATTGTGGAACACGCTGGCGGCTGAACGGACGGCCCCTATTAGGGTGCAGGGGAGAGTTGGAGGGAGGTGGGGGCTCCAACACACATGTGTGCGTACCAATGTCTGCGGAGCGGTTTGCCTCCATCTCTGCAATCGAGCGCTGCAGCTCCACCAGCTGCTCGGCAGGCTCGCGCTGCTCCTCCGCGGTGCCTGCGCATCAACATTGTAGGAGAGAGGGTGTGGGAGGTTGATGTGTCAAGTCTTACAGGAGGAGGCTGCAGCTCCGCCAGCTGGTCGGCAGGCTGGCGTTCCTCCGCTGCAGTGCTCCTTCGGGGACACAAAGAGAGCAGATGTGCAGGTAGATTATGCAGGCACAAGAAGACATGTACGCACACAACACGAGAAACCTCTTACGCACGGCGAGTTTCTGTCTCGACCGGCTCCGTGTCACAAATAATGGCGTGCATGCCGCGGCGCCCCCCCCTCACCCGTGGCCACCGCGGCGGCGTGCGTCAGCGTGCCGGCGGCGCTGTGCGCCAGCTCGCGGGCCGCCTCTGCGGCGTTGGTGAGCAGCCCTGGGTGGGCCTCGCCTTGCAGGGTGGGCTCCAGGGTGGGACCGGTGGGCTCGTGGGCAACCTGTTTAGCTGCCGCTGCCATTTCTGCGGCCTCGTCTGGAGGAAGTTTGGGGGCGTTGGGGCAGGGCAAGTGTGTGGGGGGGTACTAGGAGGGCAGGGGGTGGGGTTGCGGATCCACGCGGCCTGCTAAAGACGGTGCTCTGCCTGCACCGCCGCCGCCAGACGCCAAACCGTCTGCCGCTGCCGCTGCCGCTGCACGGAACGCGTGCCGCCTGCGCTCACCCTCCCGAGCGTGTTTGTGGCTCCCCGCCGCCTGCTGCCCCGCCACCGCGGTGGCGCTGCGGTCCTCGGGCCCAGGCTGACCTGGGTGGCGGCGGAACGGCGCGTGCGGGTGCAGGGCCTGGCGGCGTGGAGAGGCGTGCACGCCCTCCAGCACCGGCCCTGGCTTGTCAGAATCTGCAGGTGGTGGTGAGGGTGGAGGCAGGAGGCAGGGGGTGGAGGGGCAGCTCGTCGATGGGGGCAGCGTGCGGGCGCCGGCTGCAGCCATGCAAGCGGGCTGGCAGGCGGGCAGGCGGCGCCCTGGAAAACGTGTCCAGCTGCTGGCATTTGGCCGCCCAGGCGACCTCCTTGTGCCGGCCTCCCCGCTGAAGAGTAATGTGCTGGCTCCCCGAGGCTGTGGATCGATAAATCAATTTATCGAATGATTCAGTGAGATGATCGACAAAGTGACACGTTGACCGACCGACCAACTGCTTGCCCCGACAACCCACCTGATTCGTAGCCCGACTCCTTGGCGGCGCCCTCCCCTGCGCCAGCGGGAGGCGGCGGCGGGCGCGGCGCGAGGTCGGCGGGCGCGGGCACCAGGCGGGCGCCGCCTCTGTCGCCCTCCGCCTCGACTGCACATGCATTGACAGGGAGGGGTGAGCACGAGGCTGAGATGCAGGGCAGAGCGTGCAGACGGTCGGCAGCGACAATGCGGGCGCTGCCAGGCAAGACGGAAGCGACCACGGCATGCGGCCTGGCAGGGTGCGTTGTCACCCTCTGCCAGCCCCTTGGGAGCGGCGCCTTCGCCGGTGACGTCTGCGCCGGGCGCCTCGCCGGCCAGAGCTGGGGGGGGGGGGACAAGCGCGGATCAGGGGGGTGTCGGGCGTGTTCCGAGGCCACGCAGCGGGCATCGACGCACGTGCCGCAGGGGCACATGTACGACGAGTCCCTGCAAGCGCTTGCGTTTGCCGCCCGTACCGTGCTTCGTGCCCTTACGCCCAGCGACCCGCAGCACCTCCCATGCCACCCACCGTGGTACGCGCGGCTGGCGTACTGCTCAACCTTGTGCATCGCTGCCTGCAGGGGGTCGAAGTCCTAGGGCACGGGTGGGTGGGTGGGTGGGTGGGTGGGCGTTGAACGACGGCAGGGACCACGGTCCCAGGGCAGGGAGGGTGGGTCGGTGGGCTGCCGGCAGGGGATCGCCACAGACACAGAGGGCGCTGCAGCGCGCAAAGGCATGCGGCGGAGGGCGGCGTGGCTTTTCCATGCGTGCTGCATGCGCCCAGGCACCCGACCAACCCGGTGCCTGACCTGCAGCGGCCCCTCCTCCACCTGCTCCTCCCCGCCAGACTCCGTCTCTTGGATCACCTGTTAGTTGGCGGGAAAGCAAAGGGCGCAGAGGGAGGGAGGGTATGGGGGAGGCTCAAGGGGCAGCAGAGGGAAGGCAGGGGGAGGCGCAAGGGGCAACAGCTGCCGCGGGGGGCAACAGCGGCCGGTGCGCGCGGTGGGAGGGGCGTGGCTGTGCCGCAGCGGGCTGCATGCAGTTGCGCTCCGGTCCAGGGGGACAAACGCCCCCAGGTCGGCCCACGCGTCGCAGCCGCCTCCCTGCAGCACACCTAGGCTGCCCAGGCGCAGCAGCCCCTCACCTCTCCCACCATCTCCCTGCCAGGCTCGACTGCCTCGAGCGCGGCCTCCTCCACAGCACCCACAGCCTCCTGGGCAGCCTGCACGCACACAGGTCCGGCGGGAGTCGAGAGGCGTTGGGAGATGCACTGATGCGGTTTAGGGGGCTATGGAGCCACGTGCAGCGCGGCTTTCTGCTACTGCATCCAATGCCACCACCTCCTCAGCAGCCTGCCAAGAAAAGCGGTCTAGGGGGATCGTGCTGGGGACAGAGGGGGAGGGGGGAGGCTGAAAAGCAGCGCTGCGCTGCGGCAGCTTGCTCACAGATGCGGCCACGAGCGACACGAACCCGCAGCGTGCCACTGCCAGGGAAGCAGGCACACAGCCCACACACACACGCACCTGCAGCACGCCGCCGCCGCTGCCGCCGCCGCCGCCGCCGCCGCCGCTGCCGCCGCCGCCAGCGGCGGTGCCGCCGCCAGCGGCGGTGCCGCCCTCGGGTCTCCTCAAGTCTTCGGTGCTCTCCATGCTGACCGGTTCAGAAACAGACGGCAGCGCCTCTACCTCGCCCTCTGCGACTGGCGGGCCGGCGACGCCGGCGCCGGCGGCGGCGCCCCCGCCCAGGGCTTCTGCCGCCGCCGCTTCCTCCTGAAACAGTTCCATCTCGATTTCTGGCACGCCGGCTGCGCAGGGGCGCGTAGCGGGGACGAGCGCGGCAGGAACAACGTGACGGGGAGAACACGAGGAACCACGGAGAGGAGGGCGAGGGTCTGAGGCGCGCGACTGGCCGCTGAGTCAGCTGCCGACTCAGCTTCTGGCGGAAGCCGGCTGCGCCGCAGGCAGCTGCCAGCATGCCGTGCAACGTGTGCGTCGGCTCGGCGCAGCACGGGCTGCCACGCGCAGCCCTCTCTGCAGCCTGCCCACATCCAAGCCATGCACGCCCTCACCCCACCCAGCGCACGCACCGAAACGCAGCATCCAAGCCACCACAGACAGGATGGCGGCAAGCGCTCCGCTCACCAGCAGCACTTTGCCAAACTCTCCAAAAACTGAAGTGGGCAGGCAGGGAAAGGGCAGGGAAAGGGCACACAGGCGATTGGGGTGGGGCCAGCAAAGTGCAGCACTGCTGGCCTGCATTCACGCGCGGGCGGTGGCTGCCTCTGTTGCTGCCAATCTCAACGCGCGGGCTCACTTCGCACGTGCACCCGCCCCACCCCTTGTACCTTCCGACGCCAGGCGGGAGAGCGCCAGCCACGCCAGGGGCAGCAGCGCGGCGGCCCCCGCTGCCAGCATGGGGTTCCGGCGAGCCCACCCTGCGGACGCCTGCATGGCAGGGGGGCAGAGCGGGGAGTAAAGGGACGAAGCTGAGCAAAGGCAAAGGGCTGGAGAAGGGCCTGGGTTGGGGGCAGTGCAGCAGTGTACAGCAGTGTACAGCAGTGTACTACAGCAGTGTACTGCAGGTACAGCAGTGTACTGCACACCCTCTCCGGTGCTGCCTGTGGAGCAGAGGGACCTCGGCAGGATCGCAAGGAGTGAAGCGGAGTGTGGGGGCAGCAGCTGAGGCTACGCGGGAGGGCGGTAGCAGATGCTGCATGCGTTCGCGCCCTCGCCCCTTCCACGGCTCCTCTGCTCCCTGCCGCGTGCCTGGACCACGCCGCGCATGCGCCGCCTGGGCGCGGCTGCGACTCCCAGCCCCAGGTCCTGTTTGGAAGATGTGGCAGGGTGAAGACGTGGTGCATGAGAGAAGCCCGAAACGGGGAGAGCAGCTTGCTGCGCCACTGCGCAGGAACGTGCCAGCCGCCGGTGCCGCTTGGCGGCCCGCGGCGACCTCCAGCTCCCTTATCCGCCCTTTGAAGTTCACCTTCACCCACCCATGCCCCTGATCCCAAGCACTGGCAGCTCCCTCGATACCCACCTCCACATCGGGTGCCGCCTCGCCAGCAGCGCTGCTGCTGAAGGAAATCCACAGGCGGCTGAACGACTTGCTCGCGCGACCGGGGGCGGAGGGCGCCGCGGCGGCGGCAGCGGTGGGGGAGGGCGGCGGCTCGCGCATGCCGCCGGTGCTGGTCTGGGGGCTGATGCGCCCCGATGGGGGCTTCATCTCTGCGGACGATCCTGCTGAGGGCTCAACTGGGGGCTCGAAAGAGCGCTCAAGCTCCGCGGCTGCTGGCTCCAACCCTGCCGGCGCTGGCTTGCGCGCCGCCTCGCCGCGCGTGCCGGCCGCCACGCCGCCGGCGCCAGCCTCGGCTGGCACGGCAAGCGCGGCGGGCTCCTCCTGCGCATCCCTGAACAGCGCCGCCTCCCAGCCGCCTGCGGCCTCTGGCAGCGCTGGCGGTCCCTGCCGGGAGGCGGGCAGCACCTCGGGAGGGGGCTCTGCCTCCCACCCAGCCTCCCACTCCTCCGCTGTGCCTTCGGCGCCAGTGCCTGCCCCACCGGCAGGTACGTGCTCTGGGCGCGTCCAGGAGCCCTCGCGAGAGGGCGGAAGCAGCTCCGGCGCAGGCTCCGCCGACCGGTCCAGGCCAGCTGCACCTCCTGCCGCCGTGTCTGCGTGCGCGCCGCCGGCGGCGCCTGCTGCGGCCACCTGTGCCTGTGGCAGGCCGGAGATGCCCTGCAGGCAGCGGGGGGAAGGGCCAAGCGGATGGCACGAGGGCAGCACACGTGGGTACCTCCCGCGTGCTCAGGCTGCCAGCAGGGCTCTCCCTTCCTTCCCACTGTTTGTGTGTTTGAACAAATTGATGGATCCTGCCCGCCCACCCCTTCCCTGCTGCCGGCCAGCCTGGTCCGGGCGGGCCTACCACCGTAGCTGAGGCAGCACTGGCGCCCCCGCCCCGCTCACTCCCGTGCCCCCCCTGCTCGCCGTTGCCGCACACAACCCCCTCCGCCGACCTTGCCCTGGCTGCCCCCCCACCCTGATCAGCCCTGTCACCCCCCTCTCCCCACCTCCAGCCTGCTCCACGAGACCACATTGCGACCCAGCCCACGCCGACCTTCCCCTGGCTGCCGTCCCGCCCCACCCTACCTTCATCTGCAGGCGCCCGCCCAGCTCGGGTTCGCGCGCAGCAGTCTCTCCCTCCACACGGTGGCCCAAATCCAGGCCCACGAGCTCCCGCTCGCGCTCCCGGTCTGCAGGACAGGGGCATGGGGGCGGGGCAAGGGAGGCAACATCGGCTAGACCGGGTGCATTGTGTGTGCCTTCGCGTGCATGAAGAGGCCGAGCAGGCACAACGGGTCGCTGCACGAGCAAGGGCGAGGGCACGGCCGGCACTTGGCGCCACAGGGACTGTGCGCATTCCAATGATCTTTGCATGTATTGAGCATCGCACATTCACAAACCATTGCAGAGGTCCAATTTAATGCATTTTTCAAATGATTCATCGATATTCACTGTGATGATTCAAGCCCACCTGCCAAGTACTCTGGAGTGGCGTCTATCCCTTCGGGCTGCGCCACCGCGGCCGCGGCCGCCATCTCCGCCGCCGCCGCCGCCTCCGGCGCCTCCTCCTCTGCCGCCAGGCTGGCATCCACCGCCAGCGCCTGCGCCGCCTCGGCTTCGGTTTGCTGGTTGGCGGGGGTGACCGCCACCGGCAGGACGCCGCTGACGCCGGCGGGCGCGGGCGCGGCACGGCGGGGGCTGGCGGGGGGCTCGGGGGCGGGGCGGAGCACACCGGGCTGGGGGGCTCCGTCCAGCGCCTGCAGCAGGCTGTCGCTGACGGATGGGCCGTCGCTCTCAACGGCCTCCTGTGCGGCGAGGGAGGGGCCACAAGTGAGTGGGGTGGGTTGCATCTGGGTGGGCGGGCTGGTGCAGCGCACGCGGCAGGCGCTGGTGCAGCGCATGCAGCGCGCCCGAGGAGAAGCACGTGCGCGGGGAGAGGAGCGCGAAGCGTGTCAGCGCAGCGAATATGAGCTGCAAGCTGGCACATGGATCACAGGGCAGGTTAGACAGCCAGGGGTGCGTTCGAACGAGGCAGGCCGGGCAGGGCTGGGCAGGGCTCTGCAAGCACACGCCAGCCTGCCGCCCTCGGCCCCCCGCCCCTTCACCTTACTCATCACACACACCTTCATGGTCTGCTGATGCGCAAATGGGTTGGCCGGCAGCGGCTCCCCTGCCTCGCGGCGCAGCTCAGGGCCGCCACGCTCGACCGCGGCCGCCTGCGGCGCCGCCAGCGGCTCGCCGCCTGCCTCCAGGATCTGGGGGACCGGCGCCAGGCCCGCCGCTGTGGGCCGCCCTGCCGCCTCGCCGCCCGCCGGCGCCGCCTCGCCGCCTTCTGGCAGCGGTGCCTGCGCCTCCTCTTCTGAGGCGCCTGCGGCCTCTGGCGGTGCCTCTTCTGAGGCGCCCGCGGCCTCTGGCAGCGCCGCGGAGCCCTGCCCGGAGGGAGGCCTCAGCGGCGGCGGCGGCGGCTGGCCCTCCCACGCATCAGAGGCGGGCAGGTGCAGCGGCGCGCCGGGGTGCACGTGCGCCGCCGCCTGCCCCGCCAGCAGGCGCTGCGCTTCGGCTGACGCCAGGGAAGGCAGCGCCGGGTGAACCTCGGACAGCGGGCGCAGGTGCTGCCCCAGCGGCGTGACTTCAGGCTGCTCTGGTGCCGCCGCGCCTGCCTCGCCGCCGCCGGCCGCCTCCTCCTCTGCCGTTTCCCTGCCGCTGCCCACGGCGCCCTGCGCTTCTTCGCCTGCCCCGCCAGGTGCTGCAGCTGCGCCGCCAGCAGTCTCGTCCTCTCCCGCGCCCGCTGCCTCGCCAGGCGCTGCGATCGCGCCGCCGCCTGCCGCCTCCTCTGACAAGCTCGAATCCTGCTCCGCTGCCAGCTGGCGCCCGCGCTGCAGCGCGCTCTGCACGCTGTGCGCCACGCTGGCGGCGGCGCTGGCGGCGGCGCCCAACAGGCTTGCGGCCAGGCCGCCGGCAGGGCTCAACGGGGTCTGCATTGGCACCAGGAATACAAAGTGAGAGAGAGATGTTTGTCAGAGTACAGGAGAGTGCAGGACAAGGGGAGAGGAGAGTGCAGGACAAGGGCACGACTGGGCGCGCTGGCGTTTCAGGGCGCAGCGAGATTCAAAACCGCAGCTGCGCCGCGCTTGTTGCCACGACCTGACCCAGAGCCCCCCTGCACACCCACCTGCTCGGCTTCCTCTGCCGGCTGCTCCGCGGCGCCGCCACCCTCTTCTTCCCCTTCGGCGCTAACAACGGCAAATTCCTCGGCTGCTGGGCCGCCCTCTGCTGCCGCAGCCAGCCCCTCCTCCTCCTGCTCCTTCTCCTCAGCTGCGGGGCCGCCCCCGGAAAGAGCAGCAGGGCCTCCCTCAGCAGCCTCCTTTTCCTGCTCCTCCTCTTCCTCCTCTTCCTCCTCTTCCTCCTGCCCCTCCTCCTCCTCCAACTGCTCCTCCTCCTCCTCCTGCTCCTCCTCCTGCTGCTCCTCCTCCTCCACCTCCTCGTCCTCCTCATGCACCTCCTGCACCTCCTCCTCCTCCTCTGCAGCAGCAGCAGGGCTGCCCTCGGCAGCCTCCGCCTCCTCCTCCTCCTCTGCAGAAGCAGGGCCACCCTCAAGAGCCGCCTCCTCTGCAGCAACAGGGCCGCCCTCTGCAGTCGCGGCGCCGCCCTCGCCGGCAGCGGCTTCGCTCTCCAACGCAAGCCTGCTGGCCGCAGCGCTGCTCACCGCTGCCGCTGCACGCTTAGCAGTCACTCTGGCCTTGCCTGCCGCACCTGCGGCGGCGCCTGCCACCTGCCTGGCGGCATCCTTGGCCGCTGTCGCCAGGGTGGCAACGACAGGGGCTTCTGCCGCCGCCTCGCGCTCCTCCTCCTCACCCTGCTGACATCAGGAATTGAGGCAGCAGCAGCAAAGGCCACAGGGTGACCAGGGCAATGCAGCGAGCAGTGTGTGCGCCAGCTTGGGCGGCTGCACCCAACTCTGAGGGAACCACACGCTCCGGCTGCTGCGCAACCAGCAAGCCCCGATCACTCCTTGCGTCCCCGGCGGCGCACCTCTGGCACCACCCCTGGTGCCACGTCGCGCTGCTGCTCCTGGGCAGGGCCCGCAGGCTCGGGCGCAGCCTGCTGGGGGGCGCTGCAGAGGTGGAAGGAGGGGGGTGGGTGGGCAGGGGGTAGGGGTTGGGGTCGCAGCTGGCGGGGATGGAATGCTGGAGGAACATGGTGAGTTGGGGGGGGGCAGGCGGGGCGGGGCGCACGGCGGCGAGCTGGGACCGATGCAGCGGCTCCTTCTAACCCTCCAACGCATCCTCCTCCCGTGCCCTCCCGCCCTGTCGCCCCAATTCTGCACTGCCGCTTCTAAAGACCTCTCGTGTGCCTGCCAAACAGAAGGGACTCACGCTGGACGGCTGGGGGCGCGGCGCGCTGCCTTGGGGGCCTCGAGCGCCGTGACCTCTCCGGAGGCCTGCAGGGTTTGGTTGGGGGGTGAGTAAGGGAGCGCAGCGCCAGCGGCACGGCAGGTCAGGCGAACCTGTGTGCTGTGCGCACAGGCGAGCCTGGGTAGCCTGCAGGAGACAGACGCGGGTGCCGCGCGCAAGCCTTGCCTGCAGCTGTGCCGCTATGTCCTCAACCACAACCGCCTCGCTCTCGGTGCGACGGTCCAGGGCCATGGCGCTGCCCTGCAGGCACGAAGGGGGGGGGGGGGCAATAGTCGTGTGGAGGCCAAGGCAGCTCTGATACTGGCCCAGCGAATCCCTCCCACAAATTCAGCACCAGCACGTCTCCCTGGCCGCCTGGCATCAGCACAGCCGGTCAGGCAAAGCCTGGCACAGCAGGCTTACCGCGGGCCCGGGCTGCCCGCCCTCGGTGCCTTGGGGCGCAAACACGCTCACGTCCACTTGGGCGCCAAAGGGGCCTGCGCCAAGGGGTGTGAAGGTGGGGTGGGGTGGTGTGTGTGTGTGGGGGGGGGTGGGGTGGTGTGTGTGTGTGTGGGGGGGGGGGGGGGGGGGGGGCGGGGGGGGGTCGACTAGAGCACGTTAGTTGGACGGCGAGCAGAGGTGTGGGATGGAGGGAGTGGAAGGGTAAAAGGGGTGGCAAGGTAAAAGGGGTAGAAGGGTAAAAGGGGTAGAAGGGTAAAAGGGGTGGCAAGGTAAAAGGGGTGGCAGAAGAACGAACAAGCATATGCACCCACCTGGCCCCCCCAAACGGGGCCGCAGGAGGCAGCGCAAGGGAGGCGCAGCATTTTTAAAGCGGCATTTTTTTTTTTTTTTGCAGCGAGGGAGGCAAGGGCAACGCCCGGAGCGCCCGTCCCATGTGCTCCCCACCCCCGCATCTGCACCAACACCCTGCCAGCTCTGCCCGTCGCCGCCCTCCCGGCTGCCAGGCCCCACGCCTGGGCCCCTTGCTCCACCTGAATCGAGGTGCTGGGGCTCCACCCCAGCCCCAAGGGGCGCCAGCTCCGCCCCTCCTGCCCCTCCTGCCGCACCCCAGGCCTCATCCCATCACCTGCGTCAAGGTGCTGCGGCTCCGCCCCTGCAGCCAGGGGCGCCAGCTCGACCTCCCTGTCGCTCAGAGGGCCCACAGTGGCGCCAGCCCCCGCTGGCAGCACCTGCAGGCGGGCGGGCAGGCAAGGCAGGGGGGACGCAAAGTGGGAGTGGCGGCGGCAGGGAACGCGTTTCTCCCTGCTGCTCTGTTCCCAGAACTTCTGCTGCTGCCTGGCAGGAGCAGCGCTCGGGGTGAATAAGAGCGAGACGTGCGCGCAACCTAGCTACAGCGGGCACCCTTGTTTGCAACACCCGGCTGCACTGTCAAGCGCATGTCCGGACTTGCGCAGAACGAAACGTACGTGCAGCGCCTCCGTTGCCTCCCCATCTCTCCTCTCATAGTCGATCGGCTCCCGGGGGCTGCATGGCGTGCGTTGGAGGGGGAAGGGAAGAGTGGGTTGGGCGAGCGCAGGGCCAGCCTAAGAGAGGGCAGCACATGGGTCAGCCGAGTGCTGTGGCAGGTTTGCAGCTGCCGAGGGGTGTTAGGCCGCAGCGGTGCAAGACAGCGCAGGGAGGAGGAGGGGAAGCAGAAAAGGGCGGGCAGCCGGGTGAGTTGGTCCCACCACTGCCGGCTGGTGCATTCGCCAGCAGGGCACTGGCCACGACCCTACCCCACTCGTATGCCTCACCTTGCCCTCTCCACCCCCACCGGTATCACCTTGCCCTCTCCCAGCCCACCGGTATCACCCACCCACCTGAAGACAGAGACGTCTTGATTCTGATTGAAGGCCCCTGCGGGAAGCAGCGCGCCCGAGGGCTCACGCGGCGGGCCAACGCTGCTGGGCCGCTCGCGTGCCGGCGCATGCTCCGCGAGCGGTGCGGCCACGGGCTCCGCGATCACCCGACCCACATGCTGCCCCCCCTGCCGCTGCGCCGGAGGCAGGGCCTCTGCCTCTTCTGCCTCCGCCGCCGTGCCTTCTGCGCTGCGTGGCTTGCGCGTCGGCCCGAGCTCCGCCAGCGGCGGCACCGCCGCCAGCACGTCTGCCTCCTGGCCCGCACGCAGTGCGTCCGTGCGCTGCACCGGCGGCACTGCCTCAGCCTCTGCCGCCTCCGCCTCTGCCTCCGCCTCTGAGTCGGCGCGCGCGACCGCAGTGGCGGCGTCGGCGGCGTGGCGCCCAGCCGCGGCATCTGCTGCGCCAAGGCTCTGCCCCTTATGCAGGTCAACTGGTGACGGGCCTCGCTCTGCCTGCTGCGCAGGCACCGCCTCCTCCGCTGCTTGGGAAGGCTGGCGTGCCTGCGCGGCGTGCATGTGGACGGCTGCCAGCTCAGCGGGGCCACCCACATGGGTGAGCCCTGACGTGCCGCCCACGGCTGCCGCCGGCCGCTCCGCCGCCGCCTGCCAGCGGTCGGGATGCGCCTCTGGCGAAGCACCCGCCGCGCCTGCCCCAGGCCTCTCGGCAAGCCCTGCTGCTGCAGAAGGATGGTAGGGAATGTCCTGCGCGGCGGCGGCCGCCGCTGGGGAGGTGGGGGACGCACGGCGGAAGGGTGCCAGGCTTTCGCCCTCCTCCTGCTCCGCTGCCGCTGCCTCGCGGGTCACCGCCTCTGCTGCAGCGCCTTCGCGCGCCTGCGCCTGCGCCGCCACAGCGCTGGTCAGGGGCGCGGGTGCTGGTGGCTCGTGAAGGGCGGCAGCCGGCGTCGCTGCGCTGCCCACGGGCGCGCCCACCGCGGCTGCCGTCACCCTGGGCCGTGCTGCGGGCTGGGCCGCGCTGGGTGGTGCAGGGGGCGCGCCATGTGCGTGGTATGGTGGCGGCGCGTGCCTCTCGCTCAAACCCGCCGCCGACGTCTGCAGCGGTGTCTCCGCCTGGGGTGGTACAGCGCTCAAGCTGCGCGAACGCGGCTGCTCATGCGCTGCGCCAAAGGGCTCCTGCAGGCCAGCGGGCGGGCGTCGGCGTGGGCGTCATGAGTGCAGGGGTTACGAAGGAGGTGCTGCACAGAGAGGGAGGGCAGGCAGTCAGGCAGTCAAGCACGGGCTGGTGGCGACGGGCTGGAGGCGATGCAGCGGCGGGGCGCTGGCGGGGCCATGGAGAGCGGCCATCTCAATAGGCTGCCCTGCTTATACAAGCCTCCCCAAACCGGTCCCCCACCCTGCCTGCTTCCAGAGGCGCAACCGCCGGCTGCGCTGCCAGCGCCGACGTCCACCGGCGCCACCGCAACACTTCACGCCCACACAACACCTCCCGCGGCAGCACGCCAAAACTTCCGCAGCGGCATCCCGAAACGGCAGCACCCCCAAGCAGGCAGCAGGCACAGCACCCCCTCGCGCACCTGGCCGGCCGCAAGCGGCGCTGCCGCAGACGGGAGTGGCGCCGGCGGCGCGCCCAGCGGCGACGCTCTCACTGGGGATGTGCCACGTGGTGCCTGCAGCGCCGAGGGGCAAGTGAGCTTGTGCATTCAGAGTCAGTCAACCGAGCAGCCAGCCGGCGCCTGGAGACCCAGAAGCAAGGGTGCAGGCGGCTGGCCACCTCTCCCAACGAGGCGCCACGTGGCACGTCCATTGGCAGTGTGCCCTCACCGGCGACGCGCCGCGGGGCGACGCGCCGCGGGGAGAAGCGCCGCGGGGCGACGCGCCGCGGGGAGAAGCGCCGCGGGGCGACGCGCCCAGGGGGAGCGCGGCGTGGGCGGCGCGCTCTGCGGTGTCGCGCAGGCGCGCCAGCCGCTCCCTGGCAGACTCCAGCTCCAGCTGGGGGCTTTGCGACCTGCTTCAAGGCACAGAAGGAGGGTGGCAGCGCGGCTTCGACTGTTCAGCGCCGCCGCCGTGGGCCTCTGTGTGTTCAAGAGAGACGGCATGCGCATGCAGTCACACGCATGCAGGTAGGGGCAGGCGGGCGGCGTGGCAGCACAGCAACCAGAGCTTGCCTGTGAACGGGGCTGGCAGGCAAGCTGCCGGCGAGCGGCCCCGGCGGCGGCGCCGCGGCGCCCGACGGCGGCGCTGGCGCAAACGTCCGCGGCGGCGCGGTCGCCTCGGGGGTGGCAGGCGCCCGTAGGGTGGCAGAATGCGGGGGCGAAGGCGGCGCTGCAGCGGCCAGCGACGACTCCATCGGGCCGGTGCGGGGAATGAAGTAGCCGCCGGTACTGCCGGCAGGGGGGGAGCCTAATCCGCCACCGCCGCCGTGCTCGTGACCTGGCTCCTTGGAGTGCTTGCCGTGAATGCCCAGCTTGGCGGCCAGCTTGCGGGTGCTGGACTTCAGCTTGGACATGCCTTGGTGCGGGCGCGACGGCGAGGCGGCAGCGCCGCTGCTTGGCGGCGGCTGCGTGAGTGGGCAAAGGGGTGTTGCAGCGCGGCTGTCTCATCCTGCCCCGGTACGTTGCACAGGCATGGGCGGTCCTGGATCGACTCGGGGCGTCTGGAGGCTGTCCGAGGGCGCAACCAGGAGCTGGCGGCTGGGCACCGGGGCTGGTGCCTCCTGCTGCGCTGCCCGCGCTTTGTGCAGCATCCCGCGAGCTGATCCCACCTCCATGGCACCGAATGATGATGTCGAGGGCTCGGGCGAGACCCTCGACTTGTGGTTCGTTTGCCTTGCCTCAGCAAAACGGTGCGTGGCTCAGCAGGTGCTCTCGGGGTGTTGCGAGTTGTAAGAGTGAGCTCAGTATTGAGGAAAGGCATGACGAGGCCAGCGGTGGCGCCATCCTCATGCGGCGGCGGCGCCTCCCGGACGAGGTCAGCTTCCCGCAGCTCTGCGCACGGCACACCAGATCCTCAATCCAACATTCAGCACGAACGTACCACGCCTGAATTATAGCGCAAGGGCTAAATTCAGGCAGCTGCCCAGCTTCACCGTCGCTAGCAGACATCGATTCGGTGCCGGCGCCGGCGCTGGCGCTGCCACCGCTCGCGTGTCTACTCATTAAGACGTGGTGCCGGGCTGCCTGACAGGTTCACTCTCCCGTACACGTGACACGGTCCTCCAGACGCGTACCGCTCGCCAGCCGTGCCGAGACAGTCCCTTCTTTCAACGGGCGCTGCAGCAGCAGCTGCAAGCTTGCTGAAGTCGGGGCCAGCACAACGTACGCGCCCGGTGCGGGCCGCGGTGTGGGCAGCAGCGCCCCCGTGTTGCGGGCGGCTCTTCATGTGCTCCAGTGAATGCCCACGTAGAGGCGTCTGGCATGTTCAGGAGCCCGCTGCGCATAGCGGCAGGTTCCTGGCGGTGGTCGCGGCGCGGCAGTTTTTTGTGGTGTAGTGTTCGTAGTGGAGCCGGCTCCGCCGCTGCACCCGCCGGCAGTCAAGCGGCTGTACGCGACCCTCGTCGTTCTGCGCATGTAAATTTGCTGGCAAGAGGGCGCCACCACTCTTGAGCGCGGAGAATACCGCCTTCAGCGCTCGACACCCTTAAAACAACACCGTGCAGCGGCCTTCTCTAGGAGGGAGACAATCGTCCCTGATCACACACACGAGCGTTGGCAGGATGTCGAAAGCGCCTCTTGATTTGCGCAGAGCGAGCGGCCACGCTGGATGCTCCCTGCAGGGCCCTGGCACCTTGTCCTGCTGCCTGCACGCCCTCACGAAGTTCGCCCCATAGTTCGGCCCTGGTGGCCTTGAAGACCTCTGTGGAGCGCTGTTCGGCCCGTGTAACGAGCGCCTGCAGAACTGACTTCTGCATCCGCTGCCAGGCCCCGACCCTGCCGAACAGCGGCTGCCAACACGCCAAGACGCCATTGGGCTCATAATTGAGCACGCGGGAGGTCTTGCAGGTGGGTGTCGCCGTCGCCGTCGCCGTCGCCGTCGCCCGCACCCTGTGGCGGCAGCACGCAGCTGCGACGTAGGATGTCAGAGCCTACGGCTAGCTCACACTTATCCACCCGCCCGCTGCCCCTCCACGCCTCGCAGGCACCCGCCATGGAGGCAGGGCGTGCCTCTGACCGTCACCTGGTGTTCGCCGCGTTTGCCGTGGTGCTGCTGGTGCTGGTGACGACGCACTACGGTGGCCCGGCCGACAGCTTGCCCCGCTTCATCCATGTGCGGGTCACCCGCAGCGGCACCAGCGAGGGCGGCGGCATGGAGCCGGAGAGCCTGCCGCACCCTGCTGCCCTGCTGTTCGCGTGCAACCATAAAACAGGCGCGCAGGGATATAAGTGAAGGGGCGGGGCAGGTGTGCAGGTGTGCAGGTGGCTGAATGTCTGGCATGGGCTGCCGTGTCGACGCGGGCTGCGTGCCGCCTGCATTATATATGTCACAAGGTGCGCAGCCTGAGGTGCCCACTGGCAAGAGCGTTACATGCTACGCTATGCCTGCCACGCTCGGCCTCGCCAGGCCTGCCCACCGTTGCGCCTCCGCCGCGCAAACGCACCCTGCCGTGCTGCAGGCACGGTGCAGGCCACGTGCTTCGCCAAATCCGTCGGCAGGGTCGCAAATGTGCACGTGCGGCGCATCTATGGCAACGCGACCGCTTCAGACGTCACCATCACTCTGGCTGGCATCGGCATCCGGCCGCCGCAGCGCCCTCCCATCATGCGCCTCACCAAACCGCCGACGCAGCAGTGCTTCTTCGGTGATCCTTTTATAAAGAAATGTGGGTTTGCCTGCCCCCAGCCAGAGGTGCGTCGGCTGGCCCTCCTGAGCCTTGCCTTGCAAGACTTAGTGCATGCGTGGCTGCTCTGCGCACGCCCGGGGCTGGCTGGCAGCCTGGCAGGCCCTGAGCGTCCATCACAAGGGGCGCACGTGCGCGTTCAAGGTGACGATAACGCGCACTCGGGGCGTGCCGAGCGCTGCGCCCGCCTCCCCTCGCTCGCCGCCCCCAACCCCCCCCCCCCCTCGCCTGCACATGGCTCCCGCCCGCGCAGGTGCCCTGCGACGCCAGCGGCGCACCCGTCCTCTCCCTGGATGGGTGCGTCCTGCAGCTGCCGCTGCTGACCAAGGGACCCCTGGGAATTGTGCACTTCGTTCGGAATCCGTGGGCTGCGGTCACTTCTGCCTACTGGTGCGTAGCCGCCGTCCCCCAGAGAAGGGGAGGGAGGGAGGGACGGACGGCACTGGGCAGGGCCGGCACACGTGCACAGGCCAGCCAGGCGGGGGCGCTGCCGCCGCGGCGCCGCGGTGCAAAGCAGTTTGTTGGTGGATGTCCGTCGGGGGTGCCGCCCCCGGCGGTGTGGCGCGCCGCACGTGCGCGACCCCTCCTGCCCTGCCCACCGCTGCTGTGGTTCCCCTCTTTGCGCGACAGGTACCACACGCAGCAGCCGCCCCCGGAGAAGTGGCTGACCGCCAACTTCAGCAGCTTCCTGCAGACCATGGAGCAGCAAGGTGTGTGGTGCCTGCTGGCATGAGGGAGGGCGCTTCCAGGAGTGTGTGCTCTCCTAGGAGCAGGTGCAACGCAAGCTGCACTGTGGGGCGCTCGAGCTCGAGCGCCTTCCTCGCCTGCCATCCAAGCCGTGCAGCGCTGCACGCCTCTTGCTTGGTGCTCGGCACTCCTGCCTCCCCCCTGCTGCCGCCGCTGAATGCAGGCGTGCCGCTGGAGCGCGTGCACGCGCTGGGCGTGGGGGAGCAGCAGGGCGGCCAGCCGTACGCAGAGGTGCTGCGCTCGCTGCCCGGCGACCGCGGGGTGCAGCTGGAGTTCTGGCGGTCGGCGCCAGGTGCGGGTGGATGAAGGCAACGGGAGCGGGCGTGAGGGCAGCTTTCGACGGAGAGGCTGATGTCAGGGACTGGCAGAGAAGAGCGCCGCAGCGGGAGGGGGGAGTGGTCGGTCGGGCAGGCAGGCAGGTGGCCCCCCCCCCCCACACCCCCCACCCCCCACCCCCCACCCACACCCACACACACACACACACCACCCCCCACCCCCCACCCCCCCACCACCCACCCCACACCCACCCACCCACCCCAATCCCTGCAGACCTGTATGCCATGACGCGGCAGGAGCTCGCTTTCGTGCACCACGGCACCCACATGCAGATTCGATTCGAAGATGTGATGGGCAGGTGAGAATGGTTCCATTAATCAACTAAATTTTCGGGTCCGCAAGGAGCCAGCAGAGGTCTCATGGGGTGGTGTGGGTGGGTAGTGTGGGTGGTGTGGGTGGTGTGGGGGGGTGGCGGGGTGGGGGGCGGGGGGGCGGGGGCGGGCAGACAATGCCGGCAAGGCTCTCCGGGCCTGCACGCGCTGCTGCCTGTGCTGTCTCTGCACCGACAGACTGCTGCCTATGCTGCCCCTGCGCCAAGTGTTGCCTATGCTGTCCCTTCGCCGAGTGTTGCCGGCGCTGCATGTGCGCCGAAGTGTTGCACGCGCTGCCCCGTGGCCAACCGACCGACCGCTCCTCGCCTTCCCCTCCTCCCCCCCGCCCCCACACCCACCACCCCGTTGGTGCAGTTACAACGCCACCTGGCGCCGCTTTGTGCAGCAGTTCTATCCACAGGTGGGCGTGCCCTGAGGGCGCCAGCTGCAGCAGTGGGGGGGACTTGAGGAAATGGGAGCACGAGAGCTCACGGGTCGGTCGGGCGGCCGGCAGGGCAGCATGCACCTCCGATGCCCTGTTGTGCTGTGCTGGACGCACGACTCAGCACGCTGCGTTCCCCGACTGGCACAGCAATGCGATCGCAGCTGTAACACAGCAGCAGGTCTGCAGGGCTCAACGCTCCCCCGCCTGCCTGTCCGCCTGCCCACCTTGCCGCACGCAGGACGAGGAGGCAATAATGCACGAGGCGCAGCAGTGCGACCTCACGAGCTGGGACAAGAACAAGCTGCGCGGCAGCAGGCACGTGACCACGAGCAAGCATTCGCCGGAAGAAAAGGAGCAGCTGCAGCGGGTGCGGGGGCGCTGCGGTTGGGAGCGTTCTGTTCATGAACTCTGGCGTGCATCGAGAACGGCAGGACTCCTAGCAGGGGAAGTGTTGGGGTGGCAGCGCCGCACGGCAGCGGAAACGTTGCGAGGAAACGTTGCGCAGCCGGCAAGCGCCCAGAGCCGGCGCCGACACGAGCGTCGGCACACCCGGCCCCTCTCACCCCTCCCACCACAGGCTCTGGCGGGGCAGATAGACATACGCTGGCATCTGTGCCTGCTGGCTGAGAGCCTCGGCTACCCGCCGGCAGCGGTCTGTCCACAGGCGGCGGCGGGGGCGGCGGCGGGATGACGCGCGCGATGACGCGTGCTGCATCAATTGATTGATTGATTCATAATGCGCGCTGCCAACGGCGCTCCTGTTTTATGACTCCATCCGTGTAAAGCACCGACTGCAGCACTGCCAGTACGATTCAAGCAGTTTGCAGCCATTGTGGTGGTGGGGGGAGACGACAGCACGGTGGTTTTCTGAGTGGCGGAGCATCTGTGCCTGGGCAGCGTCGGGGTGCGGCGACACGGCAGCACTCGCCACGCAACAGGTACATGGGCAAAGGGTGCCCCCCTCCCCCCCCCCCACCCCCCCCCCACCCCCCCCCCCCCACACACACACACCAAGAAATTCCTGCGGCAAGGCGTGTGGCTGCTGCACACGTTGATGCGATGCCTGTTACTCAATCAATCAATGACATTTACTGCACGCCGACGGTTTTTTATAACATATTTGTTACAAATACAGGATTAGGAGAAAGAATGACTTCGTGGAAGCTACAAGGTCAGCCAATCTGCGCTCCCGCCGCTGCCCTCCGCCGCTGCCGCTGCCGCTCCCGCTGCAGCAGCGGCCCCAGCAGGGGCTGCAGCGCCTCATGCTGCCCAGTGTGCTCTGCCCACCGTAGCAGCGCAGCGTCCACGCGGTGCACCAGCCGCTGCATGGACTCCGCTTGCAGGCGCACGTTACAGCGCAGCAGGCGGCCCTCTCTCTCTCCGTCTCTCTCGCAGGCGGGGCGGTCGCTGCAGGCAGACGGGGTGGGTGGGTGGGGGTGGGGGGGGGGGGTGTCTGCGGCCAGCCTTGTGGCGCATGGGCACGCATGTGTTGCCAGGCGCACGGGCGCCCCCCACCTGCCCCCCGGTCCTGTGGCCCTCACCTGGTGTGTTGGTAGTCGTCGAGAGTGACGGGGAGTACTTCTAGTGTGGGGTACTCCATGTGCCTGCGAGTGAAATGTATAAATTTGTAGAGAATGTGTTCAAGAGGGTGAGAGGGGCCCACAGGGTCCGTGGCAATCAGTAAACAACACCGTCGCAGTCATCTGCATGACACAGCATGCATTTCAGCGCTGCACCACCGGAGCTCCTCGCAAGGACTGCACAGCGTGCCGCAGCAACACACACACAACAACGCGCAGCACAGCGCAGCGCAGCGCAGCGCAGCGCAGCGCTCACCGATAAAACAAGTCGTCCGGCGTTTCGCTGGCGTTTGTGTTCGTGTTGAACACAGGCAGCGTGATGGCGGTGGCGTGGTGCGGCAGGAAGTTGAGGAAGGCGGCCGTCTCCCCGGCAGGCGTGATCAGCACCGACGTGCCGCTCATTAGCAGGACCTGGCGGCGGCGAGGCGGGGGCGGGGAGGGGACGGTGGTGGTGGTGACGGTGGTGGTGGGTGCGTGTGGGGGTGGGGTTGGGTGTGTGTGTGCTGGTGGTGGTGGTGGTGGTGGTGTGTGGCGGGGGGGGGGGGGGGGGGGGCGCGGACGGGGATTCAGCCTGCGCCGGGCAGCGTGCGAGCGGCAGCGAGATGCGCACCAAGCGCAGCAGGTGGTGCGCTTGTGCAGGCGGCGGCGGCCGCCGGCCGTGCCGTACGGGCCTGCTGCTGCGGCCCACCCGAATGTGCCGCGCGCACGGAAGCTGCTGCCGCCGTCACCGTGCGAGCTCCGTCCCGGCCACCGCCCGCACCTTTTCCCGCGTCAGCTTTGTCTCCCTGCAGCATCTGACCAGGTTGACAGCAACGTGGTCGCCGTACCGCTGCTGCAGCGCTGCCTTCACCGCCAGGGAGTTTTCCAGAGTAGGCCTCTCCTGTAGCAGGGAAGGGAACAATCAATCAAATCAATCAAATCAATCAATCAATCATCCATTCATTCACGGCTTGGAGAGGGATGCCATTGAGGGATGCAGCAGGGTGGCACCGGGTTTGCTGCGCCTGCGGGCAGGCACGAGGCTGCACCCGTGCGCCGGCGCGCCTGCATCACACGCCGCGCCCGCCAGCTGCACCCGCCGCCTCGGCGGCGCGGCCACCCGTCGGTGCATCTGTGGGCCGCGCTGGCACTACTGCCTGCACAGCTGCCGCACCTCTTTGTGCATGAGCGTGACCACCGGCCGTGTCTGTGGACTGTCCTGCAGCCCCATACGGCACATGGCTGCGTCGCGGTACGGCCGTGCATCGGTCTGGGCGACGCGGCGGTTGAGCGGGCCTGTGCCCACCAGCACGGTCTGCGGGGCATGAGCGAGACCAGGGGTCAGAGGGGTCGGCGGTAGGTGCTGGTGCAACGATGACGGCCTGCAGCTTTCCTGGCATGCAGCCTGTACGCCTGCATCCCGCATGCTATGCATGCTGGCCCCTCCTGGCATCCTTGCATTCCACTCGGTGTGCCCATGCAAGCGATGTGTGGAGGTGGTAGGCTGCAGCGCGGACGCATGCAGACCGGCGATGGGTCCGACGGTTAGGTTGCGTTCCTTCTGGCAGCCGACCAACCCCGCTGCGCCAGCGGCTGCCGCGCCCTTCCCACAAGCAGCCCACCCGAGCTCGCCCTACCCACAAACAGTACCTTGAAACAAACTAAGCCGTTGCCTGGGCCGCCCAGCACGTGCTGCACGTAGTCTGCAGGGTGCGCCGCCGGGTGGTCCCAATGCACGTGCAGCGGGCTGGCCCCCCGCGTGGCGTTGGTGACCAGCAGCGGCAGCAGCTTGCGCAGCCTGCGCTCCCGGCGCGCGGTCGACGCGTCGCCGGTCAGCAGCAGCGGCTGCGCCAGGGGCGTGTAGATGCCGAAGAGGTGCTGCATGTTGAACAGCGGCACAGCCACGTCGTAGATCACGTGCCTGGAGGAGGGTGATGTCAACAGCTCGGAGGGTGTTGGAGCGGCCATCGCCCTGTGCCCACCCAGCCTTGCACACGCCACATCCTGCGCAGCACCTCTCGAGGCACCTCCCCTACCGCCCACGCACTTCAAGTCGGTGGCAAGCTCCGGCGGCAGCGCGTAGAGCGCGGTCAGCAGCGCCTGCGGCGAGGGCGCCATCCTGACGCGCCCACCCTTCTGTGGGAACAGGCCGCGCACCACGTCTGGCCGCCACGACACGGGGAAGCTGTAGTGGAGGTCCTCGGCCGTGAAGCCTGGGCAGGAACAGGAGAGCGAAGGCAGGAGAGGAGTTGCAGGCAAGCAAGCCTCGGGGGCAGCCAGGCAGGCAGGCAGGCAGGCAGGCAAGCTCGGTGCGGGCGGGGGGGGGGGGGGGGGGGGGGGCAGACCACGGCGGCACCCAAGCACGTGCAGCAGGCTGGCACCACAGGGGCGGCGCCGCCACCAGATCGATCAATCAAGCAATCAACCAGAGCACCAGAGCGCGGCAGCGCGACTGCGCGTCGTCAACACGCACGCACGCACCTGCATCCACCATGTCTTCCGGGAACTCGAACAGCGGCGCCCCCTCTGGGGTGTACAGCAGCGGCGTGTCTGCAGGGTAGGGCAGGGGGACGGCGGCAGGCTGAGCCCAGCCTGCTTGCCTGGCTGGCTGGCTGGCATCTCGCCCGTGCGCCCAGCGGCCCGCGCCTGCCGGCGCCGGCCCGCGCCTGGAAGCTTGGCATCCACGTAATACTGCCACCGCAGCGTCGTTGCGTTCAGGCACACGTTGTGGAAGGCGCAGGTCACCCTGCAGGGGACGGCGTGCAGGGTGCTTGCGACGGGAGGGCGGGGGCGAGGGATGGAGCCGCATCTGACGGCAGGCTGTGCGTGCACCGAAGCATCTGCACCGGCTTCCCATGGGAGCCTCCTCTCCTCGCCGTCTGCAACTCACTTCTGCCAGTTGCGCCCGAACCGCCCCTTGATGCATTTGAACGTGGAGTAACGCGGTTTTCTGCCCCAAGTGGCCTCCTCCCCTGGCAGACCAGCGCAGCTGGGCAGGTGGCCGCACTGGCCAGCAAAGCCGCTCAACTCGACGTTGCGGGCAGAGGCGTCAAACGGGTTGTCGGCTGCAGCAGTTCAGGGCAGTGGGCGGTCCTGTGGTCGGTCAGGTGTGGGAACACTGTGATGGAGTGGAATGGCAGCGCGGGCGGTGGCAGCGACGGCAGTGCGCGGGCGCCAGAGGTGGCAGGCGGGGATGGCAAGGTGGCGGCAAGGCAGCGTACCACCTCTTTGCAAATCCTTCGCGGGGTAGCCGCGCCTCCTGCCGCGACAAGCGAGAGCACCCGGCAGATTGCCGGACACTGGTCAGCTCGGAGCAAAACATGACCTCACCGCACTTGCCACGGCACGGCGCGACAGAAGTGGCAAAGAACGCTGTGGACAGCACTATGCACAGCGCTGCGATTGCCGGCAGTGGCGGCTTGGCAGTGCTGCGCTTGCTTGCTGGTGCCAGCATATTTTCGCGCGCTAAGCTGCCATACGAAAACGCAACACACGTAGCGGACGCGACATAATGAGCGGGGACTCCGAATTGCAACTTGAGCGGTGTCAGTACAGTACACATCTTGAGCGGCCGCTGGCGCCGTCGGAGATTTTGCATGCATGCAAATTGGCCTTTGCCAGCGCAGCACTGCCTTGACAGTACCTGGACCGCATCTCTCCCTGTTTGCAGGCAGCCAGGCACAGGCGGCGCCCAGGTGTTCCTCAGCACGTGCACCGATGGCGTGACGGCGCCATGGACAGGCCAGGCCATCTACAGCTGTGCCACATCTGCTGGTCATCACCCGCCTGCGGCGGCGCCCACATGCGCGCCCGTCACCGCACGGCACAGCCCCCCTGGTCAGCACTGCCGCGCGCCGGCACAGACGATGCTTCTGCTGACCAACACCCAGCTGCGCCCACGGGTGCCCGTGCAAGGCACCCTGCCGGGCAGCGCCGCAGTGAGCGGCGCAGGTCTGCTACCTCGACCGACTGGTTGGTTAGGCCTGATAGGTCACTTGATTATGCAGGGAGGGAGCATAGGAAAGGTACAAGGGGCGCTTCTGTGCCTGCGGCGGCGTGCTAAGTGCGTGCGGGCAGAAGGCCGCCAGATCGGCACGGGGGCGGGGGGCTTCTGTGCCTGCCGCCGCGTGCTTAGAGCGGGCGGACGACTCGGAAGGCCGCCAAGTTGCCGTTCCTGCCCTTGATGACTCCCAGCCGAACGATGTCGGGGGCTGCGAGGTAGCGGGCGATGAGCTTTGACTCCACTGGTCGCTGGACGTCGTGCAGGAAGATGATGACATCGGCCTGGTGGTGGTCGGGGAGGTGCGGAATGGATGTGTGTGTGTGTGTGTGTGTGGTGGGGGGGTGGGGGGTGGGGGGTGGGAGGGGTGTGGTGGGGGGTGGGGGGGGGGGGGGGCGCGCGTCGCACACGCGGCGCGCACGCACACACGACGGTGCTGTGTCAAACAGGCGAGCTGGCACCCTCCGCTCAGCCCTCACCACTTCGCCTGCCGCAATGCAGCGCCGAGCCGTGTGCACCGCATAGTAGGTGCTCTCCATGCGGCCTGCAGTGGTTGGGCAGAGGCAGGGGAGGTGGCCTCGGGTGTTCCGGCAGCAGCGCAACCGCATGGCATGCCTGCTCGTGCAGAGGCTGGCTGCTGCCGCCGCTGGCAGCCACGCACGTGCTCCAAGATGGCCCCCCCTCCAGTCCAGTCGCACTCGCATCAAGCCCAAGCAAGCACACACACACACGCACACACTGACCTGGGTGGTAAGGCTTGTAGCCCATTGGCGCATCCACGAGGATGTTCTCCCAGCAGGCCTTCCCCACCGACTCTGGAACCTCCATCAGCCAGGGGGAGGCGAAAAACTTGGCTGTGTCGTTGAGTCTGCCGCGGTACGACACGAGGAGCGCCTGACGGAGTAACGAGGTGGGAGGCGAGCAAAGGGGGGGGGGGGGGGGGGGGGGGGACCGGTGTGTGTGCAAGGGGATGCGGCGCACCACCCACGGCCTTACGCGCGCGCATCTGCGGGCTGTCGTTCGCCGCCCCCCCCCCCCCCCGACCTTGATGTTGGGATACGATGTAGTCACATTGTGGATCCAGACCGCCGAGTCCTCCAGGAAGATGGTTTCCCCGCCGCAGTTTGCCGCCACCCACACCTGGGAGTCGTAGCCCAACCCAAACACCAGGAAGCGCGTGCCGCCGCCGCCCGCCGCCGCCGCTCCTCGCCCCTGCAGCGCTGCCGCGATCCAAAGCAGCTGCGCCTGGTTGAGGTACGGCGGGTGCGCCGAGTCCACTGCGCTCTGCACAGCGTCGCCGTACGGCTCGCACCCCTGCAGCGACAGCCGCACGGCACTGCCTGTCGTGCTGCTGCCGCGCCCGCTCTGCTGCGTGGTGTAGGCGTCGGGGGCGCGGGACGGCTGGCCACGCAGGGACGACATCGCGCCCACCAGCAGCACAAGCGTCATGCCTAACGCCCAGTTGCAGCGCAGCGGCGGACACTGCCCGTCGTGGCACGCCATCCTGTGGTCTGATCAGCTGCTGGAGAGGCCACGGGATCAGGGTAAGAACAAGGTGAGGGGGACAGCAGGAGCGGCAGTGGCTGGCGGCAGCGGCGGCTGGTGGCGGCGAGAGGGTGCGGGTGGTAATGGGACACCGCCTCGCCGCCGCACGTCCCCTCCAGCAAGCTGCATCGGCGCCTCGAGAAGCTAGCTGGAACTTACAAGCGGGGGCTGAGCCAGAAGCGACTCCGCCTGGTAGAACCGGTTTCAGGGCAGCTCCTGTGGGGACGTCCGACAGTGCAGTCCGGCTGTAGTGAGAGGGGTTGCCGATGCGGGGAGGGAGGGCATCATTAAAGCCTCCCCCGGGCCTGGAACAGGCACTTCAGCATGACACCGACGGCCGTCCGCACAGCGTGTTGCGCACCATGAACTGGGGTCGCAACACAGGTCAAACCTGCTGGCTTGACAGGTCCCTCCACCCAGCACACACGCGTGAATGAAGGAGGAGCCTGGTTTCTGTGTGTCAACCGATGAGTGCAGGGGGCTGGGAGGCATCCCGACGGTGGGGCAGCCGCCGGGCCTAGGGGCGTGGTTCCAAACTCCCCACGGCTGTTGTGCAGCTCCCCATGGCTGTTGCCGGAGCAGCAGAGACTGCAGGCACGGTCGCCCGCCACAAGCCAGCAGCGATCATGTGCCGCAACGGCACGGAAGGTGATGTGCGAGCGTGACGTGGTGGTTGCGCACGGGCTGCCAAGTCGGACGCAGCCGTGTGTTGAACCCATCACCTCAGCGGCCGGACCTAAAGGTCTGACACACAGTTTACCAACGTGGACAGCGTGCACAGTTTCTGCGCACCACCACACTGCCCTACATGTGGCAAATGCACACGTGCATGGAGTCCATGCACACGCAGTGCAGGCGTTCGGCAGGTGGCGCGCCGCTGCTGCTGCTGCTGCTGCTGCTGCGCGGGCGCGTTGCGCTGTTGCGGCTTGGTGGTCGGCGGCAGATGCACATGCTCGAGGCTTCTGGTGAACGATCAGTCGGGCTGTGCAGACGAAGTTCCTTGGTGAGCCAGCGCACGCTGCCACTCCCATCACTGCCGAGTGCTTGCCTGCTGCGCCGTCGCCGCTGCCGTTCGCCGCCGTTGGCAAGGACATGTCGCGCTTGCCCCTCCTACAAATCACATATTCTACTCAGCAAGGAGGTCGCTCTCGAGCTCAGATGGCACGCTAACAGCCGCTATGAGAGTGAAGAGTCGACGGGCGGTGGAGCCGGTGAGAATGGGCTGCGATGGCTGTTGCTGGGATGCCCGATGCAGCCGCAAGTGACCTGGGCCGCCCTATGTAGCGGCCCCGCGCCGCTCCGGCACATGGAGCCCGCTTTGCAAAGCCCCGGGCGGCTTGCGCGCCTGGCGCTGCACTGCCGCGTCTCGGCATGCCTGCTCCAACACCAGGATTCATCCAAGGGCGGCGCAGCGCGGGTGGGCTCCGCCGCCCACTCCATGATCAGACGGCGGCGGCGCCGCCGCCGCCTGCGCTCTCGCGCCTCTGCTCGCCGCCGCTCCCCTCCTGCCCTGCTCAGCGTGCTGGCAGCGGCCATGCCTCTCTTGCTGACATGCCAGCGCATGCCCGCTGCCACCCGGGTGCCTGCAGCCTGAGGCGGTGCGAGCAGCGGTGGAGGCTGTGGTCAGCCAGCCGCTGGACTCGCTTGGAGAAGCTCTCGCCGACTTCTGTTGGGAGTTTGAAACCAAGGTATGTCGGTGCGGCTACGTTCGGATGTGATGGGCGGATGCTGCGCCCGGCCGCGCAGATCGCCTGGGGCCGTGCGCTCGGCGGCGGCGGCAACCGGCGCCCCTTGCGCCCCTGCAGGCACAGTGCGGCACGACGGACCTGCCCTCCCTCCCTCCCTCCCTCCCTCCCTCCCTCCCTCCCTCCCTCTTTTGCCCGGCGGCCCCCACAGGGCGACGTGCACCACTGGGTGCCGCTGCTCGACCGGTGCGATGAATACTTCGAGCGGCACTTGAAGGATCGGAGGGACCTGACGCTCGCGTTTGGCGGCGGCGACGCCGCCGGCGGCGCCCAGCAGCAGCAGCAGCCCGCGGTCGGCGGCGGCGGCAGCAGCAGCGGCGGCGGCGGCGGCGGGCGAGGGCCCGACCCGCCCTTCCCCTCGCAGGCGGTGCTCCAGATCCTGCGGGCGACCACCCTCATTCTGGAGGGCTGCTCCAACAAGCACCTGTACAACAGCTACGAGGTGAGCCAAGGGGTGTTGCCTGTCGCTGCGCTGAGGCTGGCCGTCGCCGGCGAGCCGGGGGAGGCTGCCTGTCGCTGCGCTGAGGCCGTTGCGGCCTCAGCGGTATGCAGACGCGCGTAGGTCGGCTCCAACCTGTGTGCTGGGGGACGCGAGGTTTGCAACAGGCGGCTGCTGCGGCGGCTGCACTGCGTCGCGCGGTGCGTTCCAGCAGACCCGCCGCCCCTCCCCGTCCGTCGCCGCCCTGCACCCCTGCAGTACCTGTCGCTCCTGCTGGCGGCGCCAGACCAGGGGGTGGTGCTGGCGACGCTGCAGACGCTGGCGGCGTTCGTGCGCAAGAGCGGCAGCCCCACCAACCGGTGCGTCGCGACCAGCGGTTGGGGAGGGCCGCGGCGGCGGCGGCGCTCGCTTGCGCCAGCGGCACGCGCACCTGAGGGTGGAGCGCTTGCACTCTGGCCCCGCACATGCCTGGCTCGCCTGCCGGCGCTGCTACCCAGCTTCCTCCCCGCAAACAAGGCCCCCTCGTGCCCCACGCACCTGCTGCTGCAGCTGGGCGGGAACGGACGACCTCAATGTGCGGCTCGTCGTGCTGGCGGGCGCGTGGGGGTCTGGGGACGACGTGCCAACCCTGCTCGCCTGCGCGCGCGGCGGGGAGCCAGCTGGCGCGCACGCGCACGCTGGCAAGGTGCGGAGGGACGACGGGCGGGGTCGGCGGCGGGCTGGGGGCGAAGCGCAGCATGGGGCCGCCACAGCAGGGGCCACAGCAGGGACCACAGCATGGGCCGCAGCAGGGACCGCAGCGTGGACGTCACCATGCGGCGGCAGCCGGCTCGGCTGCCAGGCGCGCTGCAGCGCCGCGCCGCTGCCGGCCCGCCCCATATGCTGCCCCCCCCCCCCCCCACCCACCCCACCCCCCCCACCCCCACCCCCACCCCCACCCCCCGCGTGCACCCTGCGACAGGCCCCCACCAGCCTGCACTTCCAGTTCTACGCCGCCCGCCCGGCCGACGGCGGCGCCGTCGTCGGCGGCGGCGGCGGCCTGCGCGTCGTCGACATCCCTGCTGTGGACCGCCTGCCAGAGAGCTGTGAGTGGGGCTCTTGGGGCTGTGAGTGGGGCTCTTGGGGCTGTGAGTGGGGCTCTTGGGGCTGTGAGTGGGGCTCTTGGGGCTGTGAGTGGGGCTCTTGGGGCTGTGAGTGGGGCTCTTGGGGCTGTGAGTGAGGCTCTTGGGGCTGTGAGTGAGGCTCTTGGGGCTGTGAGTGAGGCTCTTGGGGCTGCTCCTGGGAGGGGCACAGCCGCCAGTGCTACCAGCCTGACCGAGGGGGCTGCAGAGATGGGCGCCGCTTGATGCAGGGGAGGGTCGCCCGAGTGCCGGGGCGGCGGCGGCGGCGGGCGTGGGCGTGGGCGTGTCATGGCAGCGTGAGAGCGGCTCTAGAAGCCGGGCGGCGAAGGGGTATGGCGGCGCACTGCCCTCACCACATGCGCTCGCTATGCTTGCTTGCAAGGCGCGCCCCCCCGTGCCGCCCACGCCACCCCCTGCTTGCCCCTGCCTCTCAACACACCCTGGCCGTGCAGCGCACGAGCTGCTGCAGCGGCTGGTGGCGGAGCACGGCGTGCCGCAGGACAAGCGCTACGCCCTGCTGCACAAGGTGGGGTGCAGCACCGCCGCCGCCCAGCCCGGCGGTGGCCTGGGGAGCGGGCGGCCCGTCGCTCCACACACCCAGCCCAAAGAGGATGTGGGTGCACGCGGTGGCCTGGGGAGGGGCAGCTGGCACCGTGGGCGCGCCGCATGACACACGGCGTGACCCTACAGCCGCGGTGGGCGTGTTGACCAAGCGCACCGGGGGGCAGGGCCGCGCGCGTGAGGGATGCTGGCACGCTGCTGCAGACGCCGCCGCCGCATGCTGCTGCTCCCCCCCACCCCACAGATCAACATCTGCAAGTCCTTTGGCAGCGCGGAGGCGCAGCAGGCGCTGCTCCGCCGCCGCCTGCTCGCCTTCTACGTCGCCTTCCAGTCCAACCCCTCGCCCACAGGTAGGCTCACGGGTCTCACTCCTTAAGGCTTGCGCGTGACGGCATCGAGGCTCTCCCGGGCACTGATTGCGGCGTGCATTTTGCGGGGCCCTGTTCCTGCCCGCAGCAGACGCGGCGCAGCGACGCAGGCGGCGGCGCGGCGGCGCTGGTCGGTGCGGCAAAACGTTTCCCTCCTGATTGTGCCATCAACGTTGCCCTGCCCCCCCCCCCCCCGCCCTCGCTGCAGACATCCTAGCGCTGTTCCAGGCCACCCCCGACCTTGTGCAACAGCAGGCGGCGCTGCTGCGGGCGGAGGGCGAGGTTCCGGAGGAGATCCAGACGCTCGCGCTGCGCGCGCTGGCGGTGCAGCTGCTGGACCGGTCGCGGCACGCGGCGGTGCTCGCGGGCATCGCCGGCGGCGAGCAGAGCGGCCTGCTGGCGCTGCTGCTGCACCGCAGCGTGGCGTCGCTGACGGGTGGGAGCCGTTATAGGGGGGTGGCAGGGGCAGGCGCAGCGGCGGGCGCAGGTTGCAGGGGGAGGGGCACGGGAAAGGACAGCACGTCGGAGCTGTGCAGGAGCTGTTATGCAGGATCGGTGCAGGATGCGTGCGAGTTGTGTGCCTTCGCAGCCCTGCATGCGAGCGCCGCTGCTCTGCATGCGTGCAGCCGGTGCAGCCGTCGCCTGGGCATGCGGCGTGCCGTGCACGCTGTGGATTTAAAGATCTGTGGTGTCTGGACTCGTCTCGGCTAGGGTGGTGGACCAGCTCACCATGCCTGCTCCCCGCCTGCCTGCCCTCGCGCTTGCAGGGCGCGAGCCGGTGCCACACCGCCACGGGCAGCCCTTCATCGAGGCGCTGCTGTCGATGGTGGGGGCCCTCGTCACCTCGACCGCCGGTGAGCCTGCCGTGCCTGCCGTGCCACGCTGTGCTGTGCCGTGCTGCGCTGCGCCGTCTGTGCCGTGCCAGCCCGGTGACGGCGGCCATTCCCGGCGCGCGTCAGCGGTGCGCCAGGCCTCCCTGGTGCCGGTGCTGCTGGCTGCCGCTGCTGGAGGCCACTCTTACCCTTTGCCCAGGGAACAACGTCCTGCGCCCCTCCCCCCCGCCAGGCACCTCGGCGCTGTCCGACGCCAGCCTGGTGCCAGCGCTGCTGCCGCTGCTGGAGCACCGGGACCCCGCGCACCTCCAGCTGGTGGCCTCCACCGTGCGCATCCTGGAGGCTTTCATGGACTTCAGGTGGGCGTCCCCCGTCACCCATGCTTCGTGTGCTATTGCATCTGGTGCATGATATACCATACTTCGTTTGCTAGTGCATCCTGTGCATGATATTACTATACTTCGTTTGGCTAGTGCATCTGGTGCATGACATTGTGCGGCCACACGTGCCTGCTTGCTGCGGTGGTCGTGGACTGTAGATGCATTGGTTGGGCGCTGGCAACCCGAGGGAAGTTGCAGGGCCAGCAGCCAGCCCCTGTTGCTGCCAGGCCGCCAGGCCGCGGGCAGGGCCGCCCCTCTCACTCCACGTGGCCTTGCCCTGCTGCCCGCCCACCCACCCCTGGTGCAGCCCCTCGAGCAGCGGCCTGTTCCGGGAGTTGGGCGGGCTGCGCATCATGGTGGAGCGCCTGAAGTACGAGGTGGAGTTGCCGGCAGAGGCGCCGGCCGCGCCCGCAGCAGGCGGCGTCGCCATGCAGGCGGAGGGCAGCGGAGCCGCCGCCGCCGCCGCGGCGCCCGCCGCTGTCGACGCACCTGCCGCGGGCGCAGGCGCGCCGGCGACGGCGGACGCGGCGGCGCAGCAGGCGCAGCAGCGCACCGTGCCCTACAGCCGCCGCCTGCTGCTCAAGAGCCTGCTGCGCGCCATCGCCATCGCCAGCTACTCGCCTGGCGGCGTCCGCGCGGACGACCGCGACGCGGCAGAGCTCTACGGCTGCCTGAAAACCATCTTTGGGCGCAGGTGGGCGGGGGCCTGCTGGGCCTGCTCTACAGGGTAGTCAGGGAGGGGGAGGCAGTTGTTACCGTGCAGCTGGCTGGCTGTGGGGCGTGCATGAAGGACAGCATGGTCTCTGCCGGACGAGGCCCCCCCCCCCACTTGGGCCCCTTCCGCGACTCGTCCCCGTTGCGTTTGTCTTGCAGCAAGTTTGTTATTTGGGGGGGGGGGGGGGGGGGGGGGTTGCGGTGTCACCTTTCGTGGTGGTGGCGATGCCGGCGCTTCTCCTTCATGAATCCCGGCTCCGCCTCTCCCCTCCCTCCGCCCGCCCGCAGCAAGGAGTTTGGGGGCGGCCTGTTTGCGCTGGCGGCCTCGGTGGTGGCGGACCTGATCCACCACGACCCCCTGGTCTACCGCACGCTGGACGACGCGGGCCTGCCGCAGGTGCGTCTCACATCTATATCAATACCACAAATACAGCGCAGTACAGTTAGGAACATGGATACGAAGGTCTGTCGCACGCTGGGCGACGCGGGCCTGCCGCAGGTGTGGGTGGTTGGGTGGCACACTGGCAAATTTGCAGATTGTGATCAGGGTTTTTCAACCAGGCATAAACCAGGCGTGCAAACAGTGATCAATGCAAGTGGCCTACTGCACGGCTCGACGATGCGGGCCTGCCCCAGATGCGGGTGGTTTGGTTGGGTGGCGTGGGCGGCTTGGGCTGGACGATTTCCGTGCCCTGGGGGGTGGGCGGTGGCGCCTGCGTGTCTACGTCCGTACCCCCTTGGCTGCCCTGGCAGGGCTGCTCCCAGCAAACGGGGCCAGCAGTCGTGGGGCACTGTGGGCGCCTGGTGGTGTCGCCGACGGTGCTGCACCCCGCTTCTGTGCGTGCCCTCTGTGTGGCCCCTCTGTGAACCTAGGCCTGCTGCTGCTGCTGCTTCAGGCCTGTCTGGACAGCGCGCAAGTTTGACTATGACTGATCGGTCGACTGACTGCAACCAACAAACCATCTTACTGATTGATTGATTGGTTGGGTGATCGCAGGCCTTCCTGGACAGCGTGGCGGGCGGCGTGATCCCCTCTGTGGAAGCGGTGTCCGCGGTGCCCAACACCCTCATGGCCCTCTGCCTCAACACCAGTGCGTGGCCGTGCGCTCTATTGCTGCTGCGTTCTGTTGCCTTGGGTTGGTGGTTGCCTGATGCAGGTGGGGGACGGCGCTTGCCACGCCGGCGTTCTGGGCATGCGCGCTGAGCGCGCTGTGCTGCGCGCAGCAGCAGTGTGCAGCCAAGGCAAGGGGAGCCCACCTTGAAGGGAGGCGCCCTGTGTTCCGTCCCGTGGCCCTCCACCGTCAATTAATTGTGCCCCCGTCCCCTTGCTGCCCCCCGCCCACCCTGCAGGCGGCCTGGAGCGCGTGCGGCGCAGCAAGGCGCTGCGCTGTCTGGTGCCCATCTTCAGCAGCAAGCAGTATGTCAAGGCGCTGCAGGGTGAGCAGGCAGCCCTGTGCACATGCCTGCTGTGGCCCTTGCACGCCGGAGCAGCATGTCTCGTCAAGGTTATAATCCCCCCTAATCCTGCCATATGCTGGGCAACGCAGCTGCTGCACACCTGGGAAAAGCACGAACCCGGTTGCCGCCCGTCGCCCTCGATGCTCCGCTTTGCCCGCCCCTGCCCCACCCCCTGCCCCTGGTTTGCCGCCCCACCCCCTGCAACAGGCGAGTCCGCCGTGGTGCTGGGCGCCGGCATGGACGAGCTGCTGCGCCACGTGCCGCAGCTGCGTCCTGGTGAGCGACTGGACTGTGATGACGCAGCTCGCGGGCCTGCACGCTGCCGGTCGTCTTTTCCAACTGGCCGGGACGTTGCTTGTGTCAAAACGGCCTCAAACGTCCAAGGGCGCGTGCCTGCACAGAACAGCTGTCACCTTTGTTCTCCCGTGCATGCGCTGGTGCAGCCAGGTATGGTATATCAAGCCAGCAACACCAACCCCGGTCCTCTCGTCCTGGCCTGCCGCAGATGGGGTCGACGTGGTGATCCGCATACTGCGCCGCCTCTGCATGCTGGGCGGCGACCCCAACCCGCCCCAGCCCACCCCCTTGCCCGCGCCCGAGCCGGCGGCGGAGCCCGTTGCTGCTGCCGCCGAGCCAGGCGCGGCTGCTGAGGCGGGCGAAGGCGCCGCGGCAGCGGGTGCAGCAGCCGCTGCGCTGCCCGCCGCGGCAGAGGGCGGCGCGCCTGCTGGTGCGGCAGCGCCGGCGGGGGACGCCATGGAGACGGACGAGGCGGCAGCGGGCATGGAAGTTGAAGCGCCCGCGGCCGCCGGCGAGCAGCCTGCGGCCGACGAGCAGCCTGTCGCCGCCGCGGCCGCCGCCGGGCCGCCGGCGGCTGAAGCCGTGCCCCCGGCTGCTGCTGGCGAGGCGCAGGCGGCGCAGCAGGCGGAGCGGGGAGAGCAAGCAGAAGTGGAGGAGGAGGAGCAGCTGGCCGAGGACCCAGAGGCAGAGACCTACCTGGTGGAATGCGTGACGTACACTGGTGGGTGGCGGCGCTGCCTGGCCCTGCTGCCGCCGCTGGTGCTCGGTGCCGCCACCGCCAGCCGCTGGTGTTGCCTTGCCGTGCTGCCGCCGCTGGTGGTACCCTGGCCCTGCTGCCGCCGCTGGTGCTTAGTGCCGTTACCTGCGTCTGGTGCCACCCTGGCTCTGCTGCTGCCGCTGGTGCCTGGTGCCGCTGCCCCCCGCTGGCAGGGGCAGGAAAACGCCATGCAGCGGCCGGCTGCCGCTCTGGCTTGTGTGCCTGGCCTGGCTTGTGTGCCTGGCCGGCTGGCAGCGCCCCATCTGTCGGTCGCACACGCTGGCATCTCCCCTTGTTTTGGCCCATGCAGCCCGCATGCTGGAGACCATGCTCACTAACGCAGAAACCGCCAAGTGAGCTGGGAAACGCGCTCTCCCCCCCCTCCTGCCGTTACCGGCACTGCCCGCGGTAGAAAAGGCGGCGTGGCGTGGCGAGAGCGGCAACAGCGGGGGGACGCGCCAGCTGCCGGTGCCGCTGCGGCGCCGCCTGCGCCTGCGCGCTGCTCTTTCCCCCTCCCTCGCTTTGCCTCGATGCCCGCCCGCCTGCGCTTCCTTGGTTCCTTTGTGCGCAGGCTCTTTGTGGAGAAGGGCGGGGTGGACTTGTTGCTGGCTCTGTATCGCCTGCCCCGCCTGCCGCCCACGTTTGGCTCCACCAACGCCAGCCACAGGTGCGTACGTGCTGGGGGCAGCGGTCGGGCCCGGGGTTGGGGTGGGGGCTGGGAAGAGAGAGGACAGCAGGCGCCCGCCGCCGCCCCGCACATGCCTCCCCTGTCCTTCCCGCCGCCCTCCCCCCTCACCACACCTCCGCCGTGCTCCCTGCTCGCCCTGCTGCGTAGCCTGCTGGTGTCTTTCCGCGCCTTCACCTCCCAGCACGGCGCCGCCCAGCTGCCCCACATCTTCGGCCTGCTGCGCGCCGCGCTGCTGCGCCAGCTGGAGGGCGCGCTAGGCGCGGCGCGCGACGTCGGCGGCGCCTGCGTGCCGCTGCTGCCGGCGGCGCAGCGCGACGCCTACATCCGCCACGTCTCCTCCACAGAGGGGCTGGCGGCGCTGGCGGCGGCGGTCGTGCGCAACACCTCCTCGGTCCTAAAGGTGGGGTGGTGGGTGGGTGGGCGGACTGGCGGGCGGGGCGCACATGAGGCAGCCCGCTGGCTTGTTGCGCGTTTGCGTCGACTGGCCGGTCGACGGCGCCGCCGGGCTAGTGGGGGGGTCCTGCGGCTGGCAGCAGACCTGCTGGCTGGCTCGTTCGTGTTGGTGACAGGTCAGCACTGGGAAGCACACACAGCATCCGTCCAAATCCACAAACCGTTGTGGAAAAAACGGGGTCCATCATGGAATACTGTGCAGGACAGCGGCAGCGGCGACATGCCTGCTGTCACCTGCCGCACCGCCCACCACGGGCCTCATGCATATGCTGTGCCTTGAACTCCTGTGCAGGACATCTCCAACGGCGACATGTCTGTCATCCTGAAGCTGGGGGAGCTGGAGCGCATGGTGCTGTGGCAGGCGGCGGTGGCAGGTGGGTGCTGCGCAGCGGGCCGCGCCGGGTTGCAGGCTTGTGGGTGCTGGGCGCGGTCGGCGCAGGGCCGCTGTCCCTTCGATGCATGTAATGGAGGGGCTGACTGAGCGACGCGGGGTCCCTTGCGCCTGCCGCAGATGAGTGGAAGGCGGAGCACGACGCCAAGAAGGCAGCGGAGGAGAAGGCGGCGGCGGCGGCAGGCGCAGCGGGCGCAGCAGGCACAGCGGGCGCAGCGGGCGGCGACCAGGACATGGCCGACGCCGGCGCGCCCGGGTCCTCTGCCGCCGCCGCCGCCGCCGGCAGCAGCGCAGCGGCCGGCAGCGTGGGCGCCGACGCGGGTGCGGGCGGCGCGGCGGCCGACGTGGCTGGTGCTGGCAAGGAGGGCGGCGGAGGCAGGGAGAAGAAGCGAAAGAGCCCAGAAGAGCTGTCCTGCGACATCCTGCTCCACTTTGCGCACACCGCGCGCGCGTTTGACCAGGTGGGTGCTCCCTGGTTGACCGCGTTGGGTGCTGGGCAACGTGGCTGATGTCAACATCACAGGAATTGGCGAGACAGCAGGTCCCCCTGCTGCTGCGCGTCCGGCCCCCCTGCCTCTACCCCACCTCACCGACACGCCGGCCTCCCCCTCCCTCCTGTGCCTCACCGACAGGCGGTTGCCAAGGCCATCCACGTGCCGGTGCGGCGCCGCGAGGAGGCGGCGACAGCACCCACCATGGCCATGCGCGCCGCCGCGGTCAACCTGGCTGTCGTGCTGCGCCGGAACTTTGACTTCCAGGTGAGGCGCAGGCAGGCTGCGGCAACTGCTGGGTGCTATTCTGGGTTTGTCAGCAACCAGGACAGGCAAGGGTATGGTGCTGCTGTGCGTGCAGGCAGCTTCAGCATCTGGCAGGAGCGGTAACTTCCCTGGGTGCGCCGGAACTTTGATTTCCAGGTCGCTTGCAGGCAGCGTCAGCTGTGCGGTCGCAAGGAGGGCTTGCCGGCGGCGACAGCTGAGCTCACAGCCTCGCTTCATACTGCAAGCCCGGCGTGCTCCCAGGCTAGCCCGCCCTGCCCTTGCCCCTCGCTCCCTCCTCTTGCTGATCGTCCACCGCCCATGCTGCCTGTGCTGCAGGGCATGGAGGACCCTGGAGCCAAGGGCAAGGCTCCTGCGGGGGAGGCCAGCCCATACTCCACGCCACAAGGTGCGCCGCCTGCGAGGCTTTGTCGGGGCAGAGGCAGGAGGGCGCCGCCGGCGCGGTGCAGCGCTGCGCAGGGGCTCCATCGCGCGGGCTCTGCAACCTCGGCGCTGCCCTCCTGCTGCCGTGGTTGATGGCTGGCCGTTGCTGCCGCACGCCCTCGGAAGTGCGGCCCGCTGCGTGCGCTACCTGTCGCGCGTGCTGAACGCCTGCTTGCCTCCTCTCCAAGTCCCGCGTTCAAACCCCTGCCCTGCCGCGCAGCCCGCCGCGTGCGCTACCTGTCGCGGGTGCTGGACGCCTGCTTCAACGTGCTGTTTGACGGCCGGCGCCGCACCACCCACACCCTGGTCTACAACTACTTCATGGTGGGTGCTGCGCTGCGCTGTGCTGTGCCTGCCGTGCTGTGCGCATGCTGTGCTCTCGCTGTGCTGCTGTTTGCTGCTGGTCGGCTGGCGGGGAGCTGCGCTGTGCTCGCGGCGTGGGGTGGTTGGGGGGTGTTGCGCCGCATCACCCTTGTCTGCAATCAGTTCATTGTATGTATGCTCACGGGAAGGGCCCTGCAAGGTCAGTGAGCCGTTTTGCTGCGCGTGCTTCTTGTGCCGACCAGCACGCCGCCTGCCCCCCCCTCGCAGGTCATCGGCGGCATGCGCTCATTCCTGCAGCAGTTTGCAGGGTGCGTGGAGCTGCTGCGCGCGCTGCCGCCCGCCGCGGCGGGCCCCGCGCCAGCGGCGCGGGCAGCGGGCGCAGACACAGAGATGGCAGAGGGCCCCGCCGGCGCTTCTGCCGCGGGCGGCGCAGCTGTCGCCGCCGCCGGCGCCGCGTTTGACCCGGTCAACGCGTACCGCGCGAGCGTGGAGGCTGCGGTGGGCACCTTTTTGGTGTTGATGACCAACATGAGGTGGGTGGGCGCTGGGGTCCAGCTGGCGCCTTGCCCTCGGATGCAGGGGGTTCCACCACCGGCCGCCGCCCCAGCGGCGAGCGCTCCGTTTGAGTCCTTCGCCCTGCGTGACTGTGCAGACGCCTCCCTCCCGCACTTTCCCGCCGCGACCTCCCTTGCAGCCACGCCCCCATGGTCATAAACTCCCCCAACTCGACCACCCTCATCGCGGCCCCCGTGCCGGGCGCAGGTCAGAGCGGCGCCTTTGCCTGTTGTTGTTTTTGTTGTCCAAAGACGCTGGTGCATGCTTTGTCGGGGGGATGTGCCCAGCTGCTGCGCTGGGTTCGCTACCCCATGCTTGCTACAGTTTGCTGCAGTGATGCGCACCAGGAATTGCCAGTCTGCCCTCGACCTTCCCCAAACGGACACACCCTTTCTTTTTTGGTTTGTTTTTTTGTTTTTTGCAGAAGGGGACGCCGGCAAGCCAGCAGAAGCCGCCGCCGCGTTCATGCGCCGGATTTTACACCTGTTCCTTTGCCCCTGCTTTCTCCGCCTTGTTCAGTTGTGCGCCTGCCGTGCTTCCCCCCTGCAGAAGGAGTCGCCAGCCAGCCCGCAGACGACGCCCCTGCGTTCATGCGGCGTGCCTGGGGCGTGCTGCTGGCGGCGGTGCTGCCGCTGTGGCGCGACCCGCAGCTGCTCTCCTCGCATGCCGACAAGATTGTGCAGGTGGGTGCCTGGGCGTCAGAGACGGAGTTTACTCAGTCGGTCGAGCCGTGGCGGCTTGCCGCCCTCGTGGCGGCTTGCACCAGCCTGCCGGCCGACAGGGCGGGCAAGGGACGCGCGCGCGTGCCCCGTTGCGCGCACAGTGCTCATAACGTGGCAGCATTTATCCTTTCTGGGAAACGCTTGCTCACCCCCTCAGGCCCCCCTCCCCAGTCTTTGCTTTTCATCGCCCCTCCTGCCACGCGCCCCTCCCGCCCCCCGCCCCGCCCTCGCGCAGTCTGTCGTCTCCGTGCTGCGCAACTGCACCGAAAACAGCGGGCAGCTGGCGGCGGCGCTGGCGGCGGCGGCGCGGCCGGGCGCGCGAGCCGTGCCGCCCGCCGCAGACCCCACTCGGGTGCAGCAAATAGTGGAGATGGGGTTCAGCCAGGCGCAGGCAGAGGAGGCGCTCCGGCGGGTGAGGCGGGGCCGACGGGGCAAGCTGTAGGGGGGGGGCTGCGTGCAGGCCGGCGTGCACGCGTGGGGCACACACCAAAGCGGCGGGCGCTTGCCGGGGCCGGGAGGCGCCTCGCTTCCCCTCGCCTGCCTTGAAGCTCACAGCTTCGACACTGACTGACCCTTCGATTGGTCGATTCCTGCTCGCAGAACGGCAACCACGTCGAGCTTGCCATGGAGTGGCTGTTTGCCAACCCCGAGGCCGCCGCCGCCGCCGAGGGCGCCGCCGCAGCGGCGCACACCGCGGCGGACGACGAGGCGCTGGCGGCGATGGTCGCAGAGTCTCTGAGCGTGGATGGGGCGCGCATGGGGATGCTGCAGGAGGTGAGGGGGCGGGGGCGTGGAGATGGAGGGGTGTACAGGCCTCAGAGGCGAACGCTTGCTTGCCGGCGGTTTTCAGCATGGAGCGCGCATGCATGGGGCAGGAGGTAGGGCGGGATGGCTGGGCGGGGGGGGCTGCCGGGCGCGTTACGGGAGGCTTGGCTTGTCCTTCAGCGTAGCAGGCCGTGCCCGGCCATCTGCGGTTGCCCCCGCCCCTTCTCACGCCGTTCCCTGCGTTGCGTCAGCGCCGCTTGCTTTCGTCTGCTCACCCTGTGCGCCCTTCGACGCGTCGCTCTTCGTTGCGCAGGCCCAGGCGGAGCTGGCGACAGCCGTCATGCCAGACACGCCCTCCGTGGTTGACTCTGCAGGTGGGCTGTCGTCGGGGGCGTGGGTGGGTAGGTGGGCCCTGCAGCACGCGCTCGCGCTGCTGCAGCTCTGCGGAGTGGACGGCGAATGAGGGGGCGTGGTCGACGACAGCGCTCGATGGTTGCCTCCACTCCACTCCATGCCGTGCCGGGGCGTTCCTGCACCGCCTTGCCGCGCTCGCCCCCTCGCCCGCCAACCCCACCCCCCTGCTCTGGGTGCTCCACGCGCATCCCTGCCAAACCGACGCCCTCACCCCCTCTCTCCCCCTCTCTCCCTCCCTCCCCCCGCCTGCAGTGCGCCTGCTGGAGGGAGCGCCCTCCGCCGCCTTCTACCTGTGCGACCTGCTCAAGGCGCACAGCGCGCAGAGCGTGAAGCACCGGCAGGTGAGCAGGCGGGCGTGGCGTGGGAGCTGGGCCAGGGCAGGGAGGGCGGTTGGCAGGTGAATTTGCAACCGCACACCCAGCTCTTTGCGCCTGGAAACCGCGCTCCGTCGCCTGTCCTCCTGCGCCGCTCTCCTTCTGACTGTCTTCTTCCACTACCCAACATTTCAGGCTGTGGTGGAGCGGCTGACCTGGCACCTGTCGAGCGCTTCCTCCCCGTCGGACGCGCAGCTCTTTGCGCCCGCCCACCTAGCGGCGGTGCTGCTGGCAGAGGTTGCGCCGTGCCGGGAGGCGGCGGCGGAGAGGGGTGCGTTGTTTGGGGGCGGGGCGGGGCGGGGGAAGGCAGGCAGGGGCCCTCGTGGGAGCCGAGCCCTCTTGCGCTGCCGGCTGCTGCCGCATGCGCCGCCTGTGCCTGCCACGCCAGCTGCCCTGCACGCGCTGCCTGGCCTGCGCTCAGCCCGTCCCGCCGTCCCGCCACCCCCATGCCGTCTCCCCCCGCAGGATTCGCCTCGGTCGCCCTCGACGCTGCCGACGCCTGGGTGTCTGCACACCTGCCGCCCCTGGCGGCGCCCGCGCCGCCCAGCACCGCCAAAAAGGCGGCGGCGGCGCGCGCGGCCGACGCCGCG